>OX411548.1:30668411-31268411 GCA_948146395.1 Fragum whitleyi | reverse complement strand
ATGCGGTTCGCGTTTGAAAAGACCAAAACAAGCCCAATTTCTTCACGTTTGGCCCACTTGTTACGCAGTTTTTCTACCCCTTAGGCTTGACCTATCGACCCGGAACTCTGGGCATTGAAGGTTGGGGTGGTCCCCTGGTCTGTCGCGCGAGCCCAGATCAGACCGCACGGCCAAAGCCAATGCTCTATGTCGCTCAAATTGGCATACCTGGCCAAACGGGTCGACCTTGACCTTGACTGATCGACTCGAAACTCGGAGGGTTGCAGGTTCAGGTGGTCCCGTGGTCACACGCTTGAGCCCAGGTCAGACCGCACAGCAGAAGGGTATGCGGTTTGTGCTTGAAAAGGCCAAAACAAGCCCAAAGGCCTTGACTGTTGGCAACTTGGTACGCAGTTTTCTACCCCTTTGGCATGACCGATCAACCCGAAACTCGGAATAATGCAGGTTCGGGTGGTCCCCTGGTCACTCGTGCAAGCCCTGGTCAGATCGCTCAGCCCAAGGGCATGCGGTTCACTGCTGAAAAACCCTAACAAACCCAAAGGCCTTGACTGTTGGCAACTTGGTAGGCAGTTTTCTACCCCTTTGCCTTGACCCATCGACCCGAAACTCGGAGCGTTGCAGGTTCAGATGGTCCCCCAGTCACTCGCGCAAGCCCAGGACAGGCAGCACAGCAGAAAGGTATGCCGTTTGCGTTTGAAAAGACCAAAACAAGCCCAATTTCTTCACTTTTGGCCCACTTGGTACGCAATTTTTCTACCCCTTAGGCTTGACCTATCGACCCGGAACTCTGGGCATTGCAGGTTGGGGTGGTCCCCTTGTCTGTCGCGCGAGCCCAGATCAGACCGCACGGCCGAAGCCAATGCTCTATGCCGCTCAAATTGGCATACCTGGCCAAACGGGTCGACCTTGACCTTGACTGATCGACCCGAAACTCGGAGGGTTGCAGGTTCAGGTGGTCCCGTGGTCACACGCGCGAGCCCAGGTCAGACCGCACAGCAGAAGGGTATGCGGTTCGCGATTGAAAAGGCCAAAACAAGCCCAAAGGCCTTGACTGTAGGCAACTTGGTACGCAGTTTTCTACCCCTTTGGCTTGACCGATCAACCCGAAACTCGGAATGTTGCAGGTTCGGGTGGTCCCCTGGTTACTCGCGCAAGCCCAGGTCAGATTGCTCAGCCCAAGGGCATGTGGTTCACTGCTGAAAAACCCTAACAAACCCAAAGGCCTTGACTGTTGGCAACTTGGTAGGCAGTTTTCTACCCCTTTGCCTTGACCCATCCACCAGAAACTCGGAGCGTTGCAGGTTCAGATGGTCCTCCGGTAACTCGCGCGAGCCCAGGTAAGGCAGCACAGTAGAAAGGTATGCAGTTCGCGTTTGAAAAGACCAAAACAAGCCCAATTTCTTCACGTTTGGCCCACTTGGTACGCAGTTTTTCTACCCCTTAGGCTTGACCGATCAACCCGAAACTCAGAATGTTGCAGGTTCGGGTGGTCCCCTGGTCACTCGCGCGAATCCAGGTCAGATCGCTCAGCCCAAGGGCATGCGGTTCACTGCTGAAAAACCCTAACAAACCCAAAGGCCTTGACTGTTGGCAACTTGGTAGGCAGTTTTCTACCCCTTTGCTGTGACCCATTGACCTGAAACTCGGAGCGTTGCAGGTTCAGATGGTCCCCCGGTCACTCGCGCGAGCCCAGGTCAGGCAGCACAGCAAAAAGGTATGCGGTTCGCGTTTGAAAAGACCAAACCAAGCCCAATTTCTTCACGTTTGGCCCACTTGGTACGCAGTTTTTCTACCCCTTAGGCTTGACCTATCGACCCGGAACTCTGGGCATTGCAGGTTGGGGTGGTCCCCTGGTCTGTCGCGCGAGCCCAGATCAGACCGCACGGTCAAAGCCAATGCTCTATGCCGCTCAAATTGGCATACCTGGCCAAACAGGTTGACCTTGACCTTGACTGATCGACACGAAACTCGTAGGGTTGCAGGTTCAGGTGGTCCCGTGGTCACACGCGCGAGCCCAGGTCAGACCGCACAGCAGAAGGGTATGCGGTTCGCGATTGAAAAGGCCAAAACAAGCCCAAAGGCCTTGACTGTTGGCAACTTGGTACGCAGTTTTCTACCCCTTTGGCTTGACCGATCGACCCGAAACTCGGAATGTTGCAGGTTCGGGTGGTCCCCTGGTCACTCGCGAAAGCCCAGGTCAGATCGCTCAGCCCAAGGGCATGCAGTTCACTGCTGAAAAACCCTAACAAACCCAAAGGCCTTGACTGTTGGCAACTTGGTAGGCAGTTTTCTACCCCTTTGCCTTGACCCATCGACCCGAAACTCGGAGCATTGCAGGTTCAGATGGTCCCCCGGTCACTCGCGCGAGCCCAGGTCAGGCAGCACAGCAGAAAGGTATGCGGTTCGCGTTTGAAAAGACCAAAACAAGCCCAATTTCTTCACGTTTGGCCCACTTGGTACGCAGTTTTTCTACCCCTTAGGCTTGACCTATCGACCCGGAACTCTGGGCATTGCAGGTTGGGGTGGTCCCCTGGTCTGTCACGCGAGCCCAGATCAGACCGCACGGCCTAAGCCAATGCTCTATGCTGCTCAAATTGGCATACCTGGCCAAACGGGTCGACCTTGACCTTGACTGATTGACCGAAACTCGGAGGGTTGCAGGTTCAGGTGGTCCCGTGGTCACACGCACGAGCCCAGGTCAGACTGCACAGCAGAAGGGTATGCGGTTCGCGCTTGAAAAGGCCAAAACAAGCCCAAAGGCCTTGACTGTTGGCAACTTGGTACGCAGTTTTCTACCCCTTTGGCTTGACCGATCGACCCGAAACTTGGAATGTTGCAGGTTCGGGTGGTTCCCTGGTCACTCGCGCGAGCCCAGTTCAGATCGCTCAGCCCAAGGGCATGCGGTTCACTGCTGAAAAACCCTTAAAAAATCACAGGCCTTGACTGTTGGCAACTTGGTAGGCAGTTTTCTACCCCTTTGCCTTGACCCATCGACCCGAAACTCGGAGCGTTGCAGGTTCAGATGGTCCCCCGGTCACGCGCGCGAGCCCAGGTCAGGCAGCACAACAGAAAGGTATGCGGTTCGCGTTTGAAAAGACCAAAACAAGCCCAATTTCTTCACGTTTGGCCCACTTGGTACGCAGTTTTTCTACCCCTTAGGCTTGACCTATCGACCCGGAACTCTGGGCATTGCAGGTTGGGGTGGTCCCCTGGTCTGTCACGCGAGCCCAGATCAGACCGCACGGCCGAAGCCAATTCTCTATGCTGCTCAAATTGGCATACCTGGCCAAACGGGTCGACCTTGACCTTGACTGATCGACCCGCAACTCGGAGGGTTGCAGGTTCAGGTGGTCCTGTGGTCACACGCACGAGCCCAGGTCAGACTGCACAGCAGAAGGGTATGCGGTTCGCGCTTGAAAAGGCCAAAACAAGCCCAAAGGCCTTGACTGTTGGCAACTTGGTACGCAGTTTTCTACCCCTTTGGCTTGACCGACCGACCCGAAACTCGGAATGTTGCAGGTTGGGGTGGTTCCCTGGTCACTCGCGCGAGCCCAGGTCAGATCGCTCAGCCCAAGGGCATGCGGTTCACTGCTGAAAAACCCTAACAAACCCACAGGCCTTGACTGTTGGCAACTTGGTAGGCAGTTTTCTACCCCTTTGCCTTACCCATCGACCCGAAACTCAGAGCGTTGCAGGTTCAGATGGTCAACTGGTCACTCGCATGAGCCCAGGTCAGGCAGCACAGCAGAAAGGTATGCGTTCGCGTTTGAAAAGACCAAAACAAGCCCAATTTCTTCACTTTTGGCCCACTTGGTACGCAGTTTTTCTACCCCTTAGGCTTGACCTATCGACCCGGAACTCTGGGCATTGCAGGTTGGGGTGGTCCCCTGGTCTGTCGCGCGAGCCCAGATCAGACCGCACGGCCGAAGCCAATGCTCTATGCCGGTCAAATTGGCACCCCTGGCCAAACGGGTCGACCTTGACCTTGACCGATCGACCCAAAACTCGGAATGTTGCAGGTTCGGGTGGTTCCCTGGTCACTCGCGCGAGCCCAGGTCAGATCGCTCAGCCCAAGGGCATGCGGTTCACTGCTGAAAAACCCTAACAAACCCAAAGGCCTTGACTGTTGGCAACTTGGTAGGCAGTTTTCTACCCCTTTGCCTTGACCCATCGACCCAAAACTCGGGGCGTTGCAGGTTCAGATGGTCCCCCGGTCACTCGTGCGAGCCCAGGTCAGGCAGCACAGCAGAAAGGTATGCGGTTTGCGTTTGAAAAGACCAAAACAAGCCCAATTTCTTCACTTTTGGCCCACTTGGTACGCAATTTTTCAACCCCTTAGGCTTTACCTATCGACCCGGAACTCTGGGCATTTCAGGTTGGGGTGGTCCTCTTGTATGTCGCATGAGCCCAGATCAGACCGCACGGCCGAAGCCAATGCTCTATGCCGCTCAAATTGGCATACCTGGCCAAACGGGTCGACCTTGACCTTGACTGATCGACCCGAAACTCGGAGGGTTGCAGGTTCAGGTGGTCCCGTGGTAACACGCGCGAGCCCAGGTCAGACCGCACAGCAGAAGGGTATGCGGTTCGCGCTTGAAAAGGCCTAAACAAGCCCAAAGGCCATGACTGTTGGCAACTTGGTACGCAGTTTTCTACCCCTTTGGCTTGACCGATAGACCCGAAATTCGAAATGTTGCAGGTTCGGGTGGTCCCCTGGACACTCGCGCGAGCCCAGGTCAGATCGCTCAGCCCAAGGGCATGCGGTTCACTGCTGAAAAACCCTAACAAACCCAAAGGCCTTGACTGTTGGCAACTTGGTAGGCAGTTTTCTACCCCTTTGCCTTGACCCATCGACCCGAAACTCGGAGCGTTGCAGGTTCAGATGGTCCCCCGGTCACTCGCGCGAGCCCAGGTCAGGCAGCACAGCAGAAAGGTATGCGGTTCGCGTTTGAAAAGACCAAAACAAGCCCAATTTCTTCACTTTTGGCCCACTTGGTACGCAGTTTTTCTACCCCTTAGGCTTGACCTATCGACCCGGAACTCTGGGCATTGCAGGTTGGGGTGGTCCCCTGGTCTGTCACGTGAGCCCAGATCAGACCGCACGGCTGAAGCCAATGCTCTATGCCGCTCAAATTGGCATACCTGGCCAAACGGGTCGACCTTGACCTTGACTGATCGACCCGAAACTCGGAGGGTTGCAGGTTCAGGTGGTCCCGTGGTCACACGCACGAGCCCAGGTCAGACTGCACAGCAGAAGGGTATGCGGTTCGCGCTTGAAAAGGCCAAAACAAGCCCAAAGGCCTTGACTGTTGGCAACTTGGTACGCAGTTTTCTACCCCTTTGGCTTGACCGATCGACCCGAAACTCAAATGTTGCAGGTTCGGGTGGTTCCCTGGTCACTCGCGCAAGCCCAGGTCAGATCGCTCAGCCCAAGGGCATGCGGTTCACTGCTGAAAAACCCTAACAAACCCACAGGCCTTGACTGTTGGCAACTTGGTAGGCAGTTTTCTACCCCTTTGCCTTACCCATCGACCCGAAACTCAGAGCGTTGCAGGTTCAGATGGTCCCCTGGTCACTCGCATGAGCCCAGGTCAGGCAGCACAGCAGAAAGGTATGCGGTTCGCGTTTCAAAAGACCAAAACAAGCCCAATTTCTTCACTTTTGGCCCACTTGGTACGCAATTTTTCTACCCCTTAGGCTTTACCTATCGACCCGGAACTCTGGGCATTGCAGGTTGGGGTGGTCCTCTGGTCTGTCGCGTGAGCCCAGATCAGACCGCACGGCCGAAGCCAATGATCTATGCCGCTCAAATTGGCATACCTGGTCAAACAGGTCGACCTTGACCTTGACTGATCGACACGAAACTTGTAGGGTTGCAGGTTCAGGTGGTCCCGTGGTCACACGCGCGAGCCCAGGTCAGACCGCACAGCAGAAGGGTATGCGGTTCGCGCTTGAAAAGGCCAAAACAAGCCCAAAGGCCTTGACTGTTGGCAACTTGGTATGCAGTTTTCTACCCCTTTGGCTTGACCGATCGACCCGAAACTCGGAATGTTGCAGGTTCGGGTGGTCCTCTGGTCACCCGCGAGAGCCCAGGTCAGATTGCTCAGCCCAAGGGCATGCGGTTCACTGCTGAAAAACCCTAACAAACCAAAAGGCCTTGAATGTTGGCAACTTGGTAGGCAGTTTTCTACCCCTTTGCCTTGACCCATCGACCCGAAACTCGGAGCGTTGCAGGTTCAGATGGTCCCCCAGTCACTCGCGCGAGCCCAGGTCAGGCAGCACAGCAGAAAGGTATGCGGTTCGCGTTTGAAAAGACCAAAACAAGCCCAATTTCTTCACTTTTGGCCCACTTGGTACGCAACTCTGGGCATTTCAGGTTGGGGTGGTCCTCTTGTCTGTTGCGTGAGCCCAGTTTAGACCGCACGGCCGAAGCCAATGCTCTATGCCGCTCAAATTGGCATACCTGGCCAAACGGGTCGACCTTGACCTTGACTGATCGACCCAAAACTCGGAGGGTTGCAGGTTCAGGTGGTCCCGTGGTCACACGCGCGAGCCCAGGTCAGACCGCACAGCAGAAGGGTATGCGGTTCGCGCTTGAAAAGGCCAAAACAAGCCCAAAGGCCTTGACTGTTGGCAACTTGGTACGCAGTTTTCTACCCTTTTGGCTCGACCGATCGACCCGAAACTCGGAATGTTGCAGGTTCGGGTGGTCCCCTGGTCACTCGCGCGAGCCCAGGTCAGATCGCTCAGCCCAAGGGCATGCGGTTCACTGCTGAAAAACCCTAACAAACCCAAAGGCCTTGACTGTTGGCAACTTGGTAGGCAGTTTTCTACCCCTTTGCCTTGACCCATCGACCCGAAACTCGGAGCGTTGCAGGTTCAGATGGTCCACCGGTCACTCAAGCGAGTCCAGGTCAGGCAGCACAGCAGAAAGGTATGCGGTTCGCGTTTGAAAAGACCAAAACAAGCCCAAAGGCCTTGACTGTTGGCAACTTAGTACGCAGTTTTCTACCCCTTTGGCTTGACCGATCAACCCGAAACTCGGAATGTTGCAGGTTCGGGTGGTCCCCTGGTCACTCGCGTGAGCCCAGGTCAGATCACTCAGCCCAAGGGCATGCGGTTCACTGCTGAAAAACCCTAACAAACCCAAAGGCCTTGACTGTTGGCAACTTGGTAGGCAGTTTTCTACCCCTTTGCCTTGACCCATCGACCCGTAACTCGGAGCGTTGCAGGTTCAGATGGTCCCTTGGTCACTCGCACGAGCCCAGGTCAGGCAGCACAGCAGAAAGGTATGCGGTTCGCGTTTGAAAAGACCAAAACAAGCCCAATTTCTTCACGTTTGGCCCACTTGGTACGCAGTTTTTCTACCCCTTAGGCTTGACCTATCAACCTGGAACTCTGGGCATTGCAGGTTGGGGTGGTCCCCTGGTCTGTCGCGCGAGCCCAGATCAGACCGCACGGCCGAAGCCAATGCTCTATGCCGCTCAAATTGGCATACCTGGCCAAACAGGTCGACCTTGACCTTGACTGATCGACACGAAACTCGTAGGGTTGCAGGCTCAGGTGGTCCCGTGGTCACACGCGCGAGCCCAGGTCAGACCGCACAGCAGAAGGGTATGCGCTTCGCGCTTGAAAAGGCCAAAACAAGCCCAAAGGCCTTGACTGTTGGCAACTTGGTACGCAGTTTTCTACCCCTTTGGCTTGACCGATCGACCCGAAACTCGGAATTTCGCAGGTTCGGTTGGTCCCCTGGTCACTCGCGCGAGCCCAGGTCAGATTGCTCAGCCCAAGGGCATGCGGTTCACTGCTGAAAAACCCTAACAAACCCAAAGGCCTTGACTGTTGGCAACTTGGTAGGCAGTTTTCTACCCCTTTGCCTTGACCCATCGACCGGAAACTCGGAGCGTTGCAGGTTCAGATGGTCCCCCGGTCACTCACGCAACCCAGGTCAGGCAGCACAGCAGAAAGGTATGCGGTTCGCGTTTGAAAAGACCGAAACAAGCCCAATTTCTTCACGTTTGGCCCACTTGGTACGCAGTTTTTCTACCCCTTAGGCTTGACCTATCGACCCGGAACTCTGGGCATTGCAGGTTGGGGTGGTCCCCTGGTCTGTCGCGCGAGCCCAGATCAGACCGCACGGCCAAAGCCAATGCTCTATGCCGCTCAAATTGGCATACCTGGCCAAACAGGTCGACCTTGACCTTGACTGATCGACACGAAACTCGTAGGGTTGCAGGTTCTGGTGGTCCCGTGGTCACACGCGCAAGCCCAGGTCAGACCGCACAGCAGAAGGGTATGCGGTTCGCGCTTGAAAAGGCCAAAACAAGCCCAAAGGCCTTGACTGTTGGCAACTTGGTACGCAGTTTTCTACCCCTTTGGCTTGACCGATCAACCCCAAACTCGGAATGTTGCAGGTTCGGGTGGTCCCTTGGTCACTCGCGAGACCCCAGGTTAGATCGCTCAGCCCAAGGGCATGCGGTTCACTGCTGAAAAACCCTAACAAACCCAAAGGCCTTGACTGTTGGCAACTTTGTAGGCAGTTTTCTACCCCTTTGCCTTGACCCATCGACCCGAAACTTGGAGCGTTGCAGGTTCAGATGGTCCCCCGGTCACTCGCGTGAGCCCAGGTCAGGCAGCACAGCAGAAAGGTATGCGGTTCGCGTTTGAAAAGACCAAAACAAGCCCAATTTTTTCACTTTTGGCCCACTTGGTACGCAGTTTTTCTACCCCTTAGGCTTTCCTATCGACCCGGAACTCTGGGCATTGCAGGTTGGGGTGGTCCCCTGGTCTGTCGCGCGAGCCCAGATCAGACCGCACGGCCGAAGCCAATGCTCTATGCCGCTCAAATTGGCATACCTGGCCAAACGGGTCGACCTTGACCTTGACTGATCGACCCGAAACTTGGAGGGTTGCAGGTTCAGGTGGTCCCGTGGTCACACGCGCGAGCCCAGGTCAGACCGCACAGCAGAAGGGTATGGGGTTCGCGCTGGAAAAGGCCTAAACAAGCCCAAAGGCCTTGACTGTTGGCAACTTGGTACGCAGTTTTCTACCCCTTTGGCTTGACCGATCGACCCGAAACTCGGAATGTTGCAGGTTCCGGTGGTCCCCTGGACACTCGCGTGAGCCCACGTCAGATCGCTCAGCCCAAGGGCATGCGGTTCACTGCTGAAAAACCCTAACAAACCCAAAGGCCTTGACTGTTGGCAACTTGGTAGGCAGTTTTCTACCCCTTTGCCTTGACCCATCGACCCGAAACTCGGAGCGTTGCAGGTTCAGATGGTCCCTCGGTCACTCGCGCGAGCCCAGGTCAGGCAGCACAGCAGAAAGGTATGCGGTTCGCGTTTGAAAAGACCAAAACAAGCCCAATTTCTTCACGTTTGGCCCACTTGGTACGCAGTTTTTCTACCCCTTAGGCTTGACCTATCGACCCGGAACTCTGGGCATTGCAGGTTGGGGTGGTCCCCTGGTCTGTCGCGCGAGCCCAGATCAGACCGCACGGCCGAAGCCAATGCTCTATGCCGCTCAAATTGGCATACCTGGTCAAACAGGTCGACCTTGACCTTGACTGATCGACACGAAACTCGTAGGGTTGCAGGTTCAGGTGGTCCCGTGGTCACACGCGCAAGCCCAGGTCAGACCGTACAGCAGAAGGGTATGCGGTTCGCGCTTGAAAAGGCCAAAACAAGCCCAAAGGCCTTGACTGTTGGCAACTTGGTACGCAGTTTTCTACCCCTTTGGCTTGACCGATCAACCCGAACACGGAATGTTGCAGGTTCGGGTGGTTCTCTGGTCACTCGCGAGAGCCCAGGTCAGATCGCTCAGCCCAAGGGCATGTGGTTCACTGCTGAAAAACCCTAACAAACCAAAAGGCTTTGACTGTTGGCAACTTGGTAGGCAGTTTTCTACCCCTTTGCCTTGACCCATCGACCCGAAACTCTGAGCGTTGCAGGTTCAGATGGTCCCCCAGTCACTCACGCGAGCCCAGGTCAGGCAGCACAGCAGAAAGGTATGCGGTTCGCGTTTGAAAAGACCAAAACAAGCCCAATTTCTTCACTTTTGGCCCACTTGGTACGCAATTTTTCTACCCCTTAGGCTTTACCTATCGACCCGGAACTCTGGGCATTTCAGGTTGGGGTGGTCCTCTTGTCTGTCGCGTGAGCCCAGATCAGACCGCACGGCGGAAGCCAATGCTCTATGCCGCTCAAATTTGCATACCTGGCCAAACGGGTTGACCTTGACCTTGACTGATCGACACGAAACTCGGAGGGTTGCAGGTTCAGGTGGTCCCGTGGTCACACGTGCGAGCCCAGGTCAGACCGCACAGCAGAAGGGTATGCGGTTCGCGCTTGAAAAGGCCAAAACAAGCCCAAAGGCCTTGACTGTTGGCAATTTGGTACGCAGTTTTCTACCCTTTTGGCTTGACCGATCAACCCGAAACTCGGAATGTTGCAGGTTCGGGTGGTCCCCTGGTCACTCGCGCGAGCCCAGGTCAGATCGCTCAGCCCAAGGGCATGCGGTTCACTGCTGAAAAACCCTAACAAACCCAAAGGCCTTGACTGTTGGCAACTTGGTAGGCAGTTTTCTACCCCTTTGCCTTGACCCATCGACCCGAAACTCAAAGCGTTGCAGGTTCAGATGGTCCCCCGGTCACTCACGCGAGCCCAGGTCAGGCAGCACAGCAGAAAGGTATGCGGTTCGCGTTTGAAAAGACCAAAACAAGCCCAATTTCTTCACGTTTGGCCCACTTGGTACGCAGTTTTTCTACCCCTTAGGCTTGACCTATCGACCCGGAACTCTGGGCATTGCAGGTTGGGGTGGTCCCCTGGTCTGTCGCGCGAGCCCAGATCAGATCGCACGGCCGAAGCCAATGCTCTATGCCGCTCAAATTGGCATACCTGGCCAAACAGGTCGACCTTGACCTTGACTGATCGACACGAAACTCGTAGGGTTGCAGGTTCAGGTGGTCCCGTGGTCACACGCGCGAGCCCAGGTCAGACCGCACAGCAGAAGGGTATGCGCTTTGCACTTGAAAAGGCCAAAACAAGCCCAAAGGCCTTGACTGTTGGCAACTTGGTACGCAGTTTTCTACCCCTTTGGCTTGACTGATCGACCCGAAACTCGGAATGTTTCAGGTTCGGGTGGTCCCCTGGTCTCTCGCGCAAGCCCAGGTCAGATCGCTCAGCCCAAGGCTATGCGGTTCACTGCTGAAAAACCCTAACAAACCCAAAGGCCTTGACTGTTGGCAACTTGGTAGGCAGTTTTCTACCCCTTTGCCTTGACCCATCGACCCAAAACTCGGAGCGTTGCAGGTTCAGATGGTACCCCGGTCACTTTCGCGAGCCCAGGTCAGGCAGCACAGCAGAAAGGTATGCGGTTTGCGTTTGAAAAGACCAAAACAAGCCCAATTTCTTCACTTTTGGCCCACTTCGTACGCAATTTTTCTACCCCTTAGGCTTTACCTATCGACCCAGAACTCTGGGCATTGCAGGTTGGGGTGGTCCCCTGGTCTGTCGCGTGAGCCCAGATCAGACCGCACGGCCAAAGCCAATGCTCTATGCCGCTCAAATTGGCATACCTGGCCAAACAGGTCGACCTTGACCTTGACTGATCGACACGAAACTCGTAGGGTTGCAGGTTCAGGTGGTCCCGTGGTCACACACGCGAGCCCAGGTCAGACCGCACAGCAGAAGGGTATGCGGTTCGCGCTTGAAAAGGCCAAAACAGGCCCAAAGGCCTTGACTGTTGGCAACTTGGTACGCAGTTTTCTACCCCTTTGGCTTTACCGATCGACCAGAAACTTGGAATGTTGCAGGTTCGGGTGGTCCCCAGGTCACTCGCGCGAGCCCAGGTCAGATCGCTCAGCCCAAGGGCATGCGGTTCACTGCTGAAAAACCCTAACAAACCCAAAGGCCTTGACTGTTGGCAACTTGGTAGGCAGTTTTCTACCCCTTTGCCTTGACCCATCGACCCGAAACTTGGAGGATTGCAGGTTCAGGTGGTCCCGTGGTCACACGTGCGAGCCCAGGTCAGACCGCACAGCAGAAGGGTATGGGGTTCGCGCTTGAAAAGGCCAAAACAAGCCCAAAGGCCTTGACTGTTGGCAACTTGGTACGCAGTTTTCTACCCCTTTGGCTTGACCGATCGACCCGAAACTCGGAATGTTGCAGGTTCGGGTGGTCCCCTGGTCACACGCGCGAGCCCAGGTCAGATCGGTCAGCCCAAGGGCATGCGGTTCACTGCTGAAAAACCCTAACAAACCCAAAGGCCTTGACTGTTGGCAACTTGGTAGGCAGTTTTCTACCCCTTTGCCTTACCCATCGACCCGAAACTCAGAGCGTTGCAGGTTCAGATGGTCCCCTGGTCACTCGCATGAGCCCAGGTCAGGGAGCACAGCAGAAAGGTATGCGTTCGCGTTTGAAAAGATCAAAACAAGCCCAATTTCTTCACTTTTGGCCAACTTGGTACGCAGTTATTCTACCCCTTAGGCTTGACCTATCGACCCGGAACTCTGGGCATTGCAGGTTGGGGTGGTCCCCTGGTCTGTCGCGCGAGCCCAGATCAGACCGCACGGCCAAAGCCAATGCTCTATGCCGCTCAAATTGGCATACCTGGCCAAACAGGTCGACCTTGACCTTGACTGATCGACACGAAACTCGTAGATTGCAGGTTCAGGTGGTCCCGTGGTCACACGCGCGAGCCCAGGTCAGACTGCACAGCAGAAGGGTATGCGGTTCGCGCTTGAAAAGGCCAAAACAAGCCCAAAGGCCTTGACTGTTGGCAACTTGGTACGCAGTTTTCTACCCCTTTGGCTTGACTGATCGACCCCAAACTCGGAATGTTGCAGGTTCGGGTGGTCCCTTGGTCACTCGCGAGAGCCCAGGTCAGATCGCTCAGCCCAAGGGCATGCGGTTCACTGCTGAAAAACCCTAACAAACCCAAAGGCCTTGACTGTTGGCAACTTGGTAGGCAGTTTTCTACCCCTTTGCCTTGACCCATCGACCCGAAACTTGGAGCGTTGCAGGTTCAGCTGGTCCCCCGGTCACACGCGCGAGCCCAGGTCAGGCAGCACAGCAGAAAGGTATGCGGTTCGCGTTTGAAAAGACCAAAACAAGCCCAATTTTTTCACTTTTGGCCCACTTGGTACGCAGTTTTTCTACCCCTTAGGCTTGACCTATCGACCCGGAACTCTGGGCATTGCAGGTTGGGGTGGTCCCCCGGTCTGTCGCGTGAGCCCAGATCAGACCGCACGGCCGAAGCCAATGCTCTATGCCGCTCAAATTGGCATACCTGGCCAAACGGGTCGACCTTGACCTTGACTGATCGACCCGAAACTCGGAGGGTTGCAGGTTCAGGTGGTCCCGTGGTCACACGCGCGAGCCCAGGTCAGACCGCACAGCAGAAGGGTATGGGGTTCGCGCTTGAAAAGGCCTAAACAAGCCCAAAGGCCTTGACTGTTGGCAACTTGGTACGCAGTTTTCTACCCCTTTGGCTTGACCGATCGACCCGAAACTCGGAATGTTGCAGGTTCGGGTGGTCCCCTGGACACTCGCGTGAGCCCAGGTCAGATCGCTCAGCCCAAGGGCATGCGGTTCACTGCTGAAAAACCCTAACAAACCAAAAGGCCTTGACTGTTGGCAACTTGGTAGGCAGTTTTCTACCCCTTTGCCTTGACCCATCGACCCGAAACTCGGAGCGTTGCAGGTTCAGATGGTCCCTCGGTCACTCGTGAGAGCCCAGGTCAGGCAGCACAGCAGAAAGGTATGCGGTTCGCGTTTGAAAAGACCAAAACAAGCCCAATTTCTTCACTTTTGGCCCACTTGGTACGCAATTTTTCTACCCCTTAGGCTTTACCTATCGACCCGGAACTCTGGGCATTTCAGGTTGGGGTGGTCCTCTTGTCTGTCGCGTGAGCCCAGATCAGACCGCACGGCCGAATCCAATGCTCTATGCCGCTCAAATTGGCATACCTGGCCAAACGGGTCGACCTTGACCTTGACTGATCGACCCGAAACTCGGAGGGTTGCAGGTTCAGGTGGTCCCGTGGTCACACGCGCGAGCCCAGGTCAGACTGCACAGCAGAAGGGTATGCGGTTTGCGCTTGAAATGGCCAAAACAAGCCCAAAGGCCTTGACTGTTGGCAACTTGGTACGCAGTTTTCTACCCTTTTGGCTTGACCGATCGACCCAAAACTCGGAATGTTGCAGGTTCGGGTAGTCCCCTGGTCACTCGCGCGAGCCCAGGTCAGATCGCTCAGCCCAATCAGACCATCTGAACCTGCAACGCTCTAAGTTTTTCGGGTCGATGGGTCAAGGCAAAGGGGTAGAAAACTGCCTACCAAGTTGCCAACAGTCAAGGCCTTTGGGTTTGTTTTGGCCTTTTCAAGCGCGAACCGCATACCCTTTTGCTGTGCGGTCTGACCTGGGCTCGCGCGTGTGACCACGGGACCACCTGAACCTGCAACCCTACGAGTTTCGTGTCCATCAGTCAAGGTCAAGGTCGACCTGTTTGGCCAGGTATGCCAATTTGAGCGGCATAGAGCATTGGCTTTGGCTGTGCGGTCTGATCTGGGCTCGCGCGACATACCAGGGGACCACCCCAACCTGCAATGCCCAGAGTTCCGGGTCGATAGGTCAACCTAAGGGGTAGAAAAACTGCGTACCAAGTGGGCCAAACGTGAAGAAATTGGACTTGTTTTGGTCTTTTCAAACGCGAACCGCATACCTTTCTGGTCGGATGGCTCAGCCGATGGGCGTGCACTAGTCGTGACCAATTTGCTTACTTTTGTGCCGTGTTCAATCGCCGCTTTGACCCCCTTGACCTTGTCAGACAGACCCAAAATCCTTATCGCCTTAGGTCCAGGTGGTCCCCTGGTCTCTGGCGTGAGCCCAGGTCAGATCGCACGGCCGAAGCCATTGCTCCATGCGACTCAAATTGGCAAAAACGGCAAAATGGGTCGACCTTGAGCTTGACCGATCGACCCCAAACTCTGCATGTTGCAGGTCCAGATGGACCCTTGGTCACTGCCGCGAGCCCAGGTCAGATCGCACAGGCTAAAGGCATGCGGTTCCCCCTTGAAAAGACCAAAACACACCCAAAGGCCTTCACTATTGGCAACTTGGGAAGCTGTTTTCTACCCCTTTGGCTTGACCCGTCAACCCGAAACTCATAGGGCCTCAAGTCCAGGGATTTGTCTTGGCACTGGCGCGAGCCCGGGTCAGATCGCTCAGCCGTAGCCGTTGCTGCACGGGTGCCAAGTTGGTGAAAAAACCCCAAAGTAGGCATTTTCAATGGGGTTTCTGGACCACTTGACCTTGACCGAGAGATTGGAACCTCTGAACGCAGCAAGGTGGGCGGGTCCCCTGGGCACGTTGGCGAGCCCAGGTCGGATGGCTCAGCCGATGGGCGTACACTAGTCGTGACCAATTTGCTTACTTTTGTGCCGTGTTCAATCGCCTCTTTGACCCCCTTGACCTTGTCAGACGGACCCCAAATCCTTATCGCCTTAGGTCCAGGTGGTCCCCTGGTCTCTGGCGCGAGCCCAGGTCAGATCGTACGGCCGAAGCCATTGCTCCATGCGACTCAAATTGGCAAAAACGGCAAAATGGGTCGACCTTGAGCTTGACCGATCGACCCAAAACTCTGCATGTTGCAGGTCCAGATGGACCCTTGGTCACTGCCGCGAGCCCAGGTCAGATCGCACAGGCTAAAGGCATGCGGTTCCCCCTTGAAAAGACCAAAACACACCCAAAGGCCTTCACTATTGGCAACTTGGGAAGCTGTTTTCTACCCCTTTGGCTTGACCCGTCAACCCGAAACTCATAGGGCCTCAAGTCCAGGGATTTGTCTTGGCACTGGCGCAAGCCCGGGTCAGATTGCTCAGCCGTAGCCGTTGCTGCACGGGTGCCAAGTTGGTGAAAAAACCCAAAAGTAGGCATTTTCAATGGGGTTTCTCGACCACTTGACCTTGACCGAGAGATTGGAACCTCTGAACGCGGCAAGGTGGGCGGGTCCCCTGGGCACGTTGGCGAGCCCAGGTCGGATGGCTCAGCCGATGGGCGTGCACTAGTCGTGACCAATTTGCTTACTTTTGTGCCGTGTTCAATCGCCGCTTTGACCCCCTTGACCTTGTCAGACGGACCCCAAATCCTTATCGCCTTAGGTCCAGGTGGTCCCCTGGTCTCTGGCGCGAGCCCAGGTCAGATCGCACGGCCGAAGCCATTGATCCATGCGACTCAAATTGGCAAAAACGGCAAAATGGGTCGACCTTGAGCTTGACCGATCGACCCGAAACTCTGCATGTTGCAGGTCCAGATGGACCCTTGGTCACTGCCGCGAGACCAGGTCAGATCGCACAGGCTAAAGGCATGCGGTTCCCCCTTGAAAAGACCAAAACACACCCAAAGGCCTTCACTATTGGCAAATTGGGAAGCTGTTTTCTACCCCTTTGGCTTGACCCGTCAATCCGAAACTCATAGGGCCTCAAGTCCAGGGATTTGTCTTGGCACTGGCGCGAGCCCGGGTCAGATCGCTCAGCCGTAGCCGTTGCTGCACGGGTGCCAAGTTGGTGAAAAAACCCAAAAGTAGGCATTTTCAATGGGGTTTCTGGACCACTTGACCTTGACCGAGAGATTGGAACCTCTGAACGCGGCAAGGTGGGCGGGTCCCCTGGGCACGTTGGCGAGCCCAGGTCGGATGGCTCAGCCGATGGGCGTGCACTAGTCGTGACCAATTTGCTTACTTTTGTGCCGTGTTCAATCGCCGCTTTGACCCCCTTGACCTTGTCAGACAGACCCCAAATCCTTATCGCCTTAGGTCCAGGTGGTCCCCTGGTCTCTGGCGCGAGCCAAGGTCAGATTGCACGGCCGAAGCCATTGCTCCATGCGACTCAAATTGGCAAAAACGGCAAAATGGGTCAACCTTGAGCTTGACCGATTGACCCGAAACTCTGCATGTTGCAGGTCCAGATGGACCCTTGGTCACTGCTGCGAGCCCAGGTCAGATCGCACAGGCTCAAGGCATGCGGTTCCCCCTTGAAAAGACCAAAACACACCCAAAGGCCTTCACTATTGGCAACTTGGGAAGCTGTTTTCTACCCCTTTGGCTTGACCCGTCAACCCGAAACTCATAGGGCCTCAAGTCCAGGGATTTGTCTTGGCACTGGCGCGAGCCCGGGTCAGATCGCTCAGCCGTAGCCGTTGCTGCACGGGTGCCAAGTTGGTGAAAAAACCCAAAAGTAGGCATTTTCAATGGGGTTTCTGGACCACTTGACCTTGACCGAGAGATTGGAACCTCTGAACGCAGCAAGGTGGGCGGGTCCCCTGGGCACGTTGGCGAGCCCAGGTCGGATGGCTCAGCCGATGGGCGTACACTAGTCGTGACCAATTTGCTTACTTTTGTGCCGTGTTCAATCGCCTCTTTGACCCCCTTTGCCTTGTCAGACGGACCCCAAATCCTTATCGCCTTAGGTCCAGGTGGTCCCCTGGTCTCTGGCGCGAGCCCACGTCAGATCGTACGGCCGAAGCCATTGCTCCATGCGACTCAAATTGGCAAAAACGGCAAAATGGGTCGACCTTGAGCTTGACCGATCGACCCGAAACTCTGCATGTTGCAGGTCCAGATGGACCCTTGGTCACTGCTGCGAGCCCAGGTCAGATCGCACAGGCTAAAGGCATGCGGTTCCCCCTTGAAAAGACCAAAACACACCCAAAGGCCTTCACTATTGGCAACTTGGGAAGCTGTTTTCTACCCCTTTGGCTTGACCCGTCAACCCGAACTCATAGGGCCTCAAGTCCAGGGATTTGTCTTGGCACTGGCGCAAGCCCGGGTCAGATCGCTCAGCCGTAGCCGTTGCTGCACGGGTGCCAAGTTGGTGAAAAACCCCAAAAGCCGGCATTTTCAATGGGGTTTCTGGACCACTTGACCTTGACCGAGAGATTGGAACCTCTGAACGCGGCAAGGTGGGTGGGTCCCCTGGGCAGGTTGGCGAGCCCAGGTCGGATGGCTCAGCCGATGGGCGTGCACTAGTCGTGACCAATTTGCTTACTTTTGTGCCATGTTCAATCGCCGCTTTGACCCCCTTGACCTTGTCAGACGGACCCCAAATCCTTATCGCCTTAGGTCCAGGTGGTCCCCTGGTCTCTGGCGCGAGCCCAGGTCAGATCGCACGGCCAAAGCCATTGCTCCATGCGACTCAAATTGGCAAAAACGGCAAAATGGGTCGACCTTGAGCTTGACCGATCGACCCGAAACTCTGCATGTTGCAGGTCCAGATGGACCCTTGGTCACTGCCGCGAGCCCAGGTCAGATCGCACAGGCTAAAGGCATGCGGTTCCCCCTTGAAAAGACCAAAACACACCCAAAGACCATCACTATTGGCAACTTGGGAAGCTGTTTTCTACCCCTTTGGCTTGACCTGTCAACCCGAAACTCATAGGGCCTCAAGTCCAGGGATTTGTCTTGGCACTGGCGCGAGCCTGGGTCAGATCGCTCAGCCGTAGCCGTTGCTGCACGGGTGCCAAGTTGGTGAAAAAACCCAAAAGTAGGCATTTTCAATGGGGTTTCTGGACCACTTGACCTTGACCGAGAGATTGGAACCTCTGAACGCGGCAAGGTGGGCGGGTCCCCTGGGCACGTTGGCGAGCCCAGGTCGGATGGCTCAGCCGATGGGCGTGCACTAGTTGTGACCAATTTGCTTACTTTTGTGCCGTGTTCAATCGCCGCTTTGACCCCCTTGACCTTGTCAGACGGACCCCAAATCCTTATCGCCTTAGGTCCAGGTGGTCCCCTGGTCTCTGGCGCGAGCCCAGGTCAGATCGCACGGCCAAAGCCATTGATCCATGCGACTCAAATTGGCAAAAACGGCAAAATGGGTCGACCTTGAGCTTGACCGATCGACCCGAAACTCTGCATGTTGCAGGTCCAGATGGACCCTTGGTCACTGCCGCGAGCCCAGGTCAGATCGCACAGGCTAAAGGCATGCGGTTCCCCCTTGAAAAGACCAAAACACACCCAAAGGCCTTCACTATTGGCAACTTGGGAAGCTGTTTTCTACCCCTTTGGCTTGACCCGTCAACCTGAAACTCATAGGGCCTCAAGTCCAGGGATTTGTCTTGGCTCTGGCGCAAGCCCGGGTCAGATCGCTCAGCCGTAGCCGTTGCTGCATGGGTGCCAAGTTGGTGAAAAAACCCAAAAGTAGGCATTTTCAATGGGGTTTCTGGACCACTTGACCTTGACCGAGAGATTGGAACCTCTGAACGCGGCAAGGTGGGTGGGTCCCCCGGGCACGTTGGCGAGCCCAGGTCGGATGGCTCAGCCGATGGGCGTGCACTAGTCGTGACCAATTTGCTTACTTTTGTGCCGTGTTCAATCGCCGCTTTGACCCCCTTGACCTTGTCAGACGGACCCCAAATCCTTATCGCCTTAGGTCCAGGTGGTCCCCTGGACTCTGGCGCGAGCCTAGATCAGATCGCACGGCTGAAGCCATTGCTCCATGCGACTCAAATTGGCAAAAACGGCAAAATGGGTCGACCTTGAGCTTGACCGATCGACCCCAAACTCTGCATGTTGCAGGTCCAGATGGACCCTTGGTCACTGCCGCGAGCCCAGGTCAGATCGCACAGGCTAAAGGCATGCGGTTCCCCCTTGAAAAGACCAAAACACACCCAAAGGCCTTCACTATTGGCAACTTGGGAAGCTGTTTTCTACCCCTTTGGCTTGACCCGTCAACCCGAAACTCATAGGGCCTCAAGTCCAGGGATTTGTCTTGGCACTGGCGCAAGCCCGGGTCAGATCGCTCAGCCGTAGCCGTTGCTGCATGGGTGCCAAGTTGGTGAAAAAACCCAAAAGTAGGCATTTTCAATGGGGTTTCTGGACCACTTGACCTTGACCGAGAGATTGGAACCTCTGAACGCGGCAAGGTGGGCGGGTCCCCTGGGCACGTTGGCGAGCCCAGGTCGGATGGCTCAGCCGATGGGCGTGCACTAGTCGTGACCAATTTGCTTACTTTTGTGCCGTGTTCAATCGCCGCTTTGACCCCCTTGACCTTGTCAGACGGACCCCAAATCCTTATCGCCTTAGGTCCAGGTGGTCCCCTGGTCTCTGGCGCGAGACCAGGTCAGATCGCACGGCCAAAGCCATTGCTCCATGCGACTCAAATTGGCAAAAACTGCAAAATGGGTCGACCTTGAGCTTGACCGATCGACCCGAAACTCTGCATGTTGCAGGTCCAGATGGACCCTTGGTCACTGCCGTGAGCCCAGGTCAGATCGCACAGGCTAAAGGCATGCGGTTCCCCCTTGAAAAGACCAAAACACACCCAAAGGCCTTCACTATTGGCAACTTGGGAAGCTGTTTTCTACCCCTTTGGCTTGACCCGTCAACCCGAAACTCATAGGGCCTCAAGTCCAGGGATTTGTCTTGGCACTGGCGCAAGCCCGGGTCAGATCGCTCAGCCGTAGCCGTTGCTGCACGGGTGCCAAGTTGGTGAAAAAACCCAAAAGTAGGCATTTTCAATGGGGTTTCTGGACCACTTGACCTTGACCGAGAGATTGGAACCTCTGAACGCGGCAAGGTGGGCGGGTCCCCTGGGCACGTTGGCGAGCCCAGGTAGGATGGCTCAGCCGATGGGCGTGCACTAGTCGTGACCAATTTGCTTACTTTTGTGCCGTGTTCAATCGCTGCTTTGACCCCCTTGACCTTGTCGGACGGACCCCAAATCCTTATCGCCTTAGGTCCAGGTGGTCCCCTAGTCTCTGGCGCGAGCCCAGGTCAGATCGCACGGCTGAAGCCATTGCTCCATGCGACTCAAATTGGCAAAAACGGCAAAATGGGTCGACCTTGAGCTTGACCGATCGACCCGAAACTCTGCATGTTGCAGGTATAGATGGACCCTTGGTCACTGCCGCGAGCCCAGGTCAGATCGCACAGGCTAAAGGCATGCGGTTCCCCCTTGAAAAGACCAAAACACACCCAAAGGCCTTCACTATTGGCAACTTGGGAAGCTGTTTTCTACCCCTTTGGCTTGACCCGTCAACCCGAAACTCATAGGGCCTCATGTCCAGGGATTTGTCTTGGCACTGGCGCAAGCCCGGGTCAGATCGCTCAGCCGTAGCCGTTGCTGCACGGGTGCCAAGTTGGTGAAAAAACCCAAAAGTAGGCATTTTCAATGGGGTTTCTGGACCACTTGACCTTGACCGAGAGATTGGAACCTCTGAACGCGGCAAGGTGGGCGGGTCCCCCGGGCACGTTGGCGAGCCCAGATCGGATGGCTCAGCCGATGGGCGTGCACTAGTCGTGACCAATTTGCTTACTTTTGTGCCGTGTTCAATCGCCGCTTTGACCCCCTTGACCTTGGCAGACGGACCCCAAATCCTTATCGCCTTAGGTCCAGGTTGTCCCCTGGTCTCTGGCGCGAGCCCAGGTCAGATTGCACGGCCGAAGCCATTGCTCCATGCGCCTCAAATTGGCAAAAACGGCAAAATGGGTCAACCTTGAGCTTGACCGATCGACCCGAAACTCTGCATGTTGCAGGTCCAGATGGACCCTTGGTCACTGCCGTGAGCCCAGGTCAGATCGCACAGGCTAAAGGCATGCGGTTCCCCCTTGAAAAGACCAAAACACACCCAAAGGCCTTCACTATTGGCAACTTGGGAAGCTGTTTTCTACCCCTTTGGCTTGACCCGTCAACCCAAAACTCATAGGGCCTCAAGTCCAGGGATTTGTCTTGGCACTGGCGCAAGCCCGGGTCAGATCGCTCAGCCGTAGCCGTTGCTGCACGGGTGCCAAGTTGGTGAAAAAACCCAAAAGTAGGCATTTTCAATGGGGTTTCTGGACCACTTGACCTTGACCGAGAGATTGGAACCTCTGAACACGGCAAGGTGGGCGGGTCCCCTGGGCACGTTGGCGAGCCCAGGTCGGATGGCTCAGCCGATGGGCGTGCACTAGTCGTGACCAATTTGCTTATTTTTGTGCCGTGTTCAATCGCCGCTTTGACCCCCTTGACCTTGTCAGACGGACCCCAAATCCTTATCGCCTTAGGTCCAGGTGGTCCCCTGGTCTCTGGCGCGAGCCCAGGTCAGATCGCATGGCCGAAGCCATTGCTCCATGCGACTCAAATTGGCAAAAACGGCAAAATGGGTCGACCTTGAGCTTGACCGATCGACCCGAAACTCTGCATGTTGCATGTCCAGATGGACCCTTGGTCACTGCCGCGAGCCCAGGTCAGATCGCACAGGCTAAAGGCATGCGGTTCCCCCTTGAAAAGACCAAAACACACCCAAAGGCCTTCACTATTGGCAACTTGGGAAGCTGTTTTCTACCCCTTTGGCTTGACCCGTCAACCCGAAACTCATAGGGCCTCAAGTCCAGGGATTTGTCTTGGCACTGGCGCGAGCCTGGGTCAGATCGCTCAGCCGTAGCCGTTGCTGCACGGGTGCCAAGTTGGTGAAAAAACCCAAAAGTAGGCATTTTCAATGGGGTTTCTGGACCACTTGACCTTGACCGAGAGATTGGAACCTCTGAACGCGGCAAGGTGGGCGGGTCCCCTGGGCACGTTGGCGAGCCCAGATCGGATGGCTCAGCCGATGGGCCTGCACTAGTCGTGACCAATTTGCTTACTTTTGTGCCGTGTTCAATCACCGCTTTGACCCCCTTGACCTTGTCAGACGGACCCCAAATCCTTATCGCCTTAGGTCCAGGTGGTCCCCTGGTCTCTGGCGCGAGCCCAGGTCAGATTGCACGGCCGAAGCCATTGCTCCATGCGACTCAAATTGGCAAAAACGGCAAAATGGGTCGACCTTGAGCTTGACCGATCGACCCGAAACTCTGCATGTTGCAGGTCCAGATGGACCCTTGGTCACTGCCGCGAGCCCAGGTCAGATCGCACAGGCTAAAGGCATGCGGTTCCCCCTTGAAAAGACCAAAACACACCCAAAGGCCTTCACTATTGGCAACTTGGGAAGCTGTTTTCTACCCCTTTGGCTTGACCCGTCAACCCGAAACTCATAGGGCCTCAAGTCCAGGGATTTGTCTTGGCACTGGCGCAAGCCCGGGTCAGATCGCTCAGCCGTAGCCGTTGCTGCACGGGTGCCAAGTTGGTGAAAAAACCCAAAAGTAGGCATTTTCAATGGGGTTTCTGGACCACTTCACCTTGACCGAGAGATTGGAACCTCTGAACGCGGCAAGGTGGGCGGGTCCCCTGGGCACGTTGGCGAGCCCAGGTCGGATGGCTCAGCCCATGGGCGTGCACTAGTCGTGACCAATTTGCTTACTTTTGTGCCGTGTTCAATCGCCGCTTTGACCCCCTTGACCTTGTCAGACGGACCCCAAATCCTTATCGCCTTAGGTCAAGGTGGTCCCCTGGTCTCTGGCGCGAGCCCAGGTCAGATCGCACGGCCGAAGCCATTGCTCCATGCGACTCAAATTGGCAAAAACGGCAAAATGGGTCGACCTTGAGCTTGACCAATCGACCCGAAACTCTGCATGTTGCAGGTCCAGATGGACCCTTGGTCACTGCCGCGAGCCCAGGTCAGATCGCACAGGCTAAAGGCATGCGGTTCCCCCTTGAAAAGACCAAAACACACCCAAAGGCCTTCACTATTGGCAACTTGGGAAGCTGTTTTCTACCCCTTTGGCTTGACCTGTCAACCCGAAACTCATAGGGCCTTAAGTCCAGGGATTTGTCTTGGCACTGGCGCGAGCCCGGGTCAGATCGCTCAGCCGTAGCCGTTGCTGCACGGGTGCCAAGTTGGTGAAAAAACCCAAAAGTAGGCATTTTCAATGGGGTTTCTGGACCACTTGACCTTGACTGAGAGATTGGAACCTCTGAACGCGGCAAGGTGGGCGGGTCCCCTGGTCACGTTGGCGAGCCCAGGTCGGATGGCTCAGCCGATGGGCGTGCACGAGTCGTGACCAATTTGCTTACTTTTGTGCCGTGTTCAATCGCCGCTTTGACCCCCTTGACCATGTCAGATGGACCCCAAATCCTTATCGACTTAGGTCCAGGTGGTCCCCTGGTCTCTGGCGCGAGCCCAGGTCAGATCGCACGGCCGAAGCCATTGCTCCATGCGACTCAAATTGGCAAAAACGGCAAAATGGGTCGACCTTGAGCTTGACCGATCGACCCGAAACTCTGCATGTTGCAGGTCCAGATGGACCCTTGGTCACTGCCGCGAGCCCAGGTCAGATCGCACAGGCTAAACTCATGCGGTTCCCCCTTGAAAAGACCAAAATACACCCAAAGGCCTTCACTATTGGCAACTTGGGAAGCTGTTTTCTACCCCTTTGGCTTGACCCGTCAACCCGAAACTCATAGGGCCTCATGTCCAGGGATTTGTCTTGGCACTGGCGCAAGCCCGGGTCAGATCGCTCAGCCGTAGCCGTTGCTGCACGGGTGCCAAGTTGGTGAAAAAACCCCAAAGTAGGCATTTTCAATGGGGTTTCTGGACCACTTGACCTTGACCGACAGATTGGAACCTCTGAACGCGGCAAGGTGGGCGGGTCCCCCGGGCACGTTGGCGAGCCCAGATCGGATGGCTCAGCCGATGGGCGTGCACTAGTCGTGACCAATTTGCTTACTTTTGTGCCGTGTTCAATCGCCGCTTTGACCCCCTTGACCTTGTCAGACGGACCCCAAATCCTTATCGCCTTAGGTCCAGGTGGTCCCCTGGTCTCTGGCGCGAGCCCAGGTCAGATCGCACGGCCGAAGCCATTGCTCCATGCGACTCAAATTGGCAAAAACGGCAAAATGGGTCGACCTTGAGCTTGACCGATCGACCCGAAACTCTGCATGTTGCAGGTCCAGATGGACCCTTGGTCACTGCCGCGAGCCCAGGTCAGATCGCACAGGCTAAAGGCATGCGGTTCCCCCTTGAAAAGACCAAAACACACCCAAAGGCCTTCACTATTGGCAACTTGGGAAGCTGTTTTCTACCCCTTTGGCTTGACCCGTCAACCCGAAACTCATAGGGCCTCAAGTCCAGGGATTTGTCTTGGCACTGGCGCGAGCCCGGGTCAGATCGCTCAGCCGTAGCCGTTGCTGCACGGGTGCCAAGTTGGTGAAAAAACCCAAAAGTAGGCATTTTCAATGGGGTTTCTGGACCACTTGACCTCGACCGAGAGATTGGAACCTCTGAACGCAGCAAGGTGGGCGGGTCCCCTGGGCACGTTGGCGAGCCCAGGTCGGATGGCTCAGCCGATGGGCGTGCACTAGTCGTGACCAATTTGCTTACTTTTGTGCCGTGTTCAATCGCCGCTTTGACCCCCTTGACCTTGTCAGACGGACCCCAAATCCTTATCGCCTTAGGTCCAGGTGGTCCCCTGGTCTCTGGCGCGAGCCCAGGTCAGATCGCACGGCCGAAGCCATTGCTCCATGTGACTCAAATTGGCAAAAACGGCAAAATGGGTCGACCTTGAGCTTGACCGATCGACCCGAAACTCTGCATGTTGCAGGTCCAGATGGACCCTTGGTCACTGCCGCGAGCCCAGGTCAGATCGCACAGGCTAAAGGCATGTGGTTCCCCCTTGAAAAGACCAAAACACACCCAAAGGCCTTCACTATTGGCAACTTGGGAAGCTGTTTTCTACCCCTTTGGCTTGACCCGTCAACCCGAAACTCATAGGGCCTCAAGTCCAGGGATTTGTCTTGGCACTGGCGCGAGCCCGGGTCAGATCGCTCAGCCGTAGCCGTTGCTGCACGGGTGCCAAGTTGGTGAAAAACCCCAAAAGTAGGCATTTTCAATGGGGTTTCTGGACCACTTGAACTTGACCGAGAGATGGGAACCTCTGAACGCGGCAAGGTGGGCGGGTCCCCTGGGCACGTTGGCGAGCCCAGGTCGGATGGCTCAGCCAATGGGCGTGCACTTGTCGTGACCAATTTGCTTACTTTTGTGCCGTGTTCAATCGCCGCTTTGACCCCCTTGACCTTGTCAGACGGACCCCAAATCCTTATCGCCTTAGGTCCAGGTGGTCCCCTGGTCTCTGGCGCCAGGCCAGGTCAGATCGCACGGCCAAAGCCATTGCTCCATGACTCAAATTGGCAAAAACGGCAAAATGGGTCGACCTTGAACTTGACCGATCGACCCGAAACTCTGCATGTTGCAGGTCCAGATGGACCCTTGGTCACTGCCGCGAGCCCAGGTCAGATCGCACAGGCTAAAGGCATGCGGTTCCCCCTTGAAAAGACCAAAACACACCCAAAGGCCTTCACTATTGGCAACTTGGGAAGCTGTTTTCTACCCCTTTGGCTTGACCCGTCAACCCGAAACTCATAGGGCCTCAAGTCCAGGGATTTGTCTTGGCACTGGCGCGAGCCCGGGTCAGATCGCTCAGCCGTAGCCGTTGCTGCACGGGTGCCAAGTTGGTGAAAAAACCCAAAAGTAGGCATTTTCAATGGGGTTTCTGGACCACTTGACCTTGACCGAGAGATTGGAACCTCTGAACGCGGCAAGGTGGGCGGGTCCCCTGGGCACGTTGGCGAGCCCAGGTCGGATGGCTCTGCCCATGGGCGTGCACTAGTCGTGACCAATTTGCTTACTTTTGTGCCGTGTTCAATCGCCGCTTTGACCCCCTTGACCATGTCAGACGGACCCCAAATCCTTATCGCCTTAGGTCCAGGTGGTCCCCTGGTCTCTGGCGCGAGCCCAGGTCAGATCGCACGGCCAAAGCCATTGCTCCATGCGACTCAAATTGGCAAAAACGGCAAAATGGGTTGACCTTGAGCTTGACCGATCGACCCGAAACTCTGCATGTTGCAGGTCCAGATGGACCCTTGGTCACTGCCACGAGCCCAGGTCAGATCGCACAGGCTAAAGGCATGCGGTTCCCCCTTGAAAAGACCAAAACACACCCAAAGGCCTTCACTATTGGCAACTTGGGAAGCTGTTTTCTACCCCTTTGGCTTGACCCGTCAACCCGAAACTCATAGGGCCTCAAGTCCAGGGATTTGTCTTGGCACTGGCGCAAGCCCGGGTCAGATCGCTCAGCCGTAGCCGTTGCTGCACGGGTGCCAAGTTGGTGAAAAAACCCCAAAAGTAGGCATTTTCAATGGGGTTTCTGGACCACTTCACCTTGACCGAGAGATTGGAACCTCTGAACGCGGCAAGGTGGGCGGGTCCCCTGGGCACGTTGGCGAGCCCAGGTCAGATGGCTCAGCCGATGGGCGTGCACTAGTCGTGACCAATTTGCTTACTTTTGTACCGTGTTCAATCGCCGCTTTGACCCCCTTGACCTTGTCGGACGGACCCCAAATCCTTATCGCCTTAGGTCCAGGTGGTCCCCTGGTCTCTGGCGCGAGCCCAGGTCAGATCGCACGGCCGAAGCCATTGCTCCATGCGACTCAAATTGGCAAAAACGGCAAAATGGGTCGACCTTGAGCTTGACCGATCGACCCGAAACTCTGCATGTTGCAGGTCCAGATGGACCCTTGGTCACTGCCGCGAGCCCAGGTCAGATCGCACAGGCTAAAGGCATGCGGTTCCCCCTTGAAAAGACCAAAACACACCCAAAGGCCTTCACTATTGGCAACTTGGGAAGCTGTTTTCTACCCCTTTGGCTTGACCCGTCAACCCGAAACTCATAGGGCCTCAAGTCCAGGGATTTGTCTTGGCACTGGCGCGAGCCCGGGTCAGATCGCTCAGCCGTAGCCGTTGCTGCACGGGTGCCAAGTTGGTGAAAAAACCCAAAAGTAGGCATTTTCAATGGGGTTTCTGGACCACTTGACCTTGACCGAGAGATTGGAACCTCTGAACGCGGCAAGGTGGGCGGGTCCCCTGGGCACGTTGGCGAGCCCAGGTCGGATGGCTCTGCCCATGGGCGTGCACTAGTCGTGACCAATTTGCTTACTTTTGTGCCGTGTTCAATCGCCGCTTTGACCCCCTTGACCATGTCAGACGGACCCCAAATCCTTATCGCCTTAGGTCCAGGTGGTCCCCTGGTCTCTGGCGCGAGCCCAGGTCAGATCGCACGGCCAAAGCCATTGCTCCATGCGACTCAAATTGGCAAAAACGGCAAAATGGGTTGACCTTGAGCTTGACCGATCGACCCGAAACTCTGCATGTTGCAGGTCCAGATGGACCCTTGGTCACTGCCACGAGCCCAGGTCAGATCGCACAGGCTAAAGGCATGCGGTTCCCCCTTGAAAAGACCAAAACACACCCAAAGGCCTTCACTATTGGCAACTTGGGAAGCTGTTTTCTACCCCTTTGGCTTGACCCGTCAACCCGAAACTCATAGGGCCTCAAGTCCAGGGATTTGTCTTGGCACTGGCGCAAGCCCGGGTCAGATCGCTCAGCCGTAGCCGTTGCTGCACGGGTGCCAAGTTGGTGAAAAAACCCCAAAAGTAGGCATTTTCAATGGGGTTTCTGGACCACTTCACCTTGACCGAGAGATTGGAACCTCTGAACGCGGCAAGGTGGGCGGGTCCCCTGGGCACGTTGGCGAGCCCAGGTCAGATGGCTCAGCCGATGGGCGTGCACTAGTCGTGACCAATTTGCTTACTTTTGTACCGTGTTCAATCGCCGCTTTGACCCCCTTGACCTTGTCGGACGGACCCCAAATCCTTATCGCCTTAGGTCCAGGTGGTCCCCTGGTCTCTGGCGCGAGCCCAGGTCAGATCGCACGGCCGAAGCCATTGCTCCATGCGACTCAAATTGGCAAAAACGGCAAAATGGGTCGACCTTGAGCTTGACCGATCGACCCGAAACTCTGCATGTTGCAGGTCCAGATGGACCCTTGGTCACTGCCGCGAGCCCAGGTCAGATCGCACAGGCTAAAGGCATGCGGTTCCCCCTTGAAAAGACCAAAACACACCCAAAGGCCTTCACTATTGGCAACTTGGGAAGCTGTTTTCTACCCCTTTGGCTTGACCCGTCAACCCAAAACTCATAGGGCCTCAAGTCCAGGGATTTGTCTTGGCACTGGCGCGAGCCCGGGTCAGATCGCTCAGCCGTAGCTGTTGCTGCACGGGTGCCAAGTTGGTGAAAAAACCCAAGAGTAGGCATTTTCAATGGGGTTTCTGGACCACTTGACCTTGACCGAGAGATTGGAACCTCTGAACGCGGCAAGGTGGGCGGGTCCCCTGGGCACGTTGGCGAGCCCAGGTCGGATGGCTCAGCCGATGGGCATGCACTAGTCATGACCAATTTGCTTACTTTTGTGCCGTGTTCAATCGCCGCTTTGACCCCCTTGACCTTGTCAGACGGACCCCAAATCCTTATCGCCTTAGGTCCAGGTGGTCCCCTGGTCTCTGGCGCGAGCCCAGGTCAGATCGCACGGCCGAAGCCATTGCTCCATGCGACTCAAATTGGCAAAAACGGCAAAATGGGTCGACCTTGAGCTTGACCGATCGACCCGAAACTCTGCATGTTGCAGGTCCAGATGGACCCTTGGTCACTGCCGCGAGCCCAGGTCAGATCGCACAGGCTAAAGGCATGCGGTTCCCCCTTGAAAAGACCAAAACACACCCAAAGGCCTTCACTATTGGCAACTTGGGAAGCTGTTTTCTACCCCTTTGGCTTGACCCATCAACCCGAAACTCATAGGGCCTCAAGTCCAGGGATTTGTCTTGGCACTGGCGCAAGCCGGGGTCAGATCGCTCAGCCGTAGCCGTTGCTGCACGGGTGCCAAGTTGGTGAAAAAACCCAAAAGTAGGCATTTTCAATGGGGTTTCTGGAACACTTGACCTTGACCGAGAGATTGGAACCTCTGAACGCGGCAAGGTGGGCGGGTCCCCTGGGCACGTTGGCGAGCCCAGGTCGGATTGCTCAGCCGATGGGCGTGCACTAGTCGTGACCAATTTGCTTACTTTTGTGCCGTGTTCAATCGCCGCTTTGACCCCCTTGACCTTGTCAGACGGACCCCAAATCCTTATTGCCTTAGGTCCAGGTGGTCCCCTGGTCTCTGGCGCGAGCCCAGGTCAGATCGCACGGCTGAAGCCATTGCTCCATGCGACTCAAATTGGCAAAAACGGCAAAATGGGTCGACCTTGAGCTTGACCGATCGACCCGAAACTCTGCATGTTGCAGGTCCAGATGGACCCTTGGTCACTGCCGCGAGCCCAGGTCAGATCGCACAGGCTAAAGGCATGCGGTTCCCCCTTGAAAAGACCAAAACACACCCAAAGGCCTTCACTATTGGCAACTTGGGAAGCTGTTTTCTACCCCTTTGGCTTGACCCGTCAACCCGAAACTCATAGGGCCTCAAGTCTAGGGATTTGTCTTGGCACTGGCGCGAGCCGGGGTCAGATCGCTCAGCCGTAACCGTTGCTGCACGGGTGCCAAGTTGGTGAAAAAACCCAAAAGAAGCCATTTTCAATGGGGTTTCTGGACCACTTGACCTTGACCGAGAGATTGGAACCTCCGAACGCGGCAAGGTGGGCGGGTCCCCTGGGCACGTTGGCGAGCCCAGGTCGGATGGCTCAGCCGATGGACGTGCACTAGTCGTGACCAATTTGCTTACTTTTGTGCCGTGTTCAATCGCCGCTTTGACCCCCTTGACCTTGTCAGACGGACCCCAAATCCTTATCGCCTTAGGTCCAGGTGGTCCCCTGGTCTCTGGCGCGAGCCCAGGTCAGATCGCACGGCTGAAGCCATTGCTCCATGCGACTCAAATTGGCAAAAATGGCAAAATGGGTCGACCTTGAGCTTGACCGATCGACCCGAAACTCTGCATGTTGCAGGTCCAGATGGACCCTTGGTCACTGCCGCGAGGCCAGGTCAGATCGCACAGGCTAAAGGCATGCGGTTCCCCCTTGAAAAGACCAAAACACACCCAAAGGCCTTCACTATTGGCAACTTGGGAAGCTGTTTTCTACCCCTTTGGCTTGACCCGTCAACCCGAAACTCATAGGGCCTCAAGTCCAGGGATTTGTCTTGGCACTGGCGCGAGCCCGGGTCAGATCGCTCAGCCCTAGCCGTTGCTGCACGGGTGCCAAGTTGGTGAAAAAACCCAAAAGTAGGCATTTTCAATGGGGTTTCTGGACCACTTGACCTTGACCGAGAGATTGGAACCTCTGAACGCTGCAAGGTAGGCGGGTCCCCTGGGCACGTTGGCGAGCCCAGGTCGGATGGCTCAGCCGATGGGCGTGCACTAGTCGTGACCAATTAGCTTACTTTTGTGCCGTGTTCAATCGCCGCTTTGACCCCCTTGACCTTGTCAGACGGACCCCAAATCCTTATCGCCTTAGGTCCAGGTGGTCCCCTGGTCTCTGGCGCGAGCCCAGGTCAGATCGCACGGCCGAAGCCATTGCTCCATGCGACTCAAATTGGCAAAAACGGCAAAATGGGTCGACCTTGAGCTTGACCGATCGACCCGAAACTCTGCATGTTGCAGGTCCAGATGGACCCTTGGTCACTGCCGCGAGCCCAGGTCAGATCGCACAGGCTAAAGGCATGCGGTTCCCCCTTGAAAAGACCAAAACACACCCAAAGGCCTTCACTATTGGCAACTTGGGAAGCTGTTTTCTACCCCTTTGGCTTGACCCGTCAACCCGAAACTCATAGGGCCTCAAGTCCAGGGATTTGTCTTGGCACTGGCGCGAGCCCGGGTCAGATCGCTCAGCCGCAGCCGTTGCTGCACGGGTGCCAAGTTGGTGAAAAAACCCAAAAGTAGGCATTTTCAATGGGGTTTCTGGACCACTTGACCTTGACCGAGAGATTGGAACCTCTGAACGCGGCAAGGTGGGCGGGTCCCCTGGGCACGTTGGCGAGCCCAGGTCGGATGGCTCAGCCGATGGGCGTGCACTAGTCGTGACCAATTTGCTTACTTTTGTGCCGTGTTCAATCGCCGCTTTGACCCCCTTGACCTTGTCAGACGGACCCCAAATCCTTATCGCCTTAGGTCCAGGTGGTCCCCTGGTCTCTGGCGCGAGCCCAGGTCAGATCGCACGGCCTAAGCCATTGCTCCATGCGACTCAAATTGGCAAAAACGGCAAAATGGGTCGACCTTGAGCTTGAGCGATCGACCCGAAACTCTGCATGTTGCAGGTCCAGATGGACCCTTGGTCACTGCCGCGAGCCCAGGTCAGATCGCACAGGCTAAAGGCATGCGGTTCCCCCTTGAAAAGACCAAAACACACCCAAAGGCCTTCACTATTGGCAACTTGGGAAGCTGTTTTCTACCCCTTTGGCTTGACCCGTCAACCCGAAACTCATAGGGCCTCAAGTCTAGGGATTTGTCTTGGCACTGGCGCGAGCCCGGGTCAGATCGCTCAGCCGTAGCCATTGCTGCACAGGTGCCAATTTGGTGAAAAAACCCAAAAGTAGGCATTTTCAATGGGGTTTCTGGACCACTTGACCTTGACCGAGAGATTGGAACCTCTGAACGCGGCAAGGTAGGCGGGTCCCCTGGGCACGTTGGCGAGCCCAGGTCGGATGGCTCAGCCGATGGGCGTGCACTAGTCGTGACCAATTTGCTTACTTTTGTGCCGTGTTCAATCGCCGCTTTGACCCCCTTGACCTTGTCAGACGGACCCCTAATCCTTATCGCCTTAGGTCCAGGTGGTCCCCTGGTCTCTGGCGCGAGCCCAGGTCAGATCGCACGGCCGAAGCCATTGCTCCATGCGACTCAAATTGGCAAAAACGGCAAAATGGGTCGACCTTGAGCTTGACCGATCGACCCGAAACTCTGCATGTTGCAGGTCCAGATGGACCCTTGGTCACTGCCGCGAGCCCAGGTCAGATCGCACAGGCTAAAGGCATGCGGTTCCCCCTTGAAAAGACCAAAACACACCCAAAGGCCTTCACTATTGGCAACTTGGGAAGCTGTTTTCTACCCCTTTGGCTTGACCCGTCAACCCGAAACTCATAGGGCCTCAAGTCCAGGGATTTGTCTTGGCACTGGCGCGAGCCCGGGTCAGATCGCTCAGCCGTAGCCGTTGCTGCACAGGTGCCAAGTTGGTGAAAAAACCCAAAAGTAGGCATTTTCAATGGGGTTTCTGGACCACTTGACCTTGACCGAGAGATTGGAACCTCTGAACGCGGCAAGGTGGGCGGGTCCCCTGGGCACGTTGGCGAGCCCAGGTCGGATGGCCCAGCCGATGGGCGTGCACTAGTTGTGACCAATTTGCTTACTTTTGTGCCGTGTTCAATCGCCGCTTTGACCCCCTTGACCTTGTCAGACGGACCCCAAATCCTTATCGCCTTAAGTCCAGGTGGTCCCCTGGTCTCTGGCGCGAGCCCAGGTCAGATTGCACGGCCGAAGCCATTGCTCCATGCGACTCAAATTGGCAAAAACGGCAAAATGGGTCGACCTTGAGCTTGACCGATCGACCCGAAACTCTGCATGTTGCAGGTCCAGATGGACCCTTGGTCACTGCCGCGAGTCCAGGTCAGATCGCACAGGCTAAAGGCATGCGGTTCCCCCTTGAAAAGACCAAAACACACCCAAAGGCCTTCACTATTGGCAACTTGGGAAGCTGTTTTCTACCCCTTTGGCTTGACCCGTCAACCCGAAACTCATAGGGCCTCAAGTCCAGGGATTTGTCTTGGCACTGGCGCTAGCCCGGGTCAGATCGCTCAGCCGTAGCCGTTGCTGCACGGGTGCCAAGTTGGTGAAAAAACCCAAAAGTAGGCATTTTCAATGGGGTTTCTGCACCACTTGACCTTGACCGAGAGATTGGAACCTCTGAACGCGGCAAGGTGGGCGGGTCCCCTGGGCACGTTGGCGAGCCCAGATGATGGCTCAGCCGATGGGCGTGCACTAGTCGTGACCAATTTGCTTACTTTTGTGCCGTGTTCAATCGCCGCTTTGACCCCCTTGACCTTGTCAGACGGACCCCAAATCCTTATCGCCTTAGGTCCAGGTGGTCCCCTGGTCTCTGGCGCGAGCCCAGGTCAGATCGCACGGCCGAAGCCATTGCTCCATGCGACTCAAATTGGCAAAAACGGCAAAATGGGTCGACCTTGAGCTTGACCGATCGACCCGAAACTCTGCATGTTGCAGGTCCAGATGGACCCTTGGTCACTGCCGCGAGCCCAGGTCAGATCGCACAGGCTAAAGGCATGCGGTTCCCCCTTGAAAAGACCAAAACACACCCAAAGGCCTTCACTATTGGCAACTTGGGAAGCTGTTTTCTACCCCTTTGGCTTGACCCGTCAACCCAAAACTCATAGGGCCTCAAGTCCAGGGATTTGTCTTGGCACTGGCGCAAGTCGGGGTCAGATCGCTCAGCCGTAGCCGTAGCTGCACGGGTGCCAAGTTGGTGAAAAAACCCAAAAGTAGGCATTTTCAATGGGGTTTCTGGACCACTTGACCTTGACCGAGAGATTGGAACCTCTGAACACGGCAAGGTGTGTGGGTCCCCTGGGCACGTTGGCGAGCCCAGGTCGGATGGCTCAGCCGATGGGCGTGCACTAGTCGTGACCAATTGCTTACTTTTGTGCCGTGTTCAATCGCCGCTTTGACCCCCTTGACCTTGTCAGACGGACCCCAAATCCTTATCGCCTTAGGTCCAGGTGGTCCCCTGGTCTCTGGCGCGAGCCCAGGTCAGATCGCACGGCCGAAGCCATTGCTCCATGCGACTCAAATTGGCAAAAACGGCAAAATGGGTCGACCTTAAGCTTGACCGATCGACCCGAAACTCTGCATGTTGCAGGTCCAGATGGACCCTTGGTCACTGCCGCGAGCCCAGGTCAGATCGCACAGGCTAAAGGCATGCGGTTCCCCCTTGAAAAGACAAAAACACACCCAAAGGCCTTCACTATTGGCAACTTGGGAAGCTGTTTTCTACCCCTTTGGCTTGACCTGTCAACCCGAAACTCATAGGGCCTCAAGTCCAGGGATTTGTCTTGGCACTGGCGCAAGCCCGGGTCAGATCGCTCAGCCGTAGCCGTTGCTGCATGGGTGCCAAGTTGGTGAAAAAACCCAAAAGTAGGCATTTTCAATGGGGCTTCTGGACCACTTGACCTTGACCGAGAGATTGGAACCTCTGAACGCGGCAAGGTGGGCGGGTCCCCTGGGCGCGTTGGTGAGCCCAGGTCGGATGGCTCAGCCGATGGGCGTGCACTAGTCGTGACCAATTTGCTTACTTTTGTGCCGTGTTCAATCGCCGCTTTGACCCCCTTGACCTTGTCAGACGGACCCCAAATCCTTATCGCCTTAGGTCCAAGTGGTCCCCTGGTCTCTGGCGCGAGCCCAGGTCAGATCGCACGGCCGAAGCCATTGCTCCATGCGACTCAAATTGGCAAAAACGGCAAAATGGGTCGACCTTGAGCTTGACCTATCGACCCGAAACTCTGCATGTTGCAGGTCCAGATGGACCCTTGGTCACTGCCGCGAGCCCAGGTCAGATCGCACAGGCTAAAGGCATGCGGTTCCCCCTTGAAAAGACCAAAACACACCCAAAGGCCTTCACTATTGGCAACTTGGGAAGCTGTTTTCTACCCCTTTGGCTTGACCCGTCAACCCGAAACTCATAGGGCCTCAAGTCCAGGGATTTGTCTTGGCACTGGCGCAAGCCCGGGTCAGATCGCTCAGCCGTAGCCGTTGCTGCATGGGTGCCAAGTTGGTGAAAAAACCCAAAAATAGGCATTTTCAATGGGGTTTCTGGACCACTTGACCTTGACCGAGAGATTGGAACCTCTGAACGCGGCAAGGTGGGCGGGTCCCCTGGGCGCGTTGGCGAGCCCAGGTTGGATGGCTCAGCCGATGGGCGTGCACTAGTCGTGACCAATTTGCTTACTTTTGTGCCGTGTTCAATCGCTGCTTTGACCCCCTTGACCTTGTCAGACGGACCCCAAATCCTTATCGCCTTAGGTCCAGGTGGTCCCCTGGTCTCTGGCGCGAGCCCAGGTCAGATCGCACAGCTGAAGCCATTGCTCCATGTGACTCAAATTGGCAAAAACGGCAAAATGGGTCGACCTTGAGCTTGACCGATCGACCCGAAACTCTGCATGTTGCAGGTCCAGATGGACCCTTGGTCACTGCCGCGAGCCCAGGTCAGATTGCACAGGCTAAAGGCATGCGGTTCCCCCTTGAAAAGACCAAAACACACCCAAAGGCCTTCACTATTGGCAACTTGGGAAGCTGTTTTCTACCCCTTTGGCTTGACCCATCAACCCGAAACTCATAGGGCCTCAAGTCCAGGGATTTGTCTTGGCACTGGCGCAAGCCCGGGTCAGATCGCTCAGCCGTAGCCGTTGCTGCACGGGTGCCAAGTTGGTGAAAAAACCCAAAAGTAGGCATTTTCAATGGGGTTTCTGGACCACTTGACCTTGACCGAGAGATTGGAACCTCTGAACGCGGCAAGGTGGGCGGGTCCCCTGGGCACGTTGGCGAGCCCAGGTCGGATGGCTCAGCCGATGGGCGTGCACTAGTCGTGACCAATTTGCTTACTTTTGTGCCGTGTTCAATCGCCGCTTTGACCCCCTTGACCTTGTCAGACGGACCCCAAATCCTTATTGCCTTAGGTCCAGGTGGTCCCCTGGTCTCTGGCGCGAGCCCAGGTCAGATCGCACGGCCGAAGCCATTGCTCCATGCGACTCAAATTGGCAAAACGGCAAAATGGGTCGACCTTGAGCTTGACCGATCGACCCGAAACTCTGCATGTTGCAGGTCCAGATGGACCCTTGGTCACTGCCGCTAGCCCAGTTCAGATCGCAGAGGCTAAAGGCATGCGGTTCCCCCTTGAAAAGACCAAAACACACCCAAAGGCCTTCACTATTGGCAACTTGGGAAGCTGTTTTCTACCCCTTTGGCTTGACCCGTCAACCCGAAACTCATAGGGCCTCAAGTCCAGGGATTTGTCTTGGCACTGGCGCAAGCCCGGGTCAGATCGCTCAGCCGTAGTCGTTGCTGCACGGGTGCCAAGTTGGTGAAAAAACCCAAAAGTAGGCATTTTCAATGGGTTTTCTGGACCACTTGACCTTGACAGAGAGATTGGAACCTCTGAACGCGGCAAGGTGGGCGGGTCCCCTGGGCATGTTGGCAAGCCCAGGTCGGATGGCTCAGCCGATGGGCGTGCACTAGTCGTGACCAATATGCTTACTTTTGTGCCGTGTTCAATCGCCGCTTTGACCCCCTTGACCTTGTCAGACGGACCCCAAATCCTTATCGACTTAGGTCCAGGTGGTCCCCTGGTCTCTGGCATGAGTCCAGGTCAGATCGCACGGCCGAAGCCATTGCTCCATGCGACTCAAATTGGCAAAAACGGCAAAATGGGTCGACCTTGAGCTTGACTGATCGACCCGAAACTCTGCATGTTGCAGGTCCAGATGGACCCTTGGTCACTGCCGCGAGCCCAGGTCAGATCGCACAGGCTAAAGGCATGCGGTTCCCCCTTGAAAAGACCAAAACACACCCAAAGGCCTTCACTATTGGCAACTTGGGAAGCTGTTTTCTACCCCTTTGGCTTGACCCGTCAACCCGAAACTCATAGGGCCTCAAGTCCAGGGATTTGTCTTGGCACTGGCGCGAGCCCGGGTCAGATCGCTCAGCCGTAGCCGTTGCTGCACGGGTGCCAAGTTGGTGAAAAAACCCAAAAGTAGGCATTTTCAATGGGGTTTCTGGACCACTTGACCTTGACCGAGAGATTGGAACCTCTGAACGCGGCAAGGTGGGCGGGTCCCCTGGGCACGTTGGCGAGCCCAGGTCGGATGGCTCAGCCGATGGGCGTGCACTAGTTGTGACCAATTTGCTTACTTTTGTGCCGTGTTCAATCGCCGCTTTGACCCCCTTGACCTTGTCAGACGGACCCCAAATCCTTATCGCCTTAGGTCCAGGTGGTCCCCTGGTCTCTGGCGCGAGCCCAGGTCAGATCGCACGGCCGAAGCCATTGCTCCATGCGACTCAAATTGGCAAAAACGGCAAAATGGGTCGACCTTGAGCTTGACCGATCGACCCGAAACTCTGCATGTTGCAGGTCCAGATGGACCCTTGGTCACTGCCGCGAGCTCAGGTCAGATCGCACAGGCTAAAGGCATGCGGTTCCCCCTTGAAAAGACCAAAACACACCCAAAGGCCTTCACTATTGGCAACTTGGGATGCTGTTTTCTACCCCTTTGGCTTGACCCGTCAACCCGAAACTCATAGGGCCTCAAGTCTAGGGATTTGTCTTGGCACTGGCGCGAGCCCGGGTCAGATCGCTCAGCCGTAGCCGTTGCTGCACGGGTGCCAAGTTGGTGAAAAAACCCAAAAGTAGGCATTTTCAATGGGGTTTCTGGACCACTTGACCTTGACCGAGAGATTGGAACCTCTGAACGCGGCAAGGTGGGCGGGTCCCCTGGGCACGTTGGCAAGCCCAGGTCGGATGGCTCAGCCGATGGGCGTGCACTAGTCGTGACCAATTTGCTTTTTTTTGTGCCGTGTTCAATCGCCGCTTTGACCCTTTGACCTTGTCAGACGGACCCCAAATCCTTATCGCCTTAGGTCCAGGTGGTCCCCTGGTCTCTGGCGCGAGCCCAGGTCAGATCGCACGGCTGAAGCCATTGCTCCATGCGACTCAAATTGGCAAAAACGGCAAAATGGGTCGACCTTGAGCTTGACCGATCGACCTGAAACTCTGCATGTTGCAGGTCCAGATGGACCCTTGGTCACTGCCGCGAGGCCAGGTCAGATCGCACAGGCTAAAGGCATGCGGTTCCCCCTTGAAAAGACCAAAACACACCCAAAGGCCTTCACTATTGGCAAATTGGGAAGCTGTTTTCTACCCCTTTGGCTTGACCCGTCAACCCGAAACTCATAGGGCCTCAAGTCCAGGGATTTGTCTTGGCACTGGCGCGAGCCCGGGTCAGATCGCTCAGCCGTAGCCGTTGCTGCACAGGTGCCAAGTTGGTGAAAAAACCCAAAAGTAGGCATTTTCAAGGGGGTTTCTGGACCACTTGACCTTGACCGAGAGATTGGAACCTCTGAACGCGGCAAGGTGGGCGGGTCCCCTGGGCACGTTGGCGAGCCCAGGTCGGATGGCTCAGCCGATGGGCGTGCACTAGTCGTGACCAATTTGCTTACTTTTGTGCCGTGTTCAATCGCCGCTTTGACCCCCTTGACCTTGTCAGACGGACCCCAAATCCTTATCGCCTTAGGTCCAGGTGGTCCCCTGGTCTCTGGCGCGAGCCCAGGTCAGATCGCACGGCCGAAGCCATTGCTCCATGCGACTCAAATTGGCAAAAACGGCAAAATGGGTCGACCTTGAGCTTGACCGATCGACCCGAAACTCTGCATGTTGCAGGTCCAGATGGACCCTTGGTCACTGCCGCGAGTCCAGGTCAGATCGCACAGGCTAAAGGCATGCGGTTCCCCCTTGAATAGACCAAAACACACCCAAAGGCCTTCACTATTGGCAACTTGGGAAGCTGTTTTCTACCCCTTTGGCTTGACCCGTCAACCCGAAACTCATAGGGCCTCAAGTCCAGGGATTTGTCTTGGCACTGGCGCGAGCCCGGGTCAGATCGCTCAGCCGTAGCCGTTGCTGCACGGGTGCCAAGTTGGTGAAAAAACCCAAAAGTAGGCATTTTCAATGGGGTTTCTGCACCACTTGACCTTGACCGAGAGATTGGAACCTCTGAACGCGGCAAGGTGGGCGGGTCCCCTGGGCGCGTTGGCGAGCCCAGGTCGGATGGCTCAGCCGATGGGCCTGCACTAGTCGTGACCAATTTGCTTACTTTTGTGCCGTGTTCAATCGCTGCTTTGACCCCCTTGACCTTGTCAGACGGACCCCAAATCCTTATCGCCTTAGGTCCAGGTGGTCCCCTGGTCTCTGGCGCGAGCCCAGGTCAGATCGCACGGCCGAAGCCATTGCTCCATGCGACTCAAATTGGCAAAAACGGCAAAATGGGTCGACCTTGAGCTTGACCGATCGACCCGAAACTCTGCATGTTGCAGGTCCAGATGGACCCTTGGTCACTGCCGCGAGGCCAGGTCAGATCGCACAGGCTAAAGGCATGCGGTTCCCCCTTGAAAAGACCAAAACACACCCAAAGGCCTTCACTATTGGCAACTTGGGAAGCTGTTTTCTACCCCTTTGGCTTGACCCGTCAACCCGAAACTCATAGGGCCTCAAGTCCAGGGATTTGTCTTGGCACTGGCGCAAGCCCGGGTCAGATCGCTCAGCCGTAGCCGTTGCTGCATGGGTGCCAAGTTGGTGAAAAAACCCAAAAGTAGGCATTTTCAATGGGGTTTCTGGACCACTTGACCTTGACCAAGAGATTGGAACCTCTGAACGCGGCAAGGTGGGCGGGTCCCCTGGGCACGTTGGCGAGCCCAGGTCGGATGGCTCAGCCGATGGGCGTGCACTAGTCGTGACCAATTTGTTACTTTTGTGCCGTGTTCAATCGCCGCTTTGACCCCCTTGACCTTGTCAGACGGACCCCCAATCCTTATCGCATTAGGTCCAGGTGGTCCCCTGGTCTCTGGCGCGAGCCCAGGTCAGATCACACGGCCGAAGCCATTGCTCCATGCGACTCAAATTGGCAAAAACGGCAAAATGGGTCGACCTTGAGCTTGACCGATCGACCCGAAACTCTGCATGTTGCAGGTCCAGATGGACCCTTGGTCACTGCCGCGAGCCCAGGTCAGATCGCACAGGCTAAAGGCATGCGGTTCCCCCTTGAAAAGACCAAAACACACCCAAAGGCCTTCACTATTGGCAACTTGGGAAGCGGTTTTCTACCACTTTGGCTTGACCCGTCAACCCGAAACTCATAGGGCCTCAAGTCCAGGGATTTGTCTTGGCACTGGCGCAAGCCCAGGTCAGATCGCTCAGCTGTAGCCGTTGCTGCACAGGTGCCAAGTTGGTGAAAAAACCCAAAAGTAGGCATTTTCAATGGGGTTTCTGGACCACTTGACCTTGACCGAGAGATTGGAACCTCTGAACGCGGCAAGGTGGGCGGGTCCCCTGGGCAGGTTGGCGAGCCCAGGTCGGATGGCTCAGCCGATGGGTGTGCACTAGTCGTGACCAATTTGCTTACTTTTGTGCCGTGTTCAATCGCAGCTTTGACCCCCTTGACCTTGTCGGACGGACCCCAAATCCTTATCGCCTTAGGTCCAGGTGGTCCCCTGGTCTCTGGCGCGAGCCCAGGTCAGATCGCACGGCCGAAGCCATTGCTCCATGCGACTCAAATTGGCAAAAACGGCAAAATGGGTCGACCTTGAGCTTGACCGATCGACCCGAAACTCTGCATGTTGCAGGTCCAGATGGACCCTTGGTCACTGCCGCGAGCCCAGGTCAGATCGCACAGGCTAAAGGCATGCGGTTCCCCCTTGAAAAGACCAAAACACACCCAAAGGCCTTCACTATTGGCAACTTGGGAAGCTGTTTTCTACCCCTTTGGCTTGACCCGTCAACCCGAAACTCATAGGGCCTCAAGTCCAGGGATTTGTCTTGGCACTGGCGCAAGCCCGGGTCAGATCGCTCAGCCGTAGCCGTTGCTGCACGGGTGCCAAGTTGGTGAAAAAACCCAAAAGTAGGCATTTTCAATGGGGTTTCTGGACCACTTGACCTTGACCGAGAGATTGGAACCTCTGAACGCGGCAAGGTGGGCGGGTCCCCTGGGCACGTTGGCGAGCCCAGGTCGGATGGCTCAGCCGATGGGCGTGCACTAGTCGTGACCAATTTGCTTACTTTTGTGCCGTGTTCAATCGCCGCTTTGACCCCCTTGACCTTGTCAGACGGACCCCAAATCCTTATCGCCTTAGGTCCAGGTGGTCCCCTGGTCTCTGGCACGAGCCCAGGTCAGATCGCACGGCCGAAGCCATTGCTCCATGCGACTCAAATTGGCAAAAACGGCAAAATGGGTCGACCTTGAGCTTGACCGATCGACCCGAAACTCTGCATGTTGCAGGTCCAGATGGACCCTTGGTCACTGCCGCGAGCCCAGGTCAGATCGCACAGGCTAAAGGCATGCGGTTCCCCCTTGAAAAGACCAAAACACACCCAAAGGCCTTCACTATTGGCAACTTGGGAAGCTGTTTTCTACCCCTTTGGCTTGACCCGTCAACCCGAAACTCATAGGGCCTCAAGTCCAGGGATTTGTCTTGGCACTGGCGCGAGCCCGGGTCAGATCGCTCAGCCGTAGCCGTTGCTGCACGGGTGCCAAGTTGGTGAAAAAACCCAAAAGTAGGCATTTTCAATGGGGTTTCTGGACCACTTGACCTTGACCGAGAGATTGGAACCTCTGAACGCGGCAAGGTGGGCGGGTCCCCTGGGCACCTTGGAGAGCCCAGGTCGGATGGCTCAGCCGATGGGCGTGCACTAGTCGTGACCAATTTGCTTACTTTTGTGCCGTGTTCAATCGCCGCTTTGACCCCCTTGACCTTGTCAGACGGACCCCAAATCCTTATCGCCTTAGGTCCAGGTGGTCCCCTGGTCTCTGGCGCGAGCCCAGGTCAGATCGCACGGCCGAAGCCATTGCTCCATGCGACTCAAATTGGCAAAAACGGCAAAATGGGTCGACCTTGAGCTTGACCGATCGACCCGAAACTCTGCATGTTGCAGGTCCAGATGGACCCTTGGTCACTGCCGCGAGCCCAGGTCAGATCGCACAGGCTAAAGGCATGCGGTTCCCCCTTGAAAAGACCAAAACACACCCAAAGGCCTTCACTATTGGCAACTTGGGAAGCTGTTTTCTACCCCTTTGGCTTGACCCGTCAACCCGAAACTCATAGGGCCTCAAGTCCAGGGATTTGTCTTGGCACTGGCGCAAGCCCGGGTCAGATCGCTCAGCCGTAGCCGTTGCTGCACGGGTGCCAAGTTGGTGAAAAAACCCAAAAGTAGGCATTTTCAATGGGGTTTCTGGACCACTTGACCTTGACCAAAGATTGGAACCTCTGAACGCGGCAAGGTGGGCGGGTCCCCGGGGCACGTTGGCGAGCCCAGGTCGGATGGCTCAGCCGATGGGCGTGCACTAGTCGTGACCAATTTGCTTACTTTTGTGCCGTGTTCAATCGCCGCTTTGACCCCCTTGACCTTGTCAGACGGACCCCAAATCCTTATCGCCTTAGGTCCAGGTGGTCCCCTGGTCTCTGGCGTGAACCCAGGTCAGATCGCACGGCCGAAGCCATTGCTCCATGCGACTCAAATTGGCAAAAACGGCAAAATGGGTCGACCTTGAGCTTGACCGATCGACCCGAAACTCTGCATGTTGCAGGTCCAGATGGACCCTTGGTCACTGCCGCGAGCCCAGGTCAGATCGCACAGGCTAAAGGCATGCGGTTCCCCCTTGAAAAGACCAAAACACACCCAAAGGCCTTCACTATTGGCAACTTGGGAAGCTGTTTTCTACCCCTTTGGCTTGACCCATCAACCCGAAACTCATAGGGCCTTAAGTCCAGGGATTTGTCTTGGCACTGGCGCGAGCCCGGGTCAGATCGCTCAGCCGTAGCCGTTGCTGCACGGGTGCCAAGTTGGTGAAAAAACCCAAAAGTAGGCATTTTCAATGGGGTTTCTGGACCACTTGACCTTGACCGAGAGATTGGAACCACTGAACATGGCAAGGTGTGCGGGTCCCCTGGGCATGTTGGCGAGCCCAGGTCGGATGGCTCAGCCGATGGGCGTGCACTAGTCGTGACCAATTTGCTTACTTTTGTGCCGTGTTCAATCGCCGCTTTGACCCCCTTGACCTTGTCAGACGGACCCCAAATCCTTATCGCCTTAGGTCCAGGTGGTCCCCTGGTCTCTGGCACGAGCCCAGGTCAGATCGCACGGCCGAAGCCATTGCTCCATGCGACTCATATTGGCAAAAACGGCAAAATTGGTCGACCTTGAGCTTGACCGATCGACCCGAAACTCTGCATGTTGCAGGTCCAGATGGACCCTTGGTCACTGCCGCGAGGCCAGGTCAGATCGCACAGGCTAAAGGCATGGGGTTCCCCCTTGAAAAGACCAAAACACACCCAAAGGCCTTCACTATTGGCAACTTGGGAAGCTGTTTTCTACCCCTTTGGCTTGACCCGTCAACCCAAAACTCATAGGGCCTCAAGTCCAAGGATTTGTCTTGGCACTGGCGTGAGCCCGGGTCAGATCGCTCAGCCGTAGCCGTTGCTGCACGGGTGCCAAGTTGGTGAAAAAACCCAAAAGTAGGCATTTTCAATGGGGTTTCTGGACCACTTGACCTTGACCGAGAGATTGGAACCTCTGAACGCGGCAAGGTGGGCGGGTCCCCGGGGCACGTTGGCGAGCCCAGGTCGGATGGCTCAGCCGATGGGCGTGCACTAGTCGTGACCAATTTGCTTACTTTTGTGCCGTGTTCAATCGCCGCTTTTAACCCCCTTGACCTTGTCAGACGGACCCCAAATCCTTATCGCCTTAGGTCCAGGTGGTCCCCTGGTCTCTGGCGCGAGCCCAGGTCAGATCGCACCGCCGAAGCCATTGCTCCATGCGACTCAAATTGGCAAAAACGGCAAAATGGGTCGACCTTGAGCTTGACCGATCGACCCGAAACTCTGCATGTTGCAGGTCCAGATAGACCCTTGGTCACTGCCGCGAGCCCAGGTCAGATCGCACAGGCTAAAGGCATGCGGTTTCCCCTTGAAAAGACCAAAACACACCCAAAGGCCTTCACTATTGGCAACTTGGGAAGCTGTTTTCTACCCCTTTGGCTTGACCCGTCAACCCGAAACTCATAGGGCCTCAAGTCCAGGGATTTGTCTTGGCACTGGCGCGAGCCCGGGTCAGATCGCTCAGCCGTAGCTGTTGCTGCACGGGTGCCAATTTGGTGAAAAAACCCAAAAGTAGGCATTTTCAATGGGGTTTCTGGACCACTTGACCTTGACCGAGAGATTGGAACCTCTGAACGCGGCAAGGTGGGCGGGTCCCCTGGGCACGTTGGCGAGCCCAGGTCGGATGGCTCAGCCGATGGGCGTGCACTAGTCGTGACCAATTTGCTTACTTTTGTGCTGTGTTCAATCGCCGCTTTGACCCCCTTGACCTTGTCAGACGGACCCCAAATCCTTATCGCCTTAGGTCCAGGTGGTCCCCTGGTCTCTGGCCTGAGCCCAGGTCAGATCGCACGGCCGAAGCCATTGCTCCATGCGACTCAAATTGGCAAAAACGGCAAAATGGGTCGACCTTGAGCTTGACCGATCGACCCGAAACTCTGCATGTTGCAGGTCCAGATGGACCCTTGGTCACTGCCGCGAGCCCAGGTCAGATAGCACAGGCTAAAGGCATGCGGTTCCCCCTTGAAAAGACCAAAACACACCCAAAGGCCTTCACTATTGGCAACTTGGGAAGCTGTTTTCTACCCCTTTGGCTTGACCCGTCAACCCAAAACTCATAGGGCCTCAAGTCAAGGGATTTGTCTTGGCACTGGCGCAAGCCCAGGTCAGATCGCTCAGCCGTAGCCATTGCTGCACGGGTGCCAAGTTGGTGAAAAAACCCAAAAGTAGGCATTTTCAATGGGGTTTCTGGACCACTTGACCTTGACCGAGAGATTGGAACCTCTGAACGCGGCAAGGTGGGCGGGTCCCCTGGGCACGTTGGCGAGCCCAGGTCGGATGGCTCAGCCGATTGGCGTGCACTAGTCGTGACCAATTTGCTTACTTTTGTGCCGTGTTCAATTGCCGCTTTGACCCCCTTGACCTTGTCGGACGGACCCCAAATCCTTATCGCCTTAGGTCCAGGTGGTCCCCTGGTCTCTGGCACGAGCCCAGGTCAGATCGCACGGCCGAAGCCATTGCTCCATGCGACTCAAATTGGCAAAAACGGCAAAATGGGTCGACCTTGAGCTTGACCGATCGACCCGAAACTCTGCATGTTGCAGGTCCAGATGGACCCTTGGTCACTGCCGCGAGCCCAGGTCAGATAGCACAGGCTAAAGGCATGCGGTTCCCCCTTGAAAAGACCAAAACACACCCAAAGGCCTTCACTATTGGCAACTTGGGAAGCTGTTTTCTACCCCTTTGGCTTGACCCGTCAACCCGAAACTCATAGGGCCTCAAGTCCAGGGATTTGTCTTGGCACTGGCGCGAGCCCGGGTCAGATCGCTCAGCCGTAGCCGTTGCTGCACGGGTGCCAAGTTGGTGAAAAAACCCAAAAGTAGGCATTTTCAATGGGGTTTCTGGACCAATTGACCTTGACCGAGAGATTGGAACCTCTGAACGCGGCAAGGTGGGCGGGTCCCCTGGGCACGTTGGCGAGCCCAGGTCGGATGGCTCAGCCGATGGGCGTGCACTAGTCGTGACCAATTTGCTTACTTTTGTGCCGTGTTCAATCGCCGCTTTGACCCCCTTGACCTTGTCAGACGGACCCCAAATCCTTATCGCCTTAGGTCCAGGTGGTCCCCTGGTCTCTGGCGCGAGTTCAGGTCAGATCGCACGGCCGAAGCCATTGCTCCATGCGACTCAAATTGGCAAAAACGGCAAAATGGGTCGACCTTGAGCTTGACCGATCAACCCGAAACTCTGCATGTTGCAGGTCCAGATGGACCCTTGGTCACTGCCGCGAGCCCAGGTCAGATCGCACAGGCTAAAGGCATGCGGTTCCCCCTTGAAAAGACCAAAACACACCCAAAGGCCTTCACTATTGGCAACTTGGGAAGCTGTTTTCTACCCCTTTGGCTTGACCCGTCAACCCGAAACTCATAGGGCCTCAAGTCCAGGGATTTGTCTTGGCACTGGAGCAAACCCGGGTCAGATCGCTCAGCCGTAGCCGTTGCTGCACAGGTGCCAAGTTGGTGAAAAAACCCAAAAGTAGGCATTTTCAATGGGGTTTCTGGACCACTTGACCTTGACCGAGAGATTGGAACCTCTGAACGCGGCAAGTTGGGAGGGTCCCCTGGGCACATTGGCGAGCCCAGGTCGGATGGCTCAGCCGATGGGCGTGCACTAGTTGTGACCAATTTGCTTACTTTTGTGCTGTGTTCAATCTCCGCTTTGACCCCCTTGACCTTGTCAGACGTACCCCAAATCCTTATCGCCTTAGGTCCAGGTGGTCCCCTGGTCTCTGGCGCGAGCCCAGGTCAGATCGCACGGCCAAAGCCATTGCTCCATGCGACTCAAATTGGCAAAAACGGCAAAATGGGTCGACCTTGAGCTTGACCAATCGACCCAAAACTCTGCATTTTGCAGGTCCAGATGGACCCTTGGTCACTGCCGTGAGCCCAGGTCAGATCGCACAGGCTAAAGGCATGCGGTTCCCCCTTGAAAAGACCAAAACACACCCAAAGGCCTTCACTATTGGCAACTTGGGAAGCTGTTTTCTACCCCTTTGGCTTGACCCGTCAACCCGAAACTCATAGGGCCTCAAGTCCAGGGATTTGTCTTGGCACTGGCGCGAGCCCGGGTCAGATCGCTCAGCCGTAGCCGTTGCTGCACGGGTGCCAAGTTGGTGAAAAAACCCAAAAGTAGGCATTTTCAATAGGGTTTCTGGACCACTTGACCTTGACCGAGAGATTGGAACCTCTGAACGCGGCAAGGTGGGCGGGTCCCCTGGGCACGTTGGCGAGCCCAGGTCGGATGGCTCAGCCGATGGGCGTGCACTAGTCGTGACCAATTTGCTTACTTTTGTGCCGTGTTCAATCGCCGCTTTGACCCCCTTGACCTTGTCAGACGGACCCCAAATCCTTATGGCCTTAGGTCCAGGTGGTCCCCTGGTCTCTGGCGCGAGACCAGGTCAGTTCGCACGGCCGAAGCCATTGCTCCATGCGACTCAAATTGGCATAAACGGCAAAATGGGTCGACCTTGAGCTTGACCGATCGACCCGAAACTCTGCATGTTGCAGGCCCAGATGGACCCTTGGTCACTGCGGCGAGCCCAGGTCAGATCGCACAGGCTAAAGGCATGCGGTTCCCCCTTGAAAAGACCAAAACACACCCAAAGGCCTTCACTATTGGCAACTTGGGAAGCTGTTTTCTACCCCTTTGGCTTGACCTGTCAACCCGAAACTCATAGGGCCTCAAGTCCAGGGATTTGTCTTGGCACTGGCGCAAGCCCGGGTCAGATCGCTCAGCCGTAGCCGTTGCTGCACGGGTGCCAAGTTGGTGAAAAAACCCAAATGTGGGCATTTTCAATAGGGTTTCTGGACCACTTGACCTTGACCGAGAGATTGGAACCTCTGAACGCGGCAAGGTGGGCGGGTCCCCTGGGCACGTTGGCGAGCCCAGGTCGGATGGCTCAGCCGATGGGAGTGCACTAGTCGTGACCAATTTGCTTACTTTTGTGCCGTGTTCAATCGCCGCTTTGACCCCCTTGACCTTGTCAGACGGACCCCAAATCCTTATCGCCTTAGGTCCAGGTGGTCCCCTGGTCTCTGGCGCGAGCCCAGGTCAGATCGCACGGCCGAAGCCATTGCTCCATGCGACTCAAATTGGCATAAACGGCAAAATGGGTCGACCTTGAGCTTGACCGATCGACCCGAAACTCTGCATGTTGCAGGTCCAGATGGACCCTTGGTCACTGCCGCGAGCCCAGGTCAGATCGCACAGGCTAAAGGCATGCGGTTCCCCCTTGAAAAGACCAAAACACACCCAAAGGCCTTCACTATTGGCAACTTGGGAAGCTGTTTTCTACCCCTTTGGCTTGACCCGTCAACCCGAAACTCATAGGGCCTCAAGTCCAGGGATTTGTCTTGGCACTGGCGCGAGCCCGGGTCAGATCACTCAGCCGTAGCCGTTGCTGCATGGGTGCCAAGTTGGTGAAAAAACCCAAAAGTAGGCATTTTCAATAGGGTTTCTGGACCACTTGACCTTGACCGAGAGATTGGAACCTCTGAATGCGGCAAGGTGGGCGGGTCCCCTGGGCACGTTGGCGAGCCCAGGTCGGATGGCTCAGCCGATGGGCGTGCACTAGTCGTGACCAATTTGCTTACTTTTGTGCCGTGTTCAATCGCCGCTTTGACCCCCTTGACCTTGTCAGACGGACCCCAAATCCTTATCGCCTTAGGTCCAGGTGGTCCCCTGGTCTCTGGCGCGAGCCCAGGTCAGATCGCACGGCCGAAGCCATTGCTCCATGCGACTCAAATTGGCATAAACGGCAAAATGGGTCGACCTTGAGCTTGACCCATCGACCCGAAACTCTGCATGTTGCAGGTCCAGATGGACCCTTGGTCACTGCCGGGAGCCCAGGTCAGATCGCACAGGCTAAAGGCATGCGGTTCCCCCTTGAAAAGACCAAAACACACCCAAAGGCCATCACTATTGGCAACCTGGGAAGCTGTTTTCTACCCCTTTGGCTTGACCCGTCAACCCGAAACTCATAGGGCCTCAAGTCCAGGGATTTGTCTTGGCACTGGCACGAGCCCGGGTCAGATCGCTCAGCCGTAGCCGTTGCTGCACGGGTGCCAAGTTGGTGAAAAAACCCAAAAGTAGGCAGTTTCAATGGGGTTTCTGGACCACTTGACCTTGACCGAGAGATTGGAACCTCTGAACGCGGCAAGGTGGGCGGGTCCCCTGGGCACGTTGGCGAGCCCAGGTCGGATGGCTCAGCCGATGGGCGTGCACTAGTCGTGACCAATTTGCTTACTTTTGTGCCGTGTTCAATCGCCGCTTTGACCCCCTTGACCTTGTCAGACGGACCCCAAATCCTTATCGCCTTAGGTCCAGGTGGTCCCCTGGTCTCTGGTGCGAGACCAGGTCAAATCGCACGGCCGAAGCCATTGCTCCATGCGACTCAAATTGGCAAAAACGGCAAAATGGGTCGACCTTGAGCTTGACCGATCGACCAGAAACTCTGCATGTTGCAGGTCCAGATGGACCCTTGGTCACTGCCGCGAGCCCAGGTCAGATCGCACAGGCTAAAGGCATGCAGTTTCCCCTTGAAAAGACCAAAACACACCCAAAGGCCTTCACTATTGGCAACTTGGGAAGCTGTTTTCTACCCCTTTGGCTTGACCCGTCAACCGGAAACTCATAGGGCCTCAAGTCCAGGGATTTGTCTTGGCACTGGCGCGAGCCCGGGTCAGATCGCTCAGACGTAGCCGTTGCTGCACGGGTGCCAAGTTGGTGAAAAAACCCAAAAGTAGGCATTTTCAATGGGGTTTCTGGACCACTTGACCTTGACCAAGAGATTGGAACCTCTGAACGCGGCAAGGTGGGCGGGTCCCCTGGGCACGTTGGCGAGCCCAGGTCGGATGGCTCAGTCGATGGGCGTGCACTAGTCGTGACCAATTTGCTTACTTTTGTGCCGTTTTCAATCGACGCTTTGACCCCCTTGACCTTGTCAGACGGACCCCAAATCCTTATCGCCTTAGGTCCAGGTGGTCCCCTGGTCTCTGGCACGAGCCCAGGTCAGATAGCACGGCCGAAGCCATTGCTCCATGCGACTCAAATTGGCAAAAACGGCAATATGGGTCGACCTTGAGCTTGACCGATCGACCCGAAACTCTGCATGTTGCAGGTCCAGATGGACCCTTGGTCACTGCCGCGAGCCAAGGTCAGATCGCACAGGCTAAAGGCATGCGGTTCCCCCTTGAAAAGACCTAAACACACCCAAAGGCCTTCACTATTGGCAACTTGGGAAGCTGTTTTCTACCCCTTTGGCTTGACCCGTCAACCCGAAACTCATAGGGCCTCAAGTCCAGGGATTTGTCTTGGCACTGGCCTGAGCCCGGGTCAGATCGCTCAGCCGTAGCCGTTGCTGCATGGGTGCCAAGTTGGTGAAAAAACCCAAAAGTAGGCATTTTCAATGGGGTTTCTGGACCACTTGACCTTGACCGAGAGATTGGAACCTCTGAACGCGGCAAGGTGGGCGGGTCCCCTGGGCACGTTGGCGAGCCCAGGTCGGATGGCTCAGCCGATGGGCGTGCACTAGTCGTGACCAATTTGCTTACTTTTTTGCCGTGTTCAATCGCCGCTTTGACCCCCTTGACCTTGTCAGACGGACCCCAAATCCTTATCGCCTTAGGTCCAGGTGGTCCCCTGGTCTCTGGTGCGAGCCCAGGTCAGATCGCACGGCCGAAGCCATTGCTCCATGCGACTCAAATTGGCAAAAACGGCAAAATGGGTCGACCTTGAGCTTGACCGATCGACCCGAAACTCTGCATGTTGCAGGTCCAGATGGACCCTTGGTCACTGCCACGAGCCCAGGTCAGATCGCACAGGCTAAAGGCATGCGGTTCCCCCTTGAAAAGACCAAAACACACCCAAAGGCCTTCACTATTGGCAACTTGGGAAGCTGTTTTCTACCCCTTTGGCTTGACCTGTCAACCCGAAACTCATAGGGCCTCAAGTCCAGGGATTTGTCTTGGCACTGGCGCAAGCCAGGGTCAGATCGCTCAGCCCTAGCCGTTGCTGCACGGGTGCCAAGTTGGTGAAAAAACCAAAAAGTAGGCATTTTCAATGGGTTTCTGGACCACTTGACCTTGACCGAGAGATTGGAACCTCTGAACGCGGCAAGGTAGGCGGGTCCCCTGGGCACGTTGGCGAGCCCAGGCCGGATGGCTTAGCCGATTGGCGTGCACTAGTCGTGACCAATTTGCTTACTTTTGTGCCATGTTCAATCGCCGCTTTGACCCCCTTGACCTTGTCAGACGGACCCCAAATCCTTATCGCCTTAGGTCCAGGTGGTCCCCTGGTCTCTGGCGCGAGCCCAGGTCAGATCGCACGGCCGAAGCCATTGCTCCATGCGACTCAAATTGGCAAAAACGGCAAAATGGGTCGACCTTGAGCTTGACCGATCGACCCGAAACTCTGCATGTTGCAGGTCCAGATGGATCCTTGGTCACTGCCGCGAGCCCAGGTCAGATCGCACAGGCTAAAGGCATGCGGTTCCCCCTTGAAAAGACCAAAACACACCCAAAGGCCTTCACTATTGGCAACTTGGGAAGCAGTTTTCTACCCCTTTGGCTTGACCCGTCAACCCGAAACTCATAGGGCCTCAAGTCCAGGGATTTGTCTTGGCACTGGCGCGAGCCCGGGTCAGATCGCTCAGCCGTAGCCGTTGCTGCACGGGTGCCAAGTTGGTGAAAAAACCCAAAAGTAGGCATTTTCAATGGGGTTTCTGGACCACTTGACCTTGACCGAGAGATTGGAACCTCTGAACGCGGCAAGGTGGGCGGGTCCCCTGGGCACGTTGGCGAGCCCAGGTCGGATAGCTCAGCCGATGGGCGTGCACTAGTCGTGACCAATTTGCTTACTTTTGTGCCGTGTTCAATCGCCGCTTTGACCCCCTTGACCTTGTCAGACGGACCCCGTATCCTTATCGCCTTAGGTCCAGGTGGTCCCCTGGTCTCTGGCGCGAGCCCAGGTCAGATCGCACGGCCGAAGCCATTGCTCCATGCGACTCAAATTGGCAAAAACGTCAAAATGGGTCGACCTTGAGCTTGACCGATCGACCCGAAACTCTGCATGTTGCAGGTCCAGATGGACCCTTGGTCACTGCCGCGAGCCCAGGTCAGATCGCACAGGCTAAAGGCATGCGGTTCCCCCTTGAAAAGACCTAAACACACCCAAAGGCCTTCACTATTGGCAACTTGGGAAGCTGTTTTCTACCCCTTTGGCTTGACCCATCAACCCGAAACTCATAGGGCCTCAAGTCCAGGGATTTGTCTTGGCACTGGCGCGAGCCCGGGTCAGATCGCTCAGCCGTAGCCGTTGCTGCAGGGTGCCAAGTTGGTGAAAAAACCCAACAGTAGGCAATTTCAATGGGGTTTCTGGACCACTTGACCTTGACCGAGAGATTGGAACCTCTGAACGCGGCAAAGTGGGCGGGTCCCCTGGGCACGTTGGCAAGCCCAGGTCGGATGGCTCAGCCGAAGCCATTGCTCCATGCGACTCAAATTGGCAAAAACGTCAAAATGGGTCGACCTTGAGCTTGACCGATCGACCAGAAACTCTGCATGTTGCAGGTCCAGATGGACCCTTGGTCACTGCCGCGAGCCCAGGTCAGATCGCACAGGCTAAAGGCATGCGGTTCCCCCTTGAAAAGACCTAAACACACCCAAAGGCCTTCACTATTTGCAACTTGGGAAGCTGTTTTCTACCCCTTTGGCTTGACCCGTCAACCCGAAACTCATAGGGCCTCAAGTCCAGGGATTTGTCTTGGCACTGGCGCAAGCCCGGGTCAGATCGCTCAGCCGTAGCCGTTGCTGCACGGGTGCCAAGTTGGTGAAAAAACCCAAAAGTAGGCATTTTCAATGGGTTTCTGGACCACTTGACCTTGACCGAGAGATTGGAACCTCTGAACGCAGCAAGGTAGGCGGGTCCCCTGGGCACGTTGGCGAGCCCAGGTCGGATGGCTCAGCCGATGGGCGTGCACTAGTCGTGACCAATTTGCTTACTTTTGTGCCATGTTTAATCGCCGCTTTGACCCCCTTGACCTTGTCAGACGGACCCCAAATCCTTATCGCCTTAGGTCCAGGTGGTCCCCTGGTCTCTGGCACGAGCCCAGGTCAGATCGCACGGCCGAAGCCATTGCTCCATGCGACTCAAATTGGCAAAAATGGCAAAATGGGTCGACCTTGAGCTTGACCGATCGACCCGAAACTCTGCATGTTGCAGGTCCAGATGGATCCTTGGTCACTGCCGCGAGCCCAGGTCAGATCGCACAGGCTAAAGGCATGCGGTTCCCCCTTGAAAAGACCAAAACACACCCAAAGGCCTTCACTATTGGCAACTTGGGAAGCTGTTTTCTACCCCTTTGGCTTGACCCGTCAACCCGAAACTCATAGGGCCTCAAGTCCAGGGATTTGTCTTGGCACTGGCGCGAGCCCGGGTCAGATCGATCAGCTGTAGCTGTTGCTGCACGGGTACCAAGTTGGTGAAAAAACCCAAAAGTATGCATTTTCAATGGGGTTTCTGGACCACTTGACCTTGACCGAGAGATTAGAACCTCTGAACGCGGCAAGGTGGGCGGGTCCCCTGGGCACGTTGGCGAGCCCAGGTCGGATGGCTCAGCCGATGGCCGTGCACTAGTCGTGATCAATTTGCTTACTTTTGTGCCATGTTCAATCGCCGCTTTGACCCCCTTGACCTTGTCAGACGGACCCCAAATCCTTATCGCCTTAGGTCCAGGTGGTCCCCTGGTCTCTGGCGCGAGCCCAGGTAGGATCGCATGGCCGAAGCCATTGCTCCATGCGACTCAAATTGGCAAAAACAGCAAAATGGGTCGACCTTGAGCTTGACCGATCGACCCGAAACTCTGCATGTTGCAGGTCCAGATGGACCCTTGGTCACTGCCGCGAGCCCAGGTCAGATCGCACAGGCTAAAGGCATGCGGTTCCCCCTTGAAAAGACCAAAACACACCCAAAGGCCTTCACTATTGGCAACTTGGGAAGCTGTTTTCTACCCCTTTGGCTTGACCCGTCAACCCGAAACTCATAGGGCCTCAAGTCCAGGGATTTGTTTTGGCACTGGCGCAAGCCCGGGTCAGATCGCTCAGCTGTAGCCGTTGCTGCACGGGTGCCAAGTTGGTGAAAAAACCCAAAAGTAGGCATTTTCAATGGGGTTTCTGGACCACTTGACCTTGACCGAGAGATTGGAACCTCTGAACGCGGCAAGGTGGGCGGGTCCCCTGGGCACGTTGGCGAGCCCAGGTCGGATGGCTCAGGCGATGGGCGTGCACTAGTCGTGACCAATTTGCTTACTTTTGTGCCGTGTTCAATCGCCGCTTTGACCCCCTTGACCTTGTCAGACGGACCCCAAATCCTTATCACCTTAGGTCCAGGTGGTCCCCTGGTCTCTGGCGCGAGCCCAGGTCAGATCGCACGGCCAAAGCCATTGCTCCATGCAACTCAAATTGGCAAAAACGGCAAAATGGGTCGACCTTGAGCTTGACCGATCGACCCGAAACTCTGCATGTTGCAGGTCCAGATGGACCCTTGGTCACTGCCGTGAGCCCAGGTCAGATCGCACAGGCTAAAGGCATGCGGTTCCCCCTTGAAAAGACCAAAACACACCCAAAGGCCTTCACTATTGGCAACTTGGGAAGCTGTTTTCTACCCCTTTGGCTTGACCCGTCAACCCGAAACTCATAGGGCCTCAAGTCCAGGGATTTGTTTTGGCAATGGCGCGAGCCCGGGTCAGATCGCTCAGCCGTAGCCGTTGCTGCACGGGTGCCAAGTTGGTGAAAAAACCCAAAAGTAGGCATTTTCAATGGGGTTTCTGGACCACTTGACCTTGACCGAGAGATTGGAACCTCTGAACGCGGCAAGGTGGGCGGGTCCCCTGGGCACGTTGGCGAGCCCAGGTCGGATGGCTCAGCCGATGGGTGTGCACTAGTCGTGATCAATTTGCTTACTTTTGTGCCGTGTTCAATCGCCGCTTTGACCCCCTTGACCTTGTCAGACGGACCCCAAATCCTTATCGCCTTAGGTCCAGGTGGTCCCCTGGTCTCTGGCGCGAGCCCAGGTCAGATCGCACGGCCTAAGCCATTGCTCCATGCGACTCAAATTGGCAAAAACGGCAAAATGGGTCGACCTTGAGTTTGACTGATCGACCCGAAACTCTGCATGTTTCAGGTCCAGATGGACCCTTGGTCACTGCCGCGAGCCCAGGTCAGATCGCACAGGCTAAAGGCATGCGGTTCCCCCTTGAAAAGACCAAAACACACCCAAAGGCCTTCACTATTGGCAACTTGGGAAGCTGTTTTCTACCCCTTTGGCTTGACCCGTCAACCCGAAACTCATAGGGCCTCAAGTCCAGGGATTTGTCTTGGCACTGGCGCGAGCCTGGGTCATATCGCTCAGCTGTAGCCGTTGCTGCACGGGTGCCAAGTTGGTGAAAAAACTCAAAAGTAGGCATTTTCAATGGGGTTTCTGGACCACTTGACCTTGACCGAGAGATTGGAACCTCTGAACACGGCAAGGTGAGCGGGTCCCCTGGCCACGTTGGCGAGCCCAGGTCGGATGGCTCAGCCGATGGGCGTGCACTAGTCGTGACCAATTTGCTTACTTTTGTGCCGTGTTCAATCGCCGCTTTGACCCCCTTGACCTTGTCAGACGGACCCCAAATCCTTATCGCCTTAGGTCCAGGTGGTCCCCTGGTCTCTGGCGCGAGCCCAGGTCAGATCGCACGGCCAAAGCCATTGCTCCATGCGACTCAAATTGGCAAAAACGGCAAAATGGGTCGACCTTGAGCTTGACCGATCGACCTGAAACTCTGCATGTTGCAGGTCCAGATGGACCCTTGGTCACTGCCGCGAGCCCAGGTCAGATCGCACAGGCTAAAGGCATGCGGTTCCCCATTGAAAAGACAAAAACACACCCAAAGGCCTTCACTATTGGCAACTTGGGAAGCAGTTTTTTACCCCTTTGGCTTGACCCGTCAACCCGAAACTCATAGGGCCTCAAGTCCAGGGATTTGTCTTGGCACTGGCGCGAGCCCGGGTCAGATCGATCAGCTGTAGCCGTTGCTGCACGGGTACCAAGTTGGTGAAAAACCCCAAAAGTATGCATTTTCAATGGGGTTTCTTGACCACTTGACCTTGACCGAGAGATTAGAACCTCTGAACGCGGCAAGGTGGGCGGGTCCCCTGGGCACGTTGGCGAGCCCAGGTTGGATGGCTCAGCCGATGGCCGTGCACTAGTCGTGATCAATTTGCTTACTTTTGTGCCATGTTCAATCGCCGCTTTGACCCCCTTGACCTTGTCAGACGGACCCCAAATCCTTATTGCCTTAGGTCCAGGTGGTCCCCTGGTCTCTGGCGCGAGCCCAGGTCAGATCGCACGGCCGAAGCCATTGCTCCATGCGACTCAAATTGGCAAAAACAGCAAAATGGGTCGACCTTGAGCTTGACCGATCGACCCGAAACTCTGCATGTTGCAGGTCCAGATGGACCCTTGGTCACTGCCGCGAGCCCAGGTCAGATCGCACAGGCTAAAGGCATGCGGTTCCCCCTTGAAAAGACCAAAACACACCCAAAGGCCTTCACTATTGGCAACTTGGGAAGCTGTTTTCTACCCCTTTGGCTTGACCCGTCAACCCGAAACTCATAGGGCCTCAAGTCCAGGGATTTGTTTTGGCACTGGCACGAGCCCGGGTCAGATCTCTCAGCTGTAGCTGTTGCTGCACTGGTGCCAAGTTGGTGAAAAAACCCAAAAGTAGGCATTTTCAATGGGGTTTCTGGACCACTTGACCTTGACCGAGAGATTGGAACCTCTGAACGCGGCAAGGTGGGCGGGTCCCCTGGGCACGTTGGCGAGCCCAGGTCGGATGGCTCAGCCGATGGGCGTGCACTAGTCGTGACCAATTTGCTTACTTTTGTGCCGTGTTCAATCGCGGCTTTGACCCCCTTGACCTTGTCAGACGGACCCCAAATCCTTATCACCTTAGGTCCAGGTGGTCCCCTGGTCTCTGGCGCAAGCCCAGGTCAGATCGCACGGCCGAAGCCATTGCTCCATGCGACTCAAATTGGCAAAAACGGCAAAATGGGTCGACCTTGAGCTTGACCGATCGACCCGAAACTCTGCATGTTGCAGGTCCAGATGGACCCTTGGTCACTGCCGAGAGCCCAGGTCAGATCGCACAGGCTAAAGGCATGCATTTCCCCTTGAAAAGACCAAAACACACCCAAAGGCCTTCACTATTGGCAACTTGGGAAGCTGTTTTTTACCCCTTTGGCTTGACCCGTCAACCCGAAACTCATAGGGCCTCAAGTCCAGGGATTTGTCTTGGCACTGGCGCGAGCCCGGGTCAGATCGCTCAGCCGTAGCCGTTGCTGCACGGGTGCCAAGTTGGTGAAAAAACCCAAAAGTAGGCATTTTCAATGGGGTTTCTGGACCACTTGACCTTGACCGAGAGATTGGAACCTCTGAACGCGGCAAGGTGAGCGGGTCCCCTGGCCACGTTGGCGAGCCCAGGTCGGATGGCTCAGCCGATGGGCGTGCACTAGTCGTGACCAATTTGCTTACTTTTGTTCCGTGTTCAATCGCCGCTTTGACCCCCTTGACCTTGTCAGACGGACCCCAAATTCTTATCGACTTAGGTCCAGGTGGTCCCCTGGTCTCTGGCGCGAGCCCAGGTCAGATCGCACGGCCGAAGCCATTGCTCCATGCGACTCAAATTGGCAAAAATTGCAAAATGGGTCGACCTTGAGCTTGACCGATCGACCTGAAACTCTGCATGTTGCAGGTCCAGATGGACCCTTGGTCACTGCCGCGAGCCCAGGTCAGATCGCACAGGCTAAAGGCATGCGGTTCCCCATTGAAAAGACAAAAACACACCCAAAGGCCTTCACTATTGGCAACTTGGGAAGCAGTTTTTTACCCCTTTGGCTTGACCCGTCCACCCGAAACTCATAGGGCCTCAAGTCCAGGGATTTGTCTTGGCACTGGCGCGAGCCCGGGTCAGATCGATCAGCTGTAGCCGTTGCTGCACGGGTACCAAGTTGGTGAAAAACCCCAAAAGTATGCATTTTCAATGGGGTTTCTTGACCACTTGACCTTGACCGAGAGATTAGAACCTCTGAACGCGGCAAGGTGGGCGGGTCCCCTGGGCACGTTGGCGAGCCCAGGTCGGATGGCTCAGCCGATGGCCGTGCACTAGTCGTGATCAATTTGCTTACTTTTTTGCCATGTTCAATCGCCGCTTTGACCCCCTTGACCTTGTCAGACGGACCCCAAATCCTTATTGCCTTAGGTCCAGGTGGTCCCCTGGTCTCTGGCGCGAGCCCAGGTCAGATCGCACGGCCGAAGCCATTGCTCCATGCGACTCAAATTGGCAAAAACAGCAAAATGGGTCGACCTTGAGCTTGACCGATCGACCCGAAACTCTGCATGTTGCAGGTCCAGATGGACCCTTGGTCACTGCCGCGAGCCCAGGTCAGATCGCACAGGCTAAAGGCATGCGGTTCCCCCTTGAAAAGACCAAAACACACCCAAAGGCCTTCACTATTGGCAACTTGGGAAGCTGTTTTCTACCCCTTTGGCTTGACCTGTCAACCCGAAACTCATAGGGCCTCAAGTCCAGGGATTTGTTTTGGCACTGGCGCGAGCCCGGGTCAGATCTCTCAGCTGTAGCCGTTGCTGCACTGGTGCCAAGTTGGTGAAAAAACCCAAAAGTAGGCATTTTCAATGGGGTTTCTGGACCACTTGACCTTGACCGAGAGATTAGAACCTCTGAACGCGGCAAGGTGAGCGGGTCCCCTGGGCACGTTGGCGAGCCCAGGTCGGATGGCTCAGCCGATGGGCGTGCACTAGTCGTGACCAATTTGCTTACTTTTGTGCCGTGTTCAATCGCCGCTTTGACCCCCTTGACCTTGTCAGACGGACCCCAAATCCTTATCACCTTAGGTCCAGGTGGTCCCCTGGTCTCTGGCGCGAGCCCAGGTCAGATCGCACGGCCAAAGCCATTGCTCCATGCAACTCAAATTGGCAAAAACGGCAAAATGGGTCGACCTTGAGCTTGACCGATCGACCTGAAACTCTGCATGCTGCAGGTCCAGATGGACCCTTGGTCACTGCCGCGAGCCCAGGTCAGATCGCACAGGCTAAAGGCATGCGGTTCCCCCTTGAAAAGACCAAAACACACCCAAAGGCCTTCACTATTGGCAACTTGGAAAGCTGTTTTCTACCCCTTTGGCTTGACCCGTCAACCCGAAACTCATAGGGCCTCAAGTCCAGGGATTTGTCTTGGCAATGGCGCAAGCCCGGGTCAGATCGCTCAGCCGTAGCCGTTGCTGCACGGGTGCCAAGTTGGTGAAAAAACCCAAAAGTAGGCATTTTCAATGGGGTTTCTGGACCACTTGACCTTGACCGAGAGATTGGAACCTCTGAACGCGGCAAGGTGGGCGGGTCCCCTGGGCACGTTGGCGAGCCCAGATCGGATGGCTCAGCCGATGGGCGTGCACTAGTCGTGATCAATTTGCTTACTTTTGTGCCATGTTCAATCGCCGCTTTGACCCCCTTGACCTTGTCAGACGGACCCCAAATCCTTATCGCCTTAGGTCCAGGTGGTCCCCTGGTCTCTGGCGCGAGCCCAGGTCAGATCGCACGGCCGAAGCCATTGCTCCATGCGACTCAAATTGGCAAAAACGGCAAAATGGGTCGACCTTGAGCTTGACCGATCGACCCGAAACTCTGCATGTTGCAGGTCCAGATGGACCCTTGGTCACTGCCGCGAGTCCAGGTCAGATTGCACAGGCTAAAGGTATGCGGTTCCCCCTTGAAAAGACCAAAACACACCCAAAGGCCTTCACTATTGGCAACTTGGGAAGCTGTTTTCTACCCCTTTGGCTTGACCCGTCAACCCGAACCTCATAGGGCCTCAAGTCCAGGGATTTGTCTTGGCACTGGCGCAAGGCCAGGTCAGATCGCTCAGCCGTAGCCGTTGCTGCACGGGTGCCAAGTTGGTGAAAAAACCCAAAAGTAGGCATTTTCAATGGGGTTTCTGGACCACTTGACCTTGACCGAGAGATTGGAACCTCTGAACGCGGCAAGGTGGGCGGGTCCCCTGGGCACGTTGGCGAGCCCAGGTCGGATGGCTCAGCCGATGGGCGTGCACTAGTTGTGACCAATTTGCTTACATTTGTGCTGTGTTCAATCGCCGCTTTGACCCCCTTGACCTTGTCAGACGGACCCCAAATCTTTATCGCCTTAGGTCCAGGTGGTCCCCTGGTCTCTGGCGCAAGCCCAGGTCAGATCGCACGGCCGAAGCCATTGCTCCATGCGACTCAAATTGGCAAAAACGGCAAAATGGGTCGACCTTGAGCTTGACCTATCGACCCGAAACTCTGCATGTTGCAGGTCCAGATGGACCCTTGGTCACTGCCGTGAGCCCAGGTCAGATCGCACAGGCTAAAGGCATGCAGTTCCTCCTTGAAAAGACCTAAACACACCCAAAGGCCTTCACTATAGGCAACTTGGGAAGCAGTTTTCTACCCCTTTGGCTTGACCCGTCAACCCGAAACTCATAGGGCCTCAAGTCCAGGGATTTGTCTTGGCACTGGCGCGAGCCCGGGTCAGATCGCTCAGCCGTAGCCGTTGCTGCACAGGTGCCATGTTGGTGAAAAAACCCAAAAGTAGGCAATTTCAATGGGGTTTCTGGACCACTTGACCTTGACCGAGAGATTGGAACCTCTGAACGCGGCAAGGTGGGCGGGTCCCCTGGGCACGTTGGCGAGCCCAGGTCGGATGGCTCAGCCGATGGGCGTGCACTAGTCGTGACCAATTTGCTTACTTTTGTGCCGTGTTCAATCGTCGCTTTGACCCCCTTGACCTTGTCAGACGGACCCCAAATCCTTATCGCCTTAGGTCCATGTGGTCCCCTGGTCTCTGGCATGAGCCCAGGTCAGATCGCACGGCCGAAGCCATTGCTCCATGCGACTCAAATTGGCAAAAACGGCAAAATGGGTCGACCTTGAGCTTGACCGATCGACCCGAAACTCTGCATGTTGCAGGTCCAGATGGACCCTTGGTCACTGCCGCGAGCCCAGGTCAGATCACACAGGCTAAAGGCATGCGGTTCCCCCTTGAAAAGACCAAAACACACCCAAAGGCCTTCACTATTGGCAACTTGGGAAGCTGTTTTCTACCGCTTTGGCTTGACCCGTCAACCCGAAACTCATAGGGCCTCAAGTCCAGGGATTTGTCTTGGCACTGGCGCGAGCCCGGGTCAGATCGCTCAGCTGTAGCCATTGCTGCACAGGTGCCAAGTTGGTGAAAAAACCCAAAAGTAGGCATTTTCAATGGGGTTTCTGGACCACTTGACCTTGACCGAGAGATTGGAACCTCTGAACGCGGCAAGGTGGGCGGGTCCCCTGGGCACGTTGGCGAGCCCAGGTCGGATGGCTCAGCCGATGGGCGTGCACTAGTCGTGACCAATTTGCTTACTTTTGTGCCGTGTTCAATCGCGGCTTTGACCCCCTTGACCTTGTCAGACGGACCCCAAATCCTTATCACCTTAGGTCCAGGTGGTCCCCTGGTCTCTGGCGCGAGCCCAGTTCAGATCGCACGGCCGAAGCCATTGCTCCATGCGACTCAAATTGGCAAAAACGGCAAGATGGGTCGACCTTGAGCTTGACCGATCGACCCGAAACTCTGCATGTTGCAGGTCCAGATGGACCCTTGGTCACTGCCGCGAGCCCAGGTCAGATCGCACAGGCTAAAGGCATGCGGTTCCCCCTTGAAAAGACCAAAACACACCCAAAGGCCTTCACTATTGGCAACTTGGGAAGCTGTTTTTTACCCCTTTGGCTTGACCCGTCAACCCGAAACTCATAGGGCCTCAAGTCCAGGGATTTGTCTTGGCACTGGCGCGAGCCCGGATCAGATCGCTCAGCCGTAGCCGTTGCTGCACGGGTGCCAAGTTGGTGAAAAAACCCAAAAGTAGGCATTTTCAATGGGGTTTCTGGACCACTTGACCTTGACCGAGAGATTGGAACCTCTGAACGCGGCAAGGTGAGCGGGTCCCCTGGGCACGTTGGCGAGCCCAGGTCGGATGGCTCAGCCGATGGGCGTGCACTAGTCGTGACCAATTTGCTTACTTTTGTGCCGTGTTCAATCGCCACTTTGACCCCCTTGACCTTGTCAGACGGACCCCAAATCCTTATCGCCTTAGGTCCAGGTGGTCCCCTGGTCTCTGGCGCGAGCCCAGGTCAGATCGCACGGCCGAAGCCATTGCTCCATGCGACTCAAATTGGCAAAAACGGCAAAATGGGTCGACCTTGAGCTTGACCGATCGACCCGAAACTCTGCATGTTGCAGGTCCAGATGGACCCTTGGTCACTGCCGCGAGCCCAGGTCAGATCGCACAGGCTAAAGGCATGCGGTTCCCCATTGAAAAGACAAAAACACACCCAAAGGCCTTCACTATTGGCAACTTGGGAAGCAGTTTTCTACCCCTTTGGCTTGACCCGTCAACCCGAAACTCATAGGGCCTCAAGTCCAGGGATTTGTCTTGGCACTGGCGCGAGCCCGGGTCAGATCACTCAGCCGTAGCCGTTGCTGCACGGGTGCCAAGTTGGTGAAAAAACCCAAAAGTAGGCATTTTCAATGGGGTTTCTGGACCCCTTGACCTTGACCGAGAGATTGGAACCTCTGAACGCGGCAAGGTGGGCGGGTCCCCTGGGCACGTTGGCGAGCCCAGGTCGGATGGCTCAGCCGAAGGGTGTGCACTAGTCGTGATCAATTTGCTTACTTTTGTGCCATGTTCAATCGCCGCTTTGACCCCCTTGACCTTGTCAGACGGACCCCAAATCCTTATCGCCTTAAGTCCAGGTGGTCCCCTGGTCTCTGGCGCGAGCCCAGGTCAGATCGCACGGCCGAAGCCATTGCTCCATGCGACTCAGATTGGCAAAAACGGCAAAATGGGTCGACCTTGAGCTTGACCGATCGACCCGAAACTCTGCATGTTGCAGGTCCAGATGGACCCTTGGTCACTGCCGCGAGCCCAGGTCAGATTGCACAGGCTAAAGGCATGCGGTTCCCCCTTGAAAAGACCAAAACACACCCGAAGGCCTTCACTATTGGCAACTTGGGAAGCTGTTTTCTACCCCTTTGGCTTAACCCGTCAACCCGAAACTCATAGGGCCTCAAGTCCAGGGATTTGTCTTGGCACTGGCGCAAGCCCGGTTCAGATCGCTCAGCCGTAGCCGTTGCTGCACTGTTGCCAAGTTGGTGAAAAAACCCAAAAGTAGGCATTTTCAATGGGGTTTCTGGACCACTTGACCTTGACCGAGAGATTGGAACCTCTGAACGCGGCAAGGTGGGCGGGTCCCCTGGGCACGTTGGCGAGCCCAGGTCGGATGGCTCAGCCGATGGGCGTGCAGTAGTCGTGACCAATTTGCTTACTTTTGTGCCGTGTTCAATTGCCGCTTTGACCCCCTTGACCTTGTCAGACGGACCCCAAATCCTTATCACCTTAGGTCCAGGTGGTCCCCTGGTCTCTGGCGCGAGCCCAGGTCAGATCGCACGGCCGAAGCCATTGCTCCATGCGACTCAAATTGGCAAAAACGGCAAAATGGGTCGACCTTGAGCTTGACCGATCGACCCAAAACTCTGCATGTTGCAGGTCCAGATGGACCCTTGGTCACTGCCGCGAGCCCAGGTCAGATCGCACAGGCTTAAGGCATGCGGTTCCCCCTTGAAAAGACCAAAACACACCCAAAGGCCTTCACTATTGGCAACTTGGGAAGCAGTTTTCTACCCCTTTGGCTTGACCCGTCAACCCGAAACTCATAGGGCCTCAAGTCCAGGGATTTGTCTTGGCACTGGCACGAGCGGGGGTCAGATCGCTCAGCCGTAGCCGTTGCTGCACGGGTGCCAAGTTGGTGAAAAAACCCAAAAGTAGGCATTTTCAATGGGGTTTCTGGACCACTTGACCTTGACCGAGAGATTGGAACCTCTGAACGCGGCAAGGTGGGCGGGTCCCCTGGGCACGTTGGCGAGCCCAGGTCGGATGGCTCAGCCGATGGGCGTGCACTAGTCGTGACCAATTTGCTTACTTTTGTGCCATGTTCAATCGCCGCTTTGACCCCCTTGACCTTGTCAGACGGACCCCAAATCCTTATCGCCTTAGGTCCAGGTGGTCCCCTGGTCTCTGGCGCGAGCCCAGGTCAGATCGCACGGCCGAAGCCATTGCTCCCTGCGACTCAAATTGGCAAAAACGGCAAAATGGGTCGACCTTGAGCTTGACCGATCGACCCGAAACTCTGCATGTTGCAGGTCCAGATGGACCCTTGGTCACTGCCGCGAGCCCAGGTCAGATCGCACAGGCTTAAGGCATGCGGTTCCCCCTTGAAAAGACCAAAACACACCCAAAGGCCTTCACTATTGGCAAATTGGGAAGCAGTTTTCTACCCCTTTGGCTTGACCCGTCAACCCGAAACTCATAGGGCCTCAAGTCCAGGGATTTGTCTTGGCACTGGCGCGAGCCCGGGTCAGATCGCTCTGCCGTAGCCGTTGCTGCACGGGTGCCAAGTTGGTGAAAAAACCCAAAAGTAGGCATTTTCAATGGGGTTTCTGGACCACTTGACCTTGACCGAGAGATTGGAACCTCTGAACGCGGCAAGGTGGGCGGGTCCCCTGGGCACGTTGGCGAGACCAGGTCGGATGGCTCAGCCGATGGGCGTGCACTAGTCGTGACCAATTTGCTTACTTTTGTGCCGATTTCAATCGCCGCTTTGACCCCCTTGACCTTGTCAGACGGACCCCAAATCCTTATCGCCTTAGGTCCAGGTGGTCCCCTGGTCTCTGGCGCGAGCCCAGGTCAGATTGCTCGGCCGAAGCCATTGCTCCATGCGACTCAAATAGGCAAAAACGGCAAAATGGGTCGACCTTGAGCTTGACCGATCGACCCGAAACTCTGCATGTTGCAGGTCCAGATGGACCCTTGGTCACTGCCGCGAGCCCAGGTCAGATCGCACAGGCTAAAGGCATGCGGTTCCCCCTTGAAAAGACCAAAACACACCCAAAGGCCTTCACTATTGGCAACTTGGGAAGCAGTTTTCTACCCCTTTGGCTTGACCCGTCAACCTGAAACTCATAGGGCCTCAACTCCAGGGATTTGTCTTGGCACTGGCGTCAGATCGCTCAGCCGTAGCCGTTGCTGCACGGGTGCCAAGTTGGTGAAAAAACCCAAAAGTAGGCATTTTCAATGGGGTTTCTGGACCACTTGACCTTGACCGAGAGATTGGAACCTCTGAACGCGGCAAGGTGGGCGGGTCCCCTGGGCACGTTGGCGAGCCCAGGTCGGATGGCTCAGCCGATGGGCGTGCACTAGTCGTGACCAATTAGCTTACTTTTGTGCCGTGTTCAATCGCCGCTTTGACCCCCTTGACCTTGTCAGACGGACCCCAAATCCTTATCACCTTAGGTCCAGGTGGTCCCCTGGTCTCTGGCGTGAGCCCAGGTCAGATCGCATGGCCGAAGCCATTGCTCCATGCGACTCAAATTGGCAAAAACGGCAAAATGGGTCGACCTTGAGCTTGACCGATCGACCCAAAACTCTGCATGTTGCAGGTCCAGATGGACCCTTGGTCACTGCAGCGAGCCCAGGTCAGATCGCACAGGCTAAAGGCATGCAGATCCCCCTTGAAAAGACCAAAACACACCCAAAGGCCTTCACTATTGGCAACTTGGGAAGCTGTTTTCTACCCCTTTGGTTTGACCCCTCAACCCGAAACTCATAGGGCCTCAAGTCCAGGGATTTGTCTTGGCACTGGCGCGAGCCCGGGTCAGATTGCTCAGCCGTAGCCGTTGCTGCACGGGTGCCAAGTTGGTGAAAAAACCCAAAAGTAGGCATTTTCAATGGGGTTTCTGGACCACTTGACCTTGACCGAGAGATTGGAACCTCTGACCGCGGCAAGGTGGGCGGGTCCCCTGGGCACGTTGGCGAGCCCAGGTCGGATTGCTCAGCCGATGGGCGTGCACTAGTCGTGACCAATTTGCTTACTTTTGTGCCGTGTTCAATCGCCGCTTTGACCCCCTTGACCTTGTCAGACGGACCCCAAATCCTTATCGCCTTAGGTCCAGGTGGTCCCCTGGTCTCTGGCACGAGCCCAGGTCAGATCGCACGGCCGAAGCCATTGCTCCATGCAACTCAAATTGGCAAAAACGGCAAAATGGGTCGACCTTGAGCTTGACCGATCGACCCGAAACTCTGCATGTTGCAGGTCCAGATGGACCCTTGGTCACTGCCGCGAGCCCAGGTCAGATCGCACAGGCTAAAGGCATGCGGTTCCCCTTGAAAAGACCAAAACACACCCAAAGGCCTTCACTATTGGCAACTTGGGAAGCTGTTTTCTACCCCTTTGGCTTGACCCGTCAACCCGAAACTCATAGGGCCTCAAGTCCAGGGATTTGTGTTGGCACTGGCGCAAGCCCGGGTCAGATCGCTCAGCCGTAGCCGTTGCTGCACGGGTGCCAAGTTGGTGAAAAAACCCAAAAGTAGGCATTTTCAATGGGGTTTCTGGACCATTTGACCTTGACCGAGAGATTGGAACCTCTGAAAGCGGCAAGGTGGGCGGGTCCCCTGGGCACGTTGGCGAGCCCAGGTCGGATGGCTCAGCCGATGGGCGTGCAGTAGTCGTGACCAATTTGCTTACTTTTGTGCCGTGTTCAATCGCCGCTTTGACCCCCTTGACCTTGTCAGACGGACCCCAAATCCTTATCGCCTTAGGTCCAGGTGGTCCCCTGGTCTCTGGCGCGAGCCCAGGTCAGATCGCACAGCCGAAGCCATTGCTCCATGCGACTCAAATTGGCATAAACGGCAAAATGGGTCCACCTTGAGCTTGACCGATCGACCCGAAACTCTGCATGTTGCAGGTCCAGATGGACCCTTGGTCACTGCCGCGAGCCCAGGTCAGATCGCACAGGCTAAAGGCATGCGGTTCCCCCTTGAAAAGACCAAAACACACCCAAAGGCCTTCACTATTGGCAACTTGGGAAGCTGTTTTCTACCCCTTTGGCTTGACCCGTCAACCCGAAACTCATAGGGCCTCAAGTCCAGGGATTTGTCTTGGCACTGGCGTGAGCCCGGGTCAGATCGCTCAGCCGTAGCCGTTGCTGCATGGGTGCCAAGTTGGTGAAAAAACCCAAAAGTAGGCATTTTCAATGGGGTTTCTGGACCACTTGACCTTGACCGAGAGATTGGAACCTCTGAACGCGGCAAGGTGGGGAGGGTCCCCTGGGCACGTTGGCGAGCCCAGGCCAGATGGCTCAGCTGATGGGCGTGCACTAGTCGTGACCAATTTGCTTACTTTTGTGCCGTGTTCAATCGCCGCTTTGACCCCCTTGACCTTGTCAGACGGACCCCAAATCCTTATCGCCTTAGGTCCAGGTGGTCCCCTGGTCTCTGGCGCGAGACCAGGTCAGAGCGCAAGGCCGAAGCCATTACTCTATGCGACTCAAATTGGCAAAAACAGCAAAATGGGTCCACCTTGAGCTTGACCGATCGACCCGAAACTCTGCACGTTGCAGGTCCAGATGGACCCTTGGTCACTGCCGCGAGCCCAGGTCAGATCGCACAGGCTAAAGGCATGCGGATCCCCCTTGAAAAGACCAAAACACACCCAAAGGCCTTCACTATTGGCAACTTGGGAAGCTGTTTTCTACCCCTTTGGCTTGACCCGTCTACCCGAAACTCATAGGGCCTCAAGTCCAGGGATTTGTCTTGGCACTGGCGCAAGCCCGGGTCTTATCGCTCAGCTCTAGCCGTTGCTGCACGGGTGCCAAGTTGGTGAAAAAACCCAAAAGTAGGCATTTTCAATGGGGTTTCTGGACCACTTGACCTTGACCGAGAGATTGGAACCTCTGAACGCGGCAAGGTGGGCGGGTCCCCTTGGCACGTTGGCGAGCCCAGGTCGGATGGCTCAGCCGATGGGCGTGCACTAGTCGTGACCAATTTGCTTACTTTTGTGCCGTGTTCAATCGCCACTTTGACCCCCTTGACCTTGTCAGACGGACCCCAAATCCTTATCGCCTTAGGTCCAGGTGGTCCCCTGGTCTCTGGCGCGAGCCCAGGTCAGATCGCACGGCCGAAGCCATTGCTCCATGCGACTCAAATTGGCAAAAACGGCAAAATGGGTCGACCTTGAGCTTGACCGTTCGACCCGAAACTCTGCATGTTGCAGGTCCAGATGGACCCTTGGTCACTGCCGCGAGCCCAGGTCAGATCGCACAGGCTAAAGGCATGCGATTCCCCCTTGAAAAGACCAAAACACACCCAAAGGCCTTCACTATTGGCAACATGGGAAGCTGTTTTCTACCCCTTTGGCTTGACCCGTCAACCCGAAACTCATAGGGCCTCAAGTCCAGGGATTTGTCTTGGCACTGGCGCAAGCCCGGGTCAGATCGCTCAGCCGTAGCCGTTGCTGCACGGGTGCCAAGTTGGTGAAAAAACCCAAAAGTAGGCATTTTCAATGGGGTTTCTGGACCACTTGACCTTGACCGAGAGATTGGAACCTCTGAACGCGGCAAGGTGGGCGGGTCCCCTGGGCATGTTGGCAACCCCAGGTCGGATGGCTCAGCCGATGGGCGTGCACTAGTCGTGACCAATTTGCTTACTTTTGTGCAGTGTTCAATCGCCGCTTTGAACCCCTTGACCTTGTCAGACGGACCCCAAATCCTTATCGCCTTAGGTCCAGGTGGTCCCCTGGTCTCTGGCGCGAGCCCAGGTCAGATCGCACGGCCGAAGCCATTGCTCCATGCGACTCAAATTGGCAAAAACGGCAAAATGGGTCGACCTTGAGCTTGACCGATCGACCCGAAACTCTGCATGTTGCAGGTCCAGATGGACGCTTGGTCACTGCCGCGAGTCCAGGTCAGATCGCACAGGCTAAAGGCATGCGGTTTCACCTTGAAAAGACCAAAACACACCCAAAGGCCTTCACTATTGGCAACTTGGGAAGCAGTTTTCTACCCCTTTGGCTTGACCCGTCAACCCGAAACTCATAGGGCCTCAAGTCCAGGGATTAGTCTTGGCACTGGCGCGAGCCCGGGTCAGATCGCTCAGCCGTAGCCGTTGCTGCACGGGTGCCAAGTTGGTGAAAAAACCCAAAAGTAGGCATTTTCAATGGGGTTTCTGGACCACTTGACCTTGACCGAGAGATTGGAACCTCTGAACGCGGCAAGGTGGGCGGGTCCCCTGGGCAAGTTGGCGAGCCCAGGTTGGATGGCTCAGCCGATGGGCGTGCACTAGTCGTGACCAATTTGCTTTCTTTTGTGCCGTGTTCAATCGCCGCTTTGACCCCCTTGACCTTGTCAGACGGACCCCAAATCCTTATCGCCTTAGGTCCAGGTGGTCCCCTGGTCTCTGGCGCGAGCCCAGGTCAGATCGCACGGCCGAAGCCATTGCTCCATGCGACTCAAATTGGCAAAAACGGCAAAATGGGTCGACCTTGAGCTTGACCGTTCGACCCGAAACTCTGCATGTTGCAGGTCCAGATGGACCCTTGGTCACTGCTGCGAGTCCAGGTCAGATCGCACAGGCTAAAGGCTTGCGGTTTCCCCTTGAAAAGACCAAAACACACCCAAAGGCCTTCACTTTTGGCAACTTGGGAAGCAGTTTTCTACCCCTTTGGCTTGACCCGTCAACCCGAAACTCATAGGGCCTCAAGTCCAGGGATTTGTCTTGGCACTGGCGCGAGCCCGGGTCAGATCGCTCAGCCGTAGCCGTTGCTGCACGGGTGCCAAGTTGGTGAAAAAACCCAAAAGTAGGCATTTTCAATGGGGTTTCTGGACCACTTGACCTTGACCCAGAGATTGGAACCTCTGAACGCGGCAAGGTGGGCGGGTCCCCTGGGCAAGTTGGCGAGCCCAGGTTGGATGGCTCAGCCGATGGGCGTGCACTAGTCGTGACCAATTTGCTTTCTTTTGTGCCGTGTTCAATCACCGCTTTGACCCCCTTGACCTTGTCAGACGGACCCCAAATCCTTATCGCCTTAGGTCCAGGTGGTCCCCTGGTCTCTGGCGCGAGCCCAGGTCAGATCGCACGGCCGAAGCCATTGCTCCATGCGACTCAAATTGGCAAAAACGGCAAAATGGGTCGACCTTGAGCTTGACCGTTCGACCCGAAACTCTGCATGTTGCAGGTCCAGATGGACCCTTGGTCACTGCTGCGAGTCCAGGTCAGATCGCACAGGCTAAAGGCTTGCGGTTTCCCCTTGAAAAGACCAAAACACACCCAAAGGCCTTCACTTTTGGCAACTTGGGAAGCAGTTTTCTACCCCTTTGGCTTGACCCGTCAACCCGAAACTCATAGGGCCTCAAGTCCAGGGATTTGTCTTGGCACTGGCGCGAGCCCGGGTCAGATCGCTCAGCCGTAGCCGTTGCTGCACGGGTGCCAAGTTGGTGAAAAAACCCAAAAGTAGGCATTTTCAATGGGGTTTCTGGACCACTTGACCTTGACCCAGAGATTGGAACCTCTGAACGCGGCAAGGTGGGCGGGTCCCCTGGGCAAGTTGGCGAGCCCAGGTTGGATGGCTCAGCCGATGGGCGTGCACTAGTCGTGACCAATTTGCTTTCTTTTGTGCCGTGTTCAATCACCGCTTTGACCCCCTTGACCTTGTCAGACGGACCCCAAATCCTTATCGCCTTAGGTCCAGGTGGTCCCCTGGTCTCTGGCGCGAGCCCAGGTCAGATCGCACGGGCGAAGCCATTGCTCCATGCGACTCAAATTGGCAAAAACGGCAAAATGGGTCGACCTTGAGCTTGACCGATCGACCTGAAACTCTGCATGTTGCAGGTCCAGATGGACCCTTGGTCACTGCCGCGAGCCCAGGTCAGATCGCACAGGCTAAAGGCATGCGGTTCCCCCTTGAAAAGACCAAAACACACCCAAAGGCCTTCACTATTGGCAACTTGGGAAGCAGTTTTCTACCCCTTTGGCTTGACCCGTCAACCCGAAACTCATAGGTCCTCAAGTCCAGGGATTTGTCTTGGCACTGGCGCGAGCCCGGGTCAGATCGCTCAGCCGTAGCCGTTGCTGCACGGGTGCCAAGTTGGTGAAAAAACCCAAAAGTAGGCATTTTCAATGGGGTTTCTGGACCTCTTGACCTTGACCGAGAGATTGGAACCTCTGAACGCGGCAAGGTGGGCGGGTCCCCTGGGCACGTTGGCGAGCCCAGGTAGGATGGCTCAGCCGATGGGCGTGCACTAGTCGTGACCAATTTGCTTACTTTTGTGCCGTGTTCAATCGCCGCTTTGACCCCCTTGACCTTGTCAGACGGACCCCAAATCCTAATCGCCTTAGGTCAAGGTGGTCCCCTGGTCTCTGGCGCGAGCCCAGGTCAGATCGCACGGCCGAAGCCATTGCTCCATGCGACTCAAATTGGCAAAAACGGCAAAATGGGTCGACCTTGAGCTTGACCGATCGACCCGAAACTCTGCATGTTGCAGGTCCAGATGGACCCTTGGTCACTGCCGCGAGCCCAGGTCATGTCGCACAGGCTAAAGGCATGCGGTTCCACCTTGAAAAGACCAAAACACACCCAAAGGCCTTCACTATTGGCAACTTGGGAAGCTGTTTTCTACCCCTTTGGCTTGACCCGTCAACCAGAAACTCATAGGGCCGCAAGTCCAGGGATTTGTCTTGGCACTGGCGCAAGCCCGGGTCAGATCGCTCAGCCGTAGCCGTTGCTGCACGGGTGCCAAGTTGGTGAAAAAACCCAAAAGTAGGCATTTTCAATGGGGTTTCTGGACCACTTGACCTTGACCGAGAGATTGGAACCTCTGAACGCAGCAAGGTGGGCGGGTCCCCTGGGCACGTTGGCGACCCCAGGTCGGATGGCTCAGCCAATGGGCGTGCACTAGTCGTGACCAATTTGCTTACTTTTGTGCCGTGTTCAATCGCCGCTTTGACCCCCTTGACCTTGTCAGAGGGACCCCAAATCCTTATCGCCTTAGGTCCAGGTGGTCCCCTGGTCTCTGGCGCGAGCCCAGGTCAGATCGCACGGCCGAAGCCATTGCTCCATGCGACTCAAATTGGCAAAAACGGCAAAATGGGTCGACCTTGAGCTTGACCGATCGACCCGAAACTCTGCATGTTGCAGGTCCAGATGGACCCTTGGTCACTGCCGTGAGCCCAGGTCAGATCGCACAGGCTAAAGGCATGCGGTTCCCCCTTGAAAAGACCAAAACACACCCAAAGGCCTTCACTATTGGCAACTTGGGAAGCAGTTTTCTACCCCTTTGGCTAGACCTGTCAACCCGAAACTCATAGGGCCTCAAGTCCAGGGATTTGTCTTGGCACTGGCGCGAGCCCGGGTCAGATCGCTCAGCCGTAGCCGTTGCTGCACGGGTGCCAAGTTGGTGAAAAAACCCAAAAGTAGGCATTTTCAATGGGGTTTCTGGACCACTTGACCTTGACCGAGAGATTGGAACCTCTGAACGCGGCAAGGTGGGCGGGTCCCCTGGGCACGTTGGCGAGCCCAGGTCGGATGGCTCAGCCGATGGGCGTGCACTAGTCGTGACCAATTTGCTTACTTTTGTGCCGTGTTCAATCGCCGCTTTGACCCCCTTGACCTTGTCAGACGGACCCCAAATCCTTATCGCCTTAGGTCCAGGTGGTCCCCTGGTCTCTGGCGCGAGCCCAGGTCAGATCGCACGGCCGAAGCCATTGCTCCATGCGACTCAAATTGGCAAAAACGGCAAAATGGGTCGACCTTGAGCTTGACCGATCGACCCGAAACTCTGCATGTTGCAGGTCCAGATGGACCCTTGGTCACTGCCGCAAGCCCAGGTCATGTCGCACAGGCTAAAGGCATGCGGTTCCACCTTGAAAAGACCAAAACACACCCAAAGGCCTTCACTATTGGCAACTTGGGAAGCAGTTTTCTACCCCTTTGGCTTGACCCGTCAACCCGAAACTCATAGGGCCTCAAGTCCAGGGATTTGTCTTGGCACTGGCGCGAGCCCGGGTCAGATCGCTCAGCCGTAGCCGTTGCTGCATAGGTGCCAAGTTGGTGAAAAAACCCAAAAGTAGGCATTTTCAATGGGGTTTCTGGACCACTTGACCTTGACCGAGAGATTGGAACCTCTGAACGCAGCAAGGTGGGCGGGTCCCCTGGGCACGTTGGCGAGCCCAGGTCGGATGGCTCAGCCGATGGGCGTGCACTAGTCGTGACCAATTTGCTTACTTTTGTGCCGTGTTCAATCGCCGCTTTGACCCCCTTGACCTTGTCAGACGGACCCCAAATCCTTATCGCCTTAGGTCCAGGTGGTCCCCTGGTCTCTGGCGCGAGCCCAGGTCAGATCGCACGGCCGAAGCCATTGCTCCATGCGACTCAAATTGGCAAAAACGGCAAAATGGGTCGACCTTGAGCTTGACCGATCGACCCGAAACTCTGCATGTTGCAGGTCCAGATGGACCCTTGGTCACTGCTGCGAGTCCAGGTCATGTCGCACAGGCTAAAGGCTTGCGGTTTCCCCTTGAAAAGACCAAAACACACCCAAAGGCCTTCACTTTTGGCAACTTGGGAAGCAGTTTTCTACCCCTTTGGCTTGACCCGTCAACCGGAAACTCATAGGGCCTCAAGTCCAGGGATTTGTCTTGGCACTGGCGCGAGCCCGGGTCAGATCGCTCAGCCGTAGCCGTTGCTGCACGGGTGCCAAGTTGGTGAAAAAACCCAAAAGTAGGCATTTTCAATGGGGTTTCTGGACCACTTGACCTTGACCCAGAGATTGGAACCTCTGAACGCGGCAAGGTGGGCGGGTCCCCTGGGCAAGTTGGCGAGCCCAGGTTGGATGGCTCAGCCGATGGGCGTGCACTAGTCGTGACCAATTTGCTTTCTTTTGTGCCGTGTTCAATCACCGCTTTGACCCCCTTGACCTTGTCAGACGGACCCCAAATCCTTATCGCCTTAGGTCCAGGTGGTCCCCTGGTCTCTGGCGCGAGCCCAGGTCAGATCGCACGGGCGAAGCCATTGCTCCATGCGACTCAAATTGGCAAAAACGGCAAAATGGGTCGACCTTGAGCTTGACCGATCGACCTGAAACTCTGCATGTTGCAGGTCCAGATGGACCCTTGGTCACTGCCGCGAGCCCAGGTCAGATCGCACAGGCTAAAGGCATGCGGTTCCCCCTTGAAAAGACCAAAACACACCCAAAGGCCTTCACTATTGGCAACTTGGGAAGCAGTTTTCTACCCCTTTGGCTTGACCCGTCAACCCGAAACTCATAGGTCCTCAAGTCCAGGGATTTGTCTTGGCACTGGCGCGAGCCCGGGTCAGATCGCTCAGCCGTAGCCGTTGCTGCACGGGTGCCAAGTTGGTGAAAAAACCCAAAAGTAGGCATTTTCAATGGGGTTTCTGGACCTCTTGACCTTGACCGAGAGATTGGAACCTCTGAACGCGGCAAGGTGGGCGGGTCCCCTGGGCACGTTGGCGAGCCCAGGTAGGATGGCTCAGCCGATGGGCGTGCACTAGTCGTGACCAATTTGCTTACTTTTGTGCCGTGTTCAATCGCCGCTTTGACCCCCTTGACCTTGTCAGACGGACCCCAAATCCTAATCGCCTTAGGTCAAGGTGGTCCCCTGGTCTCTGGCGCGAGCCCAGGTCAGATCACACGGCCGAAGCCATTGCTCCATGCGACTCAAATTGGCAAAAACGGCAAAATGGGTCGACCTTGAGCTTGACCGATCGACCCGAAACTCTGCATGTTGCAGGTCCAGATGGACCCTTGGTCACTGCCGCGAGCCCAGGTCATGTCGCACAGGCTAAAGGCATGCGGTTCCACCTTGAAAAGACCAAAACACACCCAAAGGCCTTCACTATTGGCAACTTGGGAAGCTGTTTTCTACCCCTTTGGCTTGACCCGTCAACCAGAAACTCATAGGGCCGCAAGTCCAGGGATTTGTCTTGGCACTGGCGCAAGCCCGGGTCAGATCGCTCAGCCGTAGCCGTTGCTGCACGGGTGCCAAGTTGGTGAAAAAACCCAAAAGTAGGCATTTTCAATGGGGTTTCTGGACCACTTGACCTTGACCGAGAGATTGGAACCTCTGAACGCAGCAAGGTGGGCGGGTCCCCTGGGCACGTTGGCGACCCCAGGTCGGATGGCTCAGCCAATGGGCGTGCACTAGTCGTGACCAATTTGCTTACTTTTGTGCCGTGTTCAATCGCCGCTTTGACCCCCTTGACCTTGTCAGAGGGACCCCAAATCCTTATCGCCTTAGGTCCAGGTGGTCCCCTGGTCTCTGGCGCGAGCCCAGGTCAGATCGCACGGCCGAAGCCATTGCTCCATGCGACTCAAATTGGCAAAAACGGCAAAATGGGTCGACCTTGAGCTTGACCGATCGACCCGAAACTCTGCATGTTGCAGGTCCAGATGGACCCTTGGTCACTGCCGTGAGCCCAGGTCAGATCGCACAGGCTAAAGGCATGCGGTTCCCCCTTGAAAAGACCAAAACACACCCAAAGGCCTTCACTATTGGCAACTTGGGAAGCAGTTTTCTACCCCTTTGGCTAGACCTGTCAACCCGAAACTCATAGGGCCTCAAGTCCAGGGATTTGTCTTGGCACTGGCGCGAGCCCGGGTCAGATCGCTCAGCCGTAGCCGTTGCTGCACGGGTGCCAAGTTGGTGAAAAAACCCAAAAGTAGGCATTTTCAATGGGGTTTCTGGACCACTTGACCTTGACCGAGAGATTGGAACCTCTGAACGCGGCAAGGTGGGCGGGTCCCCTGGGCACGTTGGCGAGCCCAGGTCGGATGGCTCAGCCGATGGGCGTGCACTAGTCGTGACCAATTTGCTTACTTTTGTGCCGTGTTCAATCGCCGCTTTGACCCCCTTGACCTTGTCAGACGGACCCCAAATCCTTATCGCCTTAGGTCCAGGTGGTCCCCTGGTCTCTGGCGCGAGCCCAGGTCAGATCGCACGGCCGAAGCCATTGCTCCATGCGACTCAAATTGGCAAAAACGGCAAAATGGGTCGACCTTGAGCTTGACCGATCGACCCGAAACTCTGCATGTTGCAGGTCCAGATGGACCCTTGGTCACTGCCGCAAGCCCAGGTCATGTCGCACAGGCTAAAGGCATGCGGTTCCACCTTGAAAAGACCAAAACACACCCAAAGGCCTTCACTATTGGCAACTTGGGAAGCAGTTTTCTACCCCTTTGGCTTGACCCGTCAACCCGAAACTCATAGGGCCTCAAGTCCAGGGATTTGTCTTGGCACTGGCGCGAGCCCGGGTCAGATCGCTCAGCCGTAGCCGTTGCTGCATAGGTGCCAAGTTGGTGAAAAAACCCAAAAGTAGGCATTTTCAATGGGGTTTCTGGACCACTTGACCTTGACCGAGAGATTGGAACCTCTGAACGCAGCAAGGTGGGCGGGTCCCCTGGGCACGTTGGCGAGCCCAGGTCGGATGGCTCAGCCGATGGGCGTGCACTAGTCGTGACCAATTTGCTTACTTTTGTGCCGTGTTCAATCGCCGCTTTGACCCCCTTGACCTTGTCAGAGGGACCCCAAATCCTTATCGCCTTAGGTCCAGGTGGTCCCCTGGTCTCTGGCGCGAGCCCAGGTCAGATCGCACGGCCGAAGCCATTGCTCCATGCGACTCAAATTGGCAAAAACGGCAAAATGGGTCGACCTTGAGCTTGACCGATCGACCCGAAACTCTGCATGTTGCAGGTCCAGATGGACCCTTGGTCACTGCCGTGAGCCCAGGTCATGTCGCACAGGCTAAAGGCATGCGGTTCCCCCTTGAAAAGACCAAAACACACCCAAAGGCCTTCACTATTGGCAACTTGGGAAGCTGTTTTCTACCCCTTTGGCTTGACCCGTCAACCCGAAACTCATAGGGCCGCAAGTCCAGGGATTTGTCTAGGCACTGGCGCGAGCCCGGGTCAGATAGCTCAGCCGTAGCCGTTGCTGCACGGGTGCCAAGTTGGTGAAAAAACCCAAAAGTAGGCATTTTCAATGGGGTTTCTGGACCACTTGACCTTGACCGAGAGATTGGAACCTCTGAACGCGGCAAGGTGGGCGGGTCCCCTGGGCACGTTGGCGACCCCAGGTCGGATGGCTCAGCCGATGGGCGTGCACTAGTCGTGACCAATTTGCTTACTTTTGTGCCGTGTTCAATCGCCGCTTTGACCCCCTTGACCTTGTCAGAGGGACCCAAAATCCTTATCGCCTTAGGTCCAGGTGCTCCCCTGGTCTCTGGCGCGAGCCCAGGTCAGATCACACGGCCGAAGCCATTGCTCCATGCGACTCAAATTGGCAAAAACAGCAAAATGGGTCGACCTTGAGCTTGACCGATCGACCCGAAACTCTGCATGTTGCAGGTCCAGATGGACCCTTGGTCACTGCCGCGAGCCCAGGTCAGATCGCACAGGCTAAAGGCATGCGGTTCCCCCTTGAAAAGACCAAAACACACCCAAAGGCCTTCACTATTGGGAAGCAGTTTTCTATCCCTTTGGCTCTACCCGTCAACCCGAAACTCATAGGGCCTCAAGTCAAGGGATTTGTCTTGGCACTGGCGCGAGCCCGGGTCAGATAGCTCAGCCGTAGCCGTTGCTGCACGGGTGCCAAGTTGGTGAAAAAACCCAAAAGTAGGTATTTTCAATGGGGTTTCTGGACCACTTGACCTTGACCGAGAGATTGGAACCTCTGAACGTGGCAAGGTGGGCGGGTCCCCTGGGCACGTTGGCGAGCCCAGGTCGGATGGCTCAGCCGATGGGCGTGCACTAGTCATGACCAATTTGCTTACTTTTGTGCCGTGTTCAATCGCCGCTTTGACCCCCTTGACCTTGTCAGACGGACCCCAAATCCTTATCGCCTTAAGTCCAGGTGGTCCCCTGGTCTCTGGCGCGAGCCCAGGTCAGATCGCACGGCCAAAGCCATTGCTCCATGCGACTCAAATTGGCAAAAACGGCAAAATGGGTCGACCTTGAGCTTGACCGATCGACCCGAAACTCTGCATGTTGCAGGTCCAGATGGACCCTTGGTCACTGCCGCGAGCCCAGGTCAGATCGCACAGGCTAAAGGCATGCGGTTCCACCTTGAAAAGACCAAAACACACCCAAAGGCCTTCACTATTGGCAACTTGGGAAGCAGTTTTCTACCCCTTTGGCTTGACCCGTCAACCCGAAACTCATAGGGCCTCAAGTCCAGGGATTTGTCTTGGCACTGGCGTGAGCCCGGGTCAGATTGCTCAGCCGTAGCCGTTGCTGCACGGGTGCCAATTTGGTGAAAAAACCCAAAAGTAGGCATTTTCAATGGGGTTTCTGGACCACTTGACCTTGACCTAGAGATTGGAACCTCTGAACGCGGCAAGGTGGGCGGGTCCCCTGGGCACGTTGGCGAGCCCAGGTCGGATGGCTCAGCCGATGGGCATGCACTAGTCGTGACCAATTTGCTTACTTTTGTGCTGTGTTCAATCGCCGCTTTGACCCCCTTGACCTTGTCAGACGGACCCCAAATCCTTATCGCCTTAGGTCAGGGTGGTCCCCTGGTCGCTGGCGCGAGCCCAGGTCAGATCGCACGGCCAAAGCCATTGCTCCATGCGACTCAAATTGGCAAAAACGGCAAAATGGGTCGACCTTGAGCTTGACCGATCAACCCGAAACTCTGCATGTTGCAGGTCCAGATGGACCCTTGGTCACTGCCGCGAGCCCAGGTCAGATCGCACAGGCTAAAGGCATGTGGTTCCCCCTTGAAAAGACCAAAACACACCCAAAGGCCTTCACTAGTGGCACCTTGGGAAGCTGTTTTCTACCCCTTTGGCTTGACCCGTCAACCCGAAACTCATAGGGCCTCAAGTCAAGGGATTTGTCTTGGCACTGGCGCGAGCCCAGGTCAGATCACTCAGCCGTAGCCGTTGCTGCACGGGTGCCAAGTTGGTGAAAAAACCCAAAAGTAGGCATTTTCAATGGGGTTTCTGGACCACTTGACCTTGACCGAGGGATTGGAACCTCTGAACGCGACAAGGTGGGCGGGTCCCCTGGGCACGTTGGCGAGCCCAGGTCAGATGGCTCAGCCATTGGGCATGCACTAGTCGTGACCAATTTGCTTACTTTTGTGCTGTGTTCAATCGCCGCTTTGACCCCCTTGACCTTGTCAGAGGGACCCCAAATCCTTATCGCCTTAGGTCAGGGTGGTCCCCTGGTCGCTGGCGCGAGCCCAGGTCAGATCGCACGGCCAAAGCCATTGCTCCATGCGACTCAAATTGGCAAAAACGGCAAAATGGGTCGACCTTGAGCTTGACCGATCAACCCGAAACTCTGCATGTTGCAGGTCCAGATGGACCCTTGGTCACTGCCGCGAGCCCAGGTCAGATCGCACAGGCTAAAGGCATGCGGTTCCCCCTTGAAAAGACCAAAACACACCCAAAGGCTTTCACTAGTGGCACCTTGGGAAGCTGTTTTCTACCCCTTTGGCTTGACCCGTCAACCCGAAACTCATAGGGCCTCAAGTCCAGGGATTTGTCTTGGCACTGGCGCGAGCCCGGGTCAGATCGCTCAGCCATAGCCGTTGCTGCACGGGTGCCAAGTTGGTGAAAAAACCCAAAAGTAGGCATTTTCAATGGGGTTTCTGAACCACTTGACCTTGACCGAGAGATTGGAACCTCTGAACGCGGCAAGGTGGGCGGGTCCCCTGGGCACATTGGCGAGGCCAGGTCGGATGGCTCAGCCGATGGGCGTGCACTAGTCGTGACCAATTTGCTTACTTTTGTGCCGTGTTCAATCGCCGCTTTGACCCCCTTGACCTTGTCAGACGGACCCCAAATCCTTATCGCCTTAGGTCCAGGTGGTCCCCTGGTTTCTGGCGCGAGCCCAGGTCAGATCGCACGGCCAAAGCCATTGCTCCATGCGACTCAAATTGGCAAAAACGGCAAAATGGGTCGAACTTGAGCTTGACCGATCGACCCGAAACTCTGCATGTTGCAGGTCCAGATGGACCCTTGGTCACTGCCGCGAGCCCAGGTCAGATCGCACAGGCTAAAGGCATGCGGTTCCCCCTTGAAAAGACCAAAACACAAACAAAGGCCTTCACTATTGGAAACTTGGGAAGCAGTTTTTTACCCCTTTGGCTTGACCCGTCAACCCGAAACTCATAGGGCCTCAAGTCCAGGGATTTGTCTTGGCACTGGCGCGAGCCCGGGTCAGATTGCTCAGCCGTAGCCGTTGCTGCACGGGTGCCAATTTGGTGAAAAAACCAAAAAGGAGGCATTTTCAATGGGGTTTCTGGACCACTTGACCTTGACCGAGAGATTGGAACCTCTGAACGCGGCAAGGTGGGCAGGTCCCCTGGGCACGTTGGCGAGCCCAGGTCGGATGGCTCAGCCGATGGGTGTGCACTAGTCGTGACCAATTTGCTTACTTTTGTGCCGTGTTCAATCGCCGCTGTGACCCCCTTGACCTTGTCAGACGGACCCCAAATACTTATCGCCTTAGGTCCAGGTGGTCCCCTGGTCTCTGGCGCGAGCCAAGGTCAGATCGCACGGCCGAAGCCATTGCTCCATGCGACTCAAATTGGCAAAAACGGCAAAATGGGTCGACCTTGAGCTTGACCGATGGACCCGAAACTCTGCATGTTGCAGGTCCAGATGGACCCTTGGTCACTGCCGCAAGCCCAGGTCAGATCGCACAGGCTAAAGGCATGCGGTTCCCTCTTGAAAAGACCAAAACACACCCAAAGGCCTTCACTATTGGCAACTTGGGAAGCAGTTTTCTACCCCTTTGGCTTGACCCGTCAACCCGAAATTCATAGGGCCTCAAGTCCAGGGATTTGTCTTGGCACTGGCGCAAACCCGGGTCAGATCGCTCAGCCGTAGCCGTTGCTGCACGGGTGCCAAGTTGGTGAAAAAACCCAAAAGTAGGCATTTTCAATGGGGTTTCTGGACCACTTGACCTTGACCGAGAGATTGGAACCTCTGAACGCGGCAAGGTGGGCGGGTCCCCTGGGCACGTTGGCGAGCCCAGGTCGGATGGCTCAGCCGATGGGCGTGCACTAGTCGTGACCAATTTGCTTACTTTTGTGCCGTGTTGAATCGCCGCTTTGACCCCCTTGACCTTGTCAGACGGACCCCAAATCCTTATCGCCTTAGGTCCAGGTGGTTCCCTGGTCTCTGGCGCGAGCCCAGGTCAGATCGCACGGCCGAAGCCATTGCTCCATGCGACTCAAATTGGCAAAAACGGCAAAATGGGTCGACCTTGAGCTTGACCGATCAACCCGAAACTCTGCATGTTGCAGGTCCAGATGGACCCTTGGTCACTGCCGCGAGCCCAGGTCAGATCGCACAGGCTAAAGGCATGCGGTTCCCTCTTGAAAAGACCAAAACACACCCAAAGGCCTTCACTATTGGCAACTTGGGAAGCTGTTTTCTACCCCTTTGGCTTGACCCGTCAACCCGAAACTCATAGGGCCTCAAGTCCAGGGATTTGTCTTGGCACTGGCGCGAGCCCAGGTCAGATCACTCAGCCGTAGCCGTTGCTGCACGGGTGCCAAGTTGGTGAAAAAACCCAAAAGTAGGCATTTTCAATGGGGTTTCTGGACCACTTGACCTTGACCGAGGGATTGGAACCTCTGAACGCGACAAGGTGGGCGGGTCCCCTGGGCACGTTGGCGAGCCCAGGTCGGATGGCTCAGCCGATGGGCGTGCACTAGTCGTGACCAATTTGCTTACTTTTGTGCAGTGTTCAATCGCCAATTTGACCCCCTTGACCTTGTAAGACGGACCCCAAATCCTTATCGCCTTAGGTCCAGGTGGTCCCATGGTCTCTGGCGCGAGCCCAGGTCAGATCGCACGGCCGAAGCCATTGCTCCATGCGACTCAAATTGGCAAAAACGGCAAAATGGGTCGACCTTGACCGATCGACCCGAAACTCTGCATGTTGCAGGTCCAGATGGACCCTTGGTCACTGCCGCGAGCCCAGATTAGATCGCACAGGCTAAAGGCATGCGGTTCCCCCTTGAAAAGACCAAAACACACCCAAAGGCCTTCACTATTGGCAACTTGGGAAGCAGTTTTCTACCCCTTTGGCTTGACCCGTCAACCCGAAACTCATAGGGCCTCAAGTCCAGGGATTTGTCTTGGCACTGGCGCGAGCCCGGGTCAGATCGCTCAGCCGTAGCCGTTGCTGCACAGGTGCCAAGTTGGTGAAAAAACCCAAAAGTAGGCATTTTCAATGGGGTTTCTGGACCACTTGACCTTGACCGAGAGATTGGAACCTCTGAACGCGGCAAGGTGGGCGGGTCCCCTGGGCACGCTGGCGAGCCCAGGTCAGATGGCTCAGCCGATGGGCGTGCACTAGTCGTGACCAATTTGCTTAGTTTTGTGCCGTGTTCAATCGCCCCTTTGACCCCCTTGACCTTGTCAGACGGACCCCAAATCCTTATTGCCTTAGGTCCAGGTGGTCCCATGGTCTCTGGCGCGAGCCCAGGTCAGATCGCACGGCCGAAGCCATTGCTCCATGCGACTCAAATTGGCAAAAACGGCAAAATGGGTCGACCTTGACTGATCGACCCGAAACTCTGCATGTTGCAGGTCCAGATGGACCCTTGGTCACTGCCGCGAGCCCAGATTAGATCGCACAGGCTAAAGGCATGCGGTTCCCCCTTGAAAAGACCAAAACACACCCAAAGGCCTTCACTATTGGCAACTTGGGAAGCAGTTTTCTACCCCTTTGGCTTGACCCGTCAACCCGAAACTCATAGGGCCTCAAGTCCAGGGATTTGTCTTGGCACTGGCGCGAGCCCGGGTCAGATCGCTCAGCCGTAGCCGTTGCTGCACAGGTGCCAAGTTGGTGAAAAAACCCAAAAGTAGGCATTTTCAATGGGGTTTCTGGACCACTTGACCTTGACCGAGAGATTGGAACCTCTGAACGCGGCAAGGTGGGCGGGTCCCCTGGGCACGTTGGCGAGCCCAGGTCGGATGGCTCAGCCGATGGACGTGCACTAGTCGTGACCAATTTGCTTACTTTTGTGCCGTGTTCAATCACCGCTTTGACCCCCTTGACCTTGTCAGACGGACCCAAAATCCTTATCGTCTTAGGTCCAGGTGGTCCCCTGGTCTCTGGCGCGAGCCCAGGTCAGATCGCACGGCCGAAGCCATTGCTCCATGCGACTCAAATTGGCAAAAACGGAAATGGGTCGACCTTGAGCTTGACCGATCGACCCGAAACTCTGCATGTTGCAGGTCCAGATGGACCCTTGGTCACTGCTGCGAGCCCAAATCAGATCGCACAGGCTAAAGGCATGCGGTTCCCCCTTGAAAAGACCAAAACACACCCAAAGGCCTTCACTATTGGCAACTTGGGAAGCAGTTTTCTACCCCTTTGGCTTGACCCGTCAACCCGAAACTCATAGGGCCTCAAGTCCAGGGATTTGTCTTGGCACTGGCGCAAGCCCGGGGTCAGATCGCTCAGCCGTAGCCGTTGCTGCACGGGTGCCAAGTTGGTGAAAAAACCCAAAAGTAGGCATTTTCAATGGGGTTTCTGGACCACTTGACCTTGACCGAGAGATTGGAACCTCTGAACGCGGCAAGGTGGGCGGGTCCCCTGGGCACGTTGGCGAGCCCAGGTCGGATGGCTCAGCCGATGGGCGTGCACTAGTCGTGACCAATTTGCTTACTTTTGTGCCTTGTTCAATCGCCGCTTTGACCCCCTTGACCTTGTCAGACGGACCCCAAATCCTTATCGCCTTAGGTCCAGGTGGTCCCCTGGTCTCTGCCGCGAGCCCAGGTCAGATCGCACGGCCGAAGCCATTGCTCTATGCGACTCAAATTGGCAAAAACGGCAAAATTTGTCGACCTTGAGCTTGACCGATCGACCCGAAACTCTGCATGTTGCAGGTCCAGATGGACCCTTGGTCACTGCCGCGAGCCCAGGTCAGATCGCACAGGCTAAAGGCATGCGGTTCCCCCTTGAAAAGACCAAAACACACCCAAAGGCCTTCACTATTGGCAACTTGGGAAGCAGTTTTCTACCCCTTTGGCTTGACCCGTCAACCCAAAACTCATAGGGCCTCAAGTCCAGGGATTTGTCTTGGCACTGGCGCAAGCCCGGGTCAGATCGCTCAGCCGTAGCCTTTGCTGCACGGGTGCCAAGTTGGTGAAAAAACCCAAAAGTAGGCATTTTCATTGGGGTTTCTGGACCACTTGACCTTGACCGAGAGATTGGAACCTCTGAACGCGGCAAGGTTGGCGGGTCCCCTGGGCACGTTGGCGAGCCCAGGTCGGATGGCTCAGCCGATGGGCTTGCACTAGTCGTGACCAATTTGCTTACTTTTGTGCCTTGTTCAATCGCCGCTTTGACCCCCTTAACCTTGTCAGACGGACCCCAAATCCTTATCGCCTTAGGTCCAGGTGGTCCCCTGGTCTCTGGCGCGAGCCCAGGTCAGATCGCACGGCCGAAGCCATTGCTCCATGCGACTCAAATTGGCAAAAACGGCAAAATGGGTCGACCTTGAGCTTGACCGATCGACCCGAAACTCTGCATGTTGCAGGTCCAGATGGACCCTTGGTCACTGCCGCGAGCCCAGGTCAGATCGCACAGGCTAAAGGCATGCGGTTCCCCCTTGAAAAGACCAAAACACACCCAAAGGCCTTCACTATTGGCAACTTGGGAAGCTGTTTTCTACCCCTTTGGCTTGACCCGTCAACCCGAAACTCATAGGGCCTCAAGTCCAGTGATTCGTCTTGGCACTGGCGCAAGGCCGGGTCAGATCGCTCAGCCCTAGCCGTTGCTGCACGGGTGCCAAGTTTGTGAAAAAACCCAAAAGTAGGCATTTTCAATGGGGTTTCTGGACCACTTGACCTTGACCGAGAGATTGGAACCTCTGAACGCGGCAAGGTGGGCGGGTCCCCTGGGCACGTTGGTGAGCCCAGGTCGGATGGCTCAGCCGATGGGCGTGCACTAGTCGTGACCAATTTGCTTACTTTTGTGCCGTGTTCAATCGCCGCTTTGACCCCCTTGACCTTGTCAGACGGACCCCAAATCCTTATCGCCTTAGGTCCAGGTGGTCCCCTGGTCTATGGCGCAAGCCCAGGTCAGATCGCACGGCCGAAGCCATTGCTCCATGCGACTCAAATTGGCAAAAACGGCAAAATGGGTCGACCTTGAGCTTGACCGATCGACCCGAAACTCTGCATGTTGCAGGTCCAGATGGACCCTTGGTCACTGCCGCGAGCCCAGGTCAGATCGCACAGGCTAAAGGCATGCGGTTCCCCCTTGAAAAGACCAAAACACACCCAAAGGCCTTCACTATTGGAAACTTGGGAAGCAGTTTTCTACCCCTTTGGCTTGACCCGTCAACCCGAAACTCATAGGGCCTCAAGTCCAGGGATTTGTCTTGGCACTGGCGCGAGCCCCGGTCAGATCGCTCAGCCGTAGCCTTTGCTGCACGGGTGCCAAGTTGGTGAAAAAACCCAAAAGTAGGCATTTTCAATGGGGTTTCTGGACCACTTGACCTTGACCGAGAGATTGGAACCTCTGAACGCGGCAAGGTGGGCGGGTCCCCTGGGCACGTTGGCGAGCCCAGGTCGGATGGCTCAGCCGATGGGCGTGCAATAGTCGTGACCAATTTGCTTACTTTTGTGCCGTGTTCAATCGCCGCTTTGACCCCCTTGACCTTGTCAGACGGACCCCAAATCCTTATCGCCTTAGGTCCAGGTGGTCCCCTGGTCTCTGGCGCGAGCCCAGGTCAGATCGCACGGCCGAAACCATTGCTCCATGCGACTCAAATTGGCAAAAACGGCAAAATGGGTCGACCTTGAGCTTGACCGATCGACCCGAAACTCTGCATGTTGCAGGTCCAGATGGACCCTTGGTCACTGCCGCGAGCCCAGGTCAGATCGCACAGGCTAAAGGCATGTGGTTCCCCCTTGAAAAGACCAAAACACACCCAAAGGCCTTCACTATTGGCAACTTGGGAAGCAGTTTTCTACCCCTTTGGCTTGACCCGTCAACCCGAAACTCATAGGGCCTCAAGTCCAGGGATTTGTCTTGGCACTGGCGCAAGCCCGGGTCAGATCGCTCAGCCGTAGCCGTTGCTGCACGGGTGCCAAGTTGGTGAAAAAACCCAAAAGTAGGCATTTTCAATGGGGTTTCTGGACCACTTGACCTTGACTGACGGACCCCAAATCCTTATCGCCTTAGGTCCAGGTGGTCCCCTGGTCTCTGGCGTGAGCCCAGGTCAGATCGCACGGCCGAAGCCATTGCTCCATGCGACTCAAATTGGCAAAAACAGCAAAATGGGTCGACCTTGAGCTTGACCGATCGACCCGAAACTCTGCATGTTGCAGGTCCAGATGGACCCTTGGTCACTGCCGCGAGCCCAGGTCAGATCGCACAGGCTAAAGGCATGCGGTTCCCCCTTGAAAAGACCAAAACACACCCAAAGGCCTTCACTATTGGCAACTTGGGAAGCTGTTTTCTACCCCTTTGGCTTGACCCGTCAACCCGAACCTCATAGGGCCTCAAGTCCAGTGATTCGTCTTGGCACTGGCGCAAGGCCGGGTCAGATCGCTCAGCCGTAGCCGTTGCTGCACGGGTGCCAAGTTTGTGAAAAAACCCAAAAGTAGGCATTTTCAATGGGGTTTCTGGACCACTTGACCTTGACCGAGAGATTGGAACCTCTGAACGCGGCAAGGTGGGCGGGTCCCCTGGGCACGTTGGTGAGCCCAGGTCGGATGGCTCAGCCGATGGGCGTGCACTAGTCGTGACCAATTTGCTTACTTTTGTGCCGTGTTCAATCGCCGCTTTGACCCCCTTGACCTTGTCAGACGGACCCCAAATCCTTATCGCCTTAGGTCCAGGTGGTCCCCTGGTCTATGGCGCAAGCCCAGGTCAGATCGCACGGCCGAAGCCATTGCTCCATGCGACTCAAATTGGCAAAAACGGCAAAATGGGTCGACCTTGAGCTTGACCGATCGACCCGAAACTCTGCATGTTGCAGGTCCAGATGGACCCTTGGTCACTGCCGCGAGCCCAGGTCAGATCGCACAGGCTAAAGGCATGTGGTTCCCCCTTGAAAAGACCAAAACACACCCAAAGGCCTTCACTATTGGCAACTTGGGAAGCAGTTTTCTACCCCTTTGGCTTGACCCATCAACCTGAAACTCATAGGGCCTCAAGTCCAGGGATTTGTCTTGGCACTGGCGCGAGCCCGGGTCAGATCGCTCAGCCTTAGCCGTTGCTGCACGGGTGCCAAGTTGGTGAAAAAACCCAAAAGTAGGCATTTTCAATGGGGTTTCTGGACCACTTGACCTTGACCGAGAAATTGGAACCTCTGAACGCTGCAAGGTGGGCGGGTCCCCTGGGCACGTTGGCGAGCCCAGGCCGGATGGCTCAGCCGATGGGCGTGCACTAGTTGTGACCAATTTGCTTACTTTTGTGCCGTGTTCAATCGCCGCTTTGACCCCCTTGACCTTGTCAGACGGACCCCAAATCCTTATCGCCTTAGGTCCAGGTGGTCCCCTGGTCTCTGGCGCGAACCCAGGTCAGATCGCACGGCCGAAGCCATTGCTCCATGCGACTCAAATTGGCAAAAACGGCAAAATGGGTCGACCTTGAGCTTGACCGATCGACACGAAACTCTGCATGTTGCAGGTCCAGATGGACCCTTGGTCACTGCCGCGAGCCCAGGTCAGATCGCACAGGCTAAAGGCATGCGGTTCCCCCTTGAAAAGACCAAAACACACCCAAAGGCCTTCACTATTGGCAACTTGGGAAGCAGTTTTCTACCCCTTTGGCTTGACCCGTCAACCCGAAACTCATAGGGCCTCAAGTCCAGGGATTTGTCTTGGCACTGGCGCGAGCCCGGGTCAGATCGCTCAGCCGTAGCCGTTGCTGCACGGGTGCCAAGTTGGTGAAAAAACCCAAAAGTAGGCATTTTCAATGGGGTTTCTGGACCACTTGACCTTGACCGAGAGATTGGAACCTCTGAACGCGGCAAGGTGGGCGGGTCCCCTGGGCACGTTGGCGAGCCCAGGTCGGATGGCTCAGCCGATGGGCGTGCACTAGTCGTGACCAATTTGCTTACTTTTGTGCCGTGTTAAATCGCCGCTTTGACCCCCTTGACCTTGTCAGACGGACCCCAAATCCTTATCGCCTTAGGTCCAGGTGGTCCCCTGGTCTCTGGCGCGAGCCCAGGTCAGATCGCACGGCCGAAGCCATTGCTCCATGCGACTCAAATTGGCAAAAACGGCAAAATGGGTCGACCTTGAGCTTGACCGATCGACCCGAAACTCTGCATGTTGCAGGTCCAGATGGACCCTTGGTCACTGCTTCAAGCCCAGGTCAGATCGCACAGGCTAAAGGCATGCGGTTCCCCCTTGAAAAGACCAAAACACACCCAAAGGCCTTTACTATTGGCAACTTGGGAAGCTGTTTTCTACCCCTTTAGCTTGACCCATCAACCCGAAACTCATAGGGCCTCAAGTCCAGGGATTTGTCTTGGCACTGGTGCAAGCCGGGGTCATATCGCTCAGCCGTAGCCGTTGCTGCACGGGTGCCAAGTTGGTGAAAAAACCCAAAAGTAGGCATTTTCAATGGGGTTTCTGGACCACTTGACCTTGACCTAGAGATTGGAACCTCTGAACGCGGCAAGGTGGGCGGGTCCCCTGGGCACGTTGGCGAGCCCAGGTTGGATGGCTCAGCCGATGGGCGTGCACTAGTCGTGACCAATTTGCTTACTTTTGTGCCGTGTTAAATCGCCGCTTTGACCCCCTTGACCTTGTCAGACGGACCCCAAATCCTTATCGCCTTAGGTCCAGGTGGTCCCCTGGTCTCTGGCGCGAGCCCAGGTCAGATCGCACTGCCGAAGCCATTGCTCCATGCGACTCAAATTGGCAAAAACGGCATAATGGGTCGACCTTGAGCTTGACCGATCGACCCGAAACTCTGCATGTTGCAGGTCCAAATTGAAGCCTTGGTCACTGCCGTGAGCCCAGGTCAGATCGCACAGGCTAAAGGCATGCGGTTCCCCCTTGAAAAGACCAAAACACACCCAAAGGCCTTCACTATTGGCAACTTGGGAAGCAGTTTTCTATCCCTTTGGCTTGACCCGTCAACCCGAAATTCATAGGGCCTCAAGTCCAGGGATTTGTCTTGGCACTGGCGCGAGCCCGGGTCAGATCGCTCAGCCGTAGCCGTTGCTGCACGGGTGCCAAGTTGGTGAAAAAACCCAAAAGTAGGCATTTTCAATGGGGTTTCTGGACCACTTGACCTTGACCGAGAGATTGGAACCTCTGAACGCGGCAAGGTGGGCGGGTCCCCTGGGCACGTTGGCGAGCCTAGGTCGGATGGCTCAGCCGATGGGCGTGCACTAGTCGTGACCAATTTGCTTACTTTTGTGCCGTGTTCAATCGCCGCTTTGACCCCCTTGACCTTGTCAGACGGACCCCAAATCCTTATCACCTTAGGTCCAGGTGGTCCCCTGGTCTCTGGCGCGAGCCAAGGTCAGATCGCACGGCCGAAGCCATTGCTCCATGCGACTCAAATTGGCAAAAACGGCAAAATGGGTCGACCTTGAGCTTGACCGATCGACCCGAAACTCTGCATGTTGCAGGTCCAGATGGACCCTTGGTCACTGCCGCGAGACCAGGTCAGATCGCACAGGCTAAAGGCATGCAGTTCCCCCTTGAAAAGACCAAAACACACCCATGGGCCTTCACTATTGGCAACTTGGGAAGCAGTTTTCTACCCCTTTGGCTTGACCCGTCAACCCGAAACTCATAGAGCCTCAAGTCCAGGGATTTGTCTTGGCACTGGCGCAAGACCGGGTCAGATCGCTCAGCCGTAGCCGTTGCTGCACCGGTGCCAATTTGGTGAAAAAACCCAATAGTAGGCATTTTCAATGGGGTTTCTGGACCACTTGACCTTGACCGAGAGATTGGAACCTCTGAACGCGGCAAGGTGGGCGGGTCCCCTGGGCACGTTGGGGAGCCCAGGTCGGATGGCTCAGCCGATGGGCGTGCACTAGTCGTGACCAATTTGCTTACTTTTGTGCCGTGTTCAATCGCTGCGTTGACCCCCTTGACCTTGTCAGATGGACCCCAAATCCTTATCGCCTTAGGTCAAGGTGGTCCCCTGGTCTCTGGCGCGAGCCCAGGTCAGATCGCACGGGCAAAGCCATTGCTCCATGCGACTCAAATTGGCAAAAACGGCAAAATGAGTCGACCTTGAGCTTGACCGATCGACACAAAACTCTGCATGTTGCAGGTCCAGATGGACCCTTGGTCACTGCCGCGAGCCCACATCAGATCGCACAGGCTAAAGGCATGCGGTTCCCCCTTGAAAAGACCAAAACACACCCAAAGGCCTTCACTATTGGCAACTTGGGAAGCTGTTTTCTACCCCTTTGGCTTGACCCGTCAACCCGAAACTCATAGGGCCTCAAGTCCAGGGATTTGTCTTGGCACTGGTGCAAGCCGGGGTCAGATCGCTCAGCCGTAGCCGTTGCTGCACGGGTGCCAAGTTGGTGAAAAAACCCAAAAGTAGGCATTTTCAATGGGGTTTCTGGACCACTTGACCTTGACCGAGAGATTGGAACCTCTGAACGCGGCAAGGTGGGCGGGTCCCCTGGGCAGGTTGGCAAGCCCAGGTCGGATGGCTCAGCCGATGGGCGTGCACTAGTCGTGACCAATTTGCTTACTTTTGTGCCGTGTTCAATCGCCGCTTTGACCCCCTTGACCTTGTCAGACGAACCCCAAATCCTTATCACCTTAGGTCCAGGTGGTCCCCTGGTCTCTGGCACGAGCCCAGGTCAGATCGCACGGCCGAAGCCATTGCTCCATGCGACTCAAATTGGCAAAAACGGCAAAATGGGTCGACCTTGAGCTTGACCGATCGACCCGAAACTCTGCATGGTGCAGGTCCAGATGGACCCTTGGTCACTGCCGCGAGACCAGGTCAGATCGCACAGGCTAAAGGCATGCGGTTCCCCCTTGAAAAGACCAAAACACAGCCATGGGCCTTCACTATTTGCAACTTGGGAAGCAGTTTTCTACCCCTTTGGCTTGACCCGTCAACCCGAAACTCATAGGGCCTCAAGTCCAGGGATTTGTCTTGGCACTGGCGCAAGCCCGGGTCAGATCGCTCAGCCGTAGCCGTTGCTGCACCGGTGCCAATTTGGTGAAAAAACCCAAAAGTAGGCATTTTCAATGGGGTTTCTGGACCACTTGACCTTGACCGAGAGATTGGAACCTCTGAACGCGGCAAGGTGGGCGGGTCCCCTGGGCACGTTGGCGAGCCCAGGTCGGATGGCTCAGCCGATGGGCGTGCACTAGTCGTGACAAATTTGCTTACTTTTGTGCCGTGTTCAATCGCTGCGTTGACCCCCTTGACCTTGTCAGACGGACCCCAAATCCTTATCGCCTTAGGTCCAGGTGGTCCCCTGGTCTCTGGCGCGAGCCCAGGTCAGATCGCACGGGCAAAGCCATTGCTCCATGCGACTCAAATTGGCAAAAACGGCAAAATGGGTCGACCTTGAGCTTGACCGATGGACCCGAAACTCTGCATGTTGCAGGTCCAGATGGACCCTTGGTCACTGCCGCGAGCCTAGGTCAGATCGCACAGGCTAAAGGCATGCGGTTCCCCCTTGAAAAGACCAAAACACACCCAAAGGCCTTCACTATTGGCAACTTGGGAAGCTGTTTTCTACCCCTTTGGCTTGACCCGTCAACCCGAAACTCATAGGGCCTCAAGTCCAGGGATTTGTCTTGGCACTGGTGCAAGCCGGGGTCAGATCGCTCAGCCGTAGCCGTTGCTGCACGGGTGCCAAGTTGGTGAAAAAACCCAAAAGTAGGCATTTTCAATGGGGTTTCTGGACCACTTGACCTTGACCGAGAGATTGGAACCTCTGAACGCGGCAAGGTGGGCGGGTCCCCTGGGCAGGTTGGCAAGAAAAGGTCGGATGGCTCAGCCGATGGGCGTGCACTAGTCGTGACCAATTTGCTTACTTTTGTGCCGTGTTCAATCGCCGCTTTGACCCCCTTGACCTTGTCAGACGGACCCCAAATCCTTATCGCCTTAGGTCCAGGTGGTCCCCTGGTCTCTGGTGCGAGCCCAGGTCAGATCACACGGCCGAAGCCATTGCTCCATGCGACTCAAATTGGCAAAAACGGCAAAATGGGTCGACCTTGAGCTTGACCGATCGACCCGAAACTCTGCATGTTGCAGGTTCAGATGGACCCTTGGTCACTGCCGCGAGCCCAGGTCAGATCGCACAGGCTAAAGGCATGCGGTTCCCCCTTGAAAAGACCAAAACACACCCAAAGGCCTTCACTATTGGCAACTTGGGAAGCAGTTTTCTACCCCTTTGGCTTGACTCGTCAACCCGAAACTCATAGGGCCTCAAGTCCAGGGATTTGTCTTGGCACTGGCGCAAGCCCGGGTCAGATCGCTCAGCCGTAGCCGTTGCTGCACGGGTGCCAAGTTGGTGAAAAAACCCAAAAGTAGGCATTTTCAATGGGGTTTCTGGACCACTTGACCTTGACCGAGAGATTGGAACCTCTGAACGCGGCAAGGTGGGCGGGTCCCCTGGGCATGTTGGCGAGCCCAGGTCGGATGGCTCAGCCGATGGGTGTGCACTAGTCGTGACCAATTTGCTTACTTTTGTGCCGTGTTCAATCGCCCCTTTGACCCCCTTGACCTTGTCAGACGGACCCCAAATCCTTATCGCCTTAGATCCAGGTGGTCCCCTGGTCTCTGGGGCAAGCCCAGGTCAGATCGCACGGCCGAAGCCATTGCTCCATGCGACACAAATTGGCAAAAACGGCAAAATGGGTCGACCTTGAGCTTGACCGATCGACCCGAAACTCTGCATGTTGCAGGTCCAGATGGACCCTTGGTCACTGCCGCAAGCCCAGGTCAGATCGCACATTCTAAAGACATGCGGTTCCCCCTTGAAAAGACCAAAACACCCAAAGGCCTTCACTAATGGCAACTTGGGAAGCAGTTTTCTACCCCTTTGGCTTGACCCGTCAACCCGAAACTCATAGGGCCTCAAGTCCAGGGATTTGTCTTGGCACTGGCGCAAGCCCGGGTCAGATCGCTCAGCCGTAGCTGTTGCTGCACGGGTGCCAAGTTGGTGAAAAAACCCAAAAGTAGGCATTTTCAATGGGGTTTCTGGACCACTTGACCTTGACCGAGAGATTGGAACCTCTGAACGCGGCAAGGTGGGCTGGTCCCCTGGGCACGTTGGCGAGCCCAGGTCGGATGGCTCAGCCGATGGGCATGCACTAGTTGTGACCAATTTGCTTACTTTTGTGCCGTGTTCAATCGCCGCTTTGACCCCCTTGACCTTGTCAGACGGACCCCAAATCCTTATCACCTTAGGTCCAGGTGGTCCCCTGGTCTATGGCGCAAGCCCAGGTCAGATCGCACAGCCGAAGCCATTGCTCCATGCGACTCAAATTGGCAAAAACGGCAAAATGGGTCGACCTTGAGCTTGACCGATCGACCCGAAACTCTGCATGTTGCAGGTCCAGATGGACCCTTGGTCACTGCCGCGAGCCCAGGTCAGATCGCACAGGCTAAAGGCATGCGGTTCCCCCTTGAAAAGACCAAAACACACCCAAAGGCCTTCACTATTGGCAACTTGGGAAGCAGTTTTCTACCCCTTTGGCTTGACCCGTCAACCCAAAACTCATAGGGCCTCAAGTCCAGGGATTTGTCTTGGCACTGGCGCGAGCCCGGGTCAGATCGCTCAGCCGTAGCCGTTGCTGCACCGGGGCCAAGTTGGTGAAAAAACCCAAAAGTAGGCATTTTCAATGGGGTTTCTGGACCACTTGACCTTGACCGAGAGATTGGAACCTCTGAACGTGGCAAGGTGGGCGGGTCCCCTGGGCACGTTGGGGAGCCCAGGTCGGATGGCTCAGCCGATGGGCGTGCACTAGTCGTGACCAATTTGCTTACTTTTGTGCCGTGTTCAATCGCCGCTTTGACCCCCTTGACCTTGTCAGACGGACCCCAAATCCTTATCGCCTTAGGTCCAGGTGGTCCCCTGGTCTCTGGCGCGAGCCCAGGTCAGATCGCACGGCCGAAGCCATTGCTCGATGCGACTCAAATTGGCAAAAACGGCAAAATGGGTCGACCTTGAGCTTGACCGATCGACCCGAAACTCTGCATGTTGCAGGTCCAGATGGACCCTTGGTCACTGCCGCGAGCCCAGGTCAGATCGCACACGCTAAAGGCATGCGGTTCCCCCTTGAAAAGACCAAAACACACCCAAAGGCCTTCACTATTGGCAACTTGGGAAGCTGTTTTCTACCCCTTTGGCTTGACCCGTCAACCCGAAACTCATAGGGCCTCAAGTCCAGGGATTTGTCTTGGCACTGGCGCAAGCCCGGGTCAGATCGCTCAGCCGTAGCCGTTGCTGCACGGGTGCCAAATTGGTGAAAAAACCCAAAAGTAGGCATTTTCAATGGGGTTTCTGGACCACTTGACCTTGACCGAGAGATTGGAACCTCTGAACGCGGCAAGGTGGGCGGGTCCCCTGGGCACGTTTGCGAGTCCAGGTCGGAAGGCTCAGCCGATGGGCGTGCACTAGTCGTGACCAATTTGCTTACTTTTGTGCCGTGTTCAATCGCCGCTTTGATCCCCTTGACCTTGTCAGACGGACCCCAAATCCTTATGTCCAGGTGGTCCCCTGGTCTCTGGCGCGAGGCCAGGTCAGATCGCACGGCCGAAGCCATTGCTCCATGCGCCTCAAATTGGCAAAAAGGGCAAAATGGGTCGACCTTGAGCTTGACCGATCGACCCGAAATTCTGCATGTTGCAGGTCCAGATGGACCCTTGGTCACTGCCGGGAGCCCAGGTCAGATCGCACAGGCTAAAGGCATGCGGTTCCCCCTTGAAAAGACCAAAACACACCCAAAGGCCTTCACTATTGGCAACTTGGGAAGCTGTTTTCTACCCCTTTTGCTTGACCCGTCAACCTGAAACTTATAGGGCCTCAAGTCCAGGGATTTGTCTTGGCACTGGCGCGAGCCCAGGTCAGATCGCTCAGCCGTAGCCGTTGCTGCACGGGTGCCAAGTTGCTGAAAAAACCCAAAAGTAGGCATTTTCAATGGGGTTTCTGGACCACTTGACCTTGACTGAGAGATTGGAACCTCTGAACGCGGCAAGGTGGGCTTGTCCCCTGGGCACGTTGGCGAGCCCAGGTCGGATGGCTCAGCCGATGGGCGTGCACTAGTCGTGACCAATTTGCTTACTTTTGTGCCGTGTTCAATCGCCGCTTTGACCCCCTTGACCTTGTCAGACGGACCCCAAATCCTTATCGCCTTAGGTCCAGGTGGTCCCCTGGTCTCTGGCGCGAGCCCAGGTCAGATCGCACGGCCGAAGCCATTGCTCCATGCGACTCAAATTGGCAAAAACGGCAAAATGGGTCGACCTTGAGCTTGACCGATCGACCCGAAACTCTGCATGTTGCAGGTCCAGATGGACCCTTGGTCACTGCCGCGAGCCCAGGTCAGATCGCACAGGCTAAAGGCATGCGGTTCCCCCTTGAAAAGACCAATACACACCCAAAGGCCTTCACTATTGGCAACTTGGGAAGCAGTTTTCTACCCCTTTGGCTTGACCCGTCAACCCGAAACTCATAGGGCCTCAAGTCCAGGGATTTGTCTTGGCACTGGCGCGAGCCCGGGTCAGATCGCTCAGCCGTAGCCGTTGCTGCACGGGTGCCAAGTTGGTGAAAAAACCCAAAAGTAGGCATTTTCAATGGGGTTTCTGGACCACTTGACCTTGACCGAGAGATTGGAACCTCTGAACGCGGCAAGGTGGGTGGGTCCCCTGGGCACGTTGGCGAGCCCAGGTCGGATGGCTCAGCCGATGGGCGTGCACTAGTCGTGACCAATTTGCTTACTTTTGTGCCGTGTTCAATCGCCGCTTTGACCCCCTTGACCCCCTTGACCTTGTCAGACGGAACCCAAATCCTTATCGCCTTAGGTCCAGGTGGTCCCCTGGTCTCTGGCGCGAGCCCAGGTCAGATCGCACGGCCGAAGCCATTGCTCCATGCGACTCATATTGGCAAAAACGGCAAAATGGGTCGACCTTGAGCTTGACCGATCGACCCGAAACTCTGCATGTTGCAGGTCCAGATGGACCCTTGGTCACTGCCGCGAGCCCAGGTCAGATCGCACAGGCTAAAGGCATGCGGTTCCCCCTTGAAAAGACCAAAACACACCCAAAGGCCTTCACTATTGGCAACTTGGGAAGCTGTTTTCTACCCCTTTGGCTTGACCCGTCAACCTGAAACTCATAGGGCCTCAAGTCCAGGGATTTGTCTTGGCACTGGCGCGAGCCCAGGTCAGATCGCTCAGCCGTAGCCGTTGCTGCACGGGTGTCAAGTTGGTGAAAAAACCCAAAAGTAGGCATTTTCAATGGGGTTTCTGGACCACTTGACCTTGACCGAGAGATTGGAACCTCTGAACGCAGCAAGGTGGGCGGGTCCCCTGGGCACGTTGGCGAGCCCAGGTCGGATGGCTCAGCCGATGGGCATGCACTAGTCGTGACCAATTTGCTTACTTTTGTGCCGTGTTCAATCGCCGCTTTGACCCCCTTGACCTTGTCAGACGGACCCCAAATCCTTATCGCCTTAGGTCCAGGTGGTCCCCTGGTCTCTGGCGCGAGCCCAGGTCAGATCGCACGGCCAAAGCCATTGCTCCATGCGACTCAAATTGGCAAAAACGGCAAAATGGGTCGACCTTGAGCTTGACCGATCGACCCGAAACTCTGCATGTTGCAGGTCCAGATGGACCCTTGGTCACTGCCGCGAGCCCAGGTCAGATCGCACAGGCTAAAGGCATGCGGTTCCCCCGTGAAAAGACCAAAACACACCCAAAGGCCTTCACTATTGGCAACTTGGGAAGCAGTTTTCTACCCCTTTGGCTTAACCCGTCAACCCGAAACTCATAGGGCCTCAAGTCCAGGGATTTGTCTTGGCACTGGCGCGAGCCCGGGTCAGATCGCTCAGCCGTAGCCGTTGCTGCACGGGTGCCAAGTTGGTGAAAAAACCCAGAAGTAGGCATTTTCAATGGGGTTTCTGGACCACTTGACCTTGACCGAGAGATTGGAACCTCTGAACGCGGCAAGATTGGCGGGTCCCCTGGGCACGTTGGCGAGCCCAGGTCGGATGGCTCAGCCGATGGGCGTGCACTAGTCGTGACCAATTTGCTTACTTTTGTGCCGTGTTCAATCGCCGCTTTGACCCCCTTGACCTTGTCAGACGGACCCCAAATCTTTATCGCCTTAAGTCCAGGTGGTCCCCTGGTCTCTGGCGCGAGCCCAGGTCAGATCGCACGGCCGAAGCCATTGCTCCATGCGACTCAAATTGGCAAAAACGGCAAAATGGGTCGACCTTGAGCTTGACCGATCAACCCGAAACTCTGCATGTTGCAGGTCCAGATGGACCCTTGGTCACTGCCCCGAGCCCAGGTCAGATCGCACAGGCTAAAGGCATGCGGTTCCCACATGAAAAGACCAAAACACACCCAAAGGCCTTCACTATTGGCAACTTGGGAAGCAGTTTTCTACCCCTTTGGCTTAACCCTTCAACCCGAAACTCATAGGGCCTCAAGTCCAGGGATTTGTCTTGGCACTGGCGCGAGCCCGGGTCAGATCGCTCAGCAGTAGCCGTTGCTGCACGGGTGCCAAGTTGGTGAAAAAACCCAAAAGTAGGCATTTTCAATGGGGTTTCTGGACCACTTGACCTTGACCGAGAGATTGGAACCTCTGAACGCGGCAAGGTGGGCGGGTCCCCTGGGCACGTTGGCGAGCCCAGGTCGGATGGCTCAGCCGATGGGCGTGCACTAGTCGTGACCAATTTGCTTACTTTTGTGCCGTGTTCAATCGCCGCTTTGACCCCCTTGACCTTGTCAGACGGACCCCAAATCCTTATCGCCTTAGGTCCAGGTGGTCCCCTGGTCTCTGGCGCGAGCCCAGGTCAGATCGCACGGCCGAAGCCATTGCTCCATGCGACTCAAATTGGCAAAAACGGCAAAATGGGTCGACCTTGAGCTTGACCGATCGACCCGAAACTCTGCATGTTGCAGGTCCAGATGGACCCTTGGTCACTGCCGCGAGCCCAGGTCAGATCACACAGGCTAAAGGCATGCGGTTCCCCCTTGAAAAGACCAATACACACCCAAAGGCCTTCACTATTGGCAACTTGGGAAGCAGTTTTCTACCCCTTTGGCTTGACCCGTCAACCCGAAACTCATAGGGCCTCAAGTCCAGGGATTTGTCTTGGCACTGGCGCGAGCCCGGGTCAGATCGCTCAGCCGTAGCCGTTGCTGCACGGGTGCCAAGTTGGTGAAAAAACCCAAAAGTAGGCATTTTCAATGGGGTTTCTGGACCACTTGACCTTGACCGAGAGATTGGAACCTCTGAACGCGGCAAGGTGGGCGGGTCCCCTGGGCACGTTGGCGAGCCCAGGTCGGATGGCTCAGCCAATGGGCGTGCACTAGTCGTGACCAATTTGCTTACTTTTGTGCCGTGTTCAATCGCCGCTTTGACCCCCTTGACCTTGTCAGACGGACCCCAAATCCTTATCGCCTTAGGTCCAGGTGGTCCCCTGGTCTCTGGCGCGAGCCCAGGTCAGATCGCACGGCCGAAGCCATTGCTCCATGCGACTCATATTGGCAAAAACGGCAAAATGGGTCGACCTTGAGCTTGACCGATCGACCCGAAACTCTGCATGTTGCAGGTCCAGATGGACCCTTGGTCACTGCCGCGAGCCCAGGTCAGATCGCACAGGCTAAAGGCATGCGGTTCCCCCTTGAAAAGACCAAAACACACCCAAAGGCCTTCACTATTGGCAACTTGGGAAGCTGTTTTCTACCCCTTTGGCTTGACCCGTCAACCCGAAACTCATAGGGCTTCAAGTCCAGGATATTGTCTTGGCACTGGCGCGAGGCCGGGTCAGATCGCTCAGCGGTAGCCGTTGCTGCACGGGTGCCAAGTTGTTGAAAAAACCCAAAAGTAGGCATTTTCAATGGGGTTTCTGGACCACTTGACCTTGACCGAGAGATTGGAACCTCTGAACGTGGCAAGGTGGGCGGGTCCCCTGGGCACGTTGGCGAGCCCAGGTCGGATGGCTCAGCCGATGGGCGTGCACTAGTCGTGACCAATTTGCTTACTTTTGTGCCGTGTTCAATCGCCGCTTTGACCCCCTTGACCTTGTCAGACGGACCCCAAATCCTTATCGCCTTAGGTCCAGGTGGTCCCCTGGTCTCTGGCGCGAGCCCAGGTCAGATCGCACGGCCGAAGCCATTGCTCGATGCGACTCAAATTGGCAAAAACGGCAAAATGGGTCGACCTTGAGCTTGACCGATCAACCCGAAACTCTGCATGTTGCAGGTCCAGATGGACCCTTGGTCACTGCCGCGAGCCCAGGTCAGATCGCACAGGCTAAAGGCATGCGGTTCCCCCTTGAAAAGACCAAAACACACCCAAAGGCCTTCACTATTGGCAACTTGGGAAGCTGTTTTCTACCCCTTTGGCTTGACCCGTCAACCCGAAACTCATAGGGCCTCAAGTCCAGGGATTTGTCTTGGCACTGGCGCAAGCCCGGGTCAGATCGCTCAGCCGTAGCCGTTGCTGCACGGGTGCCAAATTGGTGAAAAAACCCAAAAGTAGGCATTTTCAATGGGGTTTCTGGACCACTTGACCTTGACCGAGAGATTGGAACCTCTGAACGCGGCAAGGTGGGTGGGTCCCCTGGGCACGTTGGCGAGCCCAGGTCGGATGGCTCAGCCGATGGGCGCGCACTAGTCGTGACCAATTTGCTTACTTTTGTGCCGTGTTCAATCGCCGCTTTGACCCCCTTGACCCCCTTGACCTTGTCAGACGGAACCCAAATCCTTATCGCCTTAGGTCCAGGTGGTCCCCTGGTCTCTGGCGCGAGCCCAGGTCAGATCGCACGGCCGAAGCCATTGCTCCATGCGACTCATATTGGCAAAAACGGCAAAATGGGTCGACCTTGAGCTTGACCGATCGACCCGAAACTCTGCATGTTGCAGGTCCAGATGGACCCTTGGTCACTGCCGCGAGCCCAGGTCAGATCGCACAGGCTAAAGGCATGCGGTTCCCCCTTGAAAAGACCAAAACACACCCAAAGGCCTTCACTATTGGCAACTTGGGAAGCTGTTTTCTACCCCTTTGGCTTGACCCGTCAACCTGAAACTCATAGGGCCTCAAGTCCAGTGATTTGTCTTGGCACTGGTGCGAGCCCAGGTCAGATCGCTCAGCCGTAGCCGTTGCTGCACGGGTGTCAAGTTGGTGAAAAAACCCAAAAGTAGGCATTTTCAATGGGGTTTCTGGACCACTTGACCTTGACCGAGAGATTGGAACCTCTGAACGCAGCAAGGTGGGCGGGTCCCCTGGGCACGTTGGCGAGCCCAGGTCGGATGGCTCAGCCGATGGGCATGCACTAGTCGTGACCAATTTGCTTACTTTTGTGCCGTGTTCAATCGCCGCTTTGACCCCCTTGACCTTGTCAGACGGACCCCAAATCCTTATCGCCTTAGGTCCAGGTGGTCCCCTGGTCTCTGGCGCGAGCCCAGGTCAGATCGCACGGCCAAAGCCATTGCTCCATGCGACTCAAATTGGCAAAAACGGCAAAATGGGGCGACCTTGAGCTTGACCGATCGACCCGAAACTCTGCATGTTGCAGGTCCAGATGGACCCTTGGTCACTGCCGCGAGCCCAGGTCAGATCGCACAGGCTAAAGGCATGCGGTTCCCCCGTGAAAAGACCAAAACACACCCAAAAGCCTTCACTATTGGCAACTTGGGAAGCAGTTTTCTACCCCTTTGGCTTAACCCGTCAACCCGAAACTCATAGGGCCTCAAGTCCAGGGATTTGTCTTGGCACTGGCGCGAGCCCGGGTCAGATCGCTCAGCCGTAGCCGTTGCTGCACGGGTGCCAAGTTGGTGAAAAAACCCAGAAGTAGGCATTTTCAATGGGGTTTCTGGACCACTTGACCTTGACCGAGAGATTGGAACCTCTGAACGCGGCAAGATTGGCGGGTCCCCTGGGCACGTTGGCGAGCCCAGGTCGGATGGCTCAGCCGATGGGCGTGCACTAGTCGTGACCAATTTGCTTACTTTTGTGCCGTGTTCAATCGCCGCTTTGACCCCCTTGACCTTGTCAGACGGACCCCAAATCTTTATCGCCTTAAGTCCAGGTGGTCCCCTGGTCTCTGGCGCGAGCCCAGGTCAGATCGCACGGCCGAAGCCATTGCTCCATGCGACTCAAATTGGCAAAAACGGCAAAATGGGTCGACCTTGAGCTTGACCGATCAACCTGAAACTCTGCATGTTGCAGGTCCAGATGGACCCTTGGTCACTGCCCCGAGCCCAGGTCAGATCGCACAGGCTAAAGGCATGCGGTTCCCACATGAAAAGACCAAAACACACCCAAAGGCCTTCACTATTGGCAACTTGGGAAGCAGTTTTCTACCCCTTTGGCTTAACCCTTCAACCCGAAACTCATAGGGCCTCAAGTCCAGGGATTTGTCTTGGCACTGGCGCGAGCCCGTTTCAGATCGCTCAGCAGTAGCCGTTGCTGCACGGGTGCCAAGTTGGTGAAAAAACCCAAAAGTAGGCATTTTCAATGGGGTTTCTGGACCACTTGACCTTGACCGAGAGATTGGAACCTCTGAACGCGGCAAGGTGGGCGGGTCCCCTGGGCACGTTGGCGAGCCCAGGTCGGATGGCTCAGCCGATGGGCGTGCACTAGTCGTGACCAATTTGCTTACTTTTGTGCCGTGTTCAATCGCCGCTTTGACCCCCTTGACCTTGTCAGACGGACCCCAAATCCTTATCGCCTTAGGTCCAGGTGGTCCCCTGGTCTCTGGCGCGAGCCCAGGTCAGATCACACGGCCGAAGCCATTGCTCCATGCGACTCAAATTGGCAAAAACGGCAAAATGGGTCGACCTTGAGCTTGACCGATCGACCCGAAACTCTGCATGTTGCAGGTCCAGATGGACCCTTGGTCACTGCCGCGAGCCCAGGTCAGATCACACAGGCTAAAGGCATGCGGTTCCCCCTTGAAAAGACCAATACACACCCAAAGGCCTTCACTATTGGCAACTTGGGAAGCAGTTTTCTACCCCTTTGGCTTGACCCGTCAACCCGAAACTCATAGGGCCTCAAGTCCAGGGATTTGTCTTGGCACTGGCGCGAGCCCGGGTCAGATTGCTCAGCCGTAGCCGTTGCTGCTCGGGTGCCAAGTTGGTGAAAAAACCCAAAAGTAGGCATTTTCAATGGGGTTTCTGGACCACTTGACCTTGACCGAGAGATTGGAACCTCTGAACGCGGCAAGGTGGGCGGGTCCCCTGGGCACGTTGGCGAGCCCAGGTCGGATGGCTCAGCCAATGGGCGTGCACTAGTCGTGACCAATTTGCTTACTTTTGTGCCGTGTTCAATCGCCGCTTTGACCCCCTTGACCTTGTCTGACGGACCCCAAATCCTTATCGCCTTAGGTCCAGGTGGTCCCCTGGTCTCTGGCGCGAGCCCAGGTCAGATCGCACGGCCGAAGCCATTGCTCCATGCGACTCATATTGGCAAAAACGGCAAAATGGGTCGACCTTGAGCTTGACCGATCGACCCGAAACTCTGCATGTTGCAGGTCCAGATGGACCCTTGGTCACTGCCGCGAGCCCAGGTCAGATCGCACAGGCTAAAGGCATGCGGTTCCCCCTTGAAAAGACCAAAACACACCCAAAGGCCTTCACTATTGGCAACTTGGGAAGCTGTTTTCTACCCCTTTGGCTTGACCCGTCAACCCGAAACTCATAGGGCTTCAAGTCCAGGATATTGTCTTGGCACTGGCGCGAGGCCGGGTCAGATCGCTCAGCCGTAGCCGTTGCTGCACGGGTGCCAAGTTGTTGAAAAAACCCAAAAGTAGGCATTTTCAATGGGGTTTCTGGACCACTTGACCTTGACCGAGAGATTGGAACCTCTGAACGCGGCAAGGTGGGCGGGTCCCCTGGGCACGTTGGCGAGCCCAGGTCGGATGGCTCAGCCGATGGGCGTGCACTAGTCGTGACCAATTTGCTTACTTTTGTGCCGTGTTCAATCGCCGCTTTGACCCCCTTGACCTTGTCAGACATAACCAAATCCTTATTGCCTTAGGTCCAGGTGGTCCCCTGGTCTCTGGCACGAGCCCAGGTCAGATCGCACGGCCGAAGCCATTGCTCCATGCGACTCAAATTGGCAAAAACGGCAAAATGGGTCGACCTTGAGCTTGACCGATCGACCCGAAACTCTGCATGTTGCAGGTCCAGATGGACCCTTGGTCACTGCCGCGAGCCCAGGTCAGATCGCACAGGCTAAAGGCATGCGTTTCCCATTGAAAAGACCAAAACACACCCAAAGGCCTTCACTATTGGCAACTTGGGAAACTGTTTTCTACCCCTTTGGCTTGACCCGTCAACCCGAAACTCATAGGGCCTCAAGTCCAGGGATTTGTCTTGGCACTGGCGCGAGCCCGGGTCAGATCGCTCAGCCGTAGCCGTTGCTGCACGGGTGCCAAGTTGGTGAAAAAACCCAAAAGTAGGCATTTTCAATGGGGTTTCTGGACCACTTGACCTTGACCGAGAGATTGGAACCTCTGAACGCGGCAAGGTGGGCGGGTCCCCTTGGCACGTTGGCGAGCCCAGGTCGGATGGCTCAGCCGATGGGCGTGCACTAGTTGTGACCAATATGCTTACTTTTGTGCCGTGTTCAATCGCCGTTTTGACCCCCTTGACCTTGTCAGACGGACCCCAAATCCTTATCACCTTAGGTCCAGGTGGTCCCCTGGTCTCTGGCGCGAGCCCAGGTCAGATCACACGGCCGAAGCCATTGCTCCATGCGACTCAAATTGGCAAAAACGGCAAAATGGGTCGACCTTGAGCTTGACCGATCGACTCGAAACTCTGCATGTTGCAGGTCCAGATGGACCCTTGGTCACTGCCGGGAGCCCAGGTCAGATCGCACAGGCTAAAGGCATGCGGTTCCCCCTTGAAAAGACCAAAACACACCCAAAGGCCTTCACTATTGGCAACTTGGGAAGCTGTTTTCTACCCCTTTGGCTTGACCCGGCAACCCGAAACTCATAGGGCCTCAAGTCCAGGGATTTGTCTTGGCACTGGCGCGAGCCCGGGTCAGATCGCTCAGCCGTAGCCGTTGCTGCACGGGTGCCAAATTGGTGAAAAAACCAAAAAGTAGGCATTTTCAATGGGGTTTCTGGACCACTTGACCTTGACCGAGAGACTGGAACCTCTGAACGCGGCAAGGTGGGCGGGTCCCCTGGGCACGTTGGCGAGTCCAGGTCGGATGGCTCAGCCGATGGGCGTGCACTAGTCATGACCAATTTGCTTACTTTTGTGCCGTGTTCAATCGCCGCTTTGACCCCCTTGACCTTGTCAGAAGGACCCCAAATCCTTATCGCCTTAAGTCCAGGTGGTCCCCTGGTCTCTGGCGCGAGCCCAGGTCAGATCGCACGGCCGAAGCCATTGCTCCATGCGACTCAAATTGGCATAAACTGCAAAATGGGTCGACCTTGAGCTTGACCGATCGACCCGAAACTCTGCATGTTGCAGGTCCAGATGGACCCTTGGTCACTGCCGCGAGCCCAGATCAGATCGCACAGGCTAAAGGCATGCGGTTCCCCCTTGAAAAGACCAAAACACACCCAAAGGCCTTCACTATTGCCAACTTGGGAAGCTGTTTTCTACCCCTTTGGCTTGACCCGTCAACCCAAAACTCATAGGGCCTCAAGTCCAGGGATTTGTCTTGGCACTGGCGCGAGCCCGGGTCAGATCGCTCAGCCGTAGCCGTTGCTGCAAGGGTGCCAAGTTGGTGAAAAAACCCAAAAGTAGGCACTTTCAATGGGGTTTCTGGACCACTTGACCTTGACCGAGAGATTGGAACCTCTGAACGCGGCAAGGTGGGCGGGTCCCCTGGGCACGTTGGCGAGCCCAGGTCGGATGGCTCAGCCGATGGGCGTGCACTAGTCGTGACCAATTTGCTTACTTTTGTGCCGTGTTCAATCGCCGCTTTGACCCCCTTGACCTTGTCAGACGGACCCCAAATCCTTATCGCCTTAGGTCCAGGTGGTCCCCTGGTCTCTGGCGCGAGCCCAGGTCAGATCGCACGGCCGAAGCCATTGCTCCATGCGACTCAAATTGGCAAAAACGGCAAAATGGGTCGACCTTGAGCTTGACCGATCGACCCGAAACTCTGCATGTTGCTGGTCCAGATGGACCCTGGGTCACTGCCGCGAGCCCAGGTCAGATCGCACAGGCTAAAGGCATGCGGTTCCCCCTTGAAAAGACCAAAACACACCCAAAGGCCTTCACTATTGGCAACTTGGGAAGCAGTTTTCTACCCCTTTGGCTTAACCCGTCAACCCGAAACTCATAGGGCCTCAAGTCCAGGGATTTGTCTTGGCACTGGCGCGAGCCCGGGTCAGATCGCTCAGCCGTAGCCGTTGCTGCACGGGTGCCAAGTTGGTGAAAAAACCCAAAAGTAGGCATTTTCAATGGGGTTTCTGGACCACTTGACCTTGACCGAGAGATTGGAACCTCTGAACGCGGCAAGGTGGGCGGGTCCCCTGGGCACGTTGGCGAGCCCAGGTCGGATGGCTCAGCCGATGGGCGTGCACTAGTCGTGACCAATTTGCTTACTTTTGTGCCGTGTTCAATCGCCGCTTTGACCCCCTTGACCTTGTCAGACGGACCCCAAATCCTTATCGCCTTAGGTCCAGGTGGTCCCCTGGTCTCTGGCGCGAGCCCAGGTCAGATCGCACGGCCGAAGCCATTGCTCCATGCGACTCAAATTGGCAAAAACGGCAAAATGGGTCGACCTTGAGCTTGACCGATCGACCCGAAACTCTGCATGTTGCAGGTCCAGATGGACCCTTGGTCACTGCCGCGAGCCCAGGTCAGATCGCACAGGCTAAAGGCATGCGGTTCCCCCTTGAAAAGACCAAAACACACCCAAAGGCCTTCACTATTGGCAACTTGGGAAGCTGTTTTCTACCCCTTTGGCTTGACCCGTCAACCCGAAACTCATAGGGCTTCAAGTCCAGGATATTGTCTTGGCACTGGCACGAGCCCGGGTCAGATCGCTCAGCGGTAGCCGTTGCTGCACGGGCGCCAAATTGGTGAAAAAACCCAAAAGTAGGCATTTTCAATGGGGTTTCTGGACCACTTGACCTTGACCGAGAGACTGGAACCTCTGAACGCGGCAAGGTGGGCGGGTCCCCTGGGCACGTTGGCGAGCCCAGGTCGGATGGCTCAGCCGATGGGCGTGCACTAGTCGTGACCAATTTGCTTACTTTTGTGCCCTGTTCAATCGCCGCTTTGATCCCCTTGACCTTGTCAGACGGACCCCAAATCCTCATCGCCTTAGGTCCAGGTGGTCCCCTGGTCTCTGGCGCGAGCCCAGGTCAGATCGCACGGCCGAAGCCATTGCTCCATGCGACTCAAATTGGCAAAAAACGGCAAAATGGGTCGACCTTGAGCTTGACCGATCGACCCGAAACTCTGCATGTTGCAGGTCCAGATGGACCCTTGGTCACTGCCGCGAGCCCAGGTCAGATCGCACAGGCTAAAGGCATGCGGTTCCCCCTTGAAAAGACCAAAACACACCCAAAGGCCTTCACTATTGGAAACTTGGGAAGCAGTTTTCTACCCCTTTGGCTTGACCCGTCAACCCAAAACTCATAGGGCCTCAAGTCCAGGGATTTGTCTTGGCACTGGCGCAAGCCCGGGTCAAATCGCTCAGCCGTAGCCGTTTCTGCACGGGTGCCAAGTTGGTGAAAAAACCCAAAAGTAGGCATTTTCAATGGGGTTTCTGGACCACTTGACCTTGACCGAGATTGGAACCTCTGAACGCGGCAAGGTGGGCGGGTCCCCTGGGCACGTTGGCGAGCCCAGGTCGGTAGGCTCAGCTGATGGGCGTGCACTAGTCGTGACCAATTTGCTTACTTTTGTGCCGTGTTCAATCGCCGCTTTGACCCCCTTGACCTTGTCAGACGGACCCCAAATCCTTATCGCCTTAGGTCCAGGTGGTCCCCTGGTCTCTGGCGCGAGCCCAGGTCAGATCGCACGGCTGAAGCCATTGCTCCATGCGACTCAAATTGGCAAAAACGGCAAAATGGGTCGACCTTGAGCTTGACCGATCGACCCGAAACTCTGCATGTTGCAGGTCCAGATGGACCCTTGGTCACTGCCGCGAGCCCAGGTCAGATCGCACAGGCTAAAGGCATGCGGTTCCCCCTTGAAAAGACCAAAACACACCCAAAGGCCTTCACTATTGGCAACTTGGGAAGCTGTTTTCTACCCCTTTGGCTTGACCCGTCAACCCGAAACTCATAGGGCCTCAAGTCCAGGGATTTTTCTTGGCACTGGCGCGAGCCCGGGTCAGATCGCTCAGCCGTAGCCGTTGCTGCACGGGTGCCAAGTTGGTGAAAAAACCCAAAAGTAGGCATTTTCAATGGGGTTTCTGAACCACTTGACCTTGACTGAGAGATTGGAACCTCTGAACGCGGCAAGGTGGGCGGGTCCCCTGGGCACGTTGGCGAGCCCAGGTCGGATGGCTCAGCCGATGGGCGTGCACTAGTCGTGACCAATTTGCTTACTTTTGTGCCGTGTTCAATCGCCGCTTTGACCCCCTTGACCTTGTCAGACGGACCCCAAATCCTTATCGCCTTAGGTCAAGGTGGTCCCCTGGTCACTGGCGCAAGCCCAGGTCAGATCGCACGGCCGAAGCCATTGCTCCATGCGACTCAAATTGGCAAAAACGGCAGAATGGGTCGACCTTGAGCTTGACCGATCGACCCGAAACTCTGAATGTTGCAGGTCCAGATGGACCCTTGGTCACTGCCGCGAGCCCAGGTCAGATCGCACAGGCTAAAGGCATGTGGTTCCCCCTTGAAAAGACCAAAACACACCCAAAGGCCTTCACTATTGGAAACTTGGGAAGCAGTTTTCTACCCCTTTGGCTTGACCCGTCAACCCAAAACTCATAGGGCCTCAAGTCCAGGGATTTGTCTTGGCACTGGCGCAAGCCCGGGTCAAATCGCTCAGCCGTAGCCGTTTCTGCACGGGTGCCAAGTTGGTGAAAAAACCCAAAAGTAGGCATTTTCAATGGGGTTTCTGGACCACTTGACCTTGACCGAGATTGGAACCTCTGAACGCGGCAAGGTGGGCGGGTCCCCTGGGCACGTTGGCGAGCCCAGGTCGGTAGGCTCAGCTGATGGGCGTGCACTAGTCGTGACCAATTTGCTTACTTTTGTGCCGTGTTCAATCGCCGCTTTGACCCCCTTGACCTTGTCAGACGGACCCCAAATCCTTATCGCCTTAGGTCCAGGTGGTCCCCTGGTCTCTGGCGCGAGCCCAGGTCAGATCGCACGGCTGAAGCCATTTCTCCATGCGACTCAAATTGGCAAAAACGGCAAAATGGGTCGACCTTGAGCTTGACCGATCGACCCGAAACTCTGCATGTTGCAGGTCCAGATGGACCCTTGGTCACTGCCGCGAGCCCAGGTCAGATCGCACAGGCTAAAGGCATGCGGTTCCCCCTTGAAAAGACCAAAACACCCCCAAAGGCCTTCACTATTGGCAACTTGGGAAGCTGTTTTCTACCCCTTTGGCTTGACCCGTCAACCCTAAACTCATAGGGCCTCAAGTCCAGGGATTTTTCTTGGCACTGGCGCGAGCCCGGGTCAGATCGCTCAGCCGTAGCCGTTGCTGCACGGGTGCCAAGTTGGTGAAAAAACCCAAAAGTAGGCATTTTCAATGGGGTTTCTGAACCACTTGACCTTGACTGAGAGATTGGAACCTCTGAACGCGGCAAGGTGGGCGGGTCCCCTGGGCACGTTGGCGAGCCCAGGTCGGATGGCTCAGCCGATGGGCGTGCACTAGTCGTGACCAATTTGCTTACTTTTGTGCCGTGTTCAATCGCCGCTTTGACCCCCTTGACCTTGTCAGACGGACCCCAAATCCTTATCGCCTTAGGTCAAGGTGGTCCCCTGGTCACTGGCGCAAGCCCAGGTCAGATCGCACGGCCGAAGCCATTGCTCCATGCGACTCAAATTGGCAAAAACGGCAGAATGGGTCGACCTTGAGCTTGACCGATCGACCCGAAACTCTGAATGTTGCAGGTCCAGATGGACCCTTGGTCACTGCCCCGAGCCCAGGTCAGATCGCACAGGCTAAAGGCATGCGGTTCCCCCTTGAAAAGACCAAAACACACCCAAAGGCCTTCACTATTGGCAACTTGGGAAGCAGTTTTCTACCCCTTTGGCTTGACCCGTCAACCCGAAACTCATAGGGCCTCAAGTCCAGGGATTTGTCTTGGCACTGGCGTGAGCCCGGGTCAGATCGCTCAGCCGTAGCCGTTGCTGCACGGGTGCCAAGTTGGTGAAAAAACCCAAAAGTAGGTATTTCAATGGGGTTTCTGGACCACTTGACCTTGACAGAGAGATTGGAACCTCTGAACGCGGCAAGGTGGGCGGGTCCCCTGGGCACGATGGCGAGCCCAGGTCAGATGGCTCAGCCGATGGGCGTGCACTAGTCGTGACCAATTTGCTTACTTTTGTGCCATGTTCAATCGCCGCTTTGACCCCTTTGACCTTGTCAGACGGACCCCAAATCCTTATCGCCTTAGGTCCAGGTGGTCCCCTGGTCTCTGGCGCGAGCCCAGGTCAGATCGCACGGCCGAAGCCATTGCTCCATGCGACTCAAATTGGCAAAAACGGCAAAATGGGTAGACCTTGAGCTTGACCGATCGACCCGAAACTCTGCATGTTGCAGGTCCAGATGGACCCTTGGTCACTGCCGCGAGTCCAGGTCAGATCGCACAGGCTAAAGGCATGCGGTTCCCCCTTGAAAAGACCAAAACACACCCAAAGGCCTTCACTATTGGCAACTTGGGAAGCAGTTTTCTACCCCTTTGGCTTGACCCGTCAACCCGAAACTCATAGGGCCTCAAGTCCAGGGATTTGTCTTGGCACTGGCGCGAGCCCGGGTCAGATCGCTCAGCCGTAGCCTTTGCTGCACGGGTGCCAAGTTGGTGAAAAAACCCAAAAGTAGGCATTTTCAATGGGGTTTCTGGACCACTTGACCTTGACCGAGAGATAGGAACCTCTGAACGCGGCAAGGTGGGCGGGTCCCCTGGGCACATTGGCGAGCCCAGGTCGGATGGCTCAGCGGATGGGCGTGCACTAGTCGTGACCAATTTGCTTACTTTTGTGCCGTGTTCAATCGCCGCTTTGACCCCCTTGACCTTGTCAGACGGACCCCAAATCCTTATCGCCTTAGGTCCAGGTGGTCCCCTGGTCTCTGGCGCGAGCCCAGGTCAGATCGCACGGCCGAAGCCATTGCTCCATGCAACTCAAATTGGCAAAAACAGCAAAATGGGTCGACCTTGAGCTTGACCGATCGACCCGAAACTCTGCATGTTGCAGGTCCAGATGGACCCTTGGTCACTGCCGCGAGCCCAGGTCAGATCGCACAGGCTAAAGGCATGCGGTTCCCCCTTGAAAAGACCAAAACACACCCAAAGGCCTTCACTATTGGCAACTTGGGAAGCAGTTTTCTACCCCTTTGGCTTGACCCGTCAACCCGAAACTCATAGGGCCTCAAGTCCAGGGATTTGTCTTGGCACTGGCGCGAGCCCGGGTCAGATCCCTCAGCCGTAGCCGTTGCTGCACGGGTGCCAAGTTGGTGAAAAAACCCAAAAGTAGGCATTTTCAATGGGGTTTCTGGACCACTTGACCTTGACCGAGAGATTGGAACCTCTGAACGCGGCAAGGTGGGCAGGTCCCCTGGGCACGTTGGCGAGTCCAGGTCGGATGGTTCAGCCGATGTGTGTGCACTAGTCGTGACCAATTTGCTTACTTTTGTGCGGTGTTCAATCGCCGCTTTGACCCCCTTGACCTTGTCAGACGGACCCCAAATCCTTATCGCCTTAGGTCCAGGTGGTCCCCTGGTCTCTGGCGATCGCACGGCCGAAGCCATTGCTCCATGCGACTCAAATTGGCAAAAACGGCAAAATGGGCCGACCTTGAGCTTGACCGATCGACCCGAAACTCTGCATGTTGCAGGTCCAGATGGACCCTTGGTCACTGCCGCGAGCCCAGGTCAGATCGCACAGGCTAAAGGCATGCGGTTCCCCCTTGAAAAGGCCAAAACACACCCAAAGGCCTTCACTATTGGCAACTTGGGAAGCAGTTTTCTACCCCTTTGGCTTGACCCGTCAACCCGAAACTCATAGGGCCTCAAGTCCAGGGATTTGTCTTGGCACTGGCGCGAGCCCGGGTCAGATCGCTCAGCCGTAGCCGTTGCTGCACGGGTGCCAAGTTGGTGAAAAAACCCAAAAGTAGGCATTTTCAATGGGGTTTCTGGACCACTTGACCTTGACCGAGAGATTGGAACCTCTGAACGCGGCAAGGTGGGCGGGTCCCCTGGGCACGTTGGCGAGCCCAGGTCGGATGGCTCAGCCGATGGGCGTGCACTAGTCGTGACCAATTTGCTTACTTTTGTGCCGTGTTTAATCGCCGCTTTGACCCCCTTGACCTTGTCAGACGGACCCCAAATCCTTATCGCCTTAGGTCCAGGTGGTCCCCTGGTCTCTGGCGCGAGCCCAGGTCAGATTGCACGGCCGAAGCCATTGCTCCATGCGCCTCAAATTGGCAAAAACGGCAAAATGGGTCGACCTTGAGCTTGACGATCGACCAGAAACTCTGCATGTTGCAGGTCCAGATGGACCCTTGGTCACTGCCGCGAGCCCAGGTCAGATCGCACAGGCTAAAGGCATGCGGTTCCCCCTTGAAAAGACCAAAACACACCCAAAGGCCTTCACTATTGGCAACTTGGGAAGCTGTTTTCTACCCCTTTGGCTTGACCCGTCAACCCGAAACTCATAGGGCCTCAAGTCCAGGGATTTGTCTTGGCACTGGCGCAAGCCCGGGTCAGATTGCTCAGCCGTAGCCGTTGCTGCACGGGTGCCAAGTTGGTGAAAAAACCCAAAAGTAGGCATTTTCAATGGGGTTTCTTGACCACTTGACTTTGACCGAGAGATTGGAACCTCTGAACGCGGCAAGGTGGACGGGTCCCCTGGGAACGTTGGCGAGCCCAGGTCGGATGGCTCAGCCGATGGGCGTGCACTAGTCGTGACCAATTTGCTTACTTTTGTGCCGTGTTCAATCGCCGCTTTGACCCCCTTGACCTTGTCAGACAGACCCCAAATCCTTTTCGCCTTAGGTCCAGGTGGTCCCCTGGTCTCTGGCGCGAGCCCAGGTCAGATCGCACGGCCGAAGCCATTGCTCCATGCGACTCAAATTGGCAAAAACGGCAAAATGGGTCGACCTTGAGCTTGACCGATCGACCCGAAACTCTGCATGTTGCAGGTCCAGATGGACCCTTGGTCACTGCCGCGAGCCCAGGTCAGATCGCACAGGCTAAAGGCATGCGGTTCCCCCTTGAAAAGACCAAAACACACCCAAAGGCCTTCACTATTGGCAACTTGGGAAGCTGTTTTCTACCCCTTTGGCTTGACCCGTCAACCCGAAACTCATAGGGCCTCAAGTCCAGGGATTTGTCTTGGCACTGGCGCGAGCCCGGGTCAGATCGCTCAGCCGTAGCCGTTGCTGCACGGGTGCCAAGTTGGTGAAATAACCCAAAAGTAGGCATTTTCAATGGGGTTTCTGGACCACTTGACCTTGACCGAGAGATTGGAACCTCTGAACGCGGCAAGGTGGGCGGGTCCCCTGGGCACGTTGGCGAGCCCAGGTCGGATGGCTCAGCCGATGGGCGTGCACTAGTCGTGACCAATTTGCTTACTTTTGTGCCGTGTTCAATCGCCGCTTTGACCCCATTGACCTTGTCAGACGGACCCCAAATCCTTATCGCCTTAGGTCCAGGTGGTCCCCTGGTCTCTGGCGCGAGCCCAGGTCAGATCGCACGGCTGAAGCCATTGCTCCATGCGACTCAAATTGGCAAAAACGGCAAAATGGGTCTACTTTGAGCTTGACTGATCGACCCGAAACTCTGCATGTTGCAGGTCCAGATGGACCCTTGGTCACTGCCGCAAGCCCAGGTCAGATCGCACAGGCTAAAGGCATGCGGTTCCCCCTTGAAAAGACCAAAACACACCCAAAGGCCTTCACTATTGGCAACTTGGGAAGCTGTTTTCTACCCCTTTGGCTTGACCCGTCAACCCGAAATTCATAGGGCCTCAAGTCCAGGGATTTGTCTTGGCACTGGCGCGAGCCCGGGTCAGATCCCTCAGCTGTAGCCGTTGCTGCACGGGTGCCAAGTTGGTGAAAAAACCCAAAAGTAGGCATTTTAAATGGGGTTTCTGGACCACTTGACCTTGACTGAGAGATTGGAACCTCTGAACGCGGCAAGGTGGGCGGGTCCCCTGGGCACATTGGCGAGCCTAGGTCGGATGGCTCAGCCGATGGGCGTGCACTAGTCGTGATCAATTTGCTTACTTTTGTGCCGTGTTCAATCGCCGCTTTGACCCCCTTGACCTTGTCAGACGGACCCCAAATCCTTATCGCCTTAGGTCCAGGTGGTCCCCTGGTCTCTGGCGCGAGCCCAGGTCAGATCGCACGGCCGAAGCCATTGCTCCATGCGACTCAAATTGGCAAAAACGGCAAAATGGGTCGACCTTTAGCTTGACCGATCGACCCGAAACTCTGCATGTTGCAGGTCCAGATGGACCCTTGGTCACTGCCGCGAGCCCAGGTCAGATCGCACAGGCTAAAGGCATGCGGTTCCCCCTTGAAAAGACCAAAACACACCCAAAGGCCTTCACTATTGGCAACTTGGGAAGCTGTTTTCTACCCCTTTGGCTTGACACGTCAACCCGAAACTCATAGGGCCTCAAGTCCAGGGATTTGTCTTTGCACTGGCGCGAGCCCGGGTCAGATCGCTCAGCCGTAGCCGTTGCTGCACGGGTGCCAAGTTGGTGAAAAAACCCAAAAGTAGGCATTTTCAATGGGGTTTCTGGACCACTTGACATTGACCGAGAGATTGGAACCTCTGAACGCGGCAAGGTGGGCGGGTCCCCTGGGCACGTTGGCGAGCCCAGGTCGGATGGCTCAGCCGATGGGCCTGCACTAGTCGTGACCAATTTGCTTACTTTTGTGCCGTGTTCAATCGCCGCTTTGACCCCCTTGACCTTGTCAGACGGACCCCAAATCCTTATCGCCTTAGGTCCAGGTGGTCCCCTGGTCTCTGGCGCGAGCCCAGGTCAGATCGCACGGCCGAAGCCATTGCTCCATGCAACTCAAATTGGCAAAAACGGCAAAATGGGTCGACCTTGAGCTTGACCGATCGACCCGAAACTCTGCATGTTGCAGGTCCAGATGGACCCTTGGTCACTGCCGCGAGCCCAGGTCAGATCGCACAGGCTAAAGGCATGCGGTTCCCCCTTCAAAAGACCAAAACACACCCAAAGGCCTTCACTATTGGCAACTTGGGAAGCTGTTTTCTACCCCTTTGGCTTGACCCGTCAACCCGAAACTCATAGGGCCTCAAGTCCAGGGATTTATCTTGGCACTGGCGCGAGCCCGGGTCAGATCGCTCAGCCTAAGCCGTTGCTGCACGGGTGCCAAGTTGGTGAAAAAACCCAAAAGTAGGCATTTTCAATGGGGTTTCGGGACCACTTGACCTTGACCGAAAGATTGGAACCTCTGAACGCGGCAAGGTGGGCGGGTCCCCTGGGCACGTTGGCGAGACCAGGTCGGATGGCTCAGCCGATGGGCGTGCACTAGTCGTGACCAATTTGCTTACTTTTGTGCAGTGTTCAATCACCGCTTTGACCCCCTTGACCTTGTCAGACGGACCCCAAATCTTTATCGCCTTAGGTCCAGGTGGTCCCCTGGTCTCTGGCGCGAGCCCAGGTCAGATCGCACGGCCGAAGCCATTGCTCCATGCGACTCAATTTGGCAAAAACAGCAAAATGGGTCGACCTTGAGCTTGACCGATCGACCCGAAACTCTGCATGTTGCAGGTCCAGATGGACCCTTGGTCACTGCCGCGAGCCCAGGTCAGATCGCACAGGCTAAAGGCATGCGGTTCCCCCTTGAAAAGACCAAAACACACCCAAAGGCCTTCACTATTGACAACTTGGGAAGCTGTTTTCTACCCCTTTGGCTTGACCCGTCAACCCGAAACTCATAGGGCCTCAAGTCCAGGGATTTGTCTTGGCACTGGCGCGAGCCCGTGTCAGATCGCTCAGCCATAGCCGTTGCTGCACAGGTGCCAAGTTGGTGAAAAAACCCAAAAGTAGGCATTTTCAATGGATTTTCTGGACCACTTGACCTTGACCGAAAGATTGGAACCTCTGAACGCGGCAAGGTGGGCGGGTCCCCTGGGCACGTTGGCGAGCCCAGGTCGGATGGCTCAGCCGATGGGCGTGCACTAGTCGTGACCAATTTGCTTACTTTTGTGCCGTGTTCAATAGCCACTTTGACCCCCTTGACCTTGTCAGAAGGACCCCAAATCCTTATCGCCTTAGGTCCAGGTGGTCCCCTGGTCTCTGGCGCGAGCCAAGGTCAGATAGCATGGACGAAGCCATTGCTCCATGCGACTCAAATTGGCAAAAACGGCAAAATGGGTTGACCTTGAGCTTGACCGATCGACCCGAAACTCTGCATGTTGCAGGTCCAGATGGACCCTTGGTCACTGCCGCGAGCCCAGGTCAGATCGCACAGGCTAAAGGCATGCGGTTCCCCCTTGAAAAGACCAAAACACACCCAAAGGCCTTCACTATTGGCAACTTGGGAAGCAGTTTTCTACCCCTTTGGCTTGACCCGTCAACCCGAAACTCATAGGGCCTCAAATCCAGGGATTTGTCTTGGCACTGGCGCGAGCCCGGGTCAGATCGCTCAGCCGTAGCCGTTGCTGCACGGGTGCCAAGTTGATGAAAAAACCCAAAAGTAGGCATTTTCAATGGGGTTTCTGGACCACTTGACCTTGACCGAGAGATTGGAACCTCTGAACGCGGCAAGGTGGGCGGGTCCCCTGGGCACGTTGGCGAGCCCAGGTGGGATGGCTCAGCCGATGGGCGTGCACTAGTCGTGACCAATTTGCTTACTTTTGTGCCGTGTTCAATCACCGCTTTGACCCCCTTGACCTTGTCAGACGGACCCCAAATCCTTATCGCCTTAGGTCCAGGTGGTCCCCTGGTCTCTGGTGCGAGCCCAGGTCAGATCGCACGGCCGAAGCCATTGCTCCATGCGACTCAAATTGGCAAAAACGGCAAAATGGGTCGACCTTGAGCTTGACCAATCGACCCGAAACTCTGCATGTTGCAGGTCCAGATGGACCCTTGGTCACTGCCGCGAGCCCAGGTCAGATCGCACAGGCTAAAGGCATGCGGTTCCTCCTTGAAAAGACCAAAACACACCCAAAGGCCTTCACTATTGGCAACTTGGGAAGCTGTTTTCTACCCCTTTGGCTTGACCCGTCAACCCGAAACTCATAGGGCCTCAAGTCCAGGGATTTGTCTTGGCACTGGCGCGAGCCCGGGTCAGATCGCTCAGCCGTAGCCGTTGCTGCACGGGTGCCAAGTTGATGAAAAAACCCAAAAGTAGGCATTTTCAATGGGGTTTCTGGACCACTTGACCTTGACCGAGAGATTGGAACCTCTGAACGCGGCAAGGTGGGCGGGTCCCCTGGGCACGTTGGCGAGACCAGGTCGGATGGCTCAGCCGATGGGCGTGCACTAGTCGTGACCAATTTGCTTACTTTTGTGCCGTGTTCAATCGCTGCTTTGACCCCCTTGACTTTGTCAGACGGACCCCAAATCCTTTTCGCCTTAGGTCCAGGTGGTCCCCTGGTCTCTGGCGCGAGCCCAGGTCAGATTGCAAGGCCGAAGCCATTGCTCCATGCGACTCAAATTGGCAAAAACGGCAAAATGGGTCGACCTTGAGCTTGACCGATCGACCCGAAACTCTGCATGTTGCAGGTCCAGATGGACCCTTGGTCACTGCCGTGAGCCCAGGTCAGATCGCACAGGCTAAAGGCATGCGGTTCCCCCTTCAAAAGACCAAAACACACCCAAAGACCTTCACTATTGGCAACTTGGGAAGCTGTTTTCTACCCCTTTGGCTTGACCCGTCAACCCGAATCTCATAGGGCCTCAAGTCAAGGGATTTGTCTTGGCACTGGCGCGAGCCCGGGTCAGATCGCTCAGCCTTAGCCGTTGCTGCACGGGTGCCAAGTTGGTGAAAAAACCCAAAAGTAGGCATTTTCAATGGGGTTTCTGGACCACTTGACCTTGATTGAGAGATTGGAACCTCTGAACGCAGCAAGGTGGGCGGGTCCCCTGGGCACGTTGGCGAGTCCAGGTCGGATGGCTCAGCCGATGGGCGTGCACTAGTCGTGACCAATTTGCTTACTTTTGTGCCGTGTTCAATCGCCGCTTTGACCCCCTTGACCTTGTCAGACGGACCCATAATCTTTATCGCCTTAGGTCCAGGTGGTCCCCTGGTCTCTGGCGCAAGCCCAGGTCAGATCGCACGGCCGAAGCCATTGCTCCATGCGACTCAAATTGGCAAAAACGGCAAAATGGGTCGACCTTGAGCTTGACCGATCGACCCGAAACTCTGCATGTTGCAGGTCCAGATGGACCCTTGGTCACTGCCGCGAGCCCAGGTCAGATCGCACAGGCTAAAGGCATGCGGTTCCCCCTTGAAAAGACCAAAACACACCCAAAGGCCTTCACTATTGGCAACTTGGGAAGCTGTTTTCTACCTCTTTGGCTTGACCCGTCAACCCGAAACTCATAGGGCCTCAAGTCCAGGGATTTGTCTTGGCACTGGCGCGAGCCCGGGTCAGATCGCTCAGCCGTAGCCGTTGCTGCACGGGTGCCAAGTTGGTGAAAAAACCCAAAAGTAGGCATTTTCAATGGGGTTTCTGGACCACTTGACCTTGACCGAGAGATTGGAACCTCTGAACGCGGCAAGGTGGGCGGGTCCCCTGGGCACGTTGGCGAGCCCAGGTCGGATGGCTCAGCCGATGGGCGTGCACTAGTCGTGACCAATTTGCTTACTTTTGTGCCGTGTTCAATCGCCACTTTGACCCCCTTGACCTTGTCAGACGAACCCCAAATCCTTATCGCCTTAGGTCCAGGTGGTCCCCTGGTCTCTTGCGCGAGCCCAGGTCAGATCGCACGGCCGAAGCCATTGCTCCATGCGACTCAAATTGGCAAAAACGGCAAAATGGGTCGACCTTGAGCTTGACCGATCGACCCGAAACTCTGCATGTTGCAGGTCAAGATGGACCCTTGGTCACTGCCGCGAGCCCAGGTCAGATCGCACAGGCTAAAGGCATGCGGTTCCCCCTTTAAAAGACCAAAACACACCCAAAGGCTTTCACTATTGGCAACTTGGGAAGCTGTTTTCTACCCCTTTGGCTTGACCCGTCAACCCGAAACTCATAGGGCCTCAAGTCCAGGGATTTGTCTTGGCACTGGCGCGAGCCCGGGTCAGATCGCTCAGCCGTAGCCATTGCTGCACGGGTGCCAAGTTGGTGAAAAAAACCAAAAGTAGGCATTTTCAATGGGGTTTCTGGACCACTTGACCTTGACCGAGAGATTGGAACCTCTGAACGCGGCAAGGTGGGCGGGTCCCCTGGGCACGTTGGCGAGCTCAGGTCGGATGGCTCAGCCGATGGGCGTGCACTAGTCGTGACCAATTTGCTTACTTTTGTGCCGTGTTCAATCGCCGCTTTGACCCCCTTGACCTTGTCAGATGGACCCCAAATCCTTATCGCCTTAGGTCCAGGTGGTCCCCTGGTCTCTGGTGCGAGCCCAGGTCAGATCGCACAGCCGAAGCCATTGCTCCATGGGACTCAAATTGGAAAAAACAGCAAAATGGGTTGACCTTGAGCTTGACCGATCGACCCGAAACTCTGCATGTTGCAGGTCCAGATGGACCCTTGGTCACTGCCGCGAGCCCAGGTCAGATCGCACCGGCTAAAGGCATGCGGTTCCCCCTTGAAAAGACCAAAACACACCCAAAGGCCTTCACTATTGGTAACTTGGGAAGCAGTTTTCTACCCCTTTGGCTTGACCCGTCAACCCGAAACTCATAGGGCCTCAAGTCCAGGGATTTGTCTTGGCACTGGCGCAAGTCCGGGTCAGATCGCTCAGCCGTAGCCGTTGCTGCACGGGTGCCAAGTTGGTGAAAAAACCCAAAAGTAGGCATTTTCAATGGGGTTTCTGGACCACTTGACCTTGACCGAGAGATTGGAACCTCTGAACGCGGCAAGGTGGGCGGGTCCCCTGGGCACGTTGGCGAGCCCAGGTCGGATGGCTCAGCCGATGGGCGTGCACTAGTCGTGACCAATTTGCTTACTTTTGTGCCGTGTTCAATCGCCGCTTTGACCCCCTTGACCTTGTCAGACGGACCCCAAATCCTTATCGCCTTAGGTCCAGGTGGTCCCCTGGTCTCTGGCGCGAGCCCAGGTCAGATCGCATGGCCAAAGCCATTGCTCCATGCGACTCAAATTGGCAAAAACGGCAAAATGGGTCGACCTTGAGCTTGACCGATAAACCCGAAACTCTGCATGTTACAGGTCCAGATGGACCCTTGGTCACTGCCGCGAGCCCAGGTCAGATCGCACAGGCTAAAGGCATGCGGTTCCCCCTTGAAAAGACCAAAACACACCCAAAGGCCTTCACTATTGGCAACTCGGGAAGCTGTTTTCTACCCCTTTGGCTTGACCCGTCAACCCGAAACTCATAGGGCCTCAAGTCCAGGGATTTGTCTTGGCACTGGCGCGAGCCCGGGTCAGATCGCTCAGCCATAGCCGTTGCTGCACGGGTGCCAAGTTGGTGAAAAAACCCAAAAGTAGGCATTTTCAATGGGGTTTCTGGACCACTTGACCTTGACCGAGAGATTGGAACCTCTGAACGCGGCAAGGTGGGCGGGTCCCCTGGGCACGTTGGGGAGCCCAGGTCGGATGGCTCAGCCGATGGGCGTGCACTAGTCGTGACCAATTTGCTTACTTTTGTGCCGTGTTCAATCGCCGCTTTGACCCCCTTGACCTTGTCAGACGGACCCCAAATCCTTATCACCTTAGGTCCAGGTGGTCCCCTGGTCTCTGGCGCGAGTCCAGGTCAGATCACACGGCCGAAGCCATTGCTCCATGCGACTCAAATTGGCAAAAATGGCAAAATGGGTCGACCTTGAGCTTGACCGATCGACCCGAAACTCTGCATGTTGCAGGTCCAGATGGACCCTTGGTCACTGCCGCGAGCCCAGGTCAGATCGCACAGGCTAAAGGCATGCGGTTCCCCCTTGAAAAGACCAAAACACACCCAAAGGCCTTCACTATTGGCAACTTGGGAAGCAGTTTTCTACCCCTTTGGCTTGACCCGTCAACCCGAAACTCATAGGGCCTCAAGTCCAGGGATTTGTCTTAGCACTGGCGTGAGCCCGGGTCAAATCGCTCAGCCGTAGCCGTTGCTGCACGGGTGCCAAGTTGGTGAAAAAAACCCAAAGTAGGCATTTTCAATGGGGTTTCTGGACCACTTGACCTTGACCGAGAGATTGGAACCTCTAACCGGGGCTAGGTGGGCGGGTCCCCTGGGCACGTTGGCGAGCCCAGGTCGGATGGCTCAGCCGATGGGCGTGCACTAGTCGTGACCAATTTGCTTACTTTTGTGCCGTGTTCAATCGCCGCTTTGACCCCCTTGACCTTGTCAGACGGACCCCAAATCCTTATCGCCTTAGGTCCAGGTGGTCCCCTGGTCTCTGGCACGAGCCCAGGTCAGATCGCACGGCTGAAGCCATTGCTCCATGCGACTCAAATTGGCAAAAACGGCAAAATGGGTCGACCTTGAGCTTGACCGATTGACCCGAAACTCTGCATGTTGCAGGTCCAGATGGACCCTTGGTCACTGCCGCGAGCCCAGGTCAGATCGCACAGGCTAAAGGCATGCGGTTCCCCCTTGAAAAGACCAAAACACACCCAAAGGCCTTCACTATTAGCAACTTGGGAAGCTGTTTTCTACCCCTTTGGCTTGACCCGTCAACCCGAAACTCATAGGGCTTCAAGTCCAGGGATTTGTCTTGGCACTGGCGCGAGCCCGGGTCAGATCCCTCAGCCGTAGCCGTTGCTGCACGGGTGCCAAGTTGGTGAAAAAACCCAAAAGTAGGCATTTTCAATGGGGTTTCTGGACCACTTGACCTTGACCAAGAGATTGAAACCTCTGAACGCGGCAAGGTGGGCGGGTCCCCTGGGCATGTTGGCGAGCCCAGGTCGGATGGCTCAGCCGATGGGCGTGCACTAGTCGTGACCAATTTGCTTACTTTTGTGCCGTGTTCAATCGCCGCTTTGACCCCCTTGACCTTGTCAGACGGAACCCAAATCCTTATCGCCTTAGGTCCAGGTGGTCCCCTGGTCTCTGGCGCGAGCCCAGGTCAGATCGCACGGCCGAAGCCATTGCTCCATGCGACTCAAATTGGCAAAAACAGCAAAATGGGTCGACCTTGAGCTTGACCGATCCACCCGAAACTCTGCATGTTGCAGGTCCAGATGGACCCTTGGTCACTGCCGCGAGCCCAGGTCAGATCGCACAGGCTAAAGGCATGCGGTTCCCCCTTGAAAAGACCAAAACACACCCAAAGGCCTTCACTATTGGCAACTTGGGAAGCAGTTTTCTACCCCTTTGGCTTGACCCGTCAACCCGAAACTCATAGGGCCTCAAGTCCAGGGATTTGTCTTGGCACTGGCGCGAGCCCGGGTCAGATCGCTCAGCCGTAGCCGTTGCTGCACGGGTGCCAAGTTGGTGAAAAAACCCAAAAGTAGGCATTTTCAATGGGGTTTCTGGACCACTTGACCTTGACCGAGAGATTGGAACCTCTGAACGCGGCAAGGTGGGCGGGTCCCCTGGGCACATTGGCGAGCCCAGGTCGGATGGCTCAGCCGATGGGCGTGCACTAGTCTTGACCAATTTGCTTACTTTTGTGCTGTGTTCAATCGCCGCTTTGACCCCCTTGACCTTGTCAGACAGACCCAAAGGTCTTATCGCCTTAGGTCCAGGTGGTCCCCTGGTCTCTGGCGCGAGCCCAGGTCAGATCGCACGGCCGAAGCCATTGCTCCATGCGACTCAAATTGGCAAAAACGGCAAAATGGGTCAACCTTGAGCTTGACCGATCGATCCGAAACTCTGCATGTTGCAGGTCCAGATGGACCCTTGGTCACTGCCGCGAGCCCAGGTCAGATCGCACAGGCTAAAGGCATGCGGTTCCCCCTTGAAAAGACCAAAACACACCCAAAGGCCTTCACTATTGACAACTTGGGAAGCAGTTTTCTACCCCTTTGGCTTGACCCGTCAACCCGAAACTCATAGGGCCTCAAGTCCAGGGATTTGTCTTGGCACTGGCGCGAGCCCGGGTCAGATCGCTCAGCCGTAGCCGTTGCTGCACGGGTGCCAAGTTGGTGAAAAAACCCAAAAGTAGGCATTTTCAATGGGGTTTCTGGACCACTTGACCTTGACCGAGAGATTGGAACCTCTGAACGCGGCAAGGTGGGCGGGTCCCCTGGGCACGTTGGCGAGCCCAGGTCGGATGGCTCAGCCGATGGGCGTGCACTAGTCGTGACCAATTTGCTTACTTTTGTGCGGTGTTCAATCGCCGCTTTGACCCCCTTGACCTTGTCAGACGGACCCCAAATCCTTATCGCCTTAGGTCCAGGTGGTCCCCTGGTCTCTGGCGCGAGCCCAGGTCAGATCACACGGCCGAAGCCATTGCTCCATGCGACTCAAATTGGCAAAAACGGCAAAATGGGTCGACCTTGAGCTTGACCGATTGACCCGAAACTCTGCATGTTGCAGGTCCAGATGGACCCTTGGTCACTGCCGCGAGCCCAGGTCAGATCGCACAGGCTAAAGGCATGCGGTTCCCCCTTACAAAGACCAAAACACACCCAAAGGCCTTCACTATTGGCAACTTGGGAAGCTGTTTTCTACCCCTTTGGCTTGACCCGTCAACCCGAAATTCATAGGGCCTCAAGTCCAGGGATTTGTCTTGGCACTGGTGCAAGCCCTGGTCAGATCGCTCAGCCGTAGCCGTTGCTGCACGGGTGCCAAGTTGGTGAAAAAACCCAAAAGTAGGCATTTTCAATGGGGTTTCTGGACCACTTGACCTTGACCGAGAGATTGGAACCTCTGAACGCGGCAAGGTTGGCGGGTCCCCTGGGCACGTTGGCGAGCCCAGGTCGGATGGCTCAGCCGATGGGCGTGCACTAGTCGTGACCAATTTGCTTACTTTTGTGCCGTGTTCAATCGCCGCTTTGACCCCCTTGACCTTGTCAGACGGACCCCAAATCCTTATCGCCTTAGGTCCAGGTGGTTCCCTGGTCTCTGGCGCGAACCCAGGTCAGATCGCACGGCCGAAGCTATTGCTCCATGCGACTCAAATTGGCAAAAACGGCAAAATGGGTCGACCTTGAGCTTGACCGATCGACCCGAAACTCTGCATGTTGCAGGTCCAGATGGACCCTTGGTCACTGCCGCGAGCCCAGGTCAGATCGCACAGGCTAAAGGCATGGGGTTCCTCCTTGAAAAGACCAAAACACACCCAAAGGCCTTCACTATTGGCAACTTGGAAAGCAGTTTTCTACCCCTTTGGCTTGACCCGTCAACCCGAAACTCATAGGGCCTCAAGTCCAGGGATTTGTCTTGGCACTGGCGCGAGCCCGGGTCAGATCGCTCAGCCGTAGCCCTTGCTGCACGGGTGCAAAGTTGGTGAAAAAACCCAAAAGTAGGCATTTTCAATGGGGTTTCTGGACCACTTGACCTTGACCGAGAGATTGGAACCTCTGAACGCAGCAAGCAGGGCGGGTCCCCTGGGCACGTTGGCGAGCCCAGGTCGGATGGCTCAGCCGATGGGCGTGCACTAGCCGTGACCAATTTGCTTACTTTTGTGCCGTGTTCAATCGCCGCTTTGACCCCCTTGACCTTGTCAGACGGACCCCAAATCATTATCGCCTTTGGTCCAGGTGGTCCCCTGGTCTCTGGTGCGAGCCCAGGTCAGATCGCACAGCCGAAGCTATTGCTCCATGCGACTCAAATTGGCAAAAACTGCAAAATGGGTCGACCTTGAGCTTGACCGATCGACCCGAAACTCTGCATGTTGCAGGTCCAGATGGACCCTTGGTCACTGCCGCGAGCCCAGGTCAGATCGCACAGGCTAAAGGCATGCAGTTCCCCCTTGAAAAGACCAAAACACACCCAAAGGCCTTCACTATTGGCAACTTGGGAAGCTGTTTTCTACCCCTTTGGCTTGACCCGTCAACCCAAAACTCATAGGGCCTCAAGTCCAGGGATTTGTCTTGGCACTGGCGCAAGCTGGGGTCAGATCGCTCAGCCGTAGCCGTTGCTGCACGGGTGCCAAGTTGGTGAAAAAACCCAAAAGTAGGCATTTTCAATGGGGTTTCTGGACCACTTGACCTTGACCGAGAGATTGGAACCTCTGAACACGGCAAGGTGGGCGGGTCCCCTGGGCACGTTGGCGAGCCCAGGTCAGATGGCTCAGCCGATGGGCGTGCACTAGTCGTGACCAATTTGCTTACTTTTGTGCCGTGTTCAATCGCCGCTTTGACCCCCTTGACCTTGTCAGACGGACCCCAAATCCTTATCGCCTTAGGTCCAGGTGGTCCCCTGGTCTCTGGCGCGAGCCCAGGTCAGATCGCACGGCCGAAGCCATTGCTCCATGCGACTCAAATTGGCAAAAACGGCAAAATGGGTCGACCTTGAGCTTGACCGATCGACCCGAAACTCTGCATGTTGCAGGTCCAGATGGACCCTTGGTCACTGCCGCGAGCCCAGGTCAGATCGCATAGGCTAAAGGCATGCGGTTCCCCCTTGAAAAGACCAAAACACACCCAAAGGCCTTCACTATTGGCAACTTGGGAAGCAGTTTTCTACCCCTTTGGCTTGACCCGTCAACCCAAAACTCATAGGGCCTCAAGTCCAGGGATTTGTCTTGGCACTGGCGCGAGCCCGGATCAGATCGCTCAGCCGTAGCCGTTGCTGCACGGGTGCCAAGTTGGTGAAAAAACCCAAAAGTAGGCATTTTCAATGGCGTTTCTGGACCACTTGACCTTGACCGAGAGATTGGAACCTCTGAACGCGGCAAGGTAGGGGGGTCCCCTGGGCACGTTGGCGAACCCAGGTCGGATGGCTCAGCCGATGGGCGTGCACTAGTCGTGACCAATTTGCTTACTTTTGTGCCGTGTTCAATCGCCACTTTGACCCCCTTGACCTTGTCAGACGGACCCCAAATCCTTATCACCTTAGGTCCAGGTGGTCCCCTGGTCTCTGGCGCGAGCCCAGGTCAGATCGCACGGCCGAAGCCATTGCTCCATGCGACTCAAATTGGCAAAAACGGCAAAATGGGTCGACCTTGAGCTTGACCGATCGACCCGAAACTCTGCATGTTGCAGGTCCAGATGGACCCTTGGTCACTGCCGCAAGCCCAGGTCAGATCGCACAGGCTAAAGGCATGGGGTTCCTCCTTGAAAAGACCAAAACACACCCAAAGGCCTTCACTATTGGCAACTTGGGAAGCAGTTTTCTACCCCTTTGGCTTGACCCGTCAACCCGAAACTCATAGGGCCTCAAGTCCAGGGATTTGTCTTGGCACTGGCGCGAGCCCGGGTCAGATCGCTCAGCCGTAGTCCTTGCTGCACGGGTGCAAAGTTGGTGAAAAAACCCAAAAGTAGGCATTTTCAATGGGGTTTCTGGACCACTTGACCTTGACCGAGAGATTGGAACCTCTGAACGCAGCAAGCAGGGCGGGTCCCTGGGCACGTTGGCGAGCCCAGGTCGGATGGCTCAGCCGATGGGCGTGCACTAGTCATGACCAATTTGCTTACTTTTGTGCCATGTTCAATCGCCGCTTTGACCCCCTTGACCTTGTCAGATGGACCCCAAATCCTTATCGCCTTTGGTCCAGGTGGTCCCCTGGTCTCTGGCGCGAGCCCAGGTCAGATCGCACAGCCGAAGCCATTGCTCCATGCAACTCAAATTGGCAAAAACGGCAAAATGGGTCGACCTTGAGCTTGACCGATCGACCCGAAACTCTGCATGTTGCAGGTCCAGATGGACCCTTGGTCACTGCCGCGAGCCCAGGTCAGATCGCACAGGCTAAAGGCATGCAGTTCCCCCTTGAAAAGACCAAAACACACCCAAAGGTCTTCACTATTGGCAACTTGGGAAGCTGTTTTCTACCCCTTTGGCTTGACCCGTCAACCCAAAACTCATAGGGCCTCAAGTCCAGGGATTTGTCTTGGCACTGGCGTAAGCCCGGGTCAGATCGCTCAGCCGTAGCCGTTGCTGCACGGGTGCCAAGTTGGTGAAAAAACCCAAAAGTAGGCATTTTCAATGGGGTTTCTGGACCACTTGACCTTGACCGAGAGATTGGAACCTCTGAACGCGGCAAGGTGGGCGGGTCCCCTGGGCACGTTGGCGAGCCCAGGTCGGATGGCTCAGCCGATGGGCGTGCACTAGTCGTGACCAATTTGCTTACTTTTGTGCCGTGTTCAATCGCCGCTTTGACCCCCTTGACCTTGTCAGACGGACCCCAAATCCTTATAGCCTTAGGTCCAGGTGGTCCCCTGGTCTCTGGCGCGAGCCCAGGTCAGATCGCACGGCCGAAGCCATTGCTCCATACGACTCAAATTGGCAAAAACGGCAAAATGGGTCGACCTTGAGCTTGACCGATCGACCCGAAACTCTGCATGTTGCAGGTCCAGATGGACCCTTGGTCACTGCCGCGAGCCCAGGTCAGATCGCACAGGCTAAAGGCATGCGGTTCCCCCTTGAAAAGACCAAAACACACCCAAAGGCCTTCACTATTGGCAACTTGGGAAGCTGTTTTCTACCCCTTTGGCTTGACCCGTCAACCCAAAACTCATAGGGCCTCAAGTCCAGGGATTTGTCTTGGCACTGGCGCGAGCCCGGGTCAGATCGCTCAGCCGTAGCTGTTGCTGCACGGGTGCCAATTTGGTGAAAAAACCCAAAAGTAGGCATTTTCAATGGGGATTCTGGACCACTTGACCTTGACCGAGAGATTGGAACCTCTGAACGCGGCAAGGTGGGCGGGTCCCCTGGGCACGTTGGCGAGCCCAGGTCGGATGGCTCAGCCGATGGGCGTGCACTAGTCGTGACCAATTTGCTTACTTTTGTGCCGTGTTCAATCGCCGCTTTGACCCCCTTGACCTTGTCAGACGGACCCCAAATCCTTATCGCCTTAGGTCCAGGTGGTCCCCTGGTCTCTGGCGCGAGCCCAGGTCAGATCGCACGGCCAAAGCCATTGCTCCATGCGACTCAAATTGGCAAAAACGGCAAAATGGGTCGACCTTGAGCTTGACCGATTGACCCGAAACTCTGCATGTTGCAGGTCCAGATGGACCCTTGGTCACTGCCGCGAGTCCAGGTCAGATCGCACAGGCTAAAGACATGCGGTTCCCCCTTGAAAAGATCAAAACACACCCAAAGGCCTTCACTATTGGCAACTTGGGAAGCTGTTTTCTACCCCTTTGGCTTGACCCGTCAACCCGAAACTCATAGGGCCTCAAGTCAAGGGATTTGTCTTGGCACTGGCGCGAGCCCGGGTCAGATCGCTCAGCCGTAGCCGTTGCTGCACGGGTGCCAAGTTGGTGAAAAAACCCAAAAGTAGGCATTTTCAATGGGGTTTCTGGACCACTTGACCTTGACCGAGAGATTAGAACCTCTGAACCTTGGCAAGGTGGGCGGGTCCCCTGGGCACGTTGGCGAGCCCAGGTCGGATGGCTCAGCCGATGGGCGTGCACTAGTCGTGACCAATTTGCTTACTTTTGTGCCGTGTTCAATCGCCGCTTTGACCCCCTTGACCTTGTCAGATGGACCCCAAATCCTTATCGCCTTAGGTCCAGGTGGTCCCCTGGTCTCTGGCGCGAGCCCAGGTCAGATCGCACGGCCGAAGCCATTGCTCCATGTGACTCAAATTGGCAAAAACGGCAAAATGGGTCGACCTTGAGCTTGACCGATCGACCTGAAACTCTGCATATTGCAGGTCCAGATGGACCCTTGGTCACTGCCGCGAGCCCAGGTCAGATCGCATAGGCTAAAGGCATGCGGTTCCCCCTTGAAAAGACCAAAACACACCCAAAGGCCTTCACTATTGGCAACTTGGGAAGCTGTTTTCTACCCCTTTGGCTTGACCCGTCAACCCGAAACTCATAGGGCCTCAAGTCCAGGGATTTGTCTTAGCACTGGCGCGAGCCCGGGTCAGATCGCTCAGCTGTAGCCGTTGCTGCACGGGTGCCAAGTTGGTGAAAAAACCCAAAAGTAGGCATTTTCAATGGGGTTTCTGGACCACTTGATCTTGACCGAGAGATTGGAACCTCTGAACGCGGCAAGGTGGGCGGGTCCCCTGGGCACATTGGCGAGCCCAGGTCGGATGGCTCAGCCGATGGGCGTGCACTAGTCGTGACCAATTTGCTTTCTTTTGTGCCGTGTTCAATCGCCACTTTGACCCCCTTGACCTTGTCAGACGGACCCCAAATCCTTATCGCCTTAGGTCCAGGTGGTTCCCTGGTCTCTGGCACGAGCCCAGGTCAGATCGCACGGCCGAAGCCATTGCTCCATGCGACTCAAATTGGCTAAACGGAAAATTAGGTCGACCTTGAGCTTGACTGATCGACCCGAAACTCTGCATGTTGCAGGTCCAGATGGACCCTTGGTCACTGCCGCGAGCCCAGGTCAGATCGCACAGGCTAAAGGCATGCGGTTCCCCCTTGAAAAGACCAAAACACACCCAAAGGCCTTCACTATTGGCAACTTGGGAAGCTGTTTTCTACCCCTTTGGCTTGACCCGTTAACCCGAAACTCATAGGGCCTAAAGTCCAGGGATTTGTCTTGGCACTGGCGCAAGCCCAGGTCAGATCGCTCAGCCATAGCCGTTGCTGCACGGGTGTCAAGTTGGTGAAAAAACCCAAAAGTAGGCATTTTCAATGGGGTTTCTGGACCACTTGACCTTGACCGAGAGATTGGAACCTCTGAACGCGGCAAGGTGGGCGGGTCCCCTGGGCACGTTGGCGAGCCCAGGTCGGATGGCTCAGCCGATGGGTGTGAACTAGTCGTGACAAATTTGCTTACTTTTGTGCCGTGTTCAATCGCCTCTTTGACCCCCTTGACCTTGTCAGACGGACCCCAAATCCTTATCGCCTTAGGTCCAGGTGGTCCCCTGGTCTCTGGCGCGAGCCCAGGTCAATTCGCACGGCCGAAGCCATTGCTCCATGCGACTCAAATTGGCAAAAACAGCAAAATGGGTCGACCTTGAGCTTGACCGATCGACCCGAAACTCTGCATGTTGCAGGTCCAGATGGACCCTTGGTCAATGCCGCGAGCCCAGGTCAGATCGCACAGGCTAAAGGCATGCGGTTCCCCCTTGAAAAGACCAAAACACACCCAAAGGCCTTCACTATCGGCAACTTGGGAAGCTGTTTTCTACCCCTTTGGCTTGACCCGTCAACCCGAAACTCATAGGCCCTCAAGTCCAGGGATTTGTCTTGGCACTGGCGCGAGCTCGGGTCAGATCGCCCAGCCGTAGCCGTTGCTGCACGGGTGCCAAGTTGGTGAAAAAACCCAAAAGTAGGCATTTTCAATGGGGTTTCTGGACCACTTGACCTTGACCGAGAGATTGGAACCTCTGAACGCGGCAAGGTGGGCGGGTCCCCTGGGCACGTTGGCGAGCCCAGGTCGGATGGCTCAGCCGATGGGCGTGCACTAGTCGTGACCAATTTGCTTACTTTTGTGCCATGTCCAATCGCCGCTTTGACCCCCTTGACCTTGTCAGACAGACCCCAAATCCTTATCGCCTTAGGTCCAGGTGGTCCCCTGGTCTCTGGCGCGAGCCCAGGTCAGATCGCACGGCCGAAGCCATTGCTCCATGCAACTCAAATTGGCAAAAACGGCAAAATGGGTAGACCTTGAGCTTGACCGATCGACCTGAAACTCTGCATGTTGCAGGCCCAGATGGACCCTTGGTCACTGCCGCGAGCCCAGGTCAGATCGCACAGGCTAAAGGCATGCGGTTCCCCCTTGAAAAGACCAAAACACACCCAAAGGCCTTCACTATTGGCAACTTGGGAAGCAGTTTTCTACCCCTTTGGCTTGACCCGTCAACCCGAAACTCATAGGGCCTCAAGTCCAGGGATTTGTCTTGGCACTGGCGCGAGCTCGGGTCAGATCGCTCAGCCGTAGCCGTTGCTGCACGGGTGCCAAGTTGGTGAAAAAACCCAAAAGTAGGCATTTTCAATGGGGTTTCTGGACCACTTGACCTTGACCGATAGATTGGAACCTCTGAACGCGGCAAGGTGGGCGGGTCCCCTGGGCACGTTGGCGAGCTCAGGTCGGATGGCTCAGCCGATGGGCGTGCACTAGTCGTGACCAATTTGCTTACTTTTGTGCCGTGTTCAATCGCCGCTTTGACCCCATTGAGCATGTCAGACGGACCCAAAATCCTTATCGCCTTAGGTCCAGGTGGTCCCCTGGTCTCTGGCGCGAGCCCAGGTCAGATCGCACGGCCGAAGCCATTGCTCCATGCGACTCAAATTGGCAAAAACGGAAAAATGGGTCGACCTTGAGCTTGACCGATCGACCCTAAACTCTGCATGTTGCAGGTCCAGATGGACCCTTGGTCACTGCCGCGAGCCCAGGTCAGATCGCACAGGCTAAAGGCATGCGGTTCCCCCTTGAAAAGACCAAAACACAACCAAAAGCCTTCACTATTGGCAACTTGGGAAGCAGTTTTCTACCCCTTTGGCTTGACCCGTCAACCCGAAACTCATAGGGCCTCAAGTCCAGGGATTTGTCTTGGCACTGGCGCGAGCCCGGGTCAGATCGCTCAGCCGTAGCCGTTGCTGCACGTGTGCCAAGTTGGTGAAAAAACGCAAAAGTAGGCATTTGCAATGGGAATTCTGGACCACTAGACCTTGACCGAGAGATTGGAACCTCTGAACGCGGCAAGGTGGGCGGGTCCCCTGGGCACGTTGGAGAGCCTAGGTCGGATGGCTCAGCCGATGGGCGTGCACTAGTCGTGACCAATTTGCTTACCTTTGTGCCGTGTTCAATCGCCGCTTTGACCCCCTTGACCTTGTCAGACGGACCCCAAATCCTTATTGCCTTAGGTCCAGGTGGTCCCCTGGTCTCTGGCGCGAGCCCAGGTCAGATCGCACGGCCGAAGCCATTGCTCCATGCGACTCAAATTGGCAAAAACGGCAAAATGGGTCGACCTTGAGCTTGACCAATCGACCCGAAACTCTGCATGTTGCAGGTCCAGATGGACCCTTTGTCACTGCCGCGAGCCCAGGTCAGATCGCACAGGCTAAAGGCATGCGGTTCCCATTTGAAAAGACCAAAACACGCCCAAAGGCCTTCACTATTGGCAACTTGGGAAGCTGTTTTCTACCCCTTTGGCTTGACCCGTCAACCCGAAACTCATAGGGCCTCAAGTCCAGGGATTTGTCTTGGCACTGGCGCAAGCCCGGGTCAGGTCGCTCAGCTGTAGCCGTTGCTGCACGGGTGCCAAGTTGGTGAAAAAACCCAAAAGTAGGCATTTTCAATGGGGTTTCTGGACCACTTGACCTTGACCGAGAGATTGGAACCTCTGAACGCGGCAAGGTGGGCGGGTCCCCTGGGCACGTTGGCGAGCCCAGGTTGGATGGCTCAGCCGATGGGCGTGCACTAGTCGTGACCAATTTGCTTACTTTTGTGCCGTGTCCAATCGCCGCTTTGACCCCCTTGACCTTGTCAGACGGACCCCAAATCCTTATCGCCTTAGGTCTAGGTGGTCCCCTCCTCTATGCGCGAGCCCAGGTCAGATCGCACGGCCGAAGCCATTGCTCCATGCGACTCAAATTGGCAAAAACGGCAAAATGGGTCGACCTTGAGCTTGACCGATCGACCCGAAACTCTGCATGTTGCAGGTCCAGATGGACCCTTGGTCACTGCCGCGAGCCCAGGTCAGATTGCACAGGCTAAAGGCATGCGGTTCCCCCTTGAAAAGACCAAAACACACCCAAAGGCCTTCACTATTGGCAACTTGGGAAGCAGTTTTCTACCCCTTTGGCTTGACCCGTCAACCCGAAACTCATAGGGCCTCAAGTCCAGGGATTTGTCTTGGCACTGGCGTGAGCCCGGGTCAGATCGCTCAGCCGTAGCCGTTGCTGCACGGGTGCCAAATTGGTGAAAAAACCCAAAAGTAGGCATTTTCAATGGGGTTTCTGGACCACTTGACCTTGACCGAGAGATTTGAACCTCTGAACGCGGCAAGGTGGGCGGGTCCCCTGGGCACGTTGGCGAGCCCAGATCAGATGGCTCAGCCCATGGGCGTGCACTAGTCGTGACCAATTTGCTTACTTTTGTGCCGTGTTCAATCGCCGCTTTGACCCCCTTGACCTTGTCAGACGGACCCCAAATCCTTATCGCCTTAGGTCCAGGTGGTCCCCTGGTCTCTGGCGCGAGCCCAGGTCAGATCGCACGGCCGAAGCCATTGCTCCATGCGACTCAAATTGGCAAAAACGGCAAAATGGGTAGACCTTGAGCTTGACCGATCGACCCGAAACTCTGCATGTTGCAGGCCCAGATGGACCCTTGGTCACTGCTGCGAGCCCAGGTCAGATCGCACAGGCTAAAGGCATGCGGTTCCCCCTTGAAAAGACCAAAACACACCCAAAGGCCTTCACTATTGGCAACTTGGGAAGCAGTTTTCTACCCCTTTGGCTTGACCCGTCAACCTGAAACTCATAGGGCCTCAAGTCCAGGGATTTGTCTTGGCACTGGCGCGAGCTCGGGTCAGATCGCTCAGCCGTAGCCGTTGCTGCACGGGTGCCAAGTTGGTGAAAAAACCCAAAAGTAGGCATTTTCAATGGGGTTTCTGGACCACTTGACCTTGACCGAGAGATTGGAACCTCTGAACGCGGCAAGGTGGGCGGGTCCCCTGGGCACGTTGGCGAGCCCAGGTCGGATGGCTCAGCCGATGGGCGTGCACTAGTCGTGACCAATTTGCTTTCTTTTGTGCCGTGTTCAATCGCCGCTTTGACCCCCTTGATCTTGTCAGACGGACCCCAAATTCTTATCGCCTTAGGTCCAGGTGGTCCCCTGGTCTCTGGCGCGAGCCCAGATCAGATCGCACGGCCGAAGCCATTGCTCCATGCGACTCAAATTGGCAAAAACGGCAAAATGGGTAGACCTTGAGCTTGACCGATCGACCCGAAACTCTGCATGTTGCAGGTCCAGATGGACCCTTGGTCACTGCTGCGAGCCCAGGTCAGATCGCACAGGCTAAAGGCATGCGGTTCCCCCTTGAAAAGACCAAAACACACCCAAAGGCCTTCACTATTGGCAACTTGGGAAGCTGTTTTCTACCCCTTTGGCTTGACCCGTCAACCCGAAACTCATAGGCCCTCAAGTCCAGGGATTTGTCTTGGCACTGGCGCAAGCCCGGGTCAGATCGCTCAGCCGTAGCCGTTGCTGCACGGGTGCCAAGTTGGTGAAAAAACCCAAAAGTAGGCATTTTCAATGGGGTTTCTGGACCAATTGACCTTGACCGAGAGATTGGAACCTCTGAACGCGGAAAGATGGGCGGGTCCCCTGCGCACGTTGGCGAGCCCAGGTCGGATGGCTCAGCCGATGGGCGTGCACTAGTCGTGACCAATTTGCTTACTTTTGTGCCGTGTTCAATCGCCGCTTTGACCCCCTTGACCTTGTCAGACGGACCCCAAATCCTTATCGCCTTAGGTCCAGGTGGTCCCCTGGTCTCTGGCGCGAGCCCAGGTCAGATCGCACGGCCAAAGCCATTGCTCCATGCGACTCAAATTGGCAAAAACGGCAAATTGGGTCGACCTTGAGCTTGACCAATCGACCCGAAACTCTGCATGTTGCAGGTCCAGATGGACCCTTGGTCACTGCCGCGAGCCCAGGTCAGATCGCACAGGCTAAAGGCATGCGGTTCCCCCTTGAAAAGACCAAAACACACCCAAAGGCCTTCACTATTGGCAACTTGGGAAGCAGTTTTCTACCCCTTTGGCTTGACCCGTCAACCCGAAACTCATAGGGCCTCAAGTCCAGGGATTTGTCTTGGCACTGGCACAAGCCAGGGTCAGATCGCTCAGCCGTAGCCGTTGCTGCACGGGTGCCAAGTTGGTGAAAAAACCCAAAAGTAGGCATTTTCAATGGGGTTTCTGGACCACTTGACCTTGACCGAGAGATTGGAACCTCTGAACGCGGCAAGGTGGGTGGGTCCCCTGGGCACGTTGGCGAGCCCAGGTCGGATGGCTCAGCCGATGGGCGTGCACTAGTCGTGACCAATTTGCTTACTTTTGTGCCGTGTTCAATCGCCGCTTTGACCCCCTTGACCTTGTCAGACGGACCCCAAATCCTTATCGCCTTAGGTCCAGGTGGTCCCCTGGTCTCTGGCGCGAGACCAGGTCAGATTGCACGGCCGAAGCCATTGCTCCATGCGACTCAAATTGGCAAAAACGGCAAAATGGGTCGACATTGAGCTTGACCGATCGACCCGAAACTCTGCATGTTGCAGGTCCAGATGGACCTTTGGTCACTGCCGCGAGCCCAGGTCAGATCGCACAGGCTAAAGGCATGCGGTTCCCCTTTGAAAAGACCAAAACACACCCAAAGGCCTTCACTATTGGCAACTTGGGAAGCTGTTTTCTACCCCTTTGGCTTGACCCGACAACCCGAAACTCATAGGGCCTCAAGTCCAGAGATTTGTCTTGGCACTGGCGCGAGCCCGGGTCAGATCGCTCAGCCGTAGCCGTTGCTGCACGGGTGCCAAGTTGGTGAAAAAACCCAAAAGTAGGCATTTTCAATGGGGTTTCTGGACCACTTGACCTTGACCGAGAGATTGGAACCTCTGAACACGGCAAGGTGGGCGGGTCCCCTGGGCACGTTGGCGAGCCCAGGTCGGATGGCTCAGCCGATGGGCGTGCACTAGTCGTGACCAATTTGCTTACTTTTGTGCCGTGTTCAATCGCCGCTTTGACCCCCTTGACCTTGTCAGACGGACCCCAAATCCTTATCGCCTTAGGTCCAGGTGGTCCCCTGAACTCTGGCGCGAGCCCAGGTCAGATTGCACGGCCGAAGCCATTGCTCCATGCGACTCAAATTGGCAAAAACAGCAAAATGGGTCGACCTTGAGCTTGACCGATCGACCCGAAACTCTGCATGTTGCAGGTCCAGATGGACCCTTGGTCACTGCCGCTAGCCCAGGTCAGATCGCACAGGCTAAAGGCATGCGGTTCCCCCTTGAAAAGACCAAAACACACCCAAAGGCCTTCACTATTGGCAACTTGGGAAGCAGTTTTCTACCCCTTTGGCTTGACCCGTCAACCCGAAACTCATAGGGCCTCAAGTCCAGGGATATGTCTTGGTACTGGCGCAAGCCTGGGTCAGATCGCTCAGCCGTAGCCGTTGCTGCACGGGTGCCAAGTTGGTGAAAAAACCCAAAAGTAGGCATTTTCAATGGGGTTTCTGGACCACTTGACCTTGACCGAGAGATTGGAACCTCTTAACGCGGCAAGGTGGGCGGGTCCCCTGGGCACGTTGGCGAGCCCAGGTCGGATGGCTCAGCCGATGGGCGTGCACTAGTCGTGACCAATTTGCTTACTTTTGTGCCGTGTTCAATCGCCGCTTTGACCCCCTTGACCTTGTCAGACGGACCCCAAATCCTTATCGCCTTAAGTCCAGGTGGTCCCCTGGTCTCTGGCGCGAGCCCAGGTCAGATCGCACGGCCAAAGCCATTGCTCCATGCGACTCAAATTGGCAAAAACGGCAAAATGAGTCGACCTTGAGCTTGACCGATTGGCCCCAAAACTCTGCATGTTGCAGGTCCAGATGGACCCTTGGTCACTGCCGCGAGCCCAGGTCAGATCGCACAGGCTAAAGGCATGCGGTTCCCCCTTGAAAAGACCAAAACACATCCAAAGGCCTTCACTATTGGCAACTTGGGAAGCAGTTTTCTACCCCTTTGGCTTGACCCGTCAACCCGAAACTCATAGGGCCTCAAGTCCAGAGATTTGTCTTGGCACTGGCGCGAGCCCGGGTCAGATCGCTCAGCCGTAGCCGTTGCTGCACGGGTGCCAAGTTGGTGAAAAACCCCAAAAGTAGGCATTTTCAATGGGGTTTCTGGACCACTTGACCTTGACCGAGAGATTGGAACCTCTGAACGCAGCAAGGTGGGCGGGTCCCCTGGGCACATTGGCGCGCCCAGGTCGGATGGCTCAGCCGATGGGCGTGCACTAGTCGTGACCAATTTGCTTACTTTTGTGCCGTGTTCAATCGCCGCTTTGACCCCCTTGACCTTGTCAGACGGACCCCAAATCCTTATCGCCTTAGGTCCAGGTGGTCCCCTGGTCTCTGGCCGAGCCCAGGTCAGATCGCACGGCCGAAGCCATTGCTCCATGCGACTCAAATTGGCAAAAACGGCAAAATGGGTCGACCTTGAGCTTGACAGATTGGCCCCGAAACTCTGCATGTTGCAGGTCCAGATGGACCCTTGGTCACTGCCGCGAGCCCAGGTCAGATCGCACAGGCTAAAGGCATGCGGTTCCCCCTTGAAAAGACCAAAACACACCCAAAGGCCTTCACTATTGGCAACTTGGGAAGCAGTTTTCTACCCCTTTGGCTTGACCCGTCAACCCGAAACTCATAGGGCCTCAATTCCAGGGATTTGTCTTGGCACTGGCGCGAGCCCGGGTTAGATCGCTCAGCCGTAGCTGTTGCTGCATGGGTGCCAAGTTGGTGAAAAAACCCAAAAGTAGGCATTTTCAATGGGGTTTCTGGACCACTTGACCTTGACCGAGAGATTGGAACCTCTGAACGCGGCAAGGTTGGTGGGTCCCCTGGGCACGTTGGCGAGCCCAGGTTTGATGGCTCAGCTGATGGGCGTGCACTAGTCGTGACCAATTTGCTTACTTTTGTGCCGTGTTCAATCGCCGCTTTGACCCCCTTGACCTTGTCAGACGGACCCCAAATCCTTATCGCCTTAGGTCCAGGTGGTCCCCTGGTCTCTGGCGCGAGCCCAGGTCAGATTGCACGGCCGAAGCCATTGCTCCATGCGACTCAAATTGGCAAAAACGGCAAAATGGGTCGACCTTGAGCCTGACCGATCGACCCGAAACTCTGCATGTTGCAGGTACAGATGGACCCTTGGTCACTGCCGCGAGCCATGGTCAGATCGCACAGGCTAAAGGCATGCGGTTCCCCTTTGAAAAGACCAAAACACACCCAAAGGCCTTCACTATTGGCAACTTGGGAAGCTGTTTTCTACCCCTTTGGCTTGACCCGTCAACCCGAAACTCATAGGGCCTCAATGCCAGAGATTTGTCTTGGCACTGGCGCGAGCCCGGGTCAGATCGCTTAGCCGTAGCTGTTGCTGCACGGGTGCCAAGTTGGTGAAAAAACCCAAAAGTAGGCATTTTCAATGGGGTTTCTGGACCACTTGACCTTGACCGAGAGATTGGAACCTCTGAACGCGGCAAGGTGGGCGGGTCCCCTGGGCATGTTGGCGAGCCTAGGTCGGATGGCTCAGCCGATGGGCGTGCACTAGTCGTGACCAATTTGCTTACTTTTGTGCCGTGTTCAATCGCCGCTTTGACCCCCTTGACCTTGTCAGACGGACCCCAAATCCTTATCGCCTTAGGTCCAGGTGGTCCCCTGGTCTCTGGCACGAGCCCAGGTCAGATCGCACGGCCGAAGCCATTGCTCCTTGCGACTCAAATTGGCAAAAACGGCAAAATGGGTCGACCTTGAGCTTGACCGATCGACCCGAAACTCTGCATGTTGCAGGTCCAGATGGACCCTTGGTCACTGCCGCGAGCCCAGGTCAGATCGCACAGGCTAAAGGCATGCGGTTCCCCCTTGAAAAGACCAAAACACACCCAAAGGCCTTCACTATTGGCAACTTGGGAAGCAGTTTTCTACCCCTTTGGCTTGACCCGTCAACCCGAAACTCATAGGCCCTCAAGTCCAGGGATTTGTCTTGGCACTGGCGCAAGCCCAGGTCAGATCGCTCAGCCGTAGCCGTTGCTGCACGGGTGCCAAGTTGGTGAAAAAACCCAAAAGTAGGCATTTTCAATGGGGTTTCTGGACCACTTGACCTTGACCAAGAGATTGGAACCTCTGAACGCGGCAAGGTGGGCGGGTCCCCTGGGCACGTTGGCGAGCCCAGGTCAGATGGCTCAGCCGATGGGCGTGCACTAGTCGTGACCAATTTGCTTACTTTTGTGCCGTGTTCAATCGCCGCTTTGACCCCCTTGACCTTGTCAGACGGACCCCAAATCCTTATCGCCTTAGGTCCAGGTGGTCCCCTGGTCTCTGGCGCGAGCCCAGGTCAGATTGCACGGCCGAAGCCATTGCTCCATGCGACTCAAATTGGCAAAAACGGCAAAATGGGTCGACCTTGAGCTTGACCGATCGACCCGAAACTCTGCATGTTGCAGGTCCAGATGGACCCTTGGTCACTGCCGCGAGCCCAGGTCAGATCGCACAGGCTAAAGGCATGCGGTTCCCCCTTGAAAAGACCAAAACACAACTAAAGGCCTTCACTATTGGCAACTTGGGAAGCAGTTTTCTACCCCTTTGGCTTGACCCGTCAACCCGAAACTCATAGGGCCTCAAGTCCAGGGATTTGTCTTGGCACTGGCAAGAGCCCGGGTCAGATCGCTCAGCCGTAGCCGTTGCTGCACGGGTGCCAATTTGGTGAAAAAACCCAAAAGTAGGCATTTTCAATGGGGTTTCTGGACCACTTGACCTTGACCAAGAGATTGGAACCTCTGAACGCGGCAAGGTGGGCGGGTCCCCTGGGCACGTTGGCGAGCCCAGGTCGGATGGCTCAGCCGATGGGCATGCACTAGTCGTGACCAATTTGCTTACTTTTGTGCCGTGTTCAATCGCCGCTTTGACCCCCTTGACCTTGTCAGACGGACCCCAAATCCTTATCGCCTTAGGTCCAGGTGGTCCCCTGGTCTCTGGCGCGAGCCCAGGTCAGATTGCACGGCCGAAGCCATTGCTCCATGCGACTCAAATTGGCAAAAACGGCAAAATGGGACGACCTTGAGCTTGACCGATCGACCCGAAACTCTGCATGTTGCAGGTCCAGATGGACCCTTGGTCACTGCCGCGAGCCCAGGTCAGATCGCACAGGCTAAAGGCATGCGGTTCCCCCTTGAAAAGACCAAAACACACCCAAAGGCCTTCACTATTGGCAACTTGGGAAGCAGTTTTCTACCCCTTTGGCTTGACCCGTCAACCCGAAACTCATAGGGCCTCAAGTCCAGGGATTTGTCTTGGCACTGGCGCAAGCCCAGGTCAGATCGCTCGGCCGTAGCCGTTGCTGCACGGGTGCCAAGTTGGTGAAAAAACCCAAAAGTAGGCATTTTCAATGGGGTTTCTGGACCACTTGACCTTGACCAAGAGATTGGAACCTCTGAACGCGGCAAGGTGGGCGGGTCCCCTGGGCACGTTGGCGAGCCCAGGTCGGATGGCTCAGCCGATGGGCGTGCACTAGTCGTGACCAATTTGCTTACTTTTGTGCCGTGTTCAATCGCCGCTTTGACCCCCTTGACCTTGTCAGATGGACCCCAAATCCTTATCGCCTTAGGTCCAGGTGGTCCCCTGGTCTCTGGCGCGAGCCCAGGTCAGATTGCACGGCCGAAGCCATTGCTCCATGCGACTCAAATTGGCAAAAACGGCAAAATGGGTCGACCTTGAGCTTGACCGATTGGCCCCGAAACTCTTCATGTTGCAGGTCCAGATGGACCCTTGGTCACTGCCGCGAGCCCAGGTCAGATCGCACAGGCTAAAGGCATGCGGTTCCCCCTTGAAAAGACCAAAACACAACCAAAGGCCTTCACTATTGGCAACTTGGGAAGCAGTTTTCTACCCCTTTGGCTTGACCCGTCAACCCGAAACTCATAGGGCCTCAAGTCCAGGGATTTGTCTTGGCACTGGCGCGAGCCCGGGTCAGATCGCTCAGCCGTAGCCGTTGCTGCACGGGTGCCAATTTGGTGAAAAAACCCAAAAGTAGGCATTTTCAATGGGGTTTCTGGACCACTTGACCTTGACCAAGAGATTGGAACCTCTGAACGCGGCAAGGTGGGCGGGTCCCCTGGGCACGTTGGCGAGCCCAGGTCGGATGGCTCAGCCGATGGGCGTGCACTAGTCGTGACCAATTTGCTTACTTTTGTGCCGTGTTCAATCGCCGCTTTGACCCCCTTGACCTTGTCAGACGGACCCCAAATCCTTATCGCCTTAGGTCCAGGTGGTCCCCTGGTCTCTGGCGCGAGCCCAGGTCAGATTGCACGGCCGAAGCCATTGCTCCATGCGACTCAAATTGGCAAAAACGGCAAAATGGGTCGACCTTGAGCTTGACCGATCGACACGAAACTCTGCATGTTGCAGGTCCAGATGGACCCTTGGTCACTGCCGCGAGCCCAGGTCAGATCGCACAGGCTAAAGGCATGCGGTTCCCCCTTGAAAAGACCAAAACACACCCAAAGGCCTTCACTATTGGCAACTTGGGAAGCAGTTTTCTACCCCTTTGGCTTGACCCGTCAACCCGAAACTCATAGGGCCTCAAGTCCAGGGATTTGTCTAGGCACTGGCGCGAGCCCGGGTCAGATCGCTCAGCCGTAGCCGTTGCTGCACGGGTGCCAAGTTGGTGAAAAAAACCAAAAGTAGGCATTTTCAATGGGGTTTCTGGACCACTTGACCTTGACCGAGAGATTGGAACCTCTGAACGCGGCAAGGTGGGCGGGTCCCCTGGGCACGTTGGCGAGCCCAGGTCGGATGGCTCAGCCGATGGGCGTGCACTAGTCGTGACCAATTTGCTTACTTTTGTGCCGTGTTCAATCGCCGCTTTGACCCCCTTGACCTTGTCAGACGGACCCCAAATCCTTATCGCCTTAGGTCCAGGTGGTCCCCTGGTCTCTGGCGCGAGCCCAGGTCAGATCGCACGGCCGAAGCCATTGCTCCATGCGACTCAAATTGGCAAAAACGGCAAAATGGTCGACCTTGAGCTTGACCGATTGGCCCCAAAACTCTGCATGTTGCAGGTCCAGATGGACCCTTGGTCACTGCCGTGAGCCCAGGTCAGATCGCACAGGCTAAAGGCATGCGGTTCCCCCTTGAAAAGACCAAAACACACCCAAAGGCCTTCACTATTGGCAACTTGGGAAGCTGTTTTCTACCCCTTTGGCTTGACCCGTCAACCCGAAACTCATAGGGCCTCAAGTCCAGGGATTTGTCTTGGCACTGGCGCGAGCCCGGGTCAGATCGCTCAGACGTAGCCGTTGCTGCACGGGTGCCAAGTTGGTGAAAAATCCCAAAAGTAGGCATTTTCAATGGGGTTTCTGGACCACTTGACCTTGACCGAGAGATTGGAACCTCTGAACGCGGCAAGGTGGGCGGGTCCCCTGGGCACGTTGGCGAGCCCAGGTCGGATGGCTCAGCAGATGGGCGTGCACTAGTTGTGACCAATTTGTTTACTTTTGTGCCGTGTTCAATCGCCGCTTTGACCCCCTTTACCTTGTCAGACGGACCCCAAATCCTTATCGCCTTAGGTCCAGGTGGTCCCCTGGTCTCTGGCGCGAGCCCAGGTCAGATCGCACGGCCGAAGCCATTGCTCCATGCGACTCAAATTGGCAAAAACGGCAAAATGGGTCGACCTTGAGCTTGACCGATCGACCCGAAACTCTGCATGTTGCAGGTCCAGATGGACCCTTGGTCACTGCTGCGAGCCCAGGTCAGATCGCACAGGCTAAAGGCATGCGGTTCCCCCTTGAAAAGACCAAAACACACCCAAAGGCCTTCACTATTGGCAACTTGGGAAGCAGTTTTCTACCCCTTTGGCTTGACCCGTCAACCCGAAACTCATAGGGCCTCAAGTCCAGGGATTTGTCTTGGCAATGGCGCAAGCCCGGGTCAGATCGCTCAGCCGTAGCCGTTGCTGCACGGGTGCCAAGTTGGTGAAAAAACCCAAAAGTAGGCATTTTCAATGGGGTTTCTGGACCACTTGACCTTGACCAAGAGATTGGAACCTCTGAACGTGGCAAGGTGGGCGGGTCCCCTGGGCACGTTGGCGAGCCCAGGTCGGATGGCTCAGCCGATGGGCGTGCACTAGTCGTGACCAATTTGCTTACTTTTGTGCCGTGTTCAATCGCCGCTTTGACCCCCTTGACCTTGTCAGACGGACCCCAAATCCTTATCGCCTTAGGTCCAGGTGGTCCCCTGGTCTCTGGCGCGAGCCCAGGTCAGATTGCACGGCCGAAGCCATTGCTCCATGCGACTCAAATTGGCAAAAACGGCAAAATGGGTCGACCTTGAGCTTGACCGATTGGCCCTGAAACTCTGCATGTTGCAGGTCCAGATGGACCCTTGGTCACTGCCGCGAGCCCAGGTCAAATCGCACAGGCTAAAGGCATGCGCTTCCCCCTTGAAAAGACCAAAACACAACCAAAGGCCTTCACTATTGGCAACTTGGGAAGCAGTTTTCTACCCCTTTGGCTTGACCCGTCAACCCGAAACTCATAGGGCCTCAAGTCCAGGGATTTGTCTTGGCACTGGCGCGAGCCTGGGTCAGATCGCTCAGCCGTAGCCGTTGCTGCACGGGTTCCAATTTGGTGAAAAAACCCAAAAGTAGGCATTTTCAATGGGGTTTCTGGACCACTTGACCTTGACCAAGAGATTGGAACCTCTGAACGCGGCAAGGTGGACGGGTCCCCTGGGCACGTTGGCGAGCCCAGGTCGGATGGCTCAGCTGATGGGCGTGCACCAGTCGTGACCAATTTGCTTACTTTTGTGCCGTGTTCAATCGCCGCTTTGACCCCCTTGACCTTGTCAGACGGACCCCAAATCCTTATCGCCTTAGGTCCAGGTGGTCCCCTGGTCTCTGGCGCGAGCCCAGGTCAGATTGCACGGCCGAAGCCATTGCTCCATGCGACTCAAATTGGCAAAAACGGCAAAATGGGTCGACCTTGAGCTTGACCAATCGACCCGAAACTCTGCATGTTGCAGGTCCAGATGGACCCTTGGTCACTGCCGCGAGCCCAGGTCAGATCGCACAGGCTAAAGGCATGCGGTTCCCCCTTGAAAAGACCAAAACACACCCAAAGGCCTTCACTATTGGCAACTTGGGAAGCAGTTTTCTACCCCTTTAGCTTGACCCGTCAACCCGAAACTCATAGGGCCTCAAGTCCAGGGATTTGTCTTGGCACTGGCGCGAGCCCGGGTCAGATCGTTTAGCCGTAGTCGTTGCTGCACGGGTGCCAAGTTGGTGAAAAAACCCAAAAGTAGGCATTTTCAATTGGGTTTCTGGACCACTTGACCTTGACCGAGAGATTGGAACCTCTGAACGCGGCAAGGTGGGCGGGTCCCCTGGGCACGTTGGCGAGCCCAGGTCGGATGGCTCAGCCGATGGGCGTGCACTAGTCGTGACCAATTTGCTTACTTTTGTGCCGTGTTCAATCGCCGCTTTGACCCCCTTGACCTTGTCAGACGGACCCCAAATCCTTATCGCCTTAGGTCCAGGTGGTCCCCTGGTCTCTGGCGCGAGCCCATGTCAGATCGCACGGCCGAAGCCATTGCTCCATGCGACTCAAATTGGCAAAAACGGCAAAATGGGTCGACCTTGAGCTTGACCGATCGACCCGAAACTCTGCATGTTGCAGGTCCAGATGGACCCTTGGTCACTGCCGCGAGCCCAGGTCAGATCGCACAGGCTAAAGGCATGCGGTTCCCCCTTGAAAAGACCAAAACACACCCAAAGGCCTTCACTATTGGCAACTTGGGAAGCTGTTTTCTACCCCTTTGGCTTGACCCGTCAACCCGAAACTCATAGGGCCTCAAGTCCAGGGATTTGTCTTGGCACTGGCGCAGCCCGGGTCAGATCGCTCAGCCGTAGCCGTTGCTGCACGGGTGCCAAGTTGGTGAAAAAACCCAAAAGTAGGCATTTTCACTTGGGTTTCTGGACCACTTGACCTTGACCGAGAGATTGGAACCTCTGAACGCGGCAAGGTGGGCGGGTCCCCTGGGCACGTTGGCGAGCCCAGGTCGGATGGCTCAGCCAATGGGTGTGCACTAGTCGTGACCAATTTGCTTACTTTTGTGCCGTGTTCAATCGCCGCTTTGACCCCCTTGACCTTGTCAGACGGACCCCAAATCCTTATCGCCTTAGGTCCAGGTGGTCCCCTGGTCTCTGGCGCGAGCCCAGGTCAGATCGCACGGCCGAAGCCATTGCTCCATGCGACTCAAATTGGCAAAAACGGCAAAATGGGTCGACCTTGAGCTTGACCGATCGACCCGAAACTCTGCATGTTGCAGGTCCAGATGGACCCTTTGTCACTGCCGCGAGCCCAGGTCAGATCGCACAGGCTAAAGGCATGCGGTTCCCCCTTGAAAAGACCAAAACACACCCAAAGGTCTTCACTATTGGCAACTTGGGAAGCAGTTTTCTACCCCTTTGGCTTGACCCGTCAACCCGAAACTCATAGGGCCTCAAGTCCAGGGATTTGTCTTGGCACTGGCGCGAGCCTGGGTCAGATCGCTCAGCCGTAGCCGTTGCTGCACGGGTGCCAATTTGGTGAAAAAACCCAAAAGTAGGCATTTTCAATGGGGTTTCTGGACCACTTGACCTTGACCAAGAGATTGGAACCTCTGAACGCGGCAAGGTGGGCGGGTCCCCTGGGCACGTTGGCGAGCCCAGGTCGGATGGCTCAGCCGATGGGCGTGCACTAGTCGTGACCAATTTGCTTACTTTTGTGCCGTGTTCAATCGCCGCTTTGACCCCCTTGACCTTGTCAGACGGACCCCAAATCCTTATCGCCTTAGGTCCAGGTGGTCCCCTGGTCTCTGGCGCGAGCCCAGGTCAGATTGCACGGCCGAAGCCATTGCTCCATGCGACTCAAATTGGCAAAAACGGCAAAATGGGTCGACCTTGAGCTTGACCGATCGACCCGAAACTCTGCATGTTGCAGGTCCAGATGGACCCTTGGTCACTGCCGCGAGCCCAGGTCAGATCGCACAGGCTAAAGGCATGCGGTTCCCCCTTGAAAAGACCAAAACACACCCAAAGGCCTTCACTATTGGCAACTTGGGAAGCTGTTTTCTACCCCTTTGGCTTGACCCGTCAACCCGAAACTCATAGGGCCTCAAGTCCAGGGATTTGTCTTGGCACTGGCGCGAGCCCGGGTCAGATCGCTCAGCCGTAGCCGTTGCTGCACGGGTGCCAAGTTGGTGAAAAAACCCAAAAGTAGACATTTTCAATGGGGTTTCTGGACCACTTGACCTTGACCGAGAGATTGGAACCTCTGAACGCGGCAAGGTGGGCGGGTCCCCTGGGCACGTTGGCGAGCCAAGGTCGGATGGCTCAGCCGATGGGCGTGCACTAGTCGTGACCAATTTGCTTACTTTTGTGCCGTGTTCAATCGCCGCTTTGACCCCCTTGACCTTGTCAGACGGACCCCAAATCCTTATCGCCTTAGGTCCAGGTGGTCCCCTGGTCTCTGGCACGAGCCCAGGTCAGATCGCACGGCCGAAGCCATTGCTCCTTGCGACTCAAATTGGCAAAAACGGCAAAATGGGTCGACCTTGAGCTTGACCGATTGGCCCCAAAACTCTGCATGTTGCAGGTCCAGATGGACCCTTGGTCACTGCCGCGAGCCCAGGTCAGATCGCACAGGCTAAAGGCATGCGGTTCCCCCTTGAAAAGACCAAAACACACCCAAAGGCCTTCACTATTGGCAACTTGGGAAGCTGTTTTCTACCCCTTTGGCTTGACCCGTCAACCCGAAACTCATAGGGCCTCAAGTCCAGGGATTTGTCTTGGCACTGGCGCGAGCCCGGGTCAGATCGCTCAGCCGTAGCCGTTGCTGCACGGGTGCCAAGTTGGTGAAAAAACCCAAAAGTAGACATTTTCAATGGGGTTTCTGGACCACTTGACCTTGACCGAGAGATTGGAACCTCTGAACGCGGCAAGGTGGGCGGGTCCCCTGGGCACGTTGGCGAGCCAAGGTCGGATGGCTCAGCCGATGGGCGTGCACTAGTCGTGACCAATTTGCTTACTTTTGTGCCGTGTTCAATCGCCGCTTTGACCCCCTTGACCTTGTCAGACGGACCCCAAATCCTTATCGCCTTAGGTCCAGGTGGTCCCCTGGTCTCTGGCACGAGCCCAGGTCAGATCGCACGGCCGAAGCCATTGCTCCTTGCGACTCAAATTGGCAAAAACGGCAAAATGGGTCGACCTTGAGCTTGACCGATTGGCCCCGAAACTCTGCATGTTGCAGGTCCAGATGGACCCTTGGTCACTGCCGCGAGCCCAGGTCAGATCGCACAGGCTAAAGGCATGCGGTTCCCCCTTGAAAAGACCAAAACACACCCAAAGGCCTTCACTATTGGCAACTTGGGAAGCAGTTTTCTACCCCTTTGGCTTGACCCGTCAACCCGAAACTCATAGGGCCTCAAGTCCAGGGATTTGTCTTGGCACTGGCGCAAGCCCAGGTCAGATCGCTCAGCCGTAGCCGTTGCTGCACGGGTGCCAAGTTGGTGAAAAAACCCAAAAGTAGGCATTTTCAATGGGGTTTCTGGACCACTTGACCTTGACCAAGAGATTGGAACCTCTGAACGCGGCAAGGTGGGCGGGTCCCCTGGGCATGTTGGCGAGCCCAGGTCGGATGGCTCAGCCGATGGGCGTGCACTAGTCGTGACCAATTTGCTTACTTTTGTGCCGTGTTCAATCGCCGCTTTGACCCCCTTGACCTTGTCAGATGGACCCCAAATCCTTATCGCCTTAGGTCCAGGTGGTCCCCTGGTCTCTGGCGCGAGCCAAGGTCAGATTGCACGGCCGAAGCCATTGCTCCATGCGACTCAAATTGGCAAAAACGGCAAAATGGGTCGACCTTGAGCTTGACCGATTGGCCCCGAAACTCTGCATGTTGCAGGTCCAGATGGACCCTTGGTCACTGCCGCGAGCCCAGGTCAGATCGCACAGGCTAAAGGCATGCGGTTCCCCCTTGAAAAGACCAAAACACAACCAAAGGCCTTCACTATTGGCAAGTTGGGAAGCAGTTTTCTACCCCTTTGGCTTGACCTGTCAACCCGAAACTCATAGGGCCTCAAGTCCAGGGATTTGTCTTGGCACTGGCGCGAGCCCGGGTCAGATTGCTCAGCCGTAGCCGTTGCTGCACGGGTGCCAATTTGGTGAAAAAACCCAAAAGTAGGCATTTTCAATGGGGTTTCTGGACCACTTGACCTTGACCAAGAGATTGGAACCTCTGAACGCGGCAAGGTGGGCAGGTCCCCTGGGCACGTTGGCGAGCCCAGGTCGGATGGCTCAGCCGATGGGCGTGCACTAGTCGTGACCAATTTGCTTACTTTTGTGCCGTGTTCAATCGCCGCTTTGACCCCCTTGACCTTGTCAGACGGACCCCAAATCCTTATCGCCTTAGGTCCAGGTGGTCCCCTGGTCTCTGGCGCGAGCCCAGGTCAGATTGCACGGCCGAAGCCATTGCTCCATGCGACTCAAATTGGCAAAAACGGCAAAATGGGTCGACCTTGAGCTTGACCGATCGACACGAAACTCTGCATGTTGCAGGTCCAGATGGACCCTTGGTCACTGCCGCGAGCCCAGGTCAGATCGCACAGGCTAAAGGCATGCGGTTCCCCCTTGAAAAGACCAAAACACACCCAAAGGCCTTCACTATTGGCAACTTGGGAAGCAGTTTTCTACCCCTTTGGCTTGACCCGTCAACCCGAAACTCATAGGGCCTCAAGTCCAGGGATTTGTCTTGGCACTGGCGCGAGCCCGGGTCAGATCGCTCAGCCGTAGCCGTTGCTGCACGGGTGCCAAGTTGGTGAAAAAACCCAAAAGTAGGCATTTTCAATGGGGTTTCTGGACCACTTGACCTTGACCGAGAGATTGGAACCTCTGAACGCGGCAAGGTGGGCGGGTCCCCTGGGCACGTTGGCGAGCCCAGGTCGGATGGCTCAGCCGATGGGCGTGCACTAGTCGTGACCAATTTGCTTACTTTTGTGCCGTGTTCAATCGCCGCTTTGACACCCTTGACCTTGTCAGACGGACCCCAAATCCTTATCGCCTTAGGTCCAGGTGGTCCCCTGGTCTCTGGCGCGAGCCCAGGTCAGATTGCACGGCCGAAGCCATTGCTCCATGCGACTCAAATTGGCAAAAACGGCAAAATGGGTCGACCTTGAGCTTGACCGATTGGCCCCGAAACTCTGCATGTTGCAGGTCCAGATGGACCCTTGGTCACTGCCGCGAGCCCAGGTCAAATCGCACAGGCTAAAGGCATGCGCTTCCCCCTTGAAAAGACCAAAACACAACCAAAGGCCTTCACTATTGGCAACTTGGGAAGCAGTTTTCTACCCCTTTGGCTTGACCCGTCAACCCGAAACTCATAGGGCCTCAAGTCCAGGGATTTGTCTTGGCACTGGCGCGAGCCTGGGTCAGATCGCTCAGCCGTAGCCGTTGCTGCACGGGTGCCAATTTGGTGAAAAAACCCAAAAGTAGACATTTTCAATGGGGTTTCTGGACCACTTGACCTTGACCAAGAGATTGGAACCTCTGAACGCGGCAAGGTGGGCGGGTCCCCTGGGCACGTTGGCGAGCCCAGGTCGGATGGCTCAGCCGATGGGCGTGCACCAGTCGTGACCAATTTGCTTACTTTTGTGCCGTGTTCAATCGCCGCTTTGACCCCCTTGACCTTGTCAGACGGACCCCAAATCCTTATCGCCTTAGGTCCAGGTGGTCCCCTGGTCTCTGGCGCGAGCCCAGGTCAGATTGCACGGCCGAAGCCATTGCTCCATGCGACTCAAATTGGCAAAAACGGCAAAATGGGTCGACCTTGAGCTTGACCAATCGACCCGAAACTCTGCATGTTGCAGGTCCAGATGGACCCTTGGTCACTGCCGCGAGCCCAGGTCAGATCGCACAGGCTAAAGGCATGCGGTTCCCCCTTGAAAAGACCAAAACACACCCAAAGGCCTTCACTATTGGCAACTTGGGAAGCAGTTTTCTACCCCTTTAGCTTGACCCGTCAACCCGAAACTCATAGGGCCTCAAGTCCAGGGATTTGTCTTGGCACTGGCGCAAACCCGGGTCAGATCGTTTAGCCGTAGCCGTTGCTGCACGGGTGCAAAGTTGGTGAAAAAACCCAAAAGTAGGCATTTTCAATTGGGTTTCTGGACCACTTGACCTTGACCGAGAGATTGGAACCTCTGAACGCGGCAAGGTGGGCGGGTCCCCTGGGCACGTTGGCGAGCCCAGGTCGGATGGCTCAGCCGATGGGCGTGCACTAGTCGTGACCAATTTGCTTACTTTTGTGCCGTGTTCAATCGCCGCTTTGACCCCCTTGACCTTGTCAGACGGACCCCAAATCCTTATCGTCTTAGGTCCAGGTGGTCCCCTGGTCTCTGGCGCGAGCCCAGGTCAGATCGCACGGCCAAAGCCATTGCTCCATGCGACTCAAATTGGCAAAAACGGCAAAATGAGTTGACCTTGACCTTGACCGATTGGCCCCAAAACTCTGCATGTTGCAGGTCCAGATGGACCCTTGGACACTGCCGCGAGCCCAGGTCAGATCGCACAGGCTAAAGGCATGCGGTTCCCCCTTGAAAAGACCAAAACACACCCAAAGGCCTTCACTATTGGCAACTTGGGAAACTGTTTTCTACCCCTTTGGCTTGACCCGTCAACCGGAAACTCATAGGGCCTCAAGTCCAGGGATTTGTCTTGGCACTGGCGCGAGCCCGGGTCAGATCGCTCAGCCGTAGCCGTTGCTGCACGGGTGCCAAGTTGGTGAAAACCCCCAAAAGTAGGCAATTTCAATGGGGTTTCTGGACCACTTGACCTTGACCGAGAGATTGGCACCTCTGAATGCGGCAAGGTGGGCGGGTCCCCTGGGCAAGTTGGCGCGCCCAGGTCGGATGGCTCAGCCGATGGGCGTGCACTAGTCGTGACCAATTTGCTTACTTTTGTGCTGTGTTCAATCGCCGCTTTGACCCCCTTGACCTTGTCAGAGGGACCCCAAATCCTTATCGCCTTAGGTCCAGGTGGTCCCCTGGTCTCTGGCCGAGCCCAGGTCAGATCGCACGGCCGAAGCCATTGCTCCATGCGACTCAAATTGGCAAAAATGGCAAAATGGGTCGACCTTGAGCTTGACAGATTGGCCCTGAAACTCTGCATGTTGCAGGTCCAGATGGACCCTTGGTCACTGCCGCGAGCCCAGGTCAGATCGCACAGGCTAAAGGCATGCGGTTCTCCCTTGAAAAGACCAAAACACACCCAAAGGCCTTCACTATTGGCAAATTGGGAAGCTGTTTTCTACCCCTTTGGCTTGACCCGTCAACCCGAAACTCATAGGGCCTCAAGTCCAGGGATTTGTCTTGGCACTGGCGCAAGCCCGGGTCAGATCGCTCAGCCGTAGCCGTTGCTGCACGGATGCCAAGTTGGTGAAAAAACCCAAAAGTAGGCATTTTCAATGGGGTTTCTGGACCACTTGACCTTGACCAAGAGATTGGAACCTCTGAACGCGGCAAGGTGGGCGGGTCCCCTGGGCACGTTGGCGAGCCCAGGTCGGATGGCTCAGCCGATGGGCGTGCACTAGTCGTGACCAATTTGCTTACTTTTGTGCCGTGTTCAATCGCCGCTTTGACCCCCTTGACCTTGTCAGACGGACCCCAAATCCTTATCGCCTTAGGTCCAGGTGGTCCCCTGGTCTCTGGCGCGAGCCCAGGTCAGATTGCACGGCCGAAGCCATTGCTCCATGCGACTCAAATTGGCAAAAACGGCAAAATGGGTCGACCTTGAGCTTGACCGATCGACCCGAAACTCTGCATGTTGCAGGTCCAGATGGACCCTTGGTCACTGCCGCGAGCCCAGGTCAGATCGCACAGGCTAAAGGCATGCGGTTCCCCCTTGAAAAGACCAAAACACACCCAAAGGCCTTCACTATTGGCAACTTGGGAAGCTGTTTTCTACCCCTTTGGCTTGACCCGTCAACCCGAAACTCATAGGGCCTCAAGTCCAGGGATTTGTCTTGGCACTGGCGCGAGCCCGGGTCAGATCGCTCAGCCGTAGCCGTTGCTGCACGGGTGCCAAGTTGGTGAAAAAACCCAAAAGTAGACATTTTCAATGGGGTTTCTGGACCACTTGACCTTGACCGAGAGATTGGAACCTCTGAACGCGGCAAGGTGGGCGGGTCCCCTGGGCACGTTGGCGAGCCAAGGTCGGATGGCTCAGCCGATGGGCGTGCACTAGTCGTGACCAATTTGCTTACTTTTGTGCCGTGTTCAATCGCCGCTTTGACCCCCTTGACCTTGTCAGACGGACCCCAAATCCTTATCGCCTTAGGTCCAGGTGGTCCCCTGGTCTCTGGCACGAGCCCAGGTCAGATCGCACGGCCGAAGCCATTGCTCCTTGCGACTCAAATTGGCAAAAACGGCAAAATGGGTCGACCTTGAGCTTGACCGATTGGCCCCAAAACTCTGCATGTTGCAGGTCCAGATGGACCCTTGGTCACTGCCGCGAGCCCAGGTCAGATCGCACAGGCTAAAGGCATGCGGTTCCCCCTTGAAAAGACCAAAACACACCCAAAGGCCTTCACTATTGGCAACTTGGGAAGCTGTTTTCTACCCCTTTGGCTTGACCCGTCAACCCGAAACTCATAGGGCCTCAAGTCCAGGGATTTGTCTTGGCACTGGCGCGAGCCCGGGTCAGATCGCTCAGCCGTAGCCGTTGCTGCACGGGTGCCAAGTTGGTGAAAAAACCCAAAAGTAGACATTTTCAATGGGGTTTCTGGACCACTTGACCTTGACCGAGAGATTGGAACCTCTGAACGCGGCAAGGTGGGCGGGTCCCCTGGGCACGTTGGCGAGCCAAGGTCGGATGGCTCAGCCGATGGGCGTGCACTAGTCGTGACCAATTTGCTTACTTTTGTGCCGTGTTCAATCGCCGCTTTGACCCCCTTGACCTTGTCAGACGGACCCCAAATCCTTATCGCCTTAGGTCCAGGTGGTCCCCTGGTCTCTGGCACGAGCCCAGGTCAGATCGCACGGCCGAAGCCATTGCTCCTTGCGACTCAAATTGGCAAAAACGGCAAAATGGGTCGACCTTGAGCTTGACCGATTGGCCCCGAAACTCTGCATGTTGCAGGTCCAGATGGACCCTTGGTCACTGCCGCGAGCCCAGGTCAGATCGCACAGGCTAAAGGCATGCGGTTCCCCCTTGAAAAGACCAAAACACACCCAAAGGCCTTCACTATTGGCAACTTGGGAAGCAGTTTTCTACCCCTTTGGCTTGACCCGTCAACCCGAAACTCATAGGGCCTCAAGTCCAGGGATTTGTCTTGGCACTGGCGCGAGCCCGGGTCAGATCGCTCAGCCGTAGCCGTTGCTGCACGGGTGCCAAGTTGGTGAAAAAACCCAAAAGTAGGCATTTTCAATGGGGTTTCTGGACCACTTGACCTTGACCGAGAGATTGGAACCTCTGAACGCGGCAAGGTGGGCGGGTCCCCTGGGCACGTTGGCGAGCCCAGGTCGGATGGCTCAGCCGATGGGCGTGCACCAGTCGTGACCAATTTGCTTACTTTTGTGCCGTGTTCAATCGCCGCTTTGACACCCTTGACCTTGTCAGACGGACCCCAAATCCTTATCGCCTTAGGTCCAGGTGGTCCCCTGGTCTCTGGCGCGAGCCCAGGTCAGATCGCACGGCCAAAGCCATTGCTCCATGCGTCTCAAATTGGCAAAAACGGCAAAATGAGTCGACCTTGAGCTTGACCGATTGGCCCCAAAACTCTGCATGTTGCAGGTCCAGATGGACCCTTGGTCACTGCCGTGAGCCCAGGTCAGATCGCACAGGCTAAAGGCATGCGGTTCCCCCTTGAAAAGACCAAAACACACCCAAAGGCCTTCTCTATTTGCAACTTGGGAAGCTGTTTTCTACCCCTTTGGCTTGACCCGTCAACCCGAAACTCATAGGGCCTCAAGTCCAGGGATTTGTCTTGGCACTGGCGCGAGCCCGGGTCAGATCGCTCAGCCGTAGCCGTTGCTGCACGGGTGCCAAGTTGGTGAAAAAACCCAAAAGTAGACATTTTCAATGGGGTTTCTGGACCACTTGACCTTGACCGAGAGATTGGAACCTCTGAACGCGGCAAGGTGGGCGGGTCCCCTGGGCACGTTGGCGAGCCAAGGTCGGATGGCTCAGCCGATGGGCGTGCACTAGTCGTGACCAATTTGCTTACTTTTGTGCCGTGTTCAATCGCCGCTTTGACCCCCTTGACCTTGTCAGACGGACCCCAAATCCTTATCGCCTTAGGTCCAGGTGGTCCCCTGGTCTCTGGCACGAGCCCAGGTCAGATCGCACGGCCGAAGCCATTGCTCCTTGCGACTCAAATTGGCAAAAACGGCAAAATGGGTCGACCTTGAGCTTGACCGATTAGCCCCGAAACTCTGCATGTTGCAGGTCCAGATGGACCCTTGGTCACTGCCGCGAGCCCAGGTCAGATCGCACAGGCTAAAGGCATGCGGTTCCCCCTTGAAAAGACCAAAACACACCCAAAGGCCTTCACTATTGGCAACTTGGGAAGCAGTTTTCTACCCCTTTGGCTTGACCCGTCAACCCGAAACTCATAGGGCCTCAAGTCCAGGGATTTGTCTTGGCACTGGCGCAAGCCCAGGTCAGATCGCTCAGCCGTAGCCGTTGCTGCACGGGTGCCAAGTTGGTGAAAAAACCCAAAAGTAGGCATTTTCAATGGGGTTTCTGGACCACTTGACCTTGACCAAGAGATTGGAACCTCTGAACGCGGCAAGGTGGGCGGGTCCCCTGGGCATGTTGGCGAGCCCAGGTCGGATGGCTCAGCCGATGGGCGTGCACTAGTCGTGACCAATTTGCTTACTTTTGTGCCGTGTTCAATCGCCGCTTTGACCCCCTTGACCTTGTCAGATGGACCCCAAATCCTTATCGCCTTAGGTCCAGGTGGTCCCCTGGTCTCTGGCGCGAGCCAAGGTCAGATTGCACGGCCGAAGCCATTGCTCCATGCGACTCAAATTGGCAAAAACGGCAAAATGGGTCGACCTTGAGCTTGACCGATTGGCCCCGAAACTCTGCATGTTGCAGGTCCAGATGGACCCTTGGTCACTGCCGCGAGCCCAGGTCAGATCGCACAGGCTAAAGGCATGCGGTTCCCCCTTGAAAAGACCAAAACACAACCAAAGGCCTTCACTATTGGCAAGTTGGGAAGCAGTTTTCTACCCCTTTGGCTTGACCTGTCAACCCGAAACTCATAGGGCCTCAAGTCCAGGGATTTGTCTTGGCACTGGCGCGAGCCCGGGTCAGATTGCTCAGCCGTAGCCGTTGCTGCACGGGTGCCAATTTGGTGAAAAAACCCAAAAGTAGGCATTTTCAATGGGGTTTCTGGACCACTTGACCTTGACCAAGAGATTGGAACCTCTGAACGCGGCAAGGTGGGCAGGTCCCCTGGGCACGTTGGCGAGCCCAGGTCGGATGGCTCAGCCGATGGGCGTGCACTAGTCGTGACCAATTTGCTTACTTTTGTGCCGTGTTCAATCGCCGCTTTGACCCCCTTGACCTTGTCAGACGGACCCCAAATCCTTATCGCCTTAGGTCCAGGTGGTCCCCTGGTCTCTGGCGCGAGCCCAGGTCAGATTGCACGGCCGAAGCCATTGCTCCATGCGACTCAAATTGGCAAAAACGGCAAAATGGGTCGACCTTGAGCTTGACCGATCGACACGAAACTCTGCATGTTGCAGGTCCAGATGGACCCTTGGTCACTGCCGCGAGCCCAGGTCAGATCGCACAGGCTAAAGGCATGCGGTTCCCCCTTGAAAAGACCAAAACACACCCAAAGGAATTCACTATTGGCAACTTGGGAAGCAGTTTTCTACCCCTTTGGCTTGACCCGTCAACCCGAAACTCATAGGGCCTCAAGTCCAGGGATTTGTCTTGGCACTGGCGCGAGCCCGGGTCAGATCGCTCAGCCGTAGCCGTTGCTGCACGGGTGCCAAGTTGGTGAAAAAACCCAAAAGTAGGCATTTTCAATGGGGTTTCTGGACCACTTGACCTTGACCGAGAGATTGGAACCTCTGAACGCGGCAAGGTGGGCGGGTCCCCTGGGCACGTTGGCGAGCCCAGGTCGGATGGCTCAGCCGATGGGCGTGCACTAGTCGTGACCAATTTGCTTACTTTTGTGCCGTGTTCAATCGCCGCTTTGACACCCTTGACCTTGTCAGACGGACCCCAAATCCTTATCGCCTTAGGTCCAGGTGGTCCCCTGGTCTCTGGCGCGAGCCCAGGTCAGATTGCACGGCCGAAGCCATTGCTCCATGCGACTCAAATTGGCAAAAACGGCAAAATGGGTCGACCTTGAGCTTGACCGATTGGCCCCGAAACTCTGCATGTTGCAGGTCCAGATGGACCCTTGGTCACTGCCGCGAGCCCAGGTCAAATCGCACAGGCTAAAGGCATGCGCTTCCCCCTTGAAAAGACCAAAACACAACCAAAGGCCTTCACTATTGGCAACTTGGGAAGCAGTTTTCTACCCCTTTGGCTTGACCCGTCAACCCGAAACTCATAGGGCCTCAAGTCCAGGGATTTGTCTTGGCACTGGCGCGAGCCTGGGTCAGATCGCTCAGCCGTAGCCGTTGCTGCACGGGTGCCAATTTGGTGAAAAAACCCAAAAGTAGACATTTTCAATGGGGTTTCTGGACCACTTGACCTTGACCAAGAGATTGGAACCTCTGAACGCGGCAAGGTGGGCGGGTCCCCTGGGCACGTTGGCGAGCCCAGGTCGGATGGCTCAGCCGATGGGCGTGCACCAGTCGTGACCAATTTGCTTACTTTTGTGCCGTGTTCAATCGCCGCTTTGACCCCCTTGACCTTGTCAGACGGACCCCAAATCCTTATCGCCTTAGGTCCAGGTGGTCCCCTGGTCTCTGGCGCGAGCCCAGGTCAGATTGCACGGCCGAAGCCATTGCTCCATGCGACTCAAATTGGCAAAAACGGCAAAATGGGTCGACCTTGAGCTTGACCAATCGACCCGAAACTCTGCATGTTGCAGGTCCAGATGGACCCTTGGTCACTGCCGCGAGCCCAGGTCAGATCGCACAGGCTAAAGGCATGCGGTTCCCCCTTGAAAAGACCAAAACACACCCAAAGGCCTTCACTATTGGCAACTTGGGAAGCAGTTTTCTACCCCTTTAGCTTGACCCGTCAACCCGAAACTCATAGGGCCTCAAGTCCAGGGATTTGTCTTGGCACTGGCGCAAACCCGGGTCAGATCGTTTAGCCGTAGCCGTTGCTGCACGGGTGCAAAGTTGGTGAAAAAACCCAAAAGTAGGCATTTTCAATTGGGTTTCTGGACCACTTGACCTTGACCGAGAGATTGGAACCTCTGAACGCGGCAAGGTGGGCGGGTCCCCTGGGCACGTTGGCGAGCCCAGGTCGGATGGCTCAGCCGATGGGCGTGCACTAGTCGTGACCAATTTGCTTACTTTTGTGCCGTGTTCAATCGCCGCTTTGACCCCCTTGACCTTGTCAGACGGACCCCAAATCCTTATCGTCTTAGGTCCAGGTGGTCCCCTGGTCTCTGGCGCGAGCCCAGGTCAGATCGCACGGCCAAAGCCATTGCTCCATGCGACTCAAATTGGCAAAAACGGCAAAATGAGTTGACCTTGACCTTGACCGATTGGCCCCAAAACTCTGCATGTTGCAGGTCCAGATGGACCCTTGGACACTGCCGCGAGCCCAGGTCAGATCGCACAGGCTAAAGGCATGCGGTTCCCCCTTGAAAAGACCAAAACACACCCAAAGGCCTTCACTATTGGCAACTTGGGAAACTGTTTTCTACCCCTTTGGCTTGACCCGTCAACCGGAAACTCATAGGGCCTCAAGTCCAGGGATTTGTCTTGGCACTGGCGCGAGCCCGGGTCAGATCGCTCAGCCGTAGCCGTTGCTGCACGGGTGCCAAGTTGGTGAAAACCCCCAAAAGTAGGCAATTTCAATGGGGTTTCTGGACCACTTGACCTTGACCGAGAGATTGGCACCTCTGAATGCGGCAAGGTGGGCGGGTCCCCTGGGCAAGTTGGCGCGCCCAGGTCGGATGGCTCAGCCGATGGGCGTGCACTAGTCGTGACCAATTTGCTTACTTTTGTGCTGTGTTCAATCGCCGCTTTGACCCCCTTGACCTTGTCAGAGGGACCCCAAATCCTTATCGCCTTAGGTCCAGGTGGTCCCCTGGTCTCTGGCCGAGCCCAGGTCAGATCGCACGGCCGAAGCCATTGCTCCATGCGACTCAAATTGGCAAAAATGGCAAAATGGGTCGACCTTGAGCTTGACAGATTGGCCCTGAAACTCTGCATGTTGCAGGTCCAGATGGACCCTTGGTCACTGCCGCGAGCCCAGGTCAGATCGCACAGGCTAAAGGCATGCGGTTCTCCCTTGAAAAGACCAAAACACACCCAAAGGCCTTCACTATTGGCAAATTGGGAAGCTGTTTTCTACCCCTTTGGCTTGACCCGTCAACCCGAAACTCATAGGGCCTCAAGTCCAGGGATTTGTCTTGGCACTGGCGCAAGCCCGGGTCAGATCGCTCAGCCGTAGCCGTTGCTGCACGGATGCCAAGTTGGTGAAAAAACCCAAAAGTAGGCATTTTCAATGGGGTTTCTGGACCACTTGACCTTGACCGAGAGATTGGAACCTCTGAACGCGGCAAGGTGGGCGGGTCCCCTGGGCACGTTGGCGAGCCCAGGTCGGATGGCTCAGCCGATGGGCGTGCACTAGTCGTGACCAATTTGCTTACTTTTGTGCCGTGTTCAATCGCCGCTTTGACCCCCTTGACCTTGTCAGACGGACCCCAAATCCTTATCGCCTTAGGTCCAGGTGGTCCCCTGGTCTCTTGTGCGAGCCCAGGTCAGATTGCACGGCTGAAGCCATTGCTCCATGCGACTCAAATTGGCAAAAATGGCAAAATGGGTCGACCTTGAGCTTGACCGATCGACCGGAAACTCTGCATGTTACAGGTCCAGATGGACCCTTTGTCACTGCAGCGAGCCCAGGTCAGATCGCACAGGCTAAAGGCATGCGGTTCCCCCTTGAAAAGACCAAAACACACCCAAAGGCCTTCATTTTTGGCAACTTGGGAAGCAGTTTTCTACCCCTTTGGCTTGACCCGTCAACCCGAAACTCATAGGGCCTCAAGTCCAGGGATTTGTCTTGGCACTGGCGCGAGCCCGGGTCAGATCGCTCAGCCGTAGCCGTTGCTGCACAGGTGCCAAGTTGGTGAAAAAACCCAAAAGTAGGCATTTTCAATGGGGTTTCTGGACCACTTGACATTGACCGAGAGATTGGAACCTCTGAACGCGACAAGGTGGGCGGGTCCCCTGGGCACGTTGGCGAGCCCAGGTCGGATGGCTCAGCCGATGGGCGTGCACTAGTCGTGACCAATTTGCTTACTTTTGTGCCGTGTTCAATAGCCGCTTTGACCCCCTTGACCTTGTCAGATGGACCCCAAATCCTTATCGCCTTAGGTCCAGGTGGTCCCCTGGTCTCTGGCGCGAGCCCAGGTCAGATCGCATGGCCGAAGCCATTGCTCCATGTGACTCAAATTGGCAAAAACGGCAAAATGGGTCGACCTTGAGCTTGACCGATCAACCCGAAACTCTGCATGTTGCAGGTCCAGATGGACCCTTGGTCACTGCCGCGAGCCCAGGTCAGATCGCACAGGCTAAAGGCATGCGGTTCCCCCTTGAAAAGACCAAAACACACCCAAAGGCCTTCACTATTGGCAACTTGGGAAGCTGTTTTCTACCCCTTTGGCTTGATCCGTCAACCCGAAACTCATAGGGCCTCAAGTCCAGGCATTTGTCTTGGCACTGGCGCGAGCCCGGGTCAGATCGCTCAGCCGTAGCCGTTGCTGCACGGGTGCCAAGTTGGTGAAAAAAACCAAAAGTAGGCATTTTCAATGGGGTTTCTGGACCACTTGACCTTGACCGAGAGATTGGAACCTCTGAACGCGGCAAGGTGGGCGGGTCCCCTGGGCACGTTGGCGAGCCCAGGTCGGATGGCTCAGCCGATGGGCGTGCACTAGTCGTGACCAATTTGCTTACTTTTGTGCCGTGTTCAATCGCCGCTTTTACCCCCTTGACCTTGTCAGACGGACCCCAAATCCTTATCGCCTTAGGTCCAGGTGGTCCCCTGGTCTCTGGCGCGAGCCCAGGTCAGATCGCACGGCCAAAGCCATTGCTCCATGCGACTCAAATTGGCAAAAACGGCAAAATGGGTCGACCTTGAGCTTGACCGATCGACCCGAAACTCTGCATGTTGCAGGTCCAGATGGACCCTTGGTCACTGCTGCGAGCCCAGGTCAGATCGCACAGGCTAAAGGCATGCGGTTCCCCCTTGAAAAGACCAAAACACACCTAAAGGCCTTCACTATTGGCAACTTGGGAATCAGTTTTCTACCTCTTTGGCTTGACCCGTCAACCCGAAACTCATAGGGCCTCAAGTCCAGGGATTTGTCTTGGCACTGGCGCAAGCCCGGGTCAGATCGCTCAGCCGTAGCCGTTGCTGCACGGGTGCCAAGTTGGTGAAAAAACCCAAAAGAAGGCATTTTCAATGGGGTTTCTGGACCACTTGACCTTGACCGAGAGATTGGAACCTCTGAACGCGGCAAGGTGGGCGGGTCCCCTGGGCACGTTGGCGAGCCCAGGTCGGATGGCTCAGCCGATGGGCGTGCACTAGTCGTGACCAATTTGCTTACTTTTGTGCCGTGTTCAATCGCCGCTTTGACCCCCTTGACCTTGTCAGACGGACCCCAAATCCTTATCGCCTTAGGTCCAGGTGGTCCCCTGGTCTCTGGCGCGAGCCCAGGTCAGATCGCACGGCCGAAGCCATTGCTCCATACGACTCAAATTGGCAAAAACGGCAAAAAATGGGTCGACCTTGAGCTTGACCGATCGACCCCAAACTCTGCATGTTGCAGGTCCAAATGGACCCTTGGTCACTGCCGCGAGCCCAGGTCAGATCGCACAGGCTAAAGGCATGCGGTTCCCCCTTGAAAAGACCAAAACACACCCAAAGGCCTTCACTATTGGCAACTTGGGAAGCAGTTTTCTACCCCTTTGGCATGACCCGTCAACCTGAAACTCATAGGGCCTCAAGTCCAGGGATTTGTCTTGGCACTGGCGCGAGCCCGGGTCAGATCGCTCAGCCGTAGCCGTTGCTGCACGGGTGCCAAGTTGGTGAAAAAACCCAAAAGTAGGCATTTTCAATGGGGTTTCTGGACCACTTGACCTTGACCGAGAGATTGGAACCTCTGAACGCGGCAAGGTGGGCGGGTCCCCTGGGCACGTTGGCGAGCCCAGGTCGGATGGCTCAGCCGATGGGCGTGCACTAGTCGTCACCAATTTGCTTACTTTTGTGCCGTGTTCAATCGCCGCTTTGACCCCCTTGACCTTGTCAGACAGACCCCAAATCCTTATCACCTTAGGTCCAGGTGGTCCCCTGGTCTTTGACCCGAAACTCATAGGGCCTCAAGTCCAGGGATTTGTCTTGGCACTGGCGCAAGCCCGGGTCAGATCGCTCAGCCGTAGCCGTTGCTGCACGGGTGCCAAGTTGGTGAAAAAACCCAAAAGTAGGCATTTTCAATGGGGTTTCTGGACCACTTGACCTTGACCGAGAGATTGGAACCTCTGAACGCGGCAAGGTGGGCAGGTCCCCTGGGCACGTTGGCGAGCCCAGGTCGGATGGCTCAGCCGATCGGCTTGCACTAGTCGTGACCAATTTGCTTACTTTTGTGCCGTGTTCAATCGCCGCTTTGATCCCCTTGACCTTGTCAGACGGACCCCAAATCCTTATCGCCTTAGGTCCAGGTGGTCCCCTGGTCTCTGGCGCGAGCCCAGGTCAGATCGCACGGCCGAAGCCATTGCTCCATGCGACTCAAATTGGCAAAAACAGCAAAATGGGTCGACCTTGAGCTTGACCGATCGACCCGAAACTCTGCGTGTTGCAGGTCCAGATGGACCCTTGGTCACTGCCGCGAGCCCAGGTCAGATCGCACAGGCTAAAGGCATGCGGTTCCCCCTTGAAAAGACCAAAACACACCCAAAGGCCTTCACTATTGGCAACTTGGGAAGCTGTTTTCTACCCCTTTGGCTTGACCCGTCAACCCGAAACTCATAGGGCCTCAAGTCCAGGGATTTGTCTTGGCACTGGCGCAAGCCCGGGTCAGATCGCTCAGCCGTAGCCGTTGCTGCACGGGTGCCAAGTTGGTGAAAAAACCCAAAAGTAGGCATTTTCAATGGGGTTTCTGGACCACTTGACCTTGACCGAGAGATTGGAACCTCTGAACGCGGCAAGGTGGGCAGGTCCCCTGGGCACGTTGGCGAGCCCAGGTCGGATGGTTCAGCCGATGTGTGTGCACTAGTCGTGACCAATTTGCTTACTTTTGTGCGGTGTTCAATCACCGCTTTGACCCCCTTGACCTTGTCAGACGGACCCCAAATCCTTATCGCCTTAGGTCCAGGTGGTCCCCTGGTCTCTGGCGCGAGCCCAGGTCAGATCGCACAGCGGAAGCCATTGCTCCATGCGACTCAAATTGGCAAAAACAGCAAAATGGGTCGACCTTGAGCTTGACCGATTGACTTGAAACTCTGCATGTTGCAGGTCCAGATGGACCCTTGGTCACTGCCGCGAGCCCAGGTCAGATCGCACAGGCTAAAGGCATGCAGTCCCCCTTGAAAAGACCAAAACACACCCAAAGGCCTTCACTATTGGCAACTTGGGAAGCAGTTTTCTACCCCTTTGGCTTGACCCGTCAACCCGAAACTCATAGGGCCTCAAGTCCAGGGATTTGTCTTGGCACTGGCGCGAGCCCGGGTCAGATCGCTCAGCCGTAGCCATTGCTGCACGGGTGCCAAGTTGGTGAAAAAACCCAAAAGTAGGCATTTTCAATGGGGTTTCTGGACCACTTGACCTTGACCGAGAGATTGGAACCTCTGAACGCGGCAAGGTGGGCGGGTCCCCTGGGCACGTTGGCAAGCCCAGGTCAGATGGCTCAGCCGATGGGCGTGCACTAGTCGTGACCAATTTGCTTACTTTTGTGCCGTGTTCAATCGCCACTTTGACCCCCTTGACCTTGTCAGACGGACCCCAAATCCTTATCGCCTTAGGTCCAGGTGGTCCCCTGGTCTCTGGCGCGAGCCCAGGTCAGATCGCACGGCCGAAGCCATTGCTCCATGCGACTCAAATTGGCAAAAACGGCAAAATGGGTCGACCTTGAGCTTGACCGATCGACCTGAAACTCTGCATGTTGCAGGTCCAGATGGACCCTTGGTCACTGCCGCGAGCCCAGGTCAGATCGCACAGGCTAAAGGCATGCGGTTCCCCCTTGAAAAGACCAAAACACACCCAAAGGCCTTCACTATTGGCAACTTGGGAAGCTGTTTTCTACCCCTTTGGCTTGACCCGTCAACCCGAAACTCATAGGGCCTCAAGTCCAGGGATTTGTCTTGGCACTGGCGCAAGCCCGGGTCAGATCGCTCAGCCGTAGCCGTTGCTGCACGGGTGCCAAGTTGGTGAAAAAACCCAAAAGTAGGCATTTTCAATGGGGTTTCTGGACCACTTGACCTTGACCGAGAGATTGGAACCTCTGAACGCGGCAAGGTGGGCGGGTACCCTGGGCACGTTGGCGAGCCCAGGTCGGATGGCTCAGCCGATGGGCGTGCACTAGTCGTGACCAATTTACTTACTTTTGTGCCGTGTTCAATCGCCGCTTTGACCCCCTTGACCTTGTCAGACGGACCCCAAATCCTTATCGCCTTAGGTCCAGGTGGTCCCCTGGTCTCTGGCGCGAGCCCAGGTCAGATCGCACGGCCGAAGCCATTGCTCCTTGCGACTCAAATTGGCAAAAACGGCAAAATGGGTCGACCTTGAGCTTGACCGATCGACCCGAAACTCTGCATGTTGCAGGTCCAGATGGACCCTTGGTCACTGCCGCGAACCCAGGTCAGATCGCACAGGCTAAAGGCATGCGGTTCCCCCTTGAAAAGACCAAAACACACCCAAAGGCCTTCACTATTGGCAACTTGGGAAGCAGTTTTCTACCCCTTTGGCTTGACCCGTCAACCCGAAACTCATAGGGCCTCAAGTCCAGGGATTTGTCTTGGCACTGGCGCGAGTCCGGGTCAGATCGCTCAGCCGTAGCCGTTGCTGCACGGGTGTCAAGTTGGTGAAAAAACCCAAAAGTAGGCATTTTCACTTGGGTTTCTGGACCATTTGACCTTGACCGAGAGATTGGAACCTCTGAACGCGGCAAGGTGGGCGGGTCCCCTGGGCACGTTGGCGAGCCCAGGTCGGATGGCTCAGCCGATGGGCGTGCACTAGTCGTGACCAATTTGCTTAATTTTGTGCCGTGTTCAATCGCTGCTTTGACCCCCTTGACCTTGTCAGACGGACCCCAAATCCTTATCGCCTTAGGTCCAGGTGGTCCCCTGGTCTCTGGCGCGAGCCCATGTCAGATCGCACGGCCGAAGCCATTGCTCCATGCGACTCAAATTGGCAAAAACGGCAAAATGGGTCGACCTTGAGCTTGACCGATCGACCCGAAACTCTGCATGTTGCAGGTCCAGATGGACCCTTGGTCACTGCCGCGAGCCCAGGTCAGATCGCACAGGCTAAAGGCATGCGGTTCCCCCTTGAAAAGACCAAAACACACCCAAAGGCCTTCACTATTGGCAACTTGGGAAGCTGTTTTCTACCCCTTTGGCTTGACCCGTCAACCCGAAACTCATAGGGCCTCAAGTCCAGAGATTTGTCTTGGCACTGGCGCAGCCCGGGTCAGATCGCTCAGCCGTAGCCGTTGCTGCATGGGTGCCAAGTTGGTGAAAAAACCCAAAAGTAGGCATTTTCACTTGGGTTTCTGGACCACTTGACCTTGACCGAGAGATTGGAACCTCTGAACGCGGCAAGGTGGGCGGGTCCCCTGGGCACGTTGGCGAGCCCAGGTCGGATGGCTCAGCCAATGGGCGTGCACTAGTCGTGACCAATTTGCTTACTTTTGTGCCGTGTTCAATCGCCGCTTTGACCCCCTTGACCTTGTCAGACGGACCCCAAATCCTTATCGCCTTAGGTCCAGGTGGTCCCCTGGTCTCTGGCGCGAGCCCAGGTCAGATCGCACGGCCAAAGCCATTGCTCCATGCGACTCAAATTGGCAAAAACGGCAAAATGGGTCGACCTTGAGCTTGACCGATCGACCCGAAACTCTGCATGTTGCAGGTCCAGATGGACCCTTGGTCACTGCCGCGAGCCCAGGTCAGATCGCACAGGCTAAAGGCATGCGGTTCCCCCTTGAAAAGACCAAAACACACCCAAAGGCTTTCACTATTGGCAACTTGGGAAGCAGTTTTCTACCCCTTTGGCTTGACCCGTCAACCCGAAACTCATAGGGCCTCAAGTCCAGGGATTTGTCTTGGCACTGGCGCAAGCAAGGGTCAGATCGCTCAGCCGTAGCCGTTGCTGCACGGGTGCCAAGTTGGTGAAAAAACCCAAAAGTAGGCATTTTCAATGGGGTTTCTGGACCACTTGACCTTGACCGAGAGATTGGAACCTCTGAACGCGGCAAGGTGGGCGGGTCCCCTGGGCACGTTGGCGAGCCTAGGTCGGATGGCTCAGCCGATGGGCGTGCACTAGTCGTGACCAATTTGCTTACTTTTGTGCCGTGTTCAATCGCCGCTTTGACCCCCTTGACCTTGTCAGACGGACCCCAAATCCTTATCGCCTTAGGTCCAGGTGGTCCCCTGGTCTCTGGCGCGAGCCCAGGTCAGATCGCACGGCCGAAGCCATTGCTCCATGCGACTCAAATTGGCAAAAACGGCAAAATGGGTCGACCTTGAGCTTGACCGATCGACCGGAAACTCTGCATGTTGCAGGTCCAGATGGACCCTTGGTCACTGCCGCGAGCCCAGGTCAGATAGCACAGGCTAAAGGCATGCGGTTCCCCCTAGAAAAGACCAAAACACACCCAAAGGTCTTCACTATTGGCAATTTGGGAAGCAGTTTTCTACCCCTTTGGCTTGACCCGTCAACCCGAAACTCATAGGGCCTCAAGTCCAGGGATTTGTCTTGGCACTGGCGCGAGCCCGGGTCAGATCGCTCAGCCGTAGCCGTTGCTGCACGGGTGCCAAGTTGGTGAAAAAACCCAAAAGTAGGCATTTTCAATGGGGTTTCTGGACCACTTGACCTTGACCGAGAGATTGGAACCTCTGAACGCAGCAAGGTGGGCGGGTCCCCTGGGCACGTTGGCCAGCCCAGGTCGGATGGCTCAGCCGATGGGCGTGCACTAGTCGTGACCAATTTGCTTACTTTTGTGCCGTGTTCAATCGCCGCTTTGACCCCCTTGACCTTGTCAGACGGACCCCAAATCCTTATCGCCTTAGGTCCAGGTGGTCCCCTGGTCTCTTGCGCGAGCCCAGGTCAGATCGCACAGCCAAAGCCATTGCTCCATGCGACTCAAATTGGCAAAAACGGCAAAATGGGTCGACCTTGAGCTTGACCGATCGACCCGAAACTCTGCATGTTGCAGGTCCAGATGGACCCTTGGTCACTGCCGCGAGCCCAGGTCAGATCGCACAGGCTAAAGGCATACGGTTCCCCCTTGAAAAGACCAAAACACACCCAAAGGCCTTCACTATTGGCAACTTGGGAAGCAGTTTTCTACCCCTTTGGCTTGACCCGTCAACCCGAAACTCATAGGGCCTCAAGTCCAGGGATTTGTCTTGGCACTGGCGTGAGCCCGGGTCAGATCGCTCAGCCGTAGCCGTTGCTGCACGGGTGCCAAGTTGGTAAAAAACTTCAAAAGTAGGCATTTTCAATGGGGTTTCTGGACCATTTGACCTTGACCGAGAGATTGGAACCTCTGAACGCAGCAAGGTGGGCGGGTCCCCTGTACACGTTGGCGAGCCCAGGTGGGATGGCTCAGCCGATGGGCGTGCACTAGTCGTGACCAATTTGCTTACTTTTGTGCCGTGTTCAATCGCTGCTTTGACCCCCTTGACCTTGTCAGACAGACCCCAAATCCTTATCCCCTTAGGTCCAGGTGGTCCCCTGGTCTCTGGCGCGAATCCAGGTCAGATCGCACGGCCGAAGCCATTGCTCCATGCGACTCAAATTGGCAAAAACGGCAAAATGGGTCGACCTTGAGCTTGACCGATCGACCCGAAACTCTGCATGTTGCAGGTCCAGATGGACCCTTGGTCACTGCCGCGAGCCCAGGTCAGATCGCACAGGCTAAAGGCATGCGGTTCCCCCTTGAAAAGACCAAAATACACCCAAAGGCCTTCACTATTGGCAACTTGGGAAGCTGTTTTCTACCCCTTTGGCTTGACCCGTCAACCCGAAACTCATAGGGCCTCAAGTCCAGGGATTTGTCTTGGCACTGGCGCGAGCCCGGGTCAGATCGCTCAGCCGTAGCCGTTGCTGCACGGGTGCCAAGTTGGTGAAAAAAGCCAAAAGTAGGCATTTTCAATGGGGTTTCTGGACCACTTGACCTTGACCGAGAGATTGGAACCTCTGAACGCAGCAAGGTGGGCGGGTCCCCTGGGCACGTTGGCGAGCCCAGGTCGGATGGCTCAGCCGATGGGCGTGCACTAGTCGTGACCAATTTGCTTACTTTTGTGCCGTGTTCAATCGCCGCTTTGACCCCCTTGACCTTGTCAGACGGACCCCAAATCCTTATCGCCTTAGGTCCAGGTGGTCCCCTGGTCTCTGGCGCGAGCCCAGGCCAGATCGCACAGCCAAAAGCCATTGCTCCATGCGACTCAAATTGGCAAAAACGGCAAAATGGGTCGACCTTGAGCTTGACCAATCGACCCGAAACTCTGCATGTTGCAGGTCCAGATGGACCCTTGGTCACTGCCGCGAGCCCAGGTCAGATCGCACAGGCTAAAGGCATGCAGTTCCCCCTTGAAAAGACCAAAACACACCCAAAGGCCTTCACTATTGGCAACTAGGGAAGCAGTTTTCTACCCCTTTGGCTTGACCCGTCAACCCGAAACTCATAGGGCCTCAAGTCCAGGAATTTGTCTTGGCACTTGCGCAAGACCGGGTCAGATTGCTCAGCCGTAGCCGTTGATGCACGGGTGCCAAGTTGGTGAAAAAACCCCAAAGTAGGCATTTTCAATGGGGTTTCTGGACCACTTGACCTTGACCGAGAGATTGGAACCTCTGAACGCGGCAAGGTGGGCGGGTCCCCTGGGCACGTTGGCGAGCCCAGGTCGGATGGCTCAGCCGATGGGCGTGCACTGGTCGTGACCAATTTGCTTACTTTCGTGCCGTGTTCAATCGCCGCTTTGACCCCCTTGACCTTGTCAGACGGACCCCAAAATTCTTATCACCTTAGGTCCAGGTGGTCCCCTGGTCTCTGGTGCGAGCCCAGGTCAGATCGCACGGCCGAAGCCATTGCTCCATGCGCCTCAAATTGGCAAAAACGGCAAAATGGGTCGACCTTGAGCTTGACCGATCAACCCGAAACTCTGCATGTTGCAGGTCCAGATGGACCCTTGGTCACTGCCGCGAGCCCAGGTCAGATCGCACAGGCTAAAGGCATGCGGTTCCCTCTTGAAAAGACCAAATCACACCCAAAGGCATTCACTATTGGCAACTTGGGAAGCAGTTTTCTACCCCTTTGGCTTGACCCGTCAACCCGAAACTCATAGGGCCTCAAGTCCAGGGATTTGTCTTGGCACTGGCGCGAGCCCGGGTCAGATCGCTCAGCCGTAGCCGTTGCCGCACGGGTGCCAATTGGTGAAAAAACCCAAAAGTAGGCATTTTCAATGGGGTTTCTGGACCACTTGACCTTGACCGAGAGATTGGAACCTCTGAACGCGGCAAGGTGGGCGGGTCCCCTGGGCACGTTGGCGAGCCCAGGTCGGATGGCTCAGCCGATGGGCGTGCACTAGTCGTGACCAATTTGCTTACTTTCGTGCCGTGTTCAATCGCCGCTTTGACCCCCTTGACCTTGTCAGACGGACCCCAAATCCTTATCGCCTTAGGTCCAGGTGGTCCCCTGGTCTCTGGCGCGAGCCCAGGTCAGATCGCACGGCCGAAGCCATTGCTCCATGCGCCTCAAATTGGCAAAAACGGCAAAATGGGTCGACCTTGAGCTTGACCGATCGACCCGAAACTCTGCATGTTGCAGGTCCAGATGGACCCTTTATCACTGCCGCGAGCCCAGGTCAGATCGCACAGGCTAAAGGCATGCGGTTCCCCCTTGAAAAGACCAAATCACACCCAAAGGCCTTCACTATTGGCAACTTGGGAAGCAGTTTTCTACCCCTTTGGCTTGACCCGTCAACCCGAAACTCATAGGGCCTCAAGTCCAGGGATTTGTCTTGGCACTGGCGCGAGCCCGGATCAGATCGCTCAGCCGTAGCCGTTGCTGCACGGGTGCCAAGTTGGTGAAAAAACCCAAAAGTAGGCATTTTCAATGGGGTTTCTGGACCACTTGACCTTGACCAAGAGATTGGAACCTCTGAACACGGCAAGGTGGGCGGGTACCCTGGGCACGTTAGCGAGCCCAGGTCGGATGGCTCAGCCGATGGGCGTGCACTAGTCGTGACCAATTTGCTTACTTTTGTGCCGTGTTCAATCGCCGCTTGACCCCCTTGACCTTGTCAGACGGACCCCAAATCCTTATTGCCTTAGGTCCAGGTGGTCCCCTGGTCTCTGGCGCGAGCCCAGGTAAGATCGCACGGCCGAAGCCATTGCTCCATGCGACTCAAATTGGCCAAAACGGCAAAATGGGTCGACCTTGAGCTTGACCGATCGACCTGAAACTCTGCATGTTGCAGGTCCAGATGGACCCTTGGTCACTGCCGCGAGCCCAGGTCAGATCGCACAGGCTAAAGGCATGCGGTTCCCCCTTGAAAAGACCAAAACACACCCAAAGGCCTTCACTATTGGCAACTTTGGAAGCAGTTTTCTACCCCTTTGGCTTGACCCGTCAACCCGAAACTCATAGGGCCTCAAGTCCAGGGATTTGTCTTGGCACTGGCGCGAGTCCGGGTCAGATCGCTCAGCCGTAGCCGTTGCTGCACGGGTGCCAAGTTGGTGAAAAAACCCAAAAGTAGGCATTTTCAATGGGGTTTCTGGACCACTTGACCTTGACCAAGAGATTGGAACCTCTGAACGCCGCAAGGTGGGCGGGTACCCTGGGCACGTTGGCGAGCCCAGGTCGGATGGCTCAGCCGATGGGCGTGCACTAGTCGTGACCAATTTGCTTACTTTTGTGCCGTGTTCAATCGCTGCTTTGACCCCCTTGACCTTGTCAGACGGACCCCAAATCCTTATCGCCTTAGGTCCAGGTGGTTCCCTGGTCTCTGGCGCGAGCCCAGGTCAGATCGCACGGCCGAAGCCATTGCTCCATGCGACTCAAATTGGCAAAAACGGCAAAATGGGTCGACCTTGAGCTTGACCGATCGACCCGAAACTCTGCATGTTGCAGGTCCAGATGGACCCTTGGTCACTGCTGCGAGCCCAGGTCAGATCGCACAGGCTAAAGGCATGCGGTTCCCCCTTGAAAAGACCAAAACACACCCAAAGGCCTTCACTATTGGCAACTTGGGAAGCAGTTTTCTACCCCTTTGGCTTGACCCGTCAACCCGAAACTCATAGGGCCTCAAGTCCAGGGATTTGTCTTGGCACTGGCGCGAGCCCGGGTCAGATCACTCAGCCGAAGCCATTGCTGCACGGGTGCCAAGTTGGTGAAAAAACCCAAAAGTAGGCATTTTCAATGGGGTTTCTGGACCACTTGACCTTGACCGAGATATTGGAACCTCTGAACGCGGCAAGGTGGGCGGGTCCCCTGGGCACGTTGGCGAGCCCAGGTCGGATGGCTCAGCCGATGGGCGTGCACTAGTCGTGACCAATTTGCTTACTTTTGTGCCGTATTCAATCGCCGCTTTGACCCCCTTGACCTTGTCAGACGGACTCCAAATCCTTATCGCCTTAGGTCCAGGTGGTCCCCTGGTCTCTGGCGCGAGCCCAGGTCAGATCGCACGGCCGAAGACATTGCTCCATGCGACTCAAATTGGCAAAAACGGCAAAATGGGTCGACCTTGAGCTTGACCGATCGACCCGAAACTCTGCATGTTGCAGGTCCAGATGGACCCTTGGTCACTGCCGCGAGCCCAGGTCAGATCGCACAGGCTAAAGGCATGCGGTTCCCCCTTGAAAAGACCAAAACACACCCAAAGGCCTTCACTAATGGCAACTTGGGAAGCAGTTTTCTACCCCTTTGGCTTGACCCGTCAACCCGAAACTCATAGGGCCTCAAGTCCAGGGATTTGTCTTGGCACTGGCGCGAGCCCGGGTCAGATCGCTCAGCCGTAGCCGTTGCTGCACGGGTGCCAAGTTGGTGAAAAAACCCAAAAGTAGGCATTTTCAATGGGGTTTCTGGACCACTTGACCTTGACCGAGATATTGGAACCTCTGAACGCGGAAAGGTGGGCGGGTCCCCTGGGCACGTTGGCGAGCCCAGGTCGGATGGCTCAGCCGATGGGCGTGCACTAGTCCTGACCAATTTGCTTACTTTTGTGCCGTGTTCAATCGCCGCTTCGACCCCCTTGACCTTGTCAGACGGACCCCAAATCCTTATTGCCTTAGGTCCAGGTGGTCCCCTGGTCTCTGGCGCGAGCCCAGGTCAGATCGCACGGCCGAAGCCATTGCTCCATGCGACTCAAATTGGCAAAAACGGCAAAATTGGTCGACCTTGAGCTTGACCGATCGACCCGAAACTCTGCATGTTGCAGGTCCAGATGGACCCTTGGTCACTGCCGTGAGCCCAGGTCAGATCGCACAGGCTAAAGGCATGCGGTTCCCCCTTGAAAAGACCAAAACACACCCAAAAGCCTTTACTATTGGCAACTTGGGAAGCTGTTTTCTACCCCTTTGGCTTGACCCGTCAACCCGAAACTCATAGGGCCTCAAGTCCAGGGATTTGTCATGGCACTGGCGCGAGCCCGGGTCAGATCGCTCAGCCGTAGCCGTTGCTGCACGGGTGCCAAGTTGGTGAAAAAAACCAGAAGTAGGCATTTTCAATGGGGTTTCTGGACCACTTGACCTTGACCGAGATATTGGAACCTCTGAACGCGGCAAGGTGGGCGGGTCCCCTGGGCACGTTGGCGAGCCCAGGTCGGATGGCTCAGCCGATGGGCGTGCACTAGTCATGACCAATTTGCTTACTTTTGTGCCGTGTTCAATCGCCGCTTTGACCCCCTTGACCTTGTCAGACGGACCCCAAATCCTTATTGCCTTAGGTCCAGGTGGTCCCCTGGTCTCTTGCGCGAGCCCAGGTCAGATCGCATGGCCGAAGCCATTGCTCCATGCGACTCAAATTGGCAAAAACGGCAAAATGGGTCGACCTTGAGCTTGACCGATCGACCCGAAACTCTGCATGTTGCAGGTCCAGATGGACCCTTGGTCACTGCCGCGAGTCCAGGTCAGATCGCACAGGCTAAAGGCATGCGGTTCCCCCTTGAAAAGACCAAAACACACCCAAAGGCCTTCACTATTGGCAACTTGGGAAGCTGTTTTCTACCCCTTTGGCTTGACCCGTCAACCCGAAACTCATAGGGCCTCAAGTCCAGGGATTTGTCTTGGCACTGGCGCGAGCCCGGGTCAGATTGCTCAGCCGTAGCCGTTGCTGCACGGGTGCCAAGTTGGTGAAAAAACCCAAAAGTAGGCATTTTCAATGGGGTTTCTGGACCACTTGACCTTGACCGAGAGATTGGAACCTCTGAACGCGGCAAGGTGGGCGGGTCCCCTGGGCACGTTGGCGAGCCCAGGTCGGATGGCTCAGCCGATGGGCGTGCACTAGTCGTGACCAATGTGCTTACTTTTGTGCCGTGTTCAATCGCCTTTAGGTCCAGGTGGTCCCCTGGTCTCTGGCGCGAGCCCAGGTCAGATCGCACGGCCGAAGACATTGCTCCATGCGACTCAAATTGGCAAAAACGGCAAAATGGGTCGACCTTGAGCTTGACCGATCGACCCGAAACTCTGCATGTTGCAGGTCCAGATGGACCCTTGGTCACTGCCGCGAGCCCAGGTCAGATCGCACAGGCTAAAGGCATGCGGTTCCCCCTTGAAAAGACCAAAACACACCCAAAGGCCTTCACTATTGGCAACTTGGGAAGCTGTTTTCTACCCCTTTGGCTTGACCCGTCAACCCGAAACTCATAGGGCCTCAAGTCCAGGGATTTGTCTTGGCACTGGCGCGAGCCCGGGTCAGATCGCTCAGCCGTAGCCGTTGCTGCACGGGTGCCAAGTTGGTGAAAAAACCCAAAAGTAGGCATTTTCAATGGGGTTTCTGGACCACTTGACCTTGACCGAGAGATTGGAACCTCTGAACGCGGCAAGGTGGGCGGGTCCCCTAGGCACATTCGCCAGCCCAGGTCAGATGGCTTAGCCGATGGGCGTGCCCTCGTCATGACCAATTTGCCTACTTTTGTGCCGTGTTCAATCACCGCTTTGACCCCCTTGACCTTGGCAGATGGACCCTATATATTTATCACCTTAGGTCAAGGTGGTCCCCTGGTCTCTGGCGCGAGCCCAGGTCAGATCGCACGGCAGAACCCATTGCTCTATGCGACTCAAATTGGCAAAAACGGCAAAATGGGTCAACCTTGAGCTTGACTGATCCGCTGAACCCGAAACTCATAGGGCCTCAAGTCCGGGGATTCATCTTGGCACTGGCGAGAGCCCAGGTCAAATCGCTCAGCCGTTGCTGTTGCTGCACGGGTGCCAAGTTGGTGAAAAACCCCAAAGTAGGCAATTTCAATAGTGTTTCTGGACCACTTGACCTTGACCGAGAAATTGGAACCTCTGAACGTGGCAAGGTGGGCGGGTCCCCTGGGCACATTCGTGAGCCCAGGTCGGATGGCTTAGCCAATGGGCGTGCGCTCGTCGTGACCAATTTGCCTACTTTTGTGCCGTGTTCAATCACCGCTTTGACCCCCTTGACCCTGGCAGATGGACCCCATATCCTTATCGCCTTAGGTCCAGGTGGTCCCCTGGTCTCTGGCGCGCGCCCAGGTCAGATCGCACGGCAGAAGCCATTGCTCTATGCGACTCAAATTGGCAAAAACGGCAAAATGGGTCAACCTTAAGCTTGACCGATCGGCCAGAAACTCTGCGTGTTGCAGGTCCAGTTAGACCCTTGGTCACTGCCGCGAGCCCAGGTCAGATCGCACGGCCCAAAGGCATGCGGTTCACTCTTGAAAAACCAAAACACACCCAAAAGGCCTTCACTATTGGCAACTTGGGAAGCAGTTTTCTACCCCTTTGGCTTGACCCGTGAACCCGAAACTCAAAGGGCCTCAAGTCCGGGGATTCATCTTGGCACTAGCGCGAGCCCGGGTCAGATCGCTCAGTCATTGCCGTTGCTGCACGGGTGCCAAGTTGTTGAAAAACCCCAAAAGTAGGCAATTTCAATGGTGTTTCTGGACCACTTGACCTTGACCGAGAGATTGAAACCTCTGAGCGTGGCAAGGTGGGCGGGTCCCCTGGGCACATTCACGAGCCCTGGTCGGATGGCTCAGCCAATGGGCGTGCGCTCGTCGTGACCAATTTGCCTACTTTTGTGCCGTGTTCAATCACCGCTTTGACCCCCTTGACCTTGGCAGATGGACCCCATATCCTTATCGCCTTAGGTCCAGGTGGTCCCCTGGTCTCTGGCGCGAGCCCAGGTCAGATGGCATGGCAGAAGCCATTGCTCTATGCGACTCAAATTGGCAAAAACGGCAAAATGGGTCAACCTTGAGCTTGACCGATTTTGCCCCAAACTCTGCGTGTTGCAGGTCCAGTTGGACCCTTGGTCACTGCCGCGAGCCCAGGTCAGATCGCACGGCCCAAAGGCATGCGGTTCACTCTTGAAAAACCAAAACACACCCAAAAGGCCTTCACTATTGGCAACTTGATAAGAAGTTTTCTACCCCTTCAGCTTGACCCGTGAACCCAAAACTCATAGGGCCTCAAGTCCGGGGAGTCATCTTGGCACTGGCGCGAGCCCAGGTCAGATCGCTCAGCCGTAGCCGTTGCTGCACCGGTGCCAAGATGGTGAAAAACCCCAAAAGTAGGCAATTTCAATGGTGTTTCTGGACCACTTGACCTTGACCGAGAGATTGGAACCTCTGAACGTGGCAAGGTGGGCGGGTCCCCTGGGCACATTCACGAGCCCTGGTCGGATAGCTTAGCCAATAGACGTGCGCTCGTCGTGACCAATTTGCCTACTTTTGTGCCGTGTTCAATCACCGCTTTGACCCCCTTGACCTTGGCAGATGGACTCCATATCCTTATCACCTTAGGTCAAGGTGGTCCCCTGGTCTCTGGCGCGAGCCCAGGTCAGATCGCACGGCAGAAGCCATTGCTCTATGCGACTCAAATTGGCGAAAACGGCAAAATGGGTCAACCTTGAGCTTGACCGATTGGCCCGAAACTCTGCGTGTTGCAGGTCCAGTTGGACCCTCAGTCACTGCCGCGAGCCCAGGTCAGATCGCACGGCCCAAAGGCATGCGGTTCACTCTTGAAAAACCAAAACACACCCAAAAGGCCTTCACTATTGGCAAATTGGGAGGCAGTTTTCTACCCCTTCGGCTTGACCCGTGAACCTGAAACTCATAGGGCCTCAAGTCCAGGGATTCATCTTGGCACTGGCGCGAGCCCGGGTCAGATAGCTCAGCCGTAGCCGTTGCTGCACGGGTGCCAAGTTGGTGAAAAACCCAAAAGTAGGCATTTTCAATGGGGTTTCTGGACCACTTGACCTTGACCGAGATATTGGAACCTCTGAACGCGGCAAGGTGGGCGGGTCCCCTGGGCACGTTGGCGAGCCCAGGTCGGATGGCTCAGCCGATGGGCGTGCACTAGTCGTGACCAATTTGCTTACTTTTGTGCCGTATTCAATCGCCGCTTTGACCCCCTTGACCTTGTCAGGCGGACTCCAAATTCTTATCGCCTTAGGTCCAGGTGGTCCCCTGGTCTCTGGCGCGAGCCCAGGTCAGATCGCACGGCCGAAGCCATTGCTCCATGCGACTCAAATTGGCAAAAACGGCAAAATGGGTCGACCTTGAGCTTGACCGATCGACCCGAAACTCTGCATGTTGCAGGTCCAGATGGACCCTTGGTCACTGCCGTGAGCCCAGGTCAGATCGCACAGGCTAAAGGCATGCGGTTCCCCCTTGAAAAGACCAAAACACACCCAAAGGCCTTCACTATTGGCAACTTGGGAAGCTGTTTTCTACCCCTTTGGCTTGACCCGTCAACCCGAAACTCATAGGGCCTCAAGTCCAGGGATTTGTCTTGGCACTGGCGCGAGCCCGGGTCAGATCGCTCAGCCGTAGCCCTTGCTGCACGGGTGCCAAGTTGGTGAAAAAACCCAGAAGTAGGCATTTTCAATGGGGTTTCTGGACCACTTGACCTTGACCGAGATATTGGAACCTCTGAATGCGGCAAGGTGGGCGGGTCCCCTGGGCACGTTGGCGAGCCCAGGTCGGATGGCTCAGCCGATGGGCGTGCACTAGTCGTGACCAATTTGCTTACTTTTGTGCCGTGTTCAATCGCCGCTTTGACCCCCTTGACCTTGTCAGACGGACCCCAAATCCTTATTGCCTTTAGGTCCAGGTGGTCCCCTGGTCTCTGGCGCGAGCCCAGGTCAGATCGCATGGCCGAAGCCATTGCTCCATGCGACTCAAATTGGCAAAAACGGCAAAATGGGTCGACCTTGAGCTTGACCGATCGACCCGAAACTCTGCATGTTGCAGGTCCAGATGGACCCTTGGTCACTGCCGCGAGTCCAGGTCAGATCGCTCAGGCTAAAGGCATGCGGTTCCCCCTTGAAAAGACCAAAACACACCCAAAGGCCTTCACTATTGGCAACTTGGGAAGCAGTTTTCTACCCCTTTGGCTTGACCCGTCAACCCGAAACTCATAGGGCCTCAAGTCCAGGGATTTGTCTTGGCACTGGCGCGAGCCCGGGTCAGATCGCTCAGCCGTAGCCGTTGCTGCACGGGTGCCAAGTTGGTGAAAAAACCCAAAAGTAGGCATTTTCAATGGGGTTTCTGGACCACTTGACCTTGACCGAGAGATTGGAACCTCTGAACGCGGCAAGGTGGGCGGGTACCCTGGGCATTTTGGCCAGCCCAGGTCGGATGGCTCAGCCGATGGGCGTGCACTAGTCGTGACCAATTTGCTTACTTTTGTGCCGTGTTCAATCGCCGCTTTGACCCCCTTGACCTTGTCAGACGGACCCCAAATCCTTATCGCCTTAGGTCCAGGTGGTCCCCTGGTCTCTGGCGCGAGCCCAGGTCAGATCGCATGGCCGAAGCCATTGCTCCATGCGACTCAAATTGGCAAAAACGGCAAAATGGGTCGACCTTGAGCTTGACCGATCGACCCGAAACTCTGCATGTTGCAGGTCCAGATGGACCCTTGGTCACTGCTGCGAGCCCAGGTCAGATCGCACAGGCTAAAGGCATGCGGTTCCCCCTTGAAAAGACCAAAACACACCCAAAGGCCTTCACTATTGGCAACTTGGGAAGCAGTTTTCTACCCCTTTGGCTTGACCCGTCAACCCGAAACTCATAGGGCCTCAAGTCCAGGGATTTGTCTTGGCACTGGCGCGAGCCCGGGTCAGATCACTCAGCCGAAGCCATTGCTGCATGGGTGCCAAGTTGGTGAAAAAACCCAAAAGTAGGCATTTTCAATGGGGTTTCTGGACCACTTGACCTTGACCGAGAGATTGGAACCTCTGAACGCGGCAAGGTGGGCGGGTCCCCTGGGCACGTTGGCAGGCCCAGGTCGGATGGCTCAGCCGATGGGCGTGCACTAGTCGTGACCAATTTGCTTACTTTTGTGCCGTGTTCAATCGCCGCTTTGACCCCTTGACCTTGTCAGACGGACCCCAAATCCTTATCGCCTTAGGTCCAGGTGGTCCCCTTGTCTCTGGCGCGAGCCCAGGTCAGATCGCACGGCCGAAGCCATTGCTCCATGCGACTCAAATTGGCAAAAACGGCAAAATGGGTCGACCTTGAGCTTGACCGATCGACCCGAAACTCTGCATGTTGCAGGTCCAGATGGACCCTTGGTCACTGCCGCGAGCCCAGGTCAGATCGCACAGGCTAAAGGCATGCGGTTCCCCCTTGAAAAGACCAAAACACACCCAAAGGCCTTCACTAATGGCAACTTGGGAAGCAGTTTTCTACCCCTTTGGCTTGACCCGTCAACCCGAAACTCATAGGGCCTCAAGTCCAGGGATTTGTCTTGGCACTGGCGCGAGCCCGGGTCAGATCGCTCAGCTGTAGCCGTTGCTGCATGGGTGCCAAGTTGGTGAAAAAACCCAAAAGTAGGCATTTTCAATGGGGTTTCTGGACCACTTGACCTTGACCGAGATATTGGAACCTCTGAACGCGGCAAGGTGGGCGGGTCCCCTGGGCACGTTGGCGAGCCCAGGTCGGATGGCTCAGCCGATGGGCGTGCACTAGTCGTGACCAATTTGCTTACTTTTGTGCCGTATTCAATCGCCGCTTTGACCCCCTTGACCTTGTCAGACGGACTCCAAATCCTTATCGCCTTAGGTCCAGGTGGTCCCCTGGTCTCTGGCGCGAGCCCAGGTCAGATCGCACGGCCGAAGCCATTGCTCCATGCGACTCAAATTGGCAAAAACGGCAAAATGGGTCGACCTTGAGCTTGACCGATCGACCCGAAACTCTGCATGTTGCAGGTCCAGATGGACCCTTGGTCACTGCCGTGAGCCCAGGTCAGATCGCACAGGCTAAAGGCATGCGGTCCCCCTTTGAAAAGACCAAAACACACCCAAAGGCCTTCACTATTGGCAACTTGGGAAGCTGTTTTCTACCCCTTTGGCTTGACCCGTCAACCCGAAACTCATAGGGCCTCAAGTCCAGGGATTTGTCTTGGCACTGGCGCGAGCCCGGGTCAGATCGCTCAGCCGTAGCCGTTGCTGCACGGGTGCCAAGTTGGTGAAAAAACCCAGAAGTAGGCATTTTCAATGGGGTTTCTGGACCACTTGACCTTGACCGAGATATTGGAACCTCTGAATGCGGCAAGGTGGGCGGGTCCCCTGGGCACGTTGGCGAGCCCAGGTCGGATGGCTCAGCCGATGGGCGTGCACTAGTCGTGACCCATTTGCTTACTTTTGTGCTGTGTTCAATCGCCGCTTTGACCCCCTTTACCTTGTCAGACGGACCCCAAATCCTTTTTGCCTTAGGTCCAGGTGGTCCCCTGGTCTCTGGCGCGAGCCCAGGTCAGATCGCATGGCCGAAGCCATTGCTCCATGCGACTCAAATTGGCAAAAACGGCAAAATGGGTCAACCTTGAGCTTGACCGATTGGCCCCAAACTCTGCGTGTTGCAGGTCCAGTTGGACCCTTGGTCACTGCCGCGAGCCCAGGTCAGATCGCACGGCCCAAAGGCATGCAGTTCACTCTTGAAAAACCAAAACACACCCAAAAGGCCTTCACTATTGGCAACTTGATAAGAAGTTTTCTACCCCTTCAGCTTGACCCGTGAACCCGAAACTCATAGGGCCTCAAGTCCGGGGAGTCATCTTGGCACTGGCGTGAGCCCAGGTCAGATCGCTCAGCCGTAGCCGTTGCTGCACGGGTGCCAAGTTGGTGAAAAACCCCAAAAGTAGGCAATTTCAATGGTGTTTCTGGACCACTTGACCTTGACCGAGAGATTGGAACCTCTGAACGTGGCAAGGTGGGCGGGTCCCCGGGCACATTCACGAGCCCTGGTCGGATAGCTTAGCCAATGGGCGTGCGCTCGTCGTGACCAATTTGCCTACTTTTGTGCCGTGTTCAATCACCGCTTTGACCCCCTTGACCTTGGCAGATGGACTCCATATCCTTATCACCTTAGGTCAAGGTGGTCCCCTGGTCTCTGGCGCGAGCCCAGGTCAGATCGCACGGCAGAAGCCATTGCTCTATGCGACTAAAATTGGCAAAAACGGCAAAATGGGTCAACCTTGAGCTTGACCGATTGGCCCGAAACTCTGCGTGTTGCAGGTCCAGTTGGACCCACAGTCACTGCCGCGAGCCCAGGTCAGATCGCACGGCCCAAAGGCATGCGGTTCACTCTTGAAAAACCAAAACACACCCAAAAGGCCTTCACTATTGGCAAATTGGGAGGCAGTTTTCTACCCCTTCGGCTTGACCCGTGAACCTGAAACTCATAGGGCCTCAAGTCCAGGGATTCATCTTGGCACTGGCGCGAGCCCGGGTCAGATAGCTCAGCCGTAGCCGTTGCTGCACGGGTGCCAAGTTGGTGAAAAAACCCAAAAGTAGGCATTTTCAATGGGGTTTCTGGACCACTTGACCTTGACCGAGATATTGGAACCTCTGAACGCGGCAAGGTGGGCGGGTCCCCTAGGCACGTTGGCGAGCCCAGGTCGGATGGCTCAGCCGATGGGCGTGCACTAGTCGTGACCAATTTGCTTACTTTTGTGCCGTATTCAATCGCCGCTTTGACCCCCTTGACCTTGTCAGACGGACTCCAAATCCTTATCACCTAAGGTCCAGGTGGTCCCCCTGTCTCTGGCGCGAGCCCAGGTCAGATCGCACGGCCGAAGCCATTGCTCCATGCGACTCAAATTGGCAAAAACGGCAAAATGGGTCGACCTTGAGCTTGACCGATCGACCCGAAACTCTGCATGTTGCAGGTCCAGATGGACCCTTGGTCACTGCCGTGAGCCCAGGTCAGATCGCACAGGCTAAAGGCATGCGGTTCCCCCTTGAAAAGACCAAAACACACCCAAAGGCCTTCACTATTGGCAACTTGGGAAGCTGTTTTCTACCCCTTTGGCTTGACCCGTCAACCCGAAACTCATAGGGCCTCAAGTCCAGGGATTTGTCTTGGCACTGGCGCGAGCCCGGGTCAGATCGCTCAGCCGTAGCCGTTGCTGCACGGGTGCCAAGTTGGTGAAAAAACCCAGAAGTAGGCATTTTCAATGGGGTTTCTGGACCACTTGACCTTGAGCGAGATATTGGAACCTCTGAATGCGGCAAGGTGGGCGGGTCCCCTGGGCACGTTGGCGAGCCCAGGTCGGATGGCTCAGCCGATGGGCGTGCACTAGTCGTGACCAATTTGCTTACTTTTGTGCCGTGTTCAATAGCCGCTTTGACCCCCTTGACCTTGTCAGACGGACCCCAAATCCTTATTGCCTTAGGTCCAGGTGGTCCCCTGGTCTCTGGCGCGAGCCCAGGTCAGATCGCATGGCCGAAGCCATTGCTCCATGCGACTCAAATTGGCAAAAACGGCAAAATGGGTCGACCTTGAGCTTGACCGATCGACCCGAAACTCTGCATGTTGCAGGTCCAGATGGACCCTTGGTCACTGCCGCGAGTCCAGGTCAGATCGCACAGGCTAAAGGCATGCGGTTCCCCCTTGAAAAGACCAAAACACACCCAAAGGCCTTCACTATTGGCAACTTGGGAAGCAGTTTTCTACCCCTTTGGCTTGACCCGTCAACCCGAAACTCATAGGGCCTCAAGTCCAGGGATTTGTCTTGGCACTGGCGCGAGCCCGGGTCAGATCGCTCAGCCGTAGCCGTTGCTGCACGGGTGCCAAGTTGGTGAAAAAACCCAAAAGTAGGCATTTTCAATGGGGTTTCTGGACCACTTGACCTTGACCGAGAGATTGGAACCTCTGAACGCGGCAAGGTGGGCGGGTACCCTGGGCACGTTGGCCAGCCCAGGTCGGATGGCTCAGCCGATCGGCGTGCACTAGTCGTGACCAATTTGCTTACTTTTGTGCCGTGTTCAATCGCCGCTTTGACCCCCTTGACCTTGTCAGACGGACCCCAAATCCTTATCGCCTTAGGTCCAGGTGGTCCCCTGGTCTCTGGCGCGAGCCCAGGTCAGATCGCACGGCCGAAGCCATTGCTCCATGCGACTCAAATTGGCAAAAAGGGCAAAATGGGTCGACCTTGAGCTTGACCGATCGACCCGAAACTCTGCATGTTGCAGGTCCAGATGGACCCTTGGTCACTGCTGCGAGCCCAGGTCAGATCGCACAGGCTAAAGGCATGCGGTTCCCCCTTGAAAAGACCAAAACACACCCAAAGGCCTTCACTATTGGCAACTTGGGAAGCAGTTTTCTACCCCTTTGGCTTGACCTGTCAACCCGAAACTCATAGGGCCTCAAGTCCAGGGATTTGTCTTGGCACTGGCGCGAGCCCGGGTCAGATCACTCAGCCGAAGCCATTGCTGCACGGGTGCCAAGTTGGTGAAAAAACCCAAAAGTAGGCATTTTCAATGGGGTTTCTGGACCACTTGACCTTGACCGAGAGATTTGAACCTCTGAACGCGGCAAGGTGGGCGGGTCCCCTGGGCACGTTGGCAGGCCCAGGTCGCATGGCTCAGCCGATGGGCGTGCACTAGTCGTGACCAATTTGCTTACTTTTGTGCCGTGTTCAATCGCCGCTTTGACCCCTTGACCTTGTCAGACGGACCCCAAATCCTTATCGCCTTAGGTCCAGGTGGTCCCCTTGTCTCTGGCGCGAGCCCAGGTCAGATCGCACGGCCGAAGCCATTGCTCCATGCGACTCAAATTGGCAAAAACGGCAAAATGGGTCGACCTTGAGCTTGACCGATCGACCCGAAACTCTGCATGTTGCAGGTCCAGATGGACCCTTGGTCACTGCCGCGAGCCCAGGTCAGATCGCACAGGCTAAAGGCATGCGGTTCCCCCTTGAAAAGACCAAAACACACCCAAAGGCCTTCACTAATGGCAACTTGGGAAGCAGTTTTCTACCCCTTTGGCTTGACCCGTCAACCCGAAACTCATAGGGCCTCAAGTCCAGGGATTTGTCTTGGCACTGGCGCGAGCCCGGGTCAGATCGCTCAGCCGTAGCCGTTGCTGCACGGGTGCCAAGTTGGTGAAAAAACCCAAAAGTAGGCATTTTCAATGGGGTTTCTGGACCACTTGACCTTGACCGAGATATTGGTACCTCTGAACGCGGCAAGGTGGGCGGGTCCCCTGGGCACGTTGGCGAGCCCAGGTCGGATGGCTCAGCCGATGGGCGTGCACTAGTCGTGACCAATTTGCTTACTTTTGTGCCGTGTTCAATCGCCGCTTTGACCCCCTTGACCTTGTCAGACGGACCCCAAATCCTTTTTGCCTTAGGTCCAGGTGGTCCCCTGGTCTCTGGCGCGAGCCCAGGTCAGATCGCATGGCCGAAGCCATTGCTCCATGCGACTCAAATTGGCAAAAACGGCAAAATGGGTCGACCTTGAGCTTGACCGATCGACCCGAAACTCTGCATGTTGCAGGTCCAGATGGACCCTTGGTCACTGCCGCGAGCCCAGGTCAGATCGCACAGGCTAAAGGCATGCGGTTCCCCCTTGAAAAGACCAAAACACACCCAAAGGCCTTCACTATTGGCAACTTGGGAAGCTGTTTTCTACCCCTTTGGCTTGACCCGTCAACCCGAAACTCATAGGGCCTCAAGTCCAGGGATTTGTCTTGGCACTGGCGCGAGCCCGGGTCAGATCGCTCAGCCATAGCCGTTGCTGCACGGGTGCCAAGTTGGTGAAAAAACCCAAAAGTAGGCATTTTCAATGGGGTTTCTGGACCACTTGACCTTGACCGAGAGATTGGACCCTCTGAACGTGGCAAGGTGGGCGGGTCCCCTGGGCACATTCGCCAGCCCAGGTCAGATGGCTTAGCCGATGGGCGTGCCCTCGTCATGATTAATTTGCCTCCTTTTGTGCCGTGTTCAATCAGCGCTTTGACCCCCTTGACCTTGGCAGATGGACCCCATATATTTATCACCTTAGGTCAAGGTGGTCCCCTGGTCTCTGGCGCGAGCCCAGGTCAGATGGCACGGCAGAAGCCATTGCTCTATGCGACTCAAATTGGCAAAAACGGCAAAATGGGTCAACCTTGAGCTTGACTGATCCGCTGAACCCGAAACTCATAGGGCCTCAAGTCCGGGGATTCATCTTGGCACTGGCGAGAGCCCAGGTCAAATCACTTAGCCGTTGCTGTTGCTGCACGGGTGCCAAGTTGGTGAAAAACCCCAAAGTAGGCAATTTCAATGGTGTTTCTGGACCACTTGACCTTGACCGAGAAATTGGAAACTCTGAACGTGGCAAGGTGGGCGGGTCCCCCGGGCACATTCGTGAGCCCAGGTCAGATGGCTTAGCCAATGGGCGTGCGCTCGTCGTGACCAATTTGCCTACTTTTGTGCCGTGTTCAATCACCGCTTTGACCCCCTTGACCCTGGCAGATGGACCCCATATCCTTATCGCCTTAGGTCCAGGTGGTCCCCTGGTCTCTGGCGCGAGCCCAGGTCAGATCGCACGGCAGAAGCCATTGCTCTATGCGACTCAAATTGGCAAAAACGGCAAAATGGGTCAACCTTAAGCTTGACCGATCGGCCCGAAACTCTGCATGTTGCAGGTCCAGTTGGACCCTTGGTCACTGCCGCGAGCCCAGGTCAGATCGCACGGCCCAAAGGCATGCGGTTCACTCTTGAAAAACCAAAACACACCCAAAAGGCCTTCACTATTGGCAACTTGGGAAGCAGTTTTCTACCCCTTTGGCTTGACCCGTGAACCCGAAACTCAAAGGGCCTCAAGTCCGGGGATTCATCTTGGCACTAGCGCGAGCCCGGGTCAGATCGCTCAGTCATTGCCGTTGCTGCACGGGTGCCAAGTTGGTGAAAAACCCCAAAAGTAGGCAATTTCAATGGTGTTTCTGGACCACTTGACCTTGACCGAGAGATTGGAACCTCTGAGCGTGGCAAGGTGGGCGGGTCCCCTGGGCACATTCACGAGCCCTGGTCGGATGGCTTAGCCAATGGGCGTGCGCTCGTCGTGACCAATTTGCCTACTTTTGTGCCGTGTTCAATCACCGCTTTGACCCCCTTGACCTTGGCAGATGGACCCCATATCCTTATCGCCTTAGGTCCAGGTGGTCCCCTGGTCTCTGGCGCGAGCCAAGGTCAGATCTCCTGGCAGAAGCCATTGCTCTATGCGACTCAAATTGGCAAAAACGGCAAAATGGGTCAACCTTGAGCTTGACCGATTGGCCCGAAACTCTGCGTGTTGCAGGTCCAGTTGGACCCTCGGTCACTGCCGTGAGCCCAGGTCAGATCGCATGGCCCAAAGGCATGCGGTTCACTCTTGAAAAACCAAAACACACCCAAAAGGCCTTCACTATTGGCAACTTGGGAAGCAGTTTTCTACCCCTTTGGCTTGACCCGTGAACCTGAAACTCATAGGGCCTCAAGTCCGGGGATTCATCTTGGCACTGGCGCAAGCCCGGGTCAGATCGCTCAGCCGTAGCCGTTGCTGCACGGGTGCCAAGTTGGTGAAAAACCCCAAAAGTAGGCATTCTCAATGGTGTTTCTGGACCACTTGACCTTGACCGAGAGATTGGACCCTCTGAACGTGGCAAGGTGGGCGGGTACCCTGGGCACATTCGCGAGCCCAGGTCAGATGGCTTAGCCGATGGGCGTACACTCGTTGTGACCATGTGTCTACTTTTGTGCCGTGTTCAATCACCGCTTTGACCCCCTTGACCTTGGCAGATGGACCCCATATTCTTATCGCCTTAGGTCCAGGTGGTCCCCTGGTCTCTGGCGCGAGCCCAGGTCAGATCGCACGGCAGAAGCCATTGCTCTATGCGACTCAAAATGGCAAAAACGGCAAAATGGGTCAACCTTGAGCTTGACCGATTGGCCCGAAACTCTGCGTGTTGCAGGTCCAGTTGGACCCTTGGTCACTGCCGCGAGCCCAGGTAAGATCGCATGGCCCAAAGGCATGGGGTTCACTCTTGAAAAACCAAAACACACCCAAAAGGCCTTCACTATTGGCAACTTGGGAAGCAGTTTTCTACCCCTTCGGCTTGACCCGTGAACCTGAAACTCATAGGGCCTCAAGTCCAGGGATTCATCTTGGCACTGGTGCGAGCCCAGGTCAGATCGCTCAGCCATTGCCGTTGCTGCACGGGTGCCAAGTTGGTGAAAAACCCCAAAAGTAGGCATTTTCAATGGTGTTTCTGGACCACTTGACCTTGACCGAGAGATTGGAACCACTGAACGTGGCAAGGTGGGCGGGTCCCCTGGGCACATTCGCGAGCCCTGGTCGGATGGCTTAGCCGATGGGCGTGCCCTCGTCATGACCAATTTGCCTACTTTTGTGCCGTGTTCAATCACCGCTTTGGCCCCCTTGACCTTGGCAGATGGACCCCATATCCTTATCGCCTTAGGTCCAGGTGGTCCCCTGGTCTCTGGCGCGAGCCCAGGTCAGATCGCACGGCAGAAGCCAATGCTCTATGCGACTCAAATTGGCAAAAACGGCAAAATGGGTCAACCTTGAGCTTGACTGATTGGCCCGAAACTCTGTGTGTTGCAGGTCCAGTTGGACCCTTGGTCACTGCCGCGAGCCCAGGTCAGATCGCATGGCCCAAAGGCATGCGGTTCACTCTTGAAAAACCAAAACACACCCAAAAGGCCTTCACTATTGGCAACTTGGGAAGCAGTTTTCTACCCCTTTGGCTTGACCCGTGAACCTGAAACTCATAGGGCCTCAAGTCCGGGGATTCATCTTGGCACTGGCGCGAGCCCCGGGTCAGATCCCTCAGCCGTAGCTGTTGCTGCACGGGTGCCAAGTTGGTGAAAAACCCCAAAAGTAGTCATTTTCAATGGTGTTTCTGGACCACTTGACCTTGACCAAGAGATTGGAACGTGGCAAGGTGGGCGGGTCCCCCTGGGCACATTCGCGAGCCCAGGTCAGATGGCTTAGCTGATGGGCGTGTGCTCGTCGTGACCAATGTGCCTACTTTTGTGCCGTGTTCAATCACCGCTTTGACCCCCTTGACCTTGGCAGATGGAGCCCATATCCTTATCACCTTAGGTCCAGGTGGTCCCCTGGTCTCTGGCGCGAGCCCAGGTCAGATCGCACGGCAGAAGCCATTGCTCTATGCGACTCAAATTGGCAAAAACGGCAAAATGGGTCAACCTTGACCAATTGGCCCGAAACTCTGTGTGTTGCAGGTCCAGTTGGACCCTTGGTCACTGCCGCGAGCCCAGGTCAGATAGCATGGCCCAAAGGCATGCGGTTCACTCTTGAAAAACCAAAACACACCCAAAAGGCCTTCACTATTGGCAACTTGGGAAGAAGTTTTCTACCCCTTTGGCTTGACCCGTGAACCTGAAACTCATAGGGCCTCAAGTCCGGGGATTCATCTTGGCACTGGCGTGAGCCCGGGTCAGATCGCTCAGCCGTAGCCGTTGCTGCACGGGTGCTAAGTTGGTGAAAAACCCCAAAAGTAGGCATTCTAAATGGTGTTTCTGGACCACTTGACCTTGACCGAGAGATTGGAACCTCTGAACGTGGCAAGGTGGGCGGGTCTCCTGGGCACATTCGCGAGCCCAGGTCAGATGGCTTAGCCAATGGGCGTACACTCGTCGTGACCAATGTGCCTACTTTTGTGCCGTGTTCAATCACCGCTTTGACCCCCTTGACCTTGGCAGATGGACCCCATATCCTTATCGCCTTAGGTCCAGGTGGTCCCCTGGTCTCTGGCGCGAGCCCAGGTCAGATTGCATGGCAGAAGCCATTGCTCTATGCGACTAAAATTGGCAAAAACGGCAAAATGGGTCAACCTTGAGCTTGACCTATTGGCCCGAAACTCTGCGTGTTGCAGGTCCAGTTGGACCCTTGGTCACTGCCGCGAGCCCAGGTCAGATCACACGGCCCAAAGGCATGTGGTTCACTCTTGAAAAACCAAAACACACCCAAAAGGCCTTCACTATTGGCAACTTGGGAAGAAGTTTTCTACCCATTTGGCTTGACCCGTGAACCCGAAACTCATAGGGCCTCAAGTCCGGGGATTCATCTTGGCACTGGTGCAAGCCCGGGTCAGATCGCTCAGCCGTAGCTGTTGCTGCACGGGTGCCAAGTTGGTGAAAAACCCCAAAAGTAGGCATTTTCAATGGTGTTTCTGGACCACTTGACCTTGACCGAGAGATTGGAACCTCTGAACGTGGCAAGGTGGGCGGGTCCCCTGGCACATTCGCGAGCCCAGGTCAGATGGCTTAGCCGATGGGCGTGCGCTCGTCGTGACCAATTTGCCTACGTTTGTGCCGTGTTCAATCACCGCTTTGACCCCCTTGACCTTGGCAGATGGACCCCATATCCTTATCACCTTAGGTCCAGGTGGTCTCCTGGTCTCTGGCGCGAGCACAGGTCAGATCGCACGGCAGAAGCCATTGCTCTATGCGACTCAAATTGGCAAAATGGGTCAACCTTGAGCTTGACCGATCGGCCCAAAACTCTGCATGTTGCAGGTCCAGTTGGACCCTTGGTCACTGCCGCGAGCCCAGGTCACATCGCACAGCCGAAAGGCATGCCGTTCACTCTTGAAAAACCAAAACACACCAAAAAGGCCTTCACTATTGGCAACTTGGGAAGCAGTTTTCTACCCCTTTGGCTTGACCCGTGAACCGGAAACTCATAGGGCCTCAAGTCCGGGGATTCATCTTGGCACTGGCGTGAGCCCGGGTTAGCTCGCTCAGCCATTGCCGTTGCTGCACGGGTGCCAAGTTGGTGAAAAACCCCAAAAGTAGGCAATTTCAATGGTGTTTCTGGACCACTTGACCTTGACCGAGAGATTGGAACCTCTGAACGTGGCAAGGTGGGTGGGTCCCCTGGGCACATTCGCGAGGCCAGGTCAGATGGCTAAGCCGATGGGCGTGCGTTCGTCGTGACCAATTTGCCTACTTTTGTGCTGTGTTCAATCACCGCTTTGACCCCCTTGACCTTGGCAGATGGACCCCATATCCTTATCGCCTTAGGTCCAGGTGGTCCCCTGGTCTCTGGCGCGAGCCCAGGTCAGATCGCACGGCAGAAGCCATTGCTCTATGCGACTCAAATTGGCAAAAACGGCAAAATGGGTCAACCTTGAGCTTGACCGATCGGCCCGAAACTCTGCGTGTTTCAGGTGCAGTTGGACCCTTGGTCACTGCCGCGAGCCCAGGTCAGATCACATGGCTCAAAGGCATGGGGTTCACTCTTGAAAAACCAAATCACACCCAAAAGGCCTTCACTATTGGCAACTTGGGAAGAAGTTTTCTACCCCTTTGGCTTAACCCGTGAACCCGAAACTTATAGGGCCACAAGTCCGGGGATTCATCTTGGAACTGGCGCAAGCCCGGGTCAGATCGCTCAGCCGCAGCCGTTGCTGCACAGGTGCCAAGTTGGTGAAAAACCCCAAAAGTAGGCATTTTCAATGGTGTTTCTGGACCACTTGACCTTGACTGAGAGATTGGAACCTCTAAACGTGGCAAGGTGGGCGGGTTCCCTGGGCACATTCGCGAGCCCAGGTCGGATGGCTTAGCCGATTGGCATGCGCTCGTTGTGACCAATTTGCCTACTTTTGTGCCGTGTTCAATCACCGCTTTGACCCCCTTCACCTTGGCAGATGGACCCCATATCCTCATCACCTTAGGTCCAGGTGGTCTCCTGGTCTCTGGCGCGAGCCCAGGTCAGATCGCACGGCAGAAGCCATTACTCTATGCGACTCAAATTGGCAAAATGGGTCAACCTTGAGCTTGACCGATCGGCCCAAAACTCTGCGTGTTGCAGGTCCAGTTGGACCCTTGGTCACTGCCGCGAGTCCAGGTCAGATAGCACGGCCCAAAGGCATGCGGTTCACTCTTGAAAAACCAAAACACACCCAAAAGGCCTTCACTATTGGCAACTTGGGAAGCAGTTTTCTACCCTTTTGGCTTGATCTGTGAACCCGAAACTCATGGGGCCTCAAGTCCGGGGATTCATCTTGGCACTGGCGCAAGTCCGGGTCAGATCGCTCAGCCGTAGCCGTTGCTGCACGGGTGCCAAGTTGGTGAAAAACCCCAAAAGTAGGCAATTTCAATGGAGTTTCTGGACCACTTGACCTTGACCAAGAGATTGGAACCTCTGAACGTGGCAAGGTGGGCGGGTCCCCTGGGCACATTCGCGAGCCCAGGTCGGATGGCTTAGCCGATGGGCGTGAGCTCGTCATGACCAATTTGCCTACTTTTGTGCCGTGTTCAATCACCGCTTTGACCCCCTTCACCTTGGCAGATGGACCCCATATCCTTATCGCCTTAGGTCCATGTGGTCCCCTGGTCTCTGGCGGGAGCCCAGGTCAGATCGCACGGCAGAAGCCATTGCTCTATGCGACTCAAATTGGCAAAAACGGCAAAATGAGTCAACCTTGAGCTTGACTGATCGGCCCGAAACTCTCCGTGTTGCAGGTCCAGTTGGACCCTTGGTCACTGCTGCGAGCCCAGGTCAGATCGCACGGCCCAAAGGCATGCGGTTCACTCTTGAAAAACTAAAACACACCCAAAAGGCCTTCACTATTGGCAACTTGGGAAGAAGTTTTCTACCCCTTTGGCTTGACCCGTGAACCGGAAACTCATAGGGCCTCAAGTCCGGGGAATCATCTTGGCACTGGCGCAAGCCCGTGTCAGATCGCTCAGCCGTAGCCGTTGCTGCACGGGTGCCAAGTTGGTGAAAAACCCCAAAAGTAGGCAATTTCAATGGTGTTTCTGGACCACTTGACCTTGACCGAGAGATTGGAACCTCTGAACGTGGCAAGGTGGGTGGGTCCTCTGGGCACATTCGCGAGCCCAGGTCAGATGGCTTAGTCTATGGGCGTGCGCTTGTTGTGACGAATTTGCCTACTTTTGTGCTGTGTTCAATCACCGCTTTGACCCCCTTCACCTTGGCAGATGGACCCCATATCCTTATCGCCTAAGGTCCAGGTGGTCCCCTGGTTTTTGGCGCGAGCCCAGGTCAGATCGCACGGCAGAAGCCATTGCTCTATGCGACTCAAATTGGCAAAAACGGCAAAATGGGTCAACCTTGAGCTTGACAGATCGGCCCTAAACTCTGCGTGTTGCAGGTCCAGTTGGACCCTTGGTCACTGCCGCGAGCCAGGTCAGATCGCACGGCCCAAAGGCATGCGTTTCACTCTTGAAAAACCAAAACACACCCAAAAGGCCTTCACTATTGGCAACTTGGGAAGAAGTTTTCTACCCCTTTGGCTTGACCCGTGAACCAGAAACTCATAGGGCCTCAAGTCCGGGGATTCATCTTGGCACTGGCGCGAGCCCGGGTCAGATCGCTCAGCCGTAGCCGTTGCTGCACGGGTGCCAAGTTGGTGAAAAACCCCAAAAGTAGGCATTTTCAATGGTGTTTCTGGACCACTTGACCTTGACCGAGAGATTGGAACCTCTGAACGTGGCAAGGTGGGCGGGTCCCCTGGGCACATTCGCGAGTCCAGGTCGGATGGCTTAGCCGATGAGCGTGTGCTCGTCGTGACCAATTTGCCTACTTTTGTGCCGTGTTCAATCACCGCTTTGACCCCCTTGACCTTGGCAGATGGATCCCATATCCTTATCGCCTTAGGTCCAGGTGGTCCCCTGGTCACTGGCGCGAGCCCAGGTCAGATCGTACGGCAGAAGCCAATGCTCTATGCGACTCAAATTGGCAAAAATGGCAAAATGGGTCAACCTTGAGCTTGACCGATCGGCCCGAAACTCTGCGTGTTGCAGGTCCAGTTGGACCCTTGATCACTGCCGCGAGCCCAGGTCAGATCGCACGGCCCAAAGGCATGCGGTTCACTCTTGAAAAACCAAAACACACCCAAAAGGCCTTCACTATTGGCAACTTGGGAAGCAGTTTTCTACCCCTTTGGCTTAACCTGTAAACCCGAAACTCATAGGGCCTCAAGTCCGGGGATTCATCTTGGCACTGGCGCGAGCCCGGGTCAGATCGCTCAGCCATTGCTGTTGCTGCAAGGATGCCAAGTTGGTGAAAAACCCCAAAAGTAGGCAATTTCAATGGTGTTTCTGGACCACTTGACCTTGACCGAGAGATTGGAACCTCTGAACGTGGCAAGGTGGGCGGGTCCCCTGGGCACATTCGCGAGCCCAGGTCGGATGGCTTAGCCGATGGGCGTGCGCTCGTCGTGACCAATTTGCCTACTTTTGTGCCGTGTTCAATCACCGCTTCGACCCCCTTGACCTTGGCAGATGGACCCCAAATCCTTATCGCCTTAGGTCCATGTGGTCCCCTGGTCTCTGGCGCGAGCCCAGGTCAGATCGCACGGCAGAAGCCATTGCTCTATGCAACTCAAATTGGCAAAAATGGCAAAATGGGTCAACCTTGAGCTTGACCTATCGGCCCGAAACTCTGCGTGTTGCAGGTCCAGTTGGACCCTTGGTCACTGCCGCGAGCCCAGGTCAGATCACACGGCCCAAAGGCATGCGGTTCACTCTTGAAAAACCAAAACACACCCAAAAGGCCTTCACTATTGGCAACTTGGGAAGCAGTTTTCTACCCTTTTGGCTTGATCCGTGAACCCGAAACTCATAGGGCCTCAAGTCCGGGGATTCATCTTGGCACTGGCGCAAGCCAGGGTCAGATCGCTCAGCCGTAGCCGTTGCTGCACGGGTGCCAAGTTGGTGAAAAACCCCAAAAGTAGGCAATTTCAATGGAGTTTCTGGACCACTTGACCTTGACCAAGAGATTGGAACCTCTGAACGTGGCAAGGTGGGCGGGTCCCCTGGGCACATTCGCGAGCCCAGGTCGGATGGCTTAGCCGATGGGCGTGAGCTCGTTGTGACCAATTTGCCTACTTTTGTGCCGTGTTCAATCACCGCTTTGACCCCCTTGACCTTGGCAGATGGATCCCATATCCTTATCGCCTTAAGTCCAGGTGGTCCCCTGGTCACTGGCGCGAGCCCAGGTCAGATCGCACCGCAGAAGCCATTGCTCTATGCGACTCAAATTGGCAAAATGGGTCAACTTGAGCTTGACCGATCGGCCCGAAACTCTGCGTGTTGCAGGTCCAGTTGGACCCTTAGTCACTGCCGCGAGCCCAGGTCAGATCGCAAGGCCCAAAGGCATGCGGTTCACTCTTGAAAAACCAAAACACACCCAAAAGGCCTTCACTATTGGCAACTTGGGAAGCAGTTTTCTACCCCTTTGGCTTGACCTGTGAACAAGAAACTCATAGGGCCTCAAGTCCAGGGATTCATCTTGGCACTGGCGCAAGCCCGGGTCAGATCGCTCAGCCGTTGCCGTTGCTGCACGGGTGCCAAGTTGGTGAAAAACCCTAAAAGTAGGCAATTTCAATGGTGTTTCTGGACCACTTGACCTTGACCGAGAGATTGGAACTTCTGAACGTGGCAAGGTGGGCGGGTCCCCTGGGCACATTCGCGAGCCCAGGTCGGATGGCTTAGCCCATGGGCGTGCGCTCGTCGTGACCAATTTGCCTACTTTTGTGCCGTGTTCAATCACCGCTTTGACCCCCTTGACCTTGGCAGATGGACCCCATATCCTTATCGCCTTAGGTCCATGTGGTCCCCTGGTCTCTGGCGCGAGCCCAGGTCAGATCGCACGGCAGAAGCCATTGCTCTATGCAACTCAAATTGGCAAAAACGGCAAAATGGGTCAACCTTGAGCTTGACCGATCGGCCCGAAACTCTGCGTGTTGCAGGTCCAGTTGGACCCTTGGTCACTGCCCCGAGCCCAGGTCAGATCACACGGCCCAAAGGCATGCGGTTCACTCTTGAAAAACCAAAACACACCCAAAAGGCCTTCACTATTGGCAACTTGGGAAGCAGTTTTCTACCCTTTTGGCTTGATCCGTGAACCCGAAACTCATAGGGCCTCAAGTCCGGGGATTCATCTTGGCACTGGCGCAAGCCAGGGTCAGATCGCTCAGCCGTAGCCGTTGCTGCACGGGTGCCAAGTTGGTGAAAAACCCCAAAAGTAGGCAATTTCAATGGAGTTTCTGGACCACTTGACCTTGACCAAGAGATTGGAACCTCTGAACGTGGCAAGGTGGGCGGGTCCCCTGGGCACATTCGCGAGCCCAGGTCGGATGGCTTAGCCGATGGGCGTGAGCTCGTTGTGACCAATTTGCCTACTTTTGTGCCGTGTTCAATCACCGCTTTGACCCCCTTGACCTTGGCAGATGGATCCCATATCCTTATCGCCTTAGGTCCAGGTGGTCCCCTGGTCACTGGCGCGAGCCCAGGTCAGATCGCACCGCAGAAGCCATTGCTCTATGCGACTCAAATTGGCAAAATTGGTCAACTTGAGCTTGACCGATCGGCCCGAAACTCTGCGTGTTGCAGGTCCAGTTGGACCCTTAGTCACTGCCGCGAGCCCAGGTCAGATCGCACGGCCCAAAGGCATGCGGTTCACTCTTGAAAAACCAAAACACACCCAAAAGGCCTTCACTATTGGCAACTTGGGAAGCAGTTTTCTATCCCTTTGCCTTGACCCGTGAACCCGAAACTCTTAGGGCCTCAAGTCCGGGGATTCATCTTGGCACTGGCGTGAGCCCGGGTCAGATCGCTCAGCCGTAGCCATTGCTGCACGGGTGTCAAGTTGGTGAAAAACCCCAAAAGTAGGCAATTTCAATGGTGTTTCTGGACCACTTGACCTTGACAGAGAGATTGGAAGCTCTGGATGTGGCAAGGTGGGCGGGTTCCCTGGGCACATTCGCGAGCCCAGGTCGGATGGCTTAGCCGATGGGCGTGCGCTCGTCGTGACCAATTTCCCTACTTTTGTGCCGTGTTCAATCACCGCTTTGACCCCCTTGACCTTGGCGGATGGACCCCATATCCTTATCGCCTTAGGTCCGGGTGGTCCCCTGGTCTCTGGCGCGAGCCCAGGTCAGATCGCACGGCAGAAGCCATTCCTCTATGCGACTCAAATTGGCAAAAACGGCAAAATGGGTCAACCTTGAGCTTGACCGATTGGCCGGAAACTCTGCGTGTTGCAGGTCGAGTTGGACCCTTGGTCACTGCCGCGAGCCGAGGTCAGATCGCACGGCCCAAAGGCATGCGGTTCACTCTAGAAAAACCAAAACACACCCAAAAGGCCTTCACTATTGGCAGCTTGGGAAGCAGTTTTCTACTCCTTTAAATGACCCGTGAACCCGAAACTCATAGGGCCTCAAGTCCGGGGATTCATCTTGGCACTGGCTTGAGCCCAGTTCAGATTGCCGTTGGTGCACAGGTGCCAAGTTGGTGAAAAACCCCAAAAGTAGTCAATTTCAATGGTGTTTCTGGACCACTTGACCTTGACCGAAAGATTGGAACCTCTGAACGTGGCAAGTTGGGCGGGTTCCCTCGGCACATTCCCGAGCCCAGGTGGATGGCTTAGCCGATGGGCGTGCGCTCGTCGTGACCAATTTGCCTACTTTTGTGCCGTGTTCAATCACCGCTTTGACCCCCTTGACCTTGGCAGATGGACCCCATATCCTTATCGCCTTAGGTCCAGGTGGTCCCCTGGTCTCTGGCGCGAGCCCAGGTCAGATCGCACCGCAGAAGCCATTGCTCTATGCCACTCAAATTGGCAAAAACAGCAAAATTGGTCAACCTTGAGCTTGACCGATCGGCCCGAAACTCTGCGTGTTGCAGGTCCAGTTGGACCCTTGGTCACTGCCGCGAGCCCAGGTCCGATCGCACGGCCCAAAGGCATGCAGTTCACTCTTGAAAAACCAAAACACACCCAAAAGGCCTTCACTATTGGCAACTTGGGAAGCAGTTTTCTACCCCTTTGGCTTGACCTGTGAACAAGAAACTCATAGGGCCTCAAGTCCAGGGATTCATCTTGGCACTGGCGCAAGCCCGGGTCAGATCGCTCAGCCGTTGTCATTGCTGCACGGGTGCCAAGTTGGTGAAAAACCCTAAAAGTAGGCAATTTCAATGGTGTTTCTGGACCACTTGATCTTGACCGAGAGATTGGAACTTCTGAACCTGGCAAGGTGGGCGGGTCCCCTGGGCACATTCGCGTGCCCAGGTCATAGCTTAGCCGATGGGCGTGCGCTCGTCGTGACCAATTTCCCTACTTTTGTGCCGTGTTCAATCACCGCTTTGACCCCCTTGACCTTGGCAGATGGACCCCATATCCTTATCGCCTTAGGTCCAGGTGGTCCCCTGGTCTCTGGCGCGAGCCCAGGTCAGATCGCACGGCAGAAGCCATTGCTCTATGCTTCTCAAATTGGCAAAAATGGCAAAATGGGTCAACCTTGAGCTTGACCGATCGGCCCGAAACTCTGCGTGTTGCAGGTCCAGTTGGACCCTTGGTTACTGCCGCGAGCCCAGGTCAGATCGCACGGCCCAAAGGCATGCGGTTCACTCTTGAAAAACCAAAACACACCCAAAAGGCCTTCACTATTGGCAACTTGGGAAGCAGTTTTCTACCCCTTTGGCTTGACCCGTGAACTCGAAACTCATAGGGCCTCAAGTCCGGGGAATTATCTTGGCACTGGCATAAGCCTGGTTCAGATCGCTCAGCCATTGTCGTTGCTGCACGGGTGCCAAGTTGGTGAAAAAACCCAAAAGTAGGCAATTTCAATGGTGTTTCTGGACCACTTGACCTTGACCAAGAGATTGGAACCTCTGAACGTGGCAAGGTGGGCGGGTCCCATGGGCACATTCGCGAGTCCAGGTAGGATGGCTTAGCTGATGGGCGTGCGCTCGTCGTGACCAATTTGCCTACTTTTGTGCCGTGTTCAATCACCGCTTTGACCCCCTTGACTTTGGCAGATGGACCCCTTATCCTTATCGCCTTAGGTCCAGGTGGTCCCCTGGTCTCTGGCGCGAGCCCACATCAGATCGCACGGCAGAAGCCATTGCTCTATGCGACTCAAATTGGCAAAAACGGCAAAATGGGTCAACCTTGAGCTTGACCGATCGGCCTGAAACTCTGCGTGTTGCAGGTCCAGTTGGACCCTTGGTCACTGCCGCGAGCCCAGGTCAGATCGCACGGCCCAAAGGCATGCAGTTCACTCTTGAAAAACCAAAACACACCCAAAAAGCCTTCACTATTGGCAACTTGGGAAGAAGTTTTCTACCCCTTTGGCTTGACCCGTGAACCCAAAACTCATAGGGCCTCAAGTCCAGGGATTCGACTTGGCACTGGCCTGAGTCCGGGTCAGATCGCTCAGGCGTTGCCGTTGCTGCACGGGTGCTAAGTGGATGAAAAACCCCAAAAGTAGGCAATTTCAATGGTGTTTCTGGACCACTTGACCTTGACCGAGAGATTGGAACCTCTGAACGTGGCAAGGTGGTTGGGACCCTTGGTCACTGCCGCGAGCCCAGGTCAGATCGCACAGCCCAAAGGCATGCGGTTCACTCTTGAAAAAGCCTTCACTATTGGCAACTTGGGAAGCAGTTTTCTACCCCTTTGGCTTGACCCGTGAACCAAAAACTCATAGGGCCTCAAGTCCGGGGATTCATCTTGGCACTGGCGCGAGCCGGGTCAGATCGCTCAGCCGTTGCCGTTGCTGCACGGGTGCCAAGTTGGTGAAAAACCCCAAAAGTAGGCATTTTCAATGGTGTTTCTGGACCACTTGACCTTGACCGAGAGATTGGAACCTCTGAACGTGGCAAGGTGGGCGGGTCCCCTGGGCACATTCGCGAGCCCAGGTCAGATGGCTTAGCCGATGGGCGTGTGCTCGTTGTGACCAATTTGCCTACTTTTGTGCCGTGTTCAATCACCGCTTTGACCCCCTTGACCTTGGCAGATGGACCCCATATCCTTATCGCCTTAGGTCTTGGTGGTCCCCTGGTCTCTGGCGCGAGCCCAGGTCAGATCGCACGGCAGAAGCCATTGCTCTATGCAACTCAAATTGGCAAAAACGGCAAAATGGGTCAACCTTGAGCTTGACCGATCGGCCCGAAACTCTGCGTGTTGCAGGTCCAGTTGGACCCTTGGTCACTGCTGCGAGCCCAGGTCAGATCACACAGCCCAAAGGCATGCGGTTCACTCTTGAAAAACCAAAACACACCCAAAAGGCCTTCACTATTGGCAACTTGGAAAGCAGTTTTCTACCCCTTTGGCTTGAACCGTGAACCCGAAACTCATAGGGCCTCAAGTCCGGGGATTCATCTTGGCACTGGCACGAGCCCGGGTCAGATCGCTCAGCCGTTGCCGTTGCTGCACGGGTGCCAAGTTGGTAAAAAACCCCAAAAGTAGGCATTTTCAATGGTGTTTCTGGACCACTTGACCTTGACCGAGAGATTGGAACCTCTGAACGTGGCAAAGTGGGCGGGTCCCCTGGGCACATTCGCGAGCCCAGGTCAGATGGCTTAGCCAATGGGCGTGTGCTCGTCGTGACCAATTTGCCTACTTTTGTGCCGTGTTCAATCACTGCTTTGACCCCCTTGACCTTGGCAGATGGACCCCATATCCTTATCCCCTTAGGTCCAGGTGGTCCCCTGGTCTCTGGCGCGAGCCCAGGTCAGATCGCACGGCAGAAGCCATTGCTCTATGCGACTCAAATTGGCAAAAACGGCAAAATGGGTCAACCTTGAGCTTGACCGATCGGCCCGAAACTCTGCCTGTTGCAGGTCCAGTTGGACCCTTGGTCACTGCCGCGAGCCCAGGTCAGATCGCACGGCCCAAAGGCATGCGGTTCACTCTTGAAAAACCAAAAAAAACACCCAAAAGGCCTTCACTATTGGCAACTTGGGAAGAAGTTTTCTACCCCTTTGCCTTGACCCGTGAACCCAAAACTCATAGGGCCTTAAGTCAGGGGATTCATCTTGGCACTGGCGCGAGCCTGGGTCAGATCGCTCAGCCGTAGCCATTGCTACACGGGTGCCAAGTTGGTGAAAAACCCCAAAAGTAGGCATTTTCAATGGTGTTTCTTGACCACTTGACCTTGACCAAGAGATTGGAACCTCTGAACGTGGCAAGGTGGGCGGGTCCCCTGGCCACATTGGCGAGCCCAGGTCGGATGGCTTGGCCGAATGGCGTGCGCTCGTCGTGACCAATTTGCCTACTTTTGTGCCGTGTTCAATCACCGCTTTGAGCCCCTTGACCTTGGCAGATGGACCCCATATCCTTATCGCCTTAGGTCCAGGTGGTCCCCTGGTCTCTGGCACGAGCCTAGGTCAGATCGCACGGCAGAAGCCATTGCTCTATGCGACTCAAATTGGCAAAAACGGCAAAATGGGTCAACCTTGAGCTTGACCGATCGGCCCGAAACTCTGCGTGTTGCAGGTCCAGTTGGACCCTTGGTCACTGCCGTGAGCCCAGGTCAGATCGCAAGGCCCAAACGCATGCGGTTCACTCTTGAAAAACCAAAACACACCCAAAAGGCCTTCACTATTGGCAACTCGGGAAGCAGTTTTCTACCCCTTTGGCTTGACCCGTGAACCCGAAACTCATAGGGCCTCAAGTCCAGGGATTCATCTTGGCACTGATGCAAGCCCGGGTCAGATCGCTCAGCTGTAGCAGTTGCTGCACGGGTGCCAAGTTGGTGAAAAACCCCAAAAGTAGGCATTTTCAATGGTGTTTCTGGACCACTTGACCTTGACCGAGAGATTGGAACCTCTGAACGTGGCAAGGTGGGCGGGTCCCCTGGGCACATTCGCAAGCCCAGGTCAGATGGCTTAGCCGATGGGCGTGTGCTCGTTGTGACCAATTTGCCTACTTTTGTGCCGTGTTCAATCACCGCTTTGACCCCCTTGACCTTGGCAGATGGACCCCATATCCTTATTGCCTTAGGTCCAGGTGGTCCCCTGATCTCTGGCGCGAGCCCAGGTCAGATCGCACGGCAGAAGCCATTGCTCTATGCGACTCAAATTGGCAAAAACGGCAAAATGGGTCAACCTTGAGCTTGACCGATCGGCCCGAAACTCTGCGTGTTGCAGGTCCAGTTGGACCCTTGGTCACTGCCGTGAGCCCAGGTCAGATCGCAAGGCCCAAAGGCATGCGGTTCACTCTTGAAAAACCAAAACACACCCAAAAGGCCTTCACTATTGGCAACTTGGGAAGCAGTTTTCTACCCTTTTGGCTTGGCCCGTGAACCCGAAACTCATAGGGCCTCAAGTCCAAGGATTCATCTTGGCACTGGTGCGAGCCCGGGTCAGATCGCTCAGCTGTAGCCATTGCTGCACGGGTGCCAAGTTGGTGAAAAACCCCAAAAGTAGGCATTTTCAATGGTGTTTCTGGACCACTTGACCTTGACCAAGAGATTGGAACCTCTGAACGTGGCAAGGTGGGCGGGTCCCCTGGGCACATTCGCAAGCCCAGGTCAGATGGCTTAGCCGATGGGCGTGTGCTCGTTGTGACCAATTTGCCTACTTTTGTGCCGTGTTCAATCACCGCTTTGACCCCCTTGACCTTGGCAGATGGACCCCATATCCTTATTGCCTTAGGTCCAGGTGGTCCCCTGATCTCTGGCGCGAGCCCAGGTCAGATCGCACGGCAGAAGCCATTGCTCTATGCGACTCAAATTGGCAAAAACGGCAAAATGAGTCAACCTTGAGCTTGACCGATCGTCCCGAAACTCAGCGTGTTGCAGGTCCAGTTGGACCCTTGGTCACTGCCGCGAGCCCAGGTCAGATCGCACGGCCCAAAGGCATGCGGTTCACTCTTGAAAAACCAAAACACACCCAAAAGGCCTTCACTATTGGCAACTTGGGAAGCAGTTTTCTACCCCTTTGGCTTGACCCGTGAACCTGAAACTCATAGGGCCTCAAGTCAGGGGATTCATCTTGGCACTGGCGCGAGCCCGGGTCAGATCGCTCAGCCGTTGCCGTTGCTGCACGGGTGCCAAGTTGGTGAAAAGCCCCAAAAGTAGGCAATTTCAATGATTTTTCTGGACCACTTGACCTTGACCGAGAGATTGGAACCTCTAAACGTGGCAAGGTGGGCGGGTCCCCTGGGCACATTTGCGAGCCCAGGTCAGATGGCTGCGCCGATGGGCGTGCGCTCTTGGTGACCAATTTGCCTACTTTTGTGCCGTGTTCAATCACCGCTTTGACGGCCTTGACCTTGGTAGATGGACCCCATATCCTTTTTGCCTTTGGTCCAGGTGGTCCCCTGGTCTCTGGCGCGAGCCTAGGTCAGATCGCACGGCAGAAGCCATTGCTCTATGCGACTCAAATTGGCAAAAACGGCAAAATAGGTCAACCTTGAGCTTGACCGATCGGCCCGAAACTCTGCGTAATGCAGGTCCAGTTGGACCCTTGGTCACTGCCGCGAGCCCAGGTCAGATCGCACGGCCCAAAGGCATGCGGTTCACTCTTGAAAAACCAAAACACACCCAAAAGGCCTTCACTATTGGCAACTTGGGAAGCAGTTTTCTACCCCTTTGGCTTGACCCGTGAACCCGAAACTCATAGGGCCTCAAGTCCAGGGATTTATCTTGGCACTGGCATGAGACCGGGTCAGATCGCTCAGCCGAAGCCGTTGCTGCATGGGTGCCAAGTTGGTGAAAAACCCCAAAAGTAGGCAATTTCAATGGTGTTTCTGGACCACTTGACCTTGACCGAGAGATTGGAACCTCTGAACGTGGCAAGGTGGGCGGGTCCCCTGGGCAAGTTCGCGAGAACAGGTCAGATGGCTTAGCCGATGGGCGTGCGCTCGTCCTGACCAATTTGCCTACTTTTGTGCCGTGTTCAATCACCACTTTGACCCCCTTGACCTTGGCAGATGGACCCAATATCCTTTTCACCTTAGGTCCAGGTGGTCCCCTGGTCTCTGGCGCGAGCCCAGGTCAGATGGCATGGCAGAAGCCATTGCTCTATGCGACTCAAATTGGCAAAAACGGCAAAATGGGTCAACCTTGAGCTTGACCGATTGGCCCGAAACTCTGCGTGTTGCAGGTCCAGTTCGACCCTTGGTCACTGCCGCAAGCCCAGGTCAGATCGCACGGCCCAAAGGCATGCGGTTCACTCTTGAAAAACCAAAACACACCCAAAAGGCCTTCACTATTGGCAACTTGGGAAGCAGTTTTCTACCCCTTTGGCTTGACCCGTGAACCCGAATCTCATAGGGCCTCAAGTCTGGGGATTCATCTTGGCACTGGCGCAAGCCCGGGTCAGATCGCTCAGCCGTAGCCGTTGCTGCACGGGTGCCAAGTTGGTGAAAAGCCCCAAAAGTAGGCATTTTCAATGGTGTTTCTGGACCACTTGACCTTGACCGAGAGATTGGAACCTCTGAACGTGGCAAGGTGGGCGGGTCCCCTGGGCACATTCGCGAGCCCAGGTGAGATGGCTTAGCTGATGGGCATGCGCTCGTCGTGATCAATTTGCCTACTTTTGTGCCGTGTTCAATCACCGCTTTGACCCCCTTGACCTTGGCAGATGGACCCCATATCCTTATCGACTTAGGCCCAGGTGGTCCCCTGGTCTCTGGCGCAAGCCATGGTCAGATCGCACAGTAGAAGCCATTGCTCTATGCGACTCAAATTGGCAAAAACTGCTAAATGGGTCAACCTTGAGCTTGACCGATCGGCCCGAAACTCTGCGTTTTGCAGGTCCAGTTGGACCCTTGGTCACTGCCGCGAGCCCAGGTCAGATCGCACGGCCCAAAGGCATGCGGTTCACTCTTGAAAAACCAAAACACACCCAAAAGGCCTTCACTATTGGCAACTTGGGAAGCAGTTTTCTACCCCTTTGGCTTGACCCGTGTACCCGAAACTCATAGGGCCTCAAGTCTGGGGATTCATCTTGGCACTGGCCTGAGCCTGGGTCAGATCGCTCAGCTGTAGCCGTTGCTGCACGGGTGCCAAGTTGGTGAAAAACCCCAAAAGTAGGCATTTTCAATGGTGTTTCTGGACCACTTGACCTTGACCGAGAGATTGGAACCTCTGAACGTGGCAAGGTGGGCGGGTCCCCTGGGCACATTCGCGAGCCCAGGTCAGATGGCTTAGCCGATGGGCTTGCGCTCGTCGTGACCAATTTGCCTACTTTTGTGCCGTGTTCAATCACTGCTTTGACCCCTTGACCTTGGCAGATGGACCCCATATCCTTATCGCCTTAGGTCCAGGTGGTCCCCTGGTCTCTGGCGCATGTACATGTCAGATCGCACGGCAGAAGCCATTGCTCTATGCGATTCAAATAAGCAAAAACAGCAAAATGGGTCAACCTTAAGCTCGACCGATCGGCTCGAAACTCTGCGTTTTGCAGGTCCAGTTGGACCCTTGGTCACTGCCGCGAGCCCAGGTCAATCGCACGGCCCAAAGGCATGCGGTTCACTCTTGAAAAACCAAAACACACCCAAAAGGCCTTCACTATTGGCAACTTGGGAAGCAATTTTCTACCCCTTTGGCTTGACCCTGGAACCCGAAACTCATAGGGCCTTAAATCCGGGGATTCATCTTGGCACTGGCGCCAGCCCGGGTCAGATCGCTCAGCCGTTGCCGTTGCTGCATGGGTGCCAAGTTGGTGAAAAACCCCAAAAGTAGGCATTTTCAATGGTGTTTCTGGACATCTTGACCTTGACCGAGAGATTGGAACCTCTGAACGTGGCAAGGTGGGCGGGTCCCCTGGGCACATTCGCGAGCCCAGGTCGGATGGCTTAGCCGATGGGCGTGCGCTCGTCGTGACTAATTTGCCTACTTTTGTGCCATGTTCAATCACTGCTTTGACCCCCTTGACCTTGGCAGATGGACCCCATATCCTTATGGCCTTAGGTCCAGGTGGTCCCCTGGTCTCTGGCGCATGCCCAAGTCAGATTGCACGGCAGAAGCCATTGCTCTATGCGACTCAAATAAGCAAAAACAGCAAAATGCGTCAACCTTGAGCTCGACCGATCGGCTCGAAACTCTGCGTTTTGCAGGTCCAGTTGGACCCTTGGTCACTGCCGCGAGCCCAGGTCAATCGCACGGCCCAAAGGCATGCGGTTCACTCTTGAAAAACCAAAACACACCCAAAAGGCCTTCACTATTGGCAACTTGGGAAGCAATTTTCTACCCCTTTGGCTTGACCCGTGAACCCGAAACTCATAGGGCCTCAAGTCCGGGGATTCATCTTGGCACTGGCGCGAGCCCGGGTCAGATCGCTCAGCCATTGCCGTTGCTGCACGGGTGCCAATTTGGTGAAAAACCCCAAAAGTAGGCAATTTCAATGGTGTTTCTGGACCACTTGACCTTGACCAAGAGATTGGAACCTCTGAACGTGGCAAGGTGGGAAGGTCCCCTGGGCACATTCGCGAGCCTAGGTCGGATGGCTTAGCCGATGGGCGTGTGCTCGTCGTGACCAATTTGCCTACTTTTGTGCCCTGTTCAATCACCGCTTTGACCCCCTTGACCTTGGCAGATGGACCCCATATCCTTATCACCTTAGGTCCAGGTGGTCCCTTTGTCTCTGGCGCTAGCCCTGGTCAGATCGCACGGCAGAAGCCATTGCTCTATGCAACTCAAATTGGCAAAAACAGCAAAATGGGACAACCTTGAGCTTGACCGATCGGCCCGAAACTCTGCGTGTTGCAGGTCCAGTTGGACCCTTGGTCACTGCCGCAAGCCCAGGTCAGATCACACGTCCCAAAGGCATGCGGTTCACTCTTGAAAAACCAAAAGACACCCAAAAGGCCTTCACTATTGGCAACTTGGGAAGCAATTTTCTACCCCTTTGGCTTGACCCCTGAACCCGAAACTCATAGGGCCTCAAGTCCGGGGATTCATCTTGGCACTGGCAAGAGCCCGGGTCAGATCGCTCAGCCGTTGCCGTTGCTGCATGGGTGCCAAGCTGGTGAAAAACCCCAAAAGAAGGCAATTTCAATGTTGTTTCTGGACCACTTGACCTTGACCGAGAGATTGGAACCTCTGAACGTGGCAAGATGGGCGGGTCCCCTGGGCACATTCGCAAGCCCGGGTCGGATGGCTTGGCCGATGGGTGTGCGCTCGTCGTGACCAATTTGCCTATTTTTGTGCCGTGTTCAATCACCGCTTTGACCCCCTTGACCTTGGCAGATGGACCCCATATCCTTATCGCCTTAGGTCCAGGTGGTCCCCTAGTCTCTGGCGCGAGCCCAGGTCAGATCGCAAGGCAGAAGCCATTGCTCTATGCGACTCAAATTGGCAAAAACGGCAAAATGGGTCAACCTTGAGCTTGACCGATCGGCCCGAAACTCTGCCTGTTGCAGGTCCAGTTGGACCCTTGGTCACTGCCGCGAGCCCAGGTCAGATCGCACGGCCCAAAGGCATGCGGTTCACTCTTGAAAAACCAAAACACACCCAAAAGGCCTTCACTATTGGCAACTTGGGAAGAAGTTTTATACCCCTTGAGCTTGACCCCTGAACCCGAAACTCATAAGGCCTCAAGTCCGGGGATTCATCTTGGCACTGGCGCAAGCCAGGGTCAGATCGCTCAGCCGTAGCCGTTGCTGCACGGGTGCCAAGTTGGTAAAAAAACCCAAAAGTAGGCATTTTCAATGGTGCTTCTGGACCACTTGACCTTGACCGAGAGATTGGAACCTCTGAACGTGGCAAGGTGGGAGGGCCCCCTTGGCACATACGCGAGCCCAGGTCAGATGGCTTAGCCGATGGGTGTGCGCTCGTCTTGACCAATTTGCCTACTTTTGTGCCGTGTTCAATCACCGCTTTGACCCCCTTGACCTTGGCAGATGGACCCCATATCCTTATCGCCTTAGGTCCAGGTGGTCCCCTGGTCTTTGGCGAGAGCCCAGGTCAGATCGCACGGCAGAAGCCATTGCTCTATGCGACTCAAATTGGCAAAATCGGTCAACCTTGAACTTGACCGATCGGCCCTAAACTCTGCGTGTTGCAGGTCCAGTTGGTTCCTTGGTCACTGCCGCAAGCCCAGGTCAGATCGCACGGCCCAAAGGCATGCGGTTCACTCTTGAAAAACCAAAACACACCCAAAAGGCCTTCACAATTGGCAACTTGAGAAGCAGTTTTCTACCCCTTTGGCTTGACCCGTGAACCCGAAACTCATAGGGCCTCAAGTCCGGGGATTCATCTTGGCACTGGCGCGAGCCCGGGTCAGATCACTCAGCCGTTGCCGTTGCTGCACGGGTGCCAAGTTGGTGAAAAACCCCAAAAGTAGGCAATTTCAATGGTGTTTCTGGACCACTTGACCTTGACCGAGAGATTGGAACCTCTGAACGTGGCAAGGTGGGCGGGTCCCCTGGGCACATTTGCGAGCCCAGGTCGGATAGCTTAGCCGATGGGCGTGCGCTCGTCGTGACCAATTTGCCTACTTTTGTGCCGTGTTCAATCACCGCTTTGACCCCCTTGACCTTGGCAGATGGACCCCATATCCTTATCACCTTAGGTCCAGGTGGTCCCCTTGTCTCTGGCGCGAGCCCAGGTCAGATTGCACGGCAGAAGCCATTGCTCTATGCGACTCAAATTGGCAAAAACGGCAAAATGGGTCAACCTTGAGCTTGACCAATCGGCCGAAACTCTGCGTGTTGCAGGTCCAGTTGGACCCTTGGTCACTGCCGCAAGCCCAGGTCAGATCGCACTTCCCAAAGGCATGCGGTTCACTCTTGAAAAACCAAAACACACCCAAATAGTCCGGCAGAAAAATGGCATATTTGACTTGAACCTAGAAGTGTGGTATAAAGTTTTTTTCTTTGCTGATTCTTGTAGCCCAAGTCTTACTCATCAAGAATCTACCTGATGACACCTTGTCATCATTGAGCATTTTGAGAATATCGAGATGGCAGCCAGGACCCCTTGAACAAGTACATGTTACCACTTTACTTGTCTTCATGATAGGTTTTTGTGCATTTTTTACCATAGTTTTGTCGTAAAGATCATACTTTTAAGTATATCGAGGAAATTAACCCATGAAACGAAAGAAACAATAACTATTGTAGACAACATGGCAGCCAAACAGTAATATTACACGGCATTTAGAGAACAATAGATTCTATTTAACAAACCAAACTTTTGAATTGGTTTAATTTCTGTTATGTCTCTTAATGGTATGTAGCTGCAATCCCTTCTACTTAAAATTAGATTAATAGCCCCATCATCGCTTGTATATTGACTTCTTAACTAGATGGCAGCCAGGAATGCAAAATTGAGAATAATACCATTTTGATTAACTACAAATGTTAAAGACCTTTACACCTTCATTTGATATTACTATTAATCAGCTATTTTGGCGTTTTCTGAAAGAGCAGATACTAGTATTCAAATTGATAATAAAAATTGTTTTTATAAGTTAAGATGGCTGCCAAACAGAACGGTTGATTGTTTGGCAACATTGTAAATTGAATAGGAGTTTAAACAGTTTTTCTCAATTCTTTTTAATTTGTATCAAATTTCATTCTCTTTCCATCCTCCTTTCATCAAGCGGATTGTATCTCTCACTACATATGTGTCATTTTTCTTAGTTTGAGATGGCAGCCAGGAATAGGGATGACAGTATCTTTAACACCATCTTTATGCTGATGGTTCTCTACAGATTTCCACTTGTTTTGCCTTTAGATCTTGTAATTTGATATCAAGTCATACTTGAAAATATATATTATGTAAACATCCTTATTTAGGCTCAGAGAGGTCCAATGAACAAATAAATTTCACTCTTCGACATTCATTAGTGGTTATAAGGTGACTCTTACTGGTCCAAAGACTAAAAGAAAAAGAAAGACAATCTTTGTTCTTACAACTGGCTGTATTCTCGAACTTAAAACCTAATGATTTCCCAATTGACCATGATTTATAAGGATGGCGTAAAGAACTCATAAAATAGATCTTTGAGTCATAATTTGTAGAAACGAAATTGTTTCTTACACATAAATTATTTTAGCTGCCATTTTGAAATTCACCCTTAAACACCATGCGGACAAGAGATAACGCAAAATAACGTCTTCGATCTGCGTCAAATGAATAATTCTCTACCTTATTTCACGATATCGCTTAGAGGAGCGTATGATACCCCCTCTGATCTAATGATTTTACATGTATTTGAATACAAGCTAATTAAGTATTTAAAACTGGTTGCCATCTCGCATTGAGAATGTTGTTATCTTAAACTAAGCATTTAATGATTGAAATGAATATTGAGATCCTAAATTAGGATACAAGTACCACTATAATTAGATAAAAGATAATAAGAAGCGTAGACAGTGTTTTTCAGTCATTTTTTAAATTCTTTTGCGACATCTTTAGACCGCTCAGAATGACAAGTAGAACCCAAAATATCCAATGTTGACATCTTGATTCTTACATAGGAAGGTCAAATGATCATTTCAATCAATTGCCTTTTTGGCTGTCGTTCCACATTTATAATAGTTATTAACATTTGTTCATTGCGAATTAAAATTCAATGTCTGTCTGAGCTTGGCAAGGGAAAGCTGCAAAATCAGTTGAGTTTTTTTTTTTTTACTTGGGTTTACTTCCACTTTTATCAGTATGTCAGCAAATCTACGTTGCTTAGAGCACAGGTGGACACACGTTCATACGCTATTTGCCTCGACCGGAGATCGAACCATGATGCCTATGGTTGAGAGTCCGACACTGTGCAAAGGTCTAGGTCCGAAAAATCAACTGTGATAAACTTTTGAAACTTTTCCTCTGTTCAGATGTGTCATTATACTTAAAATAGCTTGCACTGCTATCGACATGAAACAAGATTCTGATAAAAAGTCTGCATCTCTAAAAGGGAAGTTCTACAGCAAACTCTGCATAAAATACAATACAAAAGGCTTGGTATAAGCTGATAGAAAAAAAATAAATCCTTTATATTTTTTTCATTCGTGGCTGCTATCTTGAATATTAAAAAGCAAAAGGCATTTTTTCAAAAAAAAAAAATTCACATTTCTGACTTATATCTTGGGGTTTACGACACATATACACGATAAAGGCTGTCATCCATCTAAGTTATAAGTAAGCATGATCTCAGATTTAAATTCAACCAAAAGCAATACATTTCAATTATTCAATGGCATGCGTATATTATTAGACATCATTTAGAGCTATTGCCTTTTAACTTGAAAGAGCTCAACTTGCTAAAACATATCCTAATAACCATAATCAATTTTAGTTTTGATAAGGCAATCGTTTTCTCACCTATTCTTGTAGTGCATGTTAATAGCAAAAATGGCGAATGGAATTTTTTTATGTGAAAATCCACATTCATTTTTCCTGACTGACTTCAAATTTCAGAAAGAAATTAAATTAGAGGTTGGTTAATGAGCCTTTTTTTTTTCAAAATTGGTCAGATTACTTAAGGACAAAATGTTATTTATAGGTTGTTGTTGGTTTCAACGTGACTTTCAGAATCCCACTTGGCTACCATCTTAATAACAATTCTAAATTTTCATCCGAATTTCAGCATGTTTTGTTTTTCTAGTTCTAATTAGCTCAGAAAATAAGAAATGATATGTTAAAAAATATGTAGATATCATGCTTTTGCTGAGCTTGTATATTGTATGAATGATTGGCTGCCATCTCCATTTTTAAAAATCTCAATGATTACAAGGTGTCATCAGTGTTATAATTGATGAATGCCTTGGCTAGAAGAATCAATTTATGAATCAGCTAAACTGGCCTTAAAAAAATTTCCAGATTGACAATTTATTTTGAGCACAAATTTGCATTTATGCATTCCTGGCTGCCAAGTTCAATTTCTGAACAAAATCAAACCAGACAAATAGAATCATTTACCCGTTTTCAAAATGAAAATGGTTTCAGTCTCTGAACAAAATGGTTGGAATCATTCTGAGGTTGAAGTCTGTCAAAACATGGCTTTTTACACTGTTTACTAATCCAGAATTCCATGGGGCTGCCATCTTGATTACAAGTCAAAATTCAAATTTAAATTCACATTTTGATTTATTTTATGAGTTCTAATAAGCATCTTAGTGACCAGAACAAGTGAAAAAGTAGGTTAAAAAAATAATTATAGCAAGATAATGATCATTTTGTATATTTCACGTTAACCCTGGCTGCCATCTCCATTTTATCAAAATGCTCAATGATGACAAGATGTCATCAGTCAGATTCTTGAAGTGCAATGTCTTAGCTACCAGAATCAATCAAAAAAAAAACTTTATACCACACTACTAGGTCCAGCTTAATTTCTGCCGGACTAAAAAGGCCTTCACTATTGGCAACTTGGGAAGCAGTTTTCTACCCCTTTGGCTTGACCCGTGAACCCGAAACTCATAGGGCCTCAAGTCCGGGGATTCATCTTGGCACTGGCACGAGCCCGGGTCAGATCGCTCAGCTGTTGCCGTTGCTGCACTGGTGCCAAGCTGGTGAAAAACCCCAAAAGAAGGCAATTTCAATGGTGTTTCTGGACCACTTGACCTTGACCGAGAGATTGGAACCTCTGAACGTGGCAAGATGGGCGGGTCCCCTGGGCACATTCGCAAGCCCGGGTCGGATGGCTTGGCCGATGGGTGTGCGCTCGTCGTGACCAATTTGCCTATTTTTGTGCCGTGTTCAATCACCGCTTTGACCCCCTTGACCTTGGCAGATGGACCCCATATCCTTATCGCCTTAGGTCCAGGTGGTCCCCTGGTCTCTGGCGCGAGCCATGGTCAGATCGCAAGGCAGAAGCCATTGCTCTATGCGACTCAATTTGGCAAAAACGGCAAAATGGGTCAACCTTGAGCTTGACCGATCGGCCCAAAACTCTGCGTGTTGCAGGTCCAGTTGGACCCTTGGTCACTGCCGCGAGCCCAGGTCAGATCGCACGGCCCAAAGGCATGCGGTTCACTCTTGAAAAACCAAAACACACCCAAAAGGCCTTCACTATTGGCAACTTGGGAAGCAGTTTTCTACCCCGTGAGCTTGACCCATGAACCCGAAACTCATAGGGCCTCAAGTCCAGAGATTCATCTTGGCACTGGCGCGAGCCAGGGTCAGATCGCTCAGCCGTAGCCGTTGCTGCACGGGTGCCAAGTTGGTGAAAAAACCCCAAAGTAGGCAATTTCAATGGTGTTTCTGGACCACTTGACCTTGACCAAGAGATTGGAACCTCTGAACGTGGCAAGGTGGGTGGGTCCCCTGGGCACATTTGCGAGCCCAGGTCGGATGGCTTAGCCGATGGGCGTGTGCTCGTTGTGACCAATTTGCCTACTTTTGTGCCGTGTTCAATCACTGCTTTGACCCCCTTGACCTTGGCAGATGGACCCCATATCCTTATCGCCTTAGGTCCAGGTGGTCAACTTGTCTCTGGCGTGAGTCCAGGTCAGATCGCACGGCAGAAGCCATTGCTCTATGCGGCTCAAATTGGCAAAAACGGCAAAATGGGTCAACCTTGAGCTTGACCGATCGGCCTGAAACTCTGCGTGTTGCAGGTCCAGTTGGACCCTTAGTCACTGCCGCGAGCCCAGGTCAGATCGCACGGCCCAAAGGCATGCGGTTCACTCTTGAAAAACCAAAACACACCCAAAAGGCCTTCACTATTGGCAACTTGGGAAGCAGTTTTCTACCCCTTTGGCTTGACCCGTGAACCCGAAACTCATAGGGCCTCAAGTCCTGGGATTCATCTTGGCACTGGCACGAGCCCGGGTAAGATCGCTCAGCTGTTGCCGTTGCTGCACTGGTGCCAAGCTGGTGAAAAACCCAAAAGGTAGGCAATTTCAATGGTGTTTCTGGACCACTTGACCTTGACCGAGAGATTAGAACCTCTGAAGGTGGCAAGGTAGGCGGGTCCCCTGGACACATTCGCGAGCCCTGGTCGGATGGCTTAGCCGATGGGCGTGCGCTCGTCGTGACCAATTTGCCTACTTTTGTGCCATGTTCAATCACCGCTTTGACCCCCTTGACCTTGGCAGATGGACCCCATATCCTTATCTATCCCTATAAGGATATGGGGTCCATCTGCCATGGTCAAGGGGGTCAAAGCGGTGATTGAACATGGCACAAAAGTAGGCAAATTATTCACGACCAGGGCTTGCGAATGTGCCCAGGGGACCCGCCCACCTTGCCACGTTCAGAGGTTCCAATCTCTCGGTCAAGGTCAAGTGGTCCAGAAACACCATTGAAATTGCATACTGTTTGGTTTTTTCACTAACTTGGCACCCGTGCAGCAACGGCAACAGCTGAGCGATCTGACCCCGGCTTGCGCCAGTGCCAAGATGAATCCCCGGACTTGAGGCCCTATGAGTTTCGAGTTCACGGGTCAAGCCAAAGGGGTAGAAAACTGCTTCCCAAGTTGCCAAAAGTGAAGGCCTTTTGGGTGTGTTTTGGTTTTTCAAGAGTGAACCGCATGCCTTTGGGCTGAGCTATCTGACCTGGGCTCGCAGCAGTGACCAAGGGTCCAACTGGACCTGCAAAAAGCAGAGTTTCGGGCCGATCGGTCAAGCTCAAGGTTGACCCATTTTGCCGTTTTTGCCAATTTGAGTCGCATAGAGCAATGGCTTCTGAAATGCGATCTGACCTGGGCTCGCGCCAGAGACCAGGGGACCACCTGGACCTAAGGCGATAAGGATATGGGGTCCATCTGCCAAGGTCAAGGGGGTCAAAGCGGTGATTGAACACGTCACAAAAGTAGGCAAATTGGTCACGACAAGCGCACGCCCATCGGCTAAGCCATCCGACCTGGGCTCGCGAATGTGCCCAGGGGACCCGCCCACCTTGCCACGTTCAGAGGTTCCAATCTCTCGATCAAGATCAAGTGGTCCAGAAACACCATTGAAATTGCCTACTTTTGGGGTTTTTCACCAACTTGGCACCTGTGCACCAACAGCTATGGCTGAGCGATCTGACCCGTGCTCTTGCCAGTGCCAAGATGAATCCCCGAACTTGAGGCCCTATGAGTTTCGGGTTCACGGGTCAAGCCAAAGGGGTAGAAAACTGCTTCCCAAGTTGCCAATAGTGAAGGCCTTTTGGGTGTGTTTTGGTTTTTCAAGAGTGAACCGCATGCCTTTGGGCCGTGCGATCTGACCTGGGCTCGCGGCAGTGACCAAGGGTCCAACTGGACCTGCAACACGCAGAGTTTCGGGCCAATCGGTCAAGCTCAAGGTTGACCCATTTTGCCGTTTTTGCCAATTTGAGTCGCATAGATCAATGGCCTCTGCCGTGCGATCTGACCTAGGCTTGCGCCAGAGACCAGGGAACCACCTGGACCTAAGGTGATAAGGATATGGGGTCCATCTGCCAAGTTCAAGGGGGTCAAAGCGGTGATTGAACAAAGCACAAAAGTAGGCAAATTGGTCACGACGAGCGCACGCCCATCGGCTAAGCCATCTGACCTGGGCTCGCGAATGTGCCCAGGGGACCCGCCCACCTTGCCACGTTCAGAGGTTCCAATCTCTCGGTCAAGGTCAAGTGGTCCAGAAACACCATTGAAATTGCCTACTTTTGGGGTTTTTCACCAACTTGGCACCAGTGCAGCAACGGCAACAGCTGAGCGATCTGACCCCGGCTTGCGCCAGTGCCAAGATGAATCCCCGGACTTAAGGCCCTATGAGTTTCGGGTTCATGGGTCAAGCCAAAAGGGATAGAAAACTGCTTCCCAAGTTACCAATAGTGAAGGCCTTTTGGGTGTGTTTTGGTTTTTCAAGAGTGAACCGCATGCCTTTGGGGAGTGCGATCTGACCTGGTCTTGCGGCAGTGACCAAGGGTCCAACTGGACCTGCAACACGCAGAGTTTCCGGCCGATTGGTCAAGCTCAAGGTTGACCCATTTTGCCGTTTTTGCCAATTTGAGTCGCATAGAGCAATGGCTTCTGCTGTGCGATCTGACCTGGGCTCGCGCCAGAGACCAGGGGACCACCTGGACCTAAGGCGATAAGGATATGGGGTCCATCTGCCAAGGTCAAGGGGGTCAAAGCGGTGATTGAACACGGCACAAAAGTAGGCAAATTTGTCACGACGAGCGCACGCCCATCGGCTAAGCCATCCGACCTGGGCTCGCGAATGTGCCTAGGGGACCTGCCCACCTTGCCACGTTCAGAGGTTCAAATCTCTCGGTCAAGGTCAAGTGGTCCAGAAACACCATTGAAATTGCCTACTTTTGGGGTTTTTCACCAACTTGGCACAAGTGCAGCAACGGCTACGGCTGAGCCATCTGACCCGGGCATGCGCCAGTGCCAAGCTGAATCCACGGACTTGAGGCCCTATGAGTTTCGGGTTCATGGGTCAAGCAAAAGGGGTAGAAAACTGCTTCCCAAGTTGCCAATAGTGAAGGCCTTTTGGGTGTGTTTTGGTTTTTCAAGAGTGAACCGCATGACTTTGGGACATGCGATCTGACCTGGGCTCGCCGCAGTGACCAAGGGTCCAACTGGACCTGCAACACACAGAGTTTCGGGCTAATCGGTCAAGCTCAAGGTTGACCCATTTTGCCGTTTTTGCCAATTTGAGTCGCATAGAGCAATGGCTTCTGAAATGCGATCTGACCTGGGCTCTCGCCAGAGACCAGGGGACCACCTGGACCTAAGGCGATAAGGATAAGGGGCCCATCTGCCAAGGTCAACGGGGTCAAAGTGGTGATTGAACACGGCACAAAAGAAGGCAAATTGGTCACGACGAGCGCACGCCCATCGGCTAAGCCATCTGACCTGGGCTCGCGAATGTGCCCAGGGGACCCGCCCACCTTGCCACGTTCAGAGGTTCCAATCTCTCGGTCAAGGTCAAGTGGTCCAGAAACACCATTGAAATTGCCTACTTTTGGGGTTTTTCACCAACTTGGCACCCATGCAGCAACAGCAACGGCTGGTCCCCTGGTCTTTGGTGCAAGCCCAGGTCAGATCGCACGGCAGAAGCCATTTCTCTATGTGACTCAAATTGGCCAAAAAGGCTTAAAGGGTCAACCTTTGAGCTTGACCGATCGGCCCGAAACTCTGCGTGTTGCAGGTCCAGTTGGACCCTAGGTCACTGCCACGAGCCCAGGTCAGATCGCACGGCCTAAAAGCATGCAGCTCCCTCTTGAAAAACCAAAACACACCCAAAAGACCTTCACTATTGGCAGCTTTGGAAGCAGTTTTCTACCCCTTTGGCTTGACCCGTGAACCCTAAACTCATAGGGCTTCAAGTCAGGGGATTCATCTTGGCACTGGCATGAGCCCGAATCAGATTGCTCAGCCTTAGCTGTAGCTGCACGGGTGCCAAGTTAGTGAAAAAACCTATAAGTAGGCATTTTCAATGGTGTTTTAGGACCACTTGACCTTGACCAAGACATTGGAACCTCTGAACGTGGCAAGGTGGGCGAGTCCCTTGGGCACATTAGCGAGCCCAGGTCAGATGGCTCAGCCGATGGGCGTGGCACGCCGTGACCAATTTGTTACTTTTATGCCGTGTTCAATCAAAGCTTTGACCTTTCTTGACCTTGGCAGATGGACCCCAAATCCTTATCGCCATAGGTCCAGGTGGTCCCCTGGTCTCTGGTGCAGGCCCAGGTCAGATCGCACGGCAGAAGCCATTGCTCTATGTGACTGAAATTGGCAAAAAAGGCAAAAAAGGTCATCCTTGAGCTTGACCGATCGGCCCGAAACTCTGTGTGTTGCAGGTCCAGTTGGACCCTAGGTCACTGCCGCGAGCCCAGGTAAGATCGCATGGCCTAAAAGTATGCAGCTCCCTCTTGAAAAACCAAAACACACCCAAAAGGCCTTCACTATTGGCAGCTTTGGAAGCAGTTTTCTACCCCTTTGGCTTGACCCGTGAACCCTAAACTCATAGGGCTTCAAGTCAGGGGATTCATCTTGGCACTGGCATGAGCCCGAATCAGATTGCTCAGCCTTAGCCGGCAATGCATGGGTGCCAAGTTGGTGAAAAAACCTATAAGTAGGCATTTTCAATGGTCTTTTTGGACCACTTGACCTTGACCGAAGATTGGAACCTCTGAACGTGAAAAGGTGGGCGGGTCCCTTGGGCCCATTCGCAAGCCCAGGTCGGATTGCTCAGCCGATGGGCGTTTCTCTCTGTGACCAATTTGCTTACTTTTGTGCCGTGTTCAAACGCCACTAAGACCCCCTTGACCTTTGCAGATGGACCCCAAATCCTTATCGCCATAGGTCCAGATGGTCCCTTGGTCTCAGGCGCAAGCCCAGGTAAGATCGCACGGCAGAAACAATTGCTCTATGCGACTCAAATTGGCAAAAACGGCAAAAGGGTCAACCTTGAGCTTGACCGATCGGCCCAAAATTTTGCATATAGCAGGTCCAGTTGGACCCTTGGTCACTGCCACGAGCCCAAGTCAGATCGCACGGCCTAAAAGCAGCTCCCTCTTGAAAAACCAAAACACCCCTAAAAGGCCTTCACTATTGGCAACTTGGGAAGCAGTTTTCTACCCCTTTGGCTTGACCCGTGAACCCGAAACTCATATGGCCTCAAGTCCAGGATTCATCTTGGCACTGGCGCGAGCCCAGGTCAGATCGCTCAGCCTTAGCCGCTAGTGCACGGGTGCCAAGTGAAAAACCCAAAAGTAGGCATTTTCAATGGTGTTTTTGGACCACTTGACCTTGACCGAGAGATTAGAACCTCTGAACGTGGCAAGGTGGACGGGTCCCCTGGGCACATTCGCGAGCCCAGGTCAGATGGCTCAGCCGATGGGCATGCGCTCGCCCTGACCAATTTGATTATTTTTGTGCCGTGATCAATCACCTCTTTGACCCCCTTGACCTTGACAGATGGACCTCAAATCCTTATCGCCTGGTTTGGTCTCTGGCGCAAGCCCAGGTCAGATCGCAAGGCAGAAGCCATTGCTCTATGCGACTCAAATTGGCAAAAAGGGTCAACCTTGAGCTTGACCGATCGGCCCGAAACTCTGCGTGTTGCAGGTCCAGTTGGACCCTTGGTCACTGCCGCGAGCCCAGGTCAGATCGCACGGCCTAAATGCATGCCGTTCCCTTTTGAAAAACCAAAACACACCCAAAAGGCCTTCACTATTGGCAACTTGGGAAGCAGTTTTCTACCCCTTTGGCTTGACCTGTGAACCTGAATCTCATAGGGCCTCAAGTCCGGGGATTCATCTCGGCACTGGCGCGAGCCCAGGTAAGATTGCTCAGACTTAGCCATTGCTGCACGGATGCTAAGTTGGTGAAAAAACCCAAAAGTAAGCATTTTCAATGGTGTTTTTGGACCACTTGACCGAGAGATTGGAACCTCTAAACGTGGCAAGGTTGGCGGGTCCCCTGGGCACATTTGCGACCCAGGTCAGATGGCTCAGCCGATGGGCGTGCGCTCGCCCTGACCAATTTGCTGACTTTTGTGCCGTGTTCAATCGACTCTTTGACCCCCTTGACCTTGGCAGATGGACCCCAAATCCTTATCGCCTTAGGTCCAGGTGGTCCCCTGGTCTCTGGCGTGAGCCCAGGTCAGATTGCACAGCAGAAGCCATTGCTCTATGCGACTCAAATTTGTAAAAAGGGTCAACCTTGAGCTTGACAAATCAGCCCGAAACTCTGCGTGTTGCAGGTCCAGTTGGACCCTTGGTCACTGCCGCAAGCCAAGGTCAGATAGCACAGCCTTAATGCATGCGGTTCCCTCTTGAAAAACCAAAACACACCCAAAAGGCCTTCACTATTGGCAACTTGGGAAGCAGTTTTCTACCCCTTTGGCTTGACCCGTGAACCTGAATTTCATAGGGCCTCAAGATTGGGGATTCATCTTGGCACTGGCCAAGCCTGGGTCAGATCGCCCAGCCTTAGCCATTGCTGCACGGGTGCCAAGTTGGTGAAAAAATCTAAAAGTAGACTTTTCAATGGTGTTTCTGGACCACTTGACCTTGACCGAAGATTGGAACCTCTGAACGTGGCAAGGTGGGCGGGTCCCCTGGGCACATTCGCAAGCCCAGGTCCGATGGCTCAGCCGATGGGCTTGCGCTTGACATGACCAATTTGCTTACTTTGTGCCGTGTTCAAACGCCACTAAGACCCCCTTGACCTTGGCAGATGGACCCCAAATCCTTATCGCCTTAGGTCCAGGTGGTCCCCTGGTCTCTGGCGTGAGCCCAGGTCAGATCGCACAGCAGAAGCCATTGCTCTATGCGACTCAAATTGGCAAAAACGGCAAAAAGGGTCAACCTTGAGCTTGACCGATTGGCCCAAAACTCTGCTTGTTGCAGGTCCAGTTGGACCCTTTGTCACTACCGCAAGTCCAGGTCAGATCGCACGGCCTAAAGGCACGCGGTTCCCTCTTGAAAAACCAAAACACACTCAAAAGGCCTTTACTATTGGCAACTTGGGAAGCAGTTTTCTACCCCTTTGGCTTGACCTGTGAGCCCGAAACTCATACGGCCTCAAGTCCAAGGATTCATCTTGGCACTGGCGTGAGCCCGGGTCAGATTGCTCAGCCTTAGCCGTTGCTGCACAGGTGCGAAGTTGGTGAAAAAACACAAAAGTAGGCATTTTCAATGGTGTTTTTGGACCACTTGACCTTGACCGAGAGATTGGAACCTCTGAACGTGGCAAGGTTGGCGGTTCCCCTGGATACATTCGCAAGGCAAGGTCTGATGGCTCAGCCGATTGGCGTGCGCTCGCCCTGACCAATTTGCTTACTTTTGTGCCATGTTCAATCGCCGCTTTGACCCCCTTGACCTTGGCAGATGGACCCCAAATCCAATGCCAAGATGAATCCCCGGACTTGAGGCCCTATGAGTTTAGGGTTCACGGGTCAAGCCAAAGGGGTAGAAAACTGCTTCCCAAGTTGCCAATAGTGAAGGCCTTTTGGGTGTGTTTTGGTTTTTTAAGAGGAAACCGCATGCCTTAAGGCAACATTCCCAGTTTCGGATCAATCAGTCAAGCCAAAGGGGAAGAAAACTGCATACCAAGTTACCAACAGTGAAGGCCTTTGGGCTTGTTTTGGTCTTTTCAAGCGCGAACCACATACCCTTCTGCTGTGCTGCCTGACCTGGACTCGCGTTTGTGACCACGGGACCACCTGAATCTGCTATGCTCCGAGTTTCGGATCGATCATTCAAGGTCAGGGTCGACCCATGTGGCCAAGTATGCCATTTTAAGCAGCATACCGCATTGGCTTCGGCTGTATGGTCTGGTCTGGGCTCGCATGACAGACCAGGGGACCACCCCAACCTGCAATGCCCAGAGTTCCGGGTCAATAGGTCAAGCCTAAGGGGTAGAAAAACTGCGTAGCAAGTGGCCCAAAAGTGGAGAAATTGGGCTTGTTTTGGTCTTTTCAAATGCGAACTGCATAACTTTTTCCTTTGCTGCCTGACCTGGGCTTGCAGGACTGACCTGGGAACCATCTGAACCTGCAACATTCCCAGTTTCGGGTAGATCGGTCAAGGCAAAGGGGTAGAAAACTGCCTACCAAGTTGCCAACAGTCATTGCCTTCTGGTTTGTTAGGGTTTTTCAGCAGTGAACCGCATACCCTTGGGCTGAGCAATCTGACCTGGGCTCGCGCGAGCAACCAGGGGACCACCCAAACCTGCAACATTCCCAGTTTCAGTTAAGGGGTATGCCAATTTGAGCGGCATACAGCATTGGCTTCGGCAGTGCAGTCCGGTCTGGGTTGACCCGTTTGGCCAGGTATGCCAATTTGAGCGGCATAGAGCATTGGCTTCGGCCATGTGGTCTGGTCTGGGCTCGCGAGACAGACCAGGGGACCACCCAAACCTGCAATGCCCAGAATTCCTGGTTGATAGGTCAAGTCTAAGGGGTAGAAAAACTGCGTACTAAGTGGCCCAAAAGTGAAGAAATTGGGCTTGTTTTGGTCTTTTCAAACGCAAACCGCATACCTTTCTGCTCTGCTGCCTGACCTGGGTTCGTGCAAGTCACCTGGGAACCATCTAAACCTGCAATGCTCCCAGTTTCAGGTCGATGGGTCAATGCAAAGGGGTAGAAAACTGCCTACCATGTTGCCAACAGTCAAGAACTTTGGATTTGTTAGGGTTTTTCAGCAGTGAACCACATACCCTTGGGCTGAGCTATCTGACGTAGGCTCGCGCGTGTGACCAAGGGACCACCTGAACCTGCAACATTCCAATTTTTGGGGTCGATCGGTCAAGCCAAAGGGGTAGAAAACTGTGTACCAAGTTGAAAACAGTGAAGGCCTTTGGGCTTGTTTTGGTCTTTTCAAGCACAACCCGCATACCCTTCTGCTGTGCTGCCTGACCTGGCTCACGCGTGTGACCATGGGACCACCTGAACATGCAACGCTCCGAGTTTCGGATCGATCATTCAAGATAAGGGTCGACCCATGTGGCAAGGTTTGCCAATTTGAGCAGCATACAGCATTGGCTTTGGCCGTATGGACTGGTCTGGGCTCGCAAGATAGACCAGGGGACCACCCCGACCTGCAATGCCCAGAGTTCCGGGTCGATAGGTCAAGCCTAAGGGGTAGAAAAACTGCGTTCCAAGTGGCCTAAAACTGAAGAAATTGGACTTGTTTTAGTCTATTCAAACGCAAACCGAACACCTTTCTGCTGTGCTGTCTGACCTGGGCTTGCGCAAGTGACCTGGGAACCATCTGAACCTGCAATGCTCTGAGTTTCTGGTCGATAGGTCAAGGCAAAAGGGTAGAAAACTGCCTACCAAGTTGCCAACAGTCAAGGCCTTAGGTCTTATTTTGGTCTTTTCAAGCGCAAACCTCATACCCTTCTGCTGTGCTGCCTGACCTGGGCTCGTGCATGTGACCAGGGGACCACCTGAACCCTCAACGCTCCGAGTTTCGGGTCGATCAGTCAAGGTCAAAGTTGACCCGTTTGGCCAGGTATGCCATTTTGAACGGCATAGAGCATTGGCTTTGGCCATGTAGTCTGGTCTGGGCTCGTGAGACAGACCAGGGGACTACCCCAACCTGCAATACCCAGGCCCAAAAGTGAAGAAATTGGGCTTGTTTTGGTCTTTTCAAATGCAAACTGGATAACTTTCTGCTGTGCTGCCAGACCTGGGCTCGCGCAAGGGACCTGGAGACCATCTGAATCTGCAACGCTTCTATTTTCGGGTCGATGGGTCAAGGCAAAGGTGAAGAAAACTGCCTACCAAGCTAACAACAGTCAAGGCCTTTGGGTTTGTTAGGGTTTTTCAGCAGTGAACCGCATACCCTTGGGCTGAGCGATCTGACCTAGGCTTGCGCAAGTGACCAGTGGACGACCTGAACCTGCAACATTCCCAGTTTTGGGTCGATCGGTCAAGCCAAAGGAGTAGAAAACTGCGAACCAAGTTGCCAACAGTGAAGGCCTTTGGGCTTGTTCTGGTCTTTTTAAGCCCGAAACGCTTACCCTTCTGCAGTGCTGCCTGACCTGGGCTCACACGTATGACCACAGGACCACCTGAACCTGCAACACTCCCAGTTTCAGGTCAATCAGTCAAGGTCAAGGTCGACTCGTTTGCCTACGTAAGCCAATTTGAGCAGCATGGAGCATTGGCTTCGGCCTTGCGGTCTGGTCTGGGCTCACGCGACAGACCAGGGGACCACCCCAACCTGCAAAGCCCAGAGTTCTGGGTCGATAGGTCAAAGCTAAGGGGTAGAAAAACTGCGAACCAAGTTGCCAAAAGTGAAGGCCTTTGGGCTTGTTTTTGTCTTTTCAAGCGCGAACTGCATACCCTTCTGCTGTGCTGCCTGACCTAGACTCGCACATGTGACCACTGGACCATCTGAACCTACAACGCTCCGAGTTTCGGGTCGATGGGCCAAGGCAAAGCGGTAGAAAACTGCCTACCAAGCTAACAACAGTCAAGGCCTTTGGGTTTGTTAGGGTTTTTCAGCAGTGAACCGCATACCCTTGGGCTGAGCGATCTGACCTAGGCTTGCGCAAGTGACCAGTGGACGACCTGAACCTGCAACATTCCCAGTTTTGGGTCGATCGGTCAAGCCAAAGGAGTAGAAAACTGCGAACCAAGTTGCCAACAGTGAAGGCCTTTGGGCTTGTTCTGGTCTTTTTAAGCCCGAAACGCTTACCCTTCTGCAGTGCTGCCTGACCTGGGCTCACACGTATGACCACAGGACCACCTGAACCTGCAACACTCCCAGTTTCAGGTCAATCAGTCAAGGTCAAGGTCGACCCGTTTGCCTACGTAAGCCAATTTGAGCAGCATGGAGCATTGGCTTCGGCCTTGCGGTCTGGTCTGGGCTCACGCGACAGACCAGGGGACCACCCCAACCTGCAAAGCCCAGAGTTCTGGGTCGATAGGTCAAAGCTAAGGGGTAGAAAAACTGCGAACCAAGTTGCCAAAAGTGAAGGCCTTTGGGCTTGTTTTTGTCTTTTCAAGCGCGAACTGCATACCCTTCTGCTGTGCTGCCTGACCTGGACTCGCACATGTGACCACTGGACCATCTGAACCTACAACGCTCCGAGTTTCGGGTCGATGGGCCAAGGCAAAGCGGTAGAAAACTGCCTACCAAGTTGCCAACAGTCAATGCCTTTGGGTTTGATAGGGTTTTTCAGCAGAGAACCGCATACCCTTGGGCTGAGCTATCTGACCTGGACTTGCCTGAGTGACCAGGAGACCACCTGAACCTGCAACATTCCCAGTTTTGGGTCGATCGGTCAAGCCAAAGAGGTAGAAAACTTAGTACATAGTTGCCAACAGTGAAGGCCTTTGGGCTTGTTTTGCTGCCTGACCTGGGCTCGCGCTAGTTACCACGGGACCACCTGAACCTGCAACACTTTTTGGGTTGATCAGTCAAGGTCAAGGTCGACCCGTTTGGCAAGGTATGCCAATTTGAGCGGCATAGAGCATTGGCTTTGGCCATGCGGTCTGGTCTGGTCTTGCGTGACAGACCAGGGGACCACCCCAACCTGCAATGCCCAGAGTTCCGGGTCGATAGGTCAAGCCTAAGGGGTAGAAAAATGCGTACCAAGTGGCCCAAAACTGAAGAAATTGGGCTTGTTTTGGTCTATTCAAACCCGAACTGAATACCTTTCTGCTTTTCTGCCTGACCTGGACTTGCGCGAGTCACCTGGGGACCATATGAAACTGCAACTCTCCGAGTTTCGGGTAGATCGGTCAAGGCAAAAGGGTAGAAAACTGCCTACCAAGTTGCCAACAGTCAAGGCCTTTGGGCTTGTTTTGGTCTTTTCAAGCGCGAACCGCATACCCTTCTGCTTTGCTGCCTGACCTGGGCTCGCGCGTGTGACCACAAGACCACCTGAACCCTCAAAGCTCCGAGTTTCGGGTCGATCAGTCAAGGTCAAAGTCGACCCATTTGGCCAGGTATGCCATTTTGAGCGGCATAGAGCATTGGCTTCGGCCGTGCGGTCTGGTCTGGGCTAGCGCGACAGACCAGGGGATCACCCAAACCTGCAATGCCAAGAGTTCAGTGTCCATAGATCAAGCCTAAGGGGTAGAAAAACTGCGTTCCAAGTGGCCAAAAACTGAAGAAATTTGGCTTGTTTTGGTCTATTCAAACCCAAACTGAATACCTTTCTGATGCGCTGCCTGACCTGGGCTTGCGCGAGGGACCTGTAGACTATCTGAACCTGCAAGGCTCCGAGTTTCGGGTCGATGAGTCAAGGCAAAGGGGTAGAAAACTGCCTACCAAGTTGCCAACAGTCAAGGCCTTTGGGTTTGTTAGCGTTTTTCAGCAGTGAACCGCATACCCTTGGGCTGAGCACTCTGACCTGGGCTTGCGCGAGTGACCTGCGGACGACCTGAACCTGCAATATACCCAGTTTCGGGTTGATCTGTCACTCCAAAGGGATAGAAAACTGCGTACGAAGTTGTAAACAGTGAAGGCCTTTGGGCTTGTTTTGTCTTTTCAAGCACAAACTGCATACCCTTCTGCTGTGCTGCCTGATCTTGGCTCATGTGTGTGACTACGAGACCACCTGAACCCTCAACACCCTGAGTATCGGGTCGATCAGTCAAGGTCAAAGTCGACCTGTTTGGCCAGGTATGCCATTTTAAACGGCATAGAGCATTGGCTTCGGCCATGCAGTCTGGTCTGGGCTTGTGCGAGGGACCAGGGGACCACCCCAACCTGCAATGCCCAGAGTTCCGTGTCCATAGGTCAAGCCTAAGGGGTAGAAAAACTGCTTACCAAGTGGCTAAAAACTGAAGAAATTTGGCTTGTTTTGGTCTAATCGAACGCAAACCGAATACCTTTCTGCTGTGCTGCCTGACCTGGGCTCGCGCGAGTGACGTAGGGACCATCTGAACCTGCAACGCTTCGAGTTTCGGGTCGATGGGTCAAGGCAAAAGGGTAGAAAACTGCCTTCCAAGTTACCAACAGTCAAGGCCTTTGGTCTTATTTTGGTCTTTTCAAGCGCAAACCGCATACCCTTCTGCTGTGCTGCCTGACCTGGGCTCGCGCGTGTGACCTTGGGACCACCTGAACCCTCAACGCCCCGAGTTTCGGGTCGATCACTCAAGGTCAAAGTTGACCCGTTTGGCCAGGAATGGCATAGAGCATTGGCTTCGGCCGTGCAGTCTGGTCTAGACTCGCGAGACAGAAAAGGGGACTAACCCAACCTGCTATGCCCAGAGTTCTGGGTCGATAGGTCAAGCCTAAGGGGTAGAAAAACTGCGTACCAAGTGGCCCAAAAGTGAAGAAATTGGGCTTGTTTTGGTCTTTTCAAATGCGAACTGCATACCCTTCTGCTGTGCTGCCTCACCTCGGCTAACGGGAGTGACCTGGGGACCACCTGAATCTGCAACGCTCCGAGTTTCTGGCCGATGGGTCAAGGCAAAGGGGTAGAAAACTGCCTACCAAGTTGCCAACGGTCAAGGCCTTTGGGTTTGTTAGGATCTTTTAGCTGTGAGCTGGATACCCTTGGGCTGAGCAATCTGACCTGGCTTGCGTGAGTGATCAGGGGACCACTCGAACCTGAAAAATTCCCAGTTTCGGGTTGATCGGTCGAGCCAAAGGGGTAGAAAAACTGCATTCCAAGTCGCCCAAAACTGAAGAAATTTGGCTTGTTTTGGTCTTTTCAAGTCCGAACCGCATACCCTTCTGCTGTGCTGCCTGACCTGGGGTCGCGCGTGTGACCACGAGACCACCTGAACCCTCAACGCTCAGAGTTTCGGGTTGATCAGTCAAAGTCAAGGTTGACCCGTTTGGCCAGGTATGCCAATTTGAGCGGCATAGAGCATTTGCTTCGGCCATGTGGTCTGGTCTGGGCTCGCGGGAGAGACCAGGGGACCACCCCAACGTGCAACATTTTCAGTTTTGGGTTGATCCGTCAAGGCAAAGGGGTAGAAAAATGCATACCAAGTTGCCAACACTGAAGGACTTTGGCTTTGTAAGGGTTTTCCAGGACTGAACCCGGCTTGGGCAAGTGACCAGCGGACCACCCGAACCTGCAACATTTCCAGTTTCGGGTCGATCAGTCTAGCCAAAGGGGTAGAAAACTGCCTTACAGATTGCCAACAGTGAAGGCCTTTGGGCTTGTTTTCATTTTTCAACAATGAACACCGTACCCTTCTGCTGTGCAGTCTGACCTGGGCTCAAGCCATTGACCATGGGACCACCTGAACCTGCAACGCTCTGAGTTTGGGGTCGATCAGTCAAGGTCAAGGTTGACCGATTTGGCCAGGTAAGCCAATTTGTGCGGCATAGAGCATTGGCTTTGGCCGTGCGGTCTGACCTTGGCTCGTGCGAGAGACCAGGGGACCACATCAACCTACAAGGCCCAGAGTTCAAGCCTAAGGGGTAGAAAATCTGCGTACCATATCGCAAAAAAAGTGAAGATTTGCGCTTGTTTTGGTCTTTTCAAACTTGAAATTGATACCTTTCTGCTGTGCTTCCTGACCTGGGCTTGCGGAAGAGACCAGGGGACCACTGAACCTGCAACACTCCGAGTTTTAGGTTGATGGGTCATGGCAAAGGGGTAGAAAACTGCCTTCCAAGTTACCAACAGTGAATGCCTTTGGGTTTGTTAGGGTTTTTCAGCAGTGAACCGCATACCCTTTGGCTGAGCGAGCTGACCAGGGCTCGCGTGAGTGACCAGGGGACCACACGAACCTGCAACATTCCCAGTTTAGGGCCAACCTGGGCTCGTGCGAGAGACCAGGGGACCACATCAACCTGCATGGCCCAGAGTTCCGGGTGGATAGGTCAAGCGAAAGGGGTAGAAAACTGCCTACCAAATTGCCAACAGTGAAGGCCTTTGGGCTTGTTTTGGTTTTTCAACAGTGAACGGCATACCCTTCTGCTGTGGGGTCTAACCTAGGCTCAGGATTGACCACGGGACCACCTGAACCTGCAACGCTACGAGTATGGGTCGATTGGTCAAGGTCAAGTTCCACCCGTTTGTCCAGGCATGCCAATTTAAGCAGCATAGAGCTGTCTGATCTTAACTTGCAAGAGAGACCAGGGGACCACCCAAACCTGCAATGCCCAGAGTTCCGGGTCTATAGGTTACGGAGCCCCATAGGTGACATGATATACACATTTTTTATTCCGTAATAAAGAAATACTATTTCGATAAAACGAATTAGTATTTTGTTGAAACAAATTACTATTTCGTTATAATGAATTAATATTTCGTTTTATCGAAATACTAATTCGTTTTTACGAAATACTATTCTGTTTAAACGAATTAGTTATTCGTTAAAACGAATAAATATTTCGTTGTAACGATTTAATATTTCGTTAAAGCCATTTAATATTTCGTTACATCGAAATACTATTTCGTTAAAACGAATTAATATTTCGTTATAACGATTTAATATTTCGTTAAAATGAATTAATATTTCGTTGTATCTAAATACTAATTCGTTATGCTATTTCGTTAAAACGAAATAGTATCCTTCGGAACACTCGGTTGTTATCTCTTGAAATATGAAACCACGTGTGTACTTTCTAATTGTTAAATGTGCTAGAGACAAATACACGTCTCCTTTAAAGCTTTAGATCGACAACAAATGCCAACGTTGAATAAGGGTAAACTCTACCATAGGCGTAACTAGTATTTTGAAAATTTATACGCAGAAGATGACCAACATAGGACAAAGGATTAAGACGATATGTGAACTGTGACAAAAGATGAATTCCCTTAGTTCCCCTTTTCTTTGATTTGGGCATTGCTGAATAACTAAATGTCGTAATTACAGCTTGAATAAGCTGTAGTTTAGATGTTATGATTGTTCTTAAACGACAATTTCGAAATGCGTAATGTGCGTAATGGTTGTTACGCCCTTGTCTGCATTGCTCATTGGTTTCCATGCTGTACTTCGAGCATTTTGTTCTTGCCTCGTGAGCTAAGGACCGGTCAGCGACAGACTTTCTCATCAATGTGTGTGCGCGCGCGCGTGTGTGTGAGAGAGGGGGGGATTCGAGATTTTTCATTGAGTCATTTATTTGTGCAATATGCAAATTCGAGCCTGAAAGGGCTTACTATATTCAACACTAAAAGAGACAACTACATGATCTGCGTATATCTTCTATCTATGTTAGCCTAATTTATATGCTGGAAGAGATTATCTAGGCTTCGGATAAAGTCTTCGAAGTGACCAACCTACGATATAGGATAAAGGCGATATGAGGACTGAGAAAAGATGAATTTCCTTCAGTTCCCTTTTCAACGATTTGAGCGTTGGTGAATAACCAAAACGCCATAACTACAGCTTGAATAAGCTGCAGTTTAGATGTTATGAACATTCGTCAACGACATTTTCAAAAGAGGATTAATTTCTATTCGCACTTGCATAATGTGCGTAATGTCTACATTGCTCAGTGGTTACCATGCTCTACTTTGAGCATTTACTTCGTCCATATGGGCAAAATGGGTATTTTCCTAAAACTAGGTTCAGGAAAGGTGTTTTGTTTTTCTTCTTGAATGTTTTCTTTAGTTTAACAATGTATTTATTGTTAGAACATTTAGATAATACAGAAACCCATATTTCAAAAGTTTGCGATTACTTGACCTATAAACAATCAATTAAAACCAAAAAATCAATTTCAGCACGAAAATCCTACGGGAGCCCCTTTTCGTACATAAGGAACCGCACTTTAATATCCTAGGTTGGTCACCTTCTAAGTGCGTATAAATTACAAAATCCTAGTAACGCCTATGGTAGAGTTTACACTAATTCAAATTTAAGCATAAGTTAACGATTTGCCAAAAACGTGTATTTGTCTCTTGCAAATGTAACAATAAGAAAATGCCGCACGTAGTTTTATATTTCGAAGGATAACAACGGAGTGTTCCGAAGATAACTATTTCCTTTTAACGAAAAAGTAATTTGTTTTATCGAAAAAGGTTTTCGTAAAAATGAAACAGTATTTGGATAAAACGATATATTAATTCGTTATAACCAAATATCAATTTCTTTAACGAAATATCAATTCGTTAAAACGAAATATTAATTCGTTATAATGAAATACTAATTCGTTTTAACGAAATACTAATTCGTTTTATCGAAATAGTAATTAGTTATAACGGATTAAAAAATGTGGATATTATGTCACCTACGGGGCTCTGTAATAGGTCAAGCCTAAGGGGTAGAAAAACTGCGTACCAAGTTGCCAAAAAGCGAAGAAATTGGGCTTGTTTTGGTCTTTTCAAATGCGAACCGTATACCTTTTTGCTGTGCTGCCCGACCTGGGCTCCGGCGAGTGACCAGGGGGACCATCTGAACCTGCAACACTCCAAGTTTAATGTTGATGGGTCAAGGCAAAGGGGTAGAAAACTGCCTACCAAGTAGCCAACAGTGAAGGCCTTTGGGGTTTTAAGGGTTTTTCAGCAGTGAACCCCATACCCTTGGTCTTAGCAGACTGACCTAGGCTAGCGCAAGTGACCAGGGGACCACCCCAACCTGCAACATTCCCAGTTTCGGGTGAATCGGTCATGCCAAAGGGGAAGAAAACTGCCTACCAAGTTGCAAAGAGTGAAGGCCTTTGAGCTTGTTTTGGTTTTTCAACAGTGAACGGCATACCCTTCTGCTGTGCAGTCTGACCTGGGCTCGTGCAAGTGACCACGGGACCACCTGAACCTGCAACACTCCAAGTTTTGGGTCGATCAGTCAAGGTCAAGGTCGACCCGTTTGTCCAGGTATGCCAATTTAAGCAACATAGAGCATTGGCTTCGGCTGTGCGGTCTGATCTTAGCTTGCGAGAGGGACCAGGGGACCACCCCAACCTGCAATGCCCAGAATTCTGGGTCAATAGGTCAAGCCTAAAGGGTAGAAAAACTGCGTACCAAATCGCCAAAAAGTGAAAAAATTGGGCTTGTTTTGGTCTTTTCAAACTCAAACCTCATACCTTTTTGCTGTGCTGCCTGACCTGAATTCGCAAAGTGACCAGGGGGACCATCTTAACCTGCAACACTCCGAGATTTGGGTCGATGGGTTAAGGCAAAGGGGTAGAAAACTGCCTACCAAGTTGCCAACAGTGAAGGCCTTTGGGTTTGTTAGGGTTTTTCAGCCGTGAACCGCATACCCTTGGTCTTAGCGGACTGTCCTTGGCTTGCGTGAGTCACCAGAGGACCACCCAAACCTGCAACAGTCCCAGTTTCTGGTGAATCGGTCAAGCCAAAGGGGAAGAAAACTGCCTACCAAGTTGCAAAGAGTGAAGGCCTTTGGGCTTGTTTTGGTTTTTCAACAGTGAAGAGCATACCCTTCTGCTGTTCGGTCTGACCTGGGCTCGTGCGAGTGACCATGGGACCACCTGAACCTGCAACGCTCCAAGTTTTGGGTGGATCAGTCAAGGTCAAGGTCGAGCCATTTGTCCAGGTATGCCAATTTAAGCGGCATAGAGCATTGGCTTCGGCTGTGTGGTCTGATCTGAGCTTGTGGGAGACACCAGGGGACCACCCCAGCCTGCAATGCCCTGAGTTCTGGGTAGATAGGTCAAGCCTAAGGGTAGAAAAACTGCATACCAAGTCGCCAAAAAGTGAAGAAATTGGGCTTGTTTTGGTCTTTTCAAACGCAACCCGCATACCTTTCTGCTGTGCTGCCTGACCTGGGCTCAAGCAAGTGACCAGGGGGACCATCTGATATTGCAATGCTCCAAGTTTCAGGTTGATTGTTCAAGGCAAAGGGGTAGAAAACTGCCTACCAAGTTGCCAACAGTGAAGGCCTTTGGGTTTTTAAGGGTTTTTCAGCAGTGAACCCCATACCCTTGGTCTTATCAGACTGACCTAGGCTAGCGCAAGTGACCAGGGGACCACCCCAACCTTCAACATTCCCAGTTTCGGGTGAATTGGTCAGGCCAAAGGGGAAGAAAACTGCCTACCAAGTTGCAAAGAGTGAAGGCTTTTGGGCTTGTTTTGGTTTTTCAACAGTGAACGGCATACCCTTCTGCTGTGCAGTCTGACCTGGGCTCGTGCAAGTGACCACGGGACCACCTGAACCTGCAACACTCCAAGTTTTGGGTCGATCAGTCAAGGTCAAGGTCGACCCGTTTGTCCAGGTATGCCAATTTAAGCAACATAGAGCATTGGCTTCGGTTGTGCGGTCTGATCTTAGCTTGCGACAGAGACCAGGGGACCATCCCAACCTGCAATGCCCAGAGTTCTGGGTCAATAGGTCAAGCCTTAGGGGTAGAAAACTGCGTACCAAGTCGCCAAAAAGTGAAGAAATTGGGCTTGTCTTTGTCTTTTCAAACGCAAACCTCATACCTTTTTGCTGTGCTGCCTGACCTGGACTCGCCAAGTGACCAGGGGGACCATCTAAACCTGCAACACTCCGAGATTCGGGTCGATTGGTTAAGGTAAAGGGGTAGAAAACTGCCTACCAAGTTGCCAACAGTGAAGGCCTTTGGGTTTGTTAGGGTTTTTCAGCAGTGAACCGCATACCCTTGGTCTTAGCAGACTGACCTGGGCTCGCATGAGTGACCAGGGGACCACCCAAACCTGCAACAGTCCCAGTTTCCGGTGAATCGGTCAAGCCAAAGGGGAAGAAAACTGCCTACCAAGTTGCGAAGAATGAAGGCCTTTGGGCTTGTTTTGGTTTTTCAACAGTGAAGAGCATACCCTTCTGCTGTTCGGTCTGACCTGGGCTCGTGCGAGTGACCATGGGACCACCTGAACCTGCAAGGCTCCAAGTTTTGGGTGGATCAGTCAAGGTCAAGGTCGAGCCATTTGTCCAGGTATGCCAATTTAAGCCGCATAGAGCATTGGCTTCGGCTGTGTGGTCTGATCTGAGCTTGTGGGAGAGACCAGGGGACCACCCCAACCTGCAATGCCCTGAGTTCTGGGTCGATAGGTCAAGCCTAAGGGGTAGAAAAACTGCATACCAAGTCGCGAAAAAGTGAAGAAATTGGGCTTGTTTTGGTCTTTTCAAACGCAAACCGCATACCTTTCTGCTGTGCTGCCTGGCCCTGGGCTCACACGAATGACCAGGGGACCATCTGATATTGCAATGCTCCAAGTTTCAGGTTGATTGTTCAAGGCAAAGGGGTAGAAAACTGCCTACCAAGTTGCCAACAGTGAATGCCTTTGGGTTTGTTAGGAATTTTCAGCAGTGAACCGCCTAACCTCTGGCTGAGCGGGCTGACCTGGGCTCGCGTGAGTGACCAGGGGACCAGTCGAACCTGCAACATTCCCAGTTTAGGGTCGATTGGTCAAGCCAAAGGGGTAGAAAACTGCCTACCAAGTTGCCAATAGTGAAGGCCTTTGGGCTGGTTTGGTTTTTCAGCATTAAACAGCAAACCCCTCTGCTGTGCGGTCTGACCTAGGCTGGCGCGAGTGACCACAGGACCACCTGAACCTGCAGCACTCCAAGTTTCCAGTAGATCTGTCAAGGTCAAGATTGACATGTTTAGCCAGTTTTGTTAATTTGAGTCACATAGAGCAATGGCTTCGGCTGTACAGTTTGACCTGGGCTAGCGCAAGGGACCAGAGGACCAACTTAACCTGCAACGCTCAGAGTTCTGGCTCGATCGGTCAAGCCAAAAGGATAGAAAACTGCATACTAAGTTGCCAATAGTGAAGGCCTTTAGCTTTGATTTTGTCTTTTCAAAACTGAACCACATATCCTTTGGCTGTGCGGTCTGACCTGGGCTTGAATGAGCGACCAGGGGACCTTCCGAACCTGCAACGCTCAGAGTTTCCAGTCTATCTGTCAAGGTCAAGTAATGGCTTTTACTGTGTGGACTGACCTGGGCTCAGGGGAGTGACCAAAGGACCACCTGAACCTAAAACGCTCAGAGTTCCAGGTTGATCAGTCAAACCAAACGGGTAGAAAACTGCATACCAAGTTGCCAACAGTGAAGGCCTTTGGGTTTGTTTTGGTCATTTAAAAAGTAAACCGCATACTTTTGGTCTGTTCTGTCTGACCTGGGCTCACACGAGTGACCAGGGGACCATCTGAGCCTGCAATGCTCAGAGTTTTGCTATTGTTTTTGGGTCCCATAGGTCAAAGGTCAAGGTCACAGTCAATTTTTGTTCAATTTTTGTTTCCGTACTTTAACTCATAAACCAAGGGACTTACAATCATGAAACTTTATGCGAATGTTACTTATGACCCATGGAAGTGCCCTATTGTTTTTGGGTCAAAAAGTCAAGGTCACAGTCATTTTTTGTTCAATTTTCTTTCCGAGCTCTATCTCAAGAACCATCCAACCTAGAATCATTAAACTTCATGCAAATGCTGCATATGACCTCAATATTTGTTACAAACACATCCTGCAGTAAAAGCACTTGCATTTTGACAAAGTGCTTGTTGGGGTATAAGTCCACTCTGCGACAGTTCTAGTTTGAATTATGACCCTTCTTCACCTTTGGTTTTTTATCGACTATCTGGCATCTAACAGCAGAGCATAGGCAAATGTAGGTGGTGCCCTTGTTGATTGGTAACTTGTGACTCTTAACCCTTGTCATGCTGAACCCGGAATATTCCTGTATTAGCAGGAGCTATAGACAAACACCGACCTGCACAAATGTGCAGTCTGATGTTAGTCTAGACCACCTGTTTCTCACTTTCAAACCAGAATTGGCAATAGATTTATTTTTTCAAATAAAAATTGACCTACAGTTGGTACTTTCAGTGCTTTTTGCCCTTTGATTTTGTTGCAAATTTTGAGCTAAATTTATTACGCATGACAAGGGTTAATTAGATCTACAGATTGCTTAAGCAGTAGTTACAACAGCTAGTTATTCAACTACCTGCCTTTTGTTTTGCAAGGGTATGTAAAAACGAATTTTCCTCACTTGTCCCTGGACAAGTAAAATATGTTTTTCTACTTGTCCAGGACAAAAATTAATTTATCCCCACAAAGAAGTGAACTGATGAATTTTGAGAAAACATTGCTTTTGATGTTAAAAATAATGTTTTTCTACCCTTTGATATAAAAATTAGGATAATTTATCTCTTAGAACTATTTAGAGTTATTCCAAGATTTGCCCTTGTATATTCTTGTCCAAGGATGAGTGTACAAAATAGAGGATATTGAATGAGTGGTCATTGAATACCCAATTTATTAAAGAGTCATCTATAAACAGATAAAAACGAGGCTGTGCCGAGTTTTTATCTGTTTTAGATGACGAGTTTAATAAATTCGGTATATTATGAGCACAAATTTTATATTCTATTTATAATATGACCCGAATTTTTGCAAAAAAATCGTCAAAACACTTGAAAATCAAGATTTCAATTTTCCGCAAAACATATATCGCCGTTTAAAACTGATGTCATTATATGTACTTTATGACGTCATTTTCGCGGTTACAAAATAGCGTTGCTATTCACTCTGGGCGGGAGGCACTAAACACCACAAACCACCACAAACCTCACACTGAACACCACAAACCACCACAAACCTCACCACAAACCACCACAAACCACTTTTAAGCTTTGATACAATATCAAATTGTGTTAATACAGTAGTGTATATCAAGTAATGAAAAGAAATAAATATCTTGAAGACATAACAGAAAGTTGAAAACTAGTATTTCCCCCAAAAAATCAAAAGATATATCATTTAGTTATTTTATATAAATCTACATGTATTTAAAGTCAACTTTTGAAATTAATTTCTAGAGAATATTTTTGTGGTTAAAGACTCCAGTATAAGTCATAACTTACAAACTAAGTATTCAAAAATGATCTTTTTTTATACATTTTGATTTCAAATTCACAACTTTAGCTGAGATCCTTTCTTACCCCTTGTCACCTTAACCATTACCCTACTGATGACATTGGTCTTAATAAAGAAGTATTAACTTGAGGTAAGCTTTGTTATCTTGGTCATAAATGCCATGGGATCTCAATCCTGGGGTCAAGAGTTTGAACCCTGTCATTGTCGACCTTCATTCAACATTTAACAAAAGTCATTTAAACAAACATTCTTTGTCTATCAATGCTAATGGGCATATGACTAGAAATAAGGCATAAGAACTGCAAAGGGTGCTGGTACCTAGAATTGGATATTGTGGTTGTGCTGGTGTGACAAACAACAGAACATAGGTAGGTGCACCAGCCACTGAAATAAAACTGCAAGTGTGTTGTAAGTGGTGTTAAACCTCACACAAAAATTGACTATGGACTTAAGGATTTCATTTCATAAATAATTTGACAGAATCATTTATTGTTACAATGACATCAAAAGTAAGTTCAATATTTAAGATCGGTTCAAATTGAAAAGTGGTTGAAATTGACAAATTCGTTAAAATTTGAATTAAAAGCTTTTTCTCCCATTATTTCCATGCATTATTATATTTTTTAAATCAGAGAGACATTATGAGAGATTTTGTAGAAAGATGTTATACAATATTTCTGAAAATTATAATAATAAACATACATATAAATAATGTACATGTTTTACACCTGATATGCGTAACATTTTGTTTATATCCAGATTAGATACTGGATGGTTTATCATATATGTGTTGATTAGTCTTGGACTAGCTGATTATCTTTGATAATTTATCTATCTTGACATGGATTCTTAACTTCTTTAGAGCATGTATTGAAAAAAATGTTTTTATGTGCCAACCACCTGATAGATTGGATGTATTTTGTATATTTCTGTCTGTATGCTAGTCTGTCAGCTGAAAACATAACCCATTTATTAAACTCTTTCCTGTATAACTTCAATCCAATTGAAGTAATAAAGCTATGATTTTGTATGCAGCTATCTTACAATAATAGCAAAATACAGAGGGTCGCATAATAAGGTCTACTAATTTTAACCTTTATTCTCAAACTGAGGTGAATCTTGAGAAATTGTGCTGTGTCCTTAGTAAGTCTAGTTGTATCTTTCTACTTAAAAGATATTCTACTACTGGAGGATTTGCAACCAGATTTAAGAGTTATGTACGTTCTAATAGATGCTGGTCCTCTATTAGGTTTTAAGAAATTTTAATCAGCTACAAAAACATGAATCTAATTGCCATATGTATGATGAAAGTTTCACAGGGATAAAACAATGGATTTTACTCCAGTCCCACTGTATAATCAAGCCTTTGTTGGCCTTTCATCTGACAACAAAATATTTTGATTGGATGAAAATTATACTTTTCATTGGTCGAAGTCAATTTCATGAAATGTAATTATGGTGCACCATTGAAATTTTGCGATTATTTTTCTTATAATTTATACTAGAACTGTCAAAAGTGGACTAACATCCCCCCCATCCCATGCACTTTGACCCAACAGCCAAGTGTAATTTCTATCAGTCCAGAGTGTGTTTGCAACAATAAAATGACTTTTCTTTGGTCCTGCTAATCTGTCCCAATGTTTAACTTGGCTGTTTTCAGAGAAAATCTGAGGTATTGCTAAAGCCTTGGTGTCTTCATCATTTTTGTTGTAACATTATGTCAATGTAGTTATGCAAAAACTTTGACATTTTGTGATAGCTCAGGTATTCCTAATGCATTCACTTGAAACTTGACACTTTTATCCACCATCTAGCACCCAACAGCAGAGTGTAGGCACTTTTAGGCAGTGCTCTTGTTAAACTAGGCAATCAATCAATATTCAGGTCAACTGGTCAAAACCTTAACCCCTAAAGCGTATACAATGGTTCAAGGCGAGCTATTGTAATTGTCCAATGTCCTTTGTGCATCACCCATTTGTTACCCATCTTCAAAACTTTCTCTCAACATCTTCTCCTCCCAAAATTTATGGGCAAGGCAATCTTGATGAAAGTTGGCAGGAATGTTTCTTACTGAAGCTCTACTAAATTATTCACAAGATTTAAATTCACCTTTAGCCCTAGTTGCCAGAGCTACTAAAAAAAGGGAACATGAGAGACTGAGACCGCTCTACTGACTCTTTGAAAAGCCTGTGTCTTGATAATGCTATTCAAGATATAACAAGAGAAAAGTTTCATGCAAATATATCCATAAATGAAGGAGGAGTTGTGTTAATAAGAAAATTTACCTAAAGGCTCCTTTTCCCTTGATGTCAAATAATTGCACCAAATAGCAATACTGTGGCCATGGTCACATGAGAAATAAGAATTAAGATTAGGTCTTAGTTTCATGACAATCTATGCATAATGCAGGAGTTGAGTTAACAATAGATATTCCTAAAGGCCCTTAATATCATGACATGGCATATTACTTAACCACCACAATTGCACATAGTCCCTTGAAATGGAATATTCTGTGAACATTTCAAATGAGTGTATCCATTAATCATTAATTAAAGAGGAGTTTTGTTAACATGGCAGTTTACATTAAGGCCCAGCCAGTGAAGCTCAAATTCAATCATTTATCATAACTTTGTTACAGATCATGAGGCCTTGTCAAGACAGATTAACTCAAGTAGGCATAATAATTAATACATAAGCAAAGATAATCTGCCAGCCAAGGACTAATTAACACATTTATGATAAAATATGCAAGATCAAATTAGTGAATAACAAGGATGATAAGAACATCAGGTGTAATAGGTGAACATTATTTATATGTATGTTTATTATATTGTTGTATTTTCAAAAACATATAAATGTTGTATAACCTCTTTCTAAAAAAATTCATGTATCAATTCTCCAAATTAAGAAATAATGAATATGATAATCCTATTACATTGCGACAATGAAAGAAAAAAAATGAGACAATGAGAGAAAAAAAATTAATTCAAATTTAAGCTAATTTGTCAACTGCATCCACTTTTTAATTCTAAATATTGAACTTACTTTTCATATCATTATAACATTTAATGATTCTGTCAAATTATTTATGAAATGTTAATTTAAAAGTCCATAGTCAATTTATGTGTCAGCTTTAATGCCACTTTCAACAGTATTATAGTTATTCAAGGTTATTCAAAATTCAGTTATTACTCAATGCATGATGATTGATTTCTAAGTTTGAAATTAAATATGAATGTCAACCTAGGCATTTGAAGTAAAAAATTTAGTTTTTCATTATAAAAATTACGTTAAATTCCACCCAAAACGCTACATAAACGCTTATCAATGTCAAATAAAATCTGACCTGATTAGCAGCAATTGCTCTAACCTGATTCCATTACCTGTTTATGGCCGAATACGACATGTGGTCACCATAGACAAAACTATTTTGAAGAGACTACTTGATTTTTAAAGCTTACAAGAATTCTGTTAATTTCATCGATTCTTAATCACCAAATGTGTGAAAATAAGGTAATTTTTGCTTTTAGAGGGAGATAAACTATTGATAGGAGACAAAATTTACTTCTCAAAATGAGTTGTGTTAAATGTTAGATGAGAGTTGCCTGAGCTGGGGCTCACGCTTATGACACTGAGATTGAGATGCAAATGCACTAAGACCAAGATAAGGCTTTGTAGTAAGACTAACATCATCAGTAGATAAATGGTTAAAAGTAAAAGGGTAAAAAATAGAATACTACTTAGAATTGTTATTCTGAAATCGAAATGTATATAAAATGTTCATCAGATCTATGAATATATGAACAGATTTAAACTAGAGACATTAACCACAAAAGCATTCTCTAGAAATTAATTTCAAAGGACTTTAAAAAATACATGTAGAAATTTGAAATATGTAATATATATCTTATGATTTTGGGAAAAAGACTAGTTTTCAACTTTCTTTTATGTCTTCAAGATATTCACTTCTATTCATTACTTGATCTACTCTTCTGTTTAATACAATTTCATATTGTATCAAAGCTTAAAAGTGGTTTGTGGTGGTTTGTGGTGAGGTTTGTGGTGGTTTGTGGTGGATTGTGGTGTTCAGTGTGAGGTTTGTGGTGGTTTGTAGTGGTTTGTGGTGTTTAGTGCCACCCCTCTGGGCTCATTTGCATAGTTATTCCACTAGTGTAATATCACCCGTGTAATATCAAAAATATTCAACAGGGTTATTTCACTCCAGCGACATAGGCCATATTATGTATGTACTTGTCTGCAGGTAGAAAAGCCTGAGTCTGACAAGTCAGGTATGGAAATTCCTCACACCTGTTTTTGAATTCCAAACCTGAAAAAAAATGTACCATAAAGTACCAGGATTTTACATCCTTGTGATTTCATATTTGTCCAATCACATGAAAAGCCACCATACGGGTAGTGTGTAAAGTGTCGACCTTAGTCAGACTGCTCAGACTAACAATTGTCAAAATTTTTTGCACTATTTACTTTCTAGATCTAAAATTATCAATTGAGCCTGTGCATGAGATTTGCAACAATTTCATATATGTAGATAGCAAAGACTCTGACCAGCCTGTGCATCCGCACAGTCTGACCAGAGTCTGCACTATACATTTAGTAGATAGATAAGGTCTCAAAGTACTTGTACACCATCAGGTAACTATATATTTACAGTAGGTGGCTGTCTACACCTCTCAATGTTTACACCTCAAGCACATTTCAAATTGTTGGAAATGCTATGCACAGGCTCAATTTACCTTCCTTTGAAAGCTCTTTTGAAATGTGACCTCTGGTTGACCTGAACTAGAACTAATTTCTATTTCAAAATACTCTTAAAAAAAAGTTCTTTGACATTTAGAACATATTTTTTTACCATGACAAACAAATCTATAGATATTAAAAATAAATAGAGGAAGAAGAAGTTCAGGCATTTTTTTACTGAGTTTAAACAGAATGACTGTTCAACAATGACAGTTCTGCCCGGGTGGAGCCCAAATATGACCCCAGGGTCTTGATATGAAGAAACTTGGTAGAGGCCCACTAAATGATGCTACATACCAAATATGTCTGCCTTCTGGTTTCAGAGAAGAAGATTTTTGAAGATTTTCATTTTTTCACCCTTTTGGTTAAGGGTAAAGGGAGAGTTAAAATGGATTCATTTATTTGAACAACTTTGTTAGAGCTTGACCCAAGGAACATCCCTGCCAATTTTCATCAAGATTGGCAAACTGGTTTTGGAGGAGACAATGTTTAAAGAAATTGTGGACAGCAGTTGACAAACGATTGACGGCGGACATTGAACGATCACAATAGCTCACCTTGAGCACTTAGTGCTCAGATGAGCTAAAAATGTGGTAAGAGTGAAATAACCCAAATATTGTTACTGCTCATTAGAAGAAATTTCTTCTTTTTCCGCAATTTATTTTACAACAAAGGGTGGCTTCTTTTCAATTGGCACCCTGACTGTCCATTGTTGTTAAAAACCTCTTTGAATTCGGACCACACTTTTTTGGAAAAATAAGAACTGGGTAAACTTGTTGAAATTTCACACATAATAGCACTTCATCAGTGTTCTGCTAAAACCTCACAACTACAGCTTTAATCTTATAACTTTACAAATATCTGTGTGATGACATCCCATATGATATTTTTTTTAAAATCACATAATTATTTTTAGAACAATGATATAATGCGGTTATTTTTAGAAACAAGCATTTCAGTTAGAAACATCAACGAAAACAAGACAAATATAAAAAGAAAAATATAATACATACTTAATGTATTGTATGAAAAAAGTATCTAACTTGGTTGTAAGAATTGATAATTGTGTCGGCAGAGCCTCGAAAATGATCAATTCTCCCAACCTCGTTAGATATTTTTTCTCATACAATACAATAAGTACTTATTATATATGTATAAATCTGTAGTTACAAGGTTTTAGCAGAAAATCGAGGATTATCTGATTGTCAGTTTTCCATCTATATTGGCAATGTTTTAAATATATGGCAAGAGCTTGGAATGAGTGATGTTTGATTTGTTTGTTCAAATGGGGTTTAACACTGCATTTAACCCTCGTCAAGCTGAACCCGGAATATTACTGCTTTGGCAGGAGCTATAGACAAACATCAGCCTGCATATATGTGCAGTCTGATGTTAGTCTACACCACCTGTTTCTCACTTTCAAACCAGAATTGTCAAAAGATTTACTTTTTCGAATAAAAGTTGACCTGCAGTTTGTGCATTTAGTGCTTTTTGCCCTTTGATTTTTAAGATTTTTTTTTGCCAAAATTTATTCAGCATGACAAGGGTTAAATATATAGCAAGAGCTTGGAATGAGTGATGTTTGTTTGAATGGGGTTTTACACTGCATTTAACAATCTTTCAGTCATATTGTAGTGGCTAGAGCACCCAACAATGGCAGGGGTGTGGAATTCCCATGCCCGACTTGTCCGACTCGGGCTTTTGTACTTGCGGACAAGTAAATTTTTCTTAGCCACTTGTCCAAGGACAAGTAAATACCAGGGCAAATCTTGGAATGTTACTTAAAAGAATTAAGAGAGAAATCATCCTAATGTTCATAAAATAGGGTAGAAAACATTGTTTTTAATGAAGAAAATGCTGGATACCAGCATTTTCTTCATCAAAAGGTAATGTGTTTTTTTTTTCAATTTTTTCTATTTACTCTGTAGCGGACAAGTTCATTTTGATCCTGGACTAGTAGAAAATCCGCTTTTACTTGTCCAGGGACAAGTGGAGAAAACTCGTATTTCCACAGCCCTGAATGGATTCCTGGTATTTCTCTCACCAGCACTACCATGACATCATTGCCTAGCTGCTGTCCAACAGAAGTCTACAATTATCAATCCATTGGTGGGAGACAAATAGTCAGAAAGAATGAGTTCCGCTGCCAAGAATTTAACCCAGAACAAGTGATGTTTGTATAATGTTGTAGTAGAAATCAAAATAATATTGGGTCTTACAAACTAAAAGATAGAACAAATGAATGTTTAAGAGCTTTAGCCAACTGTCGTTGGTTAGGCCCATGTAATGTAATATGGTGAATTTCTATAAAAAGTACAAAACAATTATGAATATGAAATGAAATTTCTGATTAAAAATAGAAAAATTGTGAAAATGAGCTAATCATGTAAACCATATATAAATGACAGGATTCATATTTGCAGGAATTTAGAAATTTGAAACTTGTGATATAATTGTCACAAAACCATGGCTCAGCACGTAACAGTAGTAACTGTTGATTTGTTTATAGGCAGTTACAACTGTTTAGCATCAAGCCATACAGTAAGTCATCAGATATCGTCAATGTTTTTCTAAAACCTTTAACTACAGCTCAATGAAAGCTGTAGTTACGAGGTTTTGAATAACAATGATGATATAAAGCTTACAAGGAAAGCTACAATGCTTGATCCGTTATTACATTGTTCCCATTTTGATGCCCAAAAGCAATACAGCCCTTAAAAATACTTATAAAAGAATATTATACAGAACCAATTTTCCTCTCACCAAATTGTTTCAAGTTTATAATTTCGTTGTATGGTAATGTCTTAAGACAAGATAAAGATTTATCACATCATTTGCCAAGTGATTGTAAAGTTTGTAGAAACTCCAATTGATGTGTCTATGTTCAGCATCTGAAAAAAGCAGAGAAACTTTTCATTAAGGACTAGATTTCTTTAGACATTTCTAATGATTATAAATGACGAATCAAGAACGAGAGACAGGCCTAGCGTCAAATGAATTCAATCAGTACTGGCATTTTCTCTCGGAAGCAGAATTGAGAGGGATTCAACTTGGTGCTCCACTGGCTTTCAAATATCTACCAATCAGAAACTAAGTCAGATATGGAACATAAGCCCCCCAGAGGCCGCGCCAATATATGGGCATATTTAAGCCTTGTCATGCTGATCTCGGAAAATTCCTGCCTTGACAGGAGCAATAGACAAACATCAGTCTGCACATAAGTGCAGTCTGATGTGAGTCTACACCACCTGTTTCTCACTTTCAAACCGGAATTGTCTATAGAAATTGAACAGTTTTTCAAATAAAAATTGACCTACAGTTGGTACTTTCAGTGCTTTTTGCCCTTTGATTTTGATTACACTTTTTAGCCAAAATTTATTCAGCGTGATAAGGGTTAAAATGCTGGTAGGAGAAATTTTTCCCAAGGAACATTATCCTGCAAAGTTTAGGTTAAATTGGTCCAATGGTTTAGGATGAGAACATTCATAAAATGAAAAGAAGCCCCATTCTGCCACACACTAATTTGGGGGACAAACAAAATTTCTTGAACAACTTGAGAAAAGAATCATCCGAGAAACACTCTACCATGTTTCATTTAAAAAGGCACAATAGTTTTGGAAGAATAATATTTTTAAAGTGAAAATAAGCCCAGCCCTGCTCCACCCTTTTTCTGGGGTAAATCAAAATTTCTTTAACATTTAATGAAGTTGGTCATTCAAAGAACATTCATGCAAATTTCATTGAAATCAGGCCAGTGGTTTTGGGAGAGAAGATTTTATAGCGAAAATAAGCCCTGCCTTGCCATGTCAACATTTGGGGGGGTCAATCAAGATTTCTTAAACAATTCAAATAAAGGGTCATCTAAGAAACATAACAATTCAAATAAAGGGTCATCTAGTAAACATTCATACAAAGTTTCATCACCATTGGATGAATAGTTTTTGGAGGAGAAGACTTCAAAGATTTTATATTAGAAATAAGCCAAACCCTGCCACAGCCATAATGGGGGGTTGATTCTTGAACAATTTCAAAAGAGGATCACACAAGGAACATTCATGCCTATTTTCATTGAAATTGGGTCAAATGTTTTGGAAAGAGGAGATTTATAAGATTTTATAGTGATAATAAACCCTGCCCAGCCATGCCAACATTGGGGGGACAATCCAAATTTCTTGAACAACTTCAAAAGATGGTTACTCAAGGAACATTCATGCCCAGTTTCATTGTAATGGCCAATGGTTTGGAAGAATAAATTTTTAAATATTTTTTAGTGAAAATAAGTCCCTCCCTGCCACAAATGGGGGCTCAATCAAAATTTTTTGCCCAACTTTAGAAGAGGGTCACACAAGGAACATTATTGCTAAATTCTGTTAAAAACCCACCTTTAGTTTAGGAGGAGTAAATGTTTAAAGAAAAAAATACAAACAGATGCATGTACAGACAGACACACGATGGACACACCACCTAGACAATAGCTTGCTGGCTTTTAGCCAGTGGAGATAAAAATGGGTTTAAATCTTCCTGTGGAATGAAAGATGATCAAGTTAACTCCGGGCATCTTTGAGCATCATTTATCTTTTAAAAGAATCATCGCAAGCCTGCATATTGTGTTCTGTTCCAAGAAATAAATAGAGGATATCGAATAAGTGGTCATTAAATACAGAATGTATTAAACAAGTCATCTATAAACAGATAACATTGAGGCTATGCCAAGTTTTTAATTTTTTAGATGAAGAGTTTAATTAATTCGGTACTTTATGAGCCTAAATTTGATATTCTTTTTATGATATGACCAGAATTTTTGTGATAGAACAAAAATTCCGGAAATCTATCGCTTCGAGAAACTCCGCAAAAAGTATAATGCTGTTTGTGAAATGACGTTTGCAAATACATTATGACATGGGGTTTTTTTTACAACAAAAATATAACTATGGTATTTGTTCTAAGCCCATTTGGATAGTTATTCCACTAGTGTAATAACACCCATGTCATATCAAATTACTGTAACAGGTCATTTCTTCATTTTACATGATGTTTCCAAAGGCTTCTCCTTAGGTGTTAAAAAGCTGGATTGTTGGGAAATGGGTTAATCATTGTTGATCATCTTGTATAAAATTGTGTGCTTTTGTAAACCAATTTTGTGAGGACCATATGGAAGATTGGGAAACCAAATATGTATCCTCTTTAAATAAAGTCGTTATTATTATTATTATTATTATCATATCAAATATTCAAAGGGGTTTTGCACTTCCCCAACATAGGACATATTATAAATGAAACTATTTTCATTTAACAATCAAAATTGTGTGAAAGCTAAAATAATAGACAGTTATCACTATATCACTGTTGCATTAATAATCTGAAGAAAACATGCCCTGCGTTCAAAAAAATGTGCTAACCCTTTGCTGTTTAATCCCTGCTTTTTACGTGCCCTTGATTTTATAATTGAGAAAACATTGTGAAAAAAGAAGAAATTGTTTCTGACAAGCAATTTCTTCTATTTCCACACTACTTTCTACTCTACTGAATGGTTAATTTTTAAATTAAATCCACTTTAAGTTTTTGTCTGGAAAACCTTTGAATTTGGACAGGTCCAAAATTTTGTAAAACAGGAAAGTGTTAAGCCATTTTAAGGAATCATATATTGCTCTGTACTTGTGTACATTGTAGAAAACTTTTTAAAAACTTTTTAAATGGTTCACTATTCTGACAGGGAGTGTCTAAGTCTAAGTTACACGACCAATTCAACATTTCATAACATCAGCCCTGATTGGGTAAGACATATGTTTTGGCCAATAAGGTCTTTTGTTATGAAATTTTGTAATCAGAATTCAAATTAAACTGTTGAATGAAAATAACCCATGTTTCACTTACCAATTCAATTCAATGAAATTCAACATTTCATAACATCATCCCTGATTGGGCAAGACATATGTTTTGGCCAATAAGGTCTTTTGTTATGAAATTTTGTAATTAGAATTCAAATTAAACTGTTGAATGAAAATAACCCATGTTTCACTTACCTTAGTGTTTATATTATACTCGAAATTGAGATCTGCAGAACTATACTTGACTGAGTTAGGTTTTAGAGACACTCCATAAACCCATATTTTTGTGAAGGATAGGTCATTAGACAATGAATTATGCTGTTTTAACGCTGTGCCTTGCAGTGAGTTCTGAAAGATTAAAGGAAAAAGGAATTATAATATGACCAACGTCGCGGGAGTGAAATAAACCCGTTGAATATTTTTGATATTACACTAGTGGAGTAACTATGTAAATGAGCTAAGAACGAAGAACAACATTATATTTTTGTTAGGAAAATGACGTCATAATGGATCTGCTGACGTAATTTTTCAAACGGCGTTATATGTTTCGCGGAATAACATGAATCGATAAATACCGTAATTTTATTGTTTTATCACTAAAATTCGGGTCATATTATAAACAGAATATCTAATTTGTGCTCATCTAATACCGAATTTATAAAACTCGTCATCTATGAACAGATAAAAACTTGGCACAGCCTCGTTTTTATCTGTTTATAGCTGATGTGTTTAATAAATTCGGTATTCAATGACCACTCATTCAATATCCTCTAAATACTAAGTTCAACTCAATAAATGGGTTATGTCTGTAAGGAGAGTCAGGCATGACTACACTGTTTCAAAGTGGACTAATGCCCCCCTACAACATTCGGAACACCACTCAGCCAATCTCACGATCAACCTCGGATGTATATAGACAGGCTATTTGTAAAAAGTACGAGAAAACCATTGAAAAACTTGATGACGTCAGTTAAAATGGCGTTAGCCCTCGAAACTGTGAGTGAAAATATTTGACGACGCCAACGCTACTCGTTTAAGTCACAGACGTGAAACCATCGAATCCTAATATAAATATCTTTAGATTCTTAAATAACGGCTGAAAAAATCTTGATTTTTGAGAATGATTCATTATTCTCAAAAATTAAGATTTTCAGCCGTTATTTACTGTAAAAGATATAAATCTACAGTGCTAGTTTTTCTTACACTGTTTCCGCCTAACAAAATGCACAATTTTGTTACATACCCATCCGCCTTACATACATCCGAGGTATGTTGTAGTTTACGGAAATGGCCGAGTGATGTTCCGAATACCCCCTACAAGTGCTTTGAAATGAAAAGCCATTTTTTTATCAAAGGGCCATAAATCTATCAAAGGTTATTTGATTGTAACCAAAGTTTCACTTGCACATCTCTGCCTGATACAGTTCACATCTGTACAAATGAAATAAGACATTGAGTGGACACAAAAAACCTACAGACGGACTGATTGATGGACAGACTGACGAGCTGACTCCTATATACCTCAAAACATAGAAGGGGGGGGGGGGGGTAATAATAACCACCAGGTTAAATACCCAAAAACTAGATGGTATGATGTGATAAAACGATCAACAAAAATTGCTTACTAACTTATTTAATCTTTACGTCTGATATCAGCTTGTCTCATTATTCATTACAACATTATATAAATAGAGGATATTGCATGAGTGGTCATTGAATACTGAATTTATGAAACGAGTCATCTATAAACAGATAAAAACGAGGCTGTGCCGAATTTTTATCTGTTCATAATTGACAAGTTTGATAAATTTGGTATTTGATGAGCACAAATTTGATATTCTATTTATAATATGACCCGAATTTTGGTGATAAAACGATGAAATAACTGTTTTTAGCGATTCATGTTATTCCGCGAAACATATAATGCCGATTGAAAAATGACGTCAGCAGATCCATTATGACGTCATTTTCCTAACAAAATATACGTTGTTCTTCGTTCTTAGCTCATTTGCATAGTTATTCCACTAGTGTAATAACACTCGTGTAATATCAAAAAGATTTCACTCCCGCAACGTAGGTCATATTATAAATCATTAGATGAAATGAGCCTGTGCATGATATTTCCAGCATTTTAAATGTGCACCAAGCAAAGACTCTAGCTGGTCCGTGCATCTGCACAGTCTGACCAGGATCTTCACTTTGCAGAAAGACAATGTCTCAAATTGTCTTTATACAGACAGGCAAAGTTCTAATTATACAATGTGATAGGCAAGTTTGCTTAATGTTGGTCCTTCACACATGCCAAATAATTGGAAATGTTACACAGAGCCCCAAATGTTAAAAGGGTACCATAAAAAGCAAGCAACCTTCCATCAGAAAAAGAGAACAGCACAGTTTTTATGTATTTGCCATAAAAGCTTTAATACAACCCTGAGGGTTTATTAGTATCATCATGTTTCTTTTAGAAGTGGGTGCGGCTTAATTAGAGGTAATAGCTGTTAAAACATGGAAAAATAGCCAAAAATGCCACTCCATTTTTAGCCATTTTTCAACGTCTTCTCGACAGTAAATCTCAGGTAATACATGGCAAACTATTAATTTAAGCATTGAATTAACACAAAAGCCTACAAATTTGTAAAAAAAAGTTACATTAGGTCACCTTTGAAATCAGTGTGATAATAATTTGATCAGGGTAAAGGTTTGTTAGAGTTATAAGTTTTCCGAAAAACATGCAAAAAAGTCCAAAGAAGGGGATGGGGTTACATTCGAGCATGGGGCTTATTAGAACTTTTACGGTATCTTATAGATAGAATTGAAATTCTATTGAATTTATATCAATTGATAAAAAATTAACAATACTTTTGAAACACTTACATTTGATACTTGGTATTTTGCATAGAAATACTGTTCTTGTTCAATTGTATCTGAAAAATAATATCACTAATCACTTCCTGATTATAATACAAAATAAAGCTTAAAGAATATAAGGTATTCAATGAGTCTTCATTCTAAATAGTTAACAAAAGGCTTTGAAAAGAGGCATTGGTAATGATACAAGTGCAATATTCAGCTATTCCATGAGCTGGATAGTAACAATAAATGAATGTCCACATTGGAAAATGTCATTAAGTAATAGTTATAGTTCATTTCTGGCAATTTACGCGATATAACCTAAGCGGAGCGTTAGCGGAGCGAAAGGTTATACGCGTAAATTGTCAGAATATGAACTATAACTGTTTTACCGATCGACTTATTTTTTCATCAAATAACGCTAGTTCAATTGAGTTTCACGTCAATCATTGATGTCATTCATTTTTGTTGCGTCATACATTCTTCAATCAAATCGAGGTAAACAAAAAGTGGGAGGAGCGAATTTAATCAACGGCGGGTTTCTGTAATTATTTTGTCATTTGGAAAGACAATATCAGTTGAGAACATTCGGTGAACAAAATCTCGTGATTGATACTAGTGGATTTTGTATTCCTTTTAGTTAGGGTTTTTGGACATTCTGTCTCCCTTTCAGGATTTTGTATTATTAGAAAAAACGGTTATCTACCACGGCATATTTAGCTGCGCAGTGTGAGCTCGTCGGACAAACATTTAAATTGTACCCGGGTTCGACCCCCGATGGAGGCACTCATCCTTTCCGACTATTTGTCTCCCACCTATGGGTTGATAATTGTAGACCTATGTGGGATAGCAACTGGAGACTAGAAAAGGAATGGTAGAACTGGTGTAAGAAATACCAGGAATTCATTGTTAGGTTCTCCAGCCACTGGACTGTTGAAAGCTGTGTTAGACCACAAAGAAACCAACAAAACCACGGCATATTCATTATCAATAATAACAAGTTTGCAATAACACGTTAGTAGAAAACATTCAAAGTGCACTGACAAGCTCTAGTTACCAAGTTTTAGTTCCCAAGCGATACGTCACAGTTAAACGGGTCACTCTGTTTTTCGATATTAGTCAGCTTTTACAGGCCTAACATGCTTCGAATCGCTTTCTTTTTGCAAATATTTGTATCCCTAGAATATGGACATTTGCAGTACTATTAAATTAAAATGCCATTCAAAAGATCCAAAGTATTCATTTTGAAAAAGAAGCGAGATTTTATATCGTTTCAACCCTGTCGTCTTTTCTTTTTTTTATGTCAATGTGAAAAATTGGAGTACAGAAAGGTTCGAGCAAACTCGTCGATGTCATTCTTACCAAGGGCGTAGCTCCCATTACGCAAATTACGCAAGTGCGTAAAAGAAATAATGCTCTGTTGAAAAATATCGTGGATGAATGATTAAAGCATTGAAACTACAGCTTATTCAAGATGTAGTTACGATGTTTTGATTATTTACCAACGCACAATTCATATAAAGGGAGCGGAGGGCATTCTTCTTTTGTCAGAGTTGTCATTTAGCCTTTATCCTATATATTCTTTGGTTGTCGCATTCTGAGTGCGTAAAGATTTCAGAATCCTAGTTACGCCTATGCTTTCTGCTGTATACGATTTAGATTAATATTTTATTATTAGAATCGTTGATTTATCCGCTAATCTTGTTTTGATAACCGTGCAGACAAATCATTCAATAACTTTCTCCTCCTTTTAATGAGTAATTGAATATAAGCATAACTTCAAAAGAATATTCAAAAAACGTTTTTTTATAAATACAAGATTGCAAGTTAAGGGTCTTTCGGGACATTTTATCAGACAAGGCTATGACGTCACTGTCTGGTTTTGAATGTAGTCTCCGCCCATTATGACCTAAAGTCACGTAGCTCACTTATTCGAGCAGACCATCAGGTTAAGGAATATATTTTTTGAATTTCAAACGAAATAGCGGCCTTTCATTGGAGGAAAAAATAGGGCGATCGGTAAATGATAATGAAAATAAAAGTAATGAATTTTTGTCAAGATGCTGATATGATGGTCACAGATGCATGTGCAAAGTTTCCAAGCAATGGCTTTAGTAGAAACAGAGATGTTACAGCTATCCTGTTTTACAAAATTTTGGACCTGTCCAAATTCAAAGGTTTTGCAGACGAAAATTCAAAGTGGATTTAATTTGAAAAATAACCATTCTGTAGGGTAGAAAATAGTGTGAAAACAGAAGAAATTGCTTGTAAGAAGCAATTTCTTCTTTTTTCACAATGTTTTCTCAAACATAAAATCACAGCTATATACATCAGTTGCATATAAAAACTTAACCTAACCATCTAAGAACAAAAGGGTTATGATTCCACTAAATTCAATATCATACTAATGTTTTTTTGTTTAGAGGATGATTTTATGGTCCTAAAAGGGTTAATAATAATCTTAATTCAATATTAGAGTGATCAATCTTTGTCTAGAGGCTGTTATTATGGTCACACAAGCAAAGTTCACAGTTGCACATAAAATCTTAACTTAAGCATTACATTGATGCTGGCACCTGGGTGACCAGAATAGAAGTTGGTGCGGCTTAATTATTCCATGAGTAGTTGAGTTAAACAAGTTATAAACATGGTAGAAATGCAGGCACATTAACAATTTGATGGCTCAGCGCAAAATAGATAATGTGTATGTTTATAGGCAATTACAACTGTTTTTCGCCGTGAGCCATCAACTTAGCCTTGTGGGAGTAAAATCAATTGATTTTTTGTAAAGTACCAGTGTTTGAGTAGCAAAGATATAGAGGTTATTGAATGAGTGGTCATGGAATACTGAGTTTAATTAAACGAGTCATCTATAAACAGATAAAAACGAGGCTGTGCCGAGTTTTTATCTGTTTTAGATGACTCGTTTAATTATTTCAGTATTCCATGAGCACAAATTTTATATTCTATTTATAATATGACCCAAACTTTGGTAATAAAACGAGAAAATTACAATATTTATCGATTTATGTTATTCAGCGAAACATATAATGCCGTTTGCAAAATGACTTCAGCAGAACCATTATGACGTCATTTTCTTAACAAAAAATATAACGTTTTTCTTTGTTCTTTGCTCATTTGCAAAGTTATTACACTAGTGTGATAAACACTTGTGTAATATTAAAATATTCAACTGGGTTATTTCACTCCCGTGACGTAGGTCATATTATAAATACATCTACTGCATATTGACCATAAATATATAGACAATAGCACTGGGATCTGATAGAATTGAAAATAAAGAACATTTCAATTGAGAGACTTAAAGATTATTCATTGATTTCATGGAGGAATGAAACAAAATACATAATCACATTGTATAAAATAGTGGAGTAGATTCATACTTCAGTGTGATAAGGTACCTCCATGAAATTCTCTTTTCATTTCTTATAATTAGGTGTTTTGAAATGGAAATGTTAAAATTTCTACATAAAAAATAGATTTATTATGAGTCTATTTTATGTGCAAGCTTACAAAATAGCTGTGTACTTAAAATTGCTTTTCACTGAGTAATGAAACTATTTTTTCAGCTGATCAGAATGCACAAATTTTCATGCGGACAACTAGAATTAAATCATAAAGCAATGAAAATAACCAACCTATACTATCTCCATCGTCCCAGAATAGATCACCTTGGGCAACTTGATTATCATCAAGGACAACAATTAGGCCAAGTGGCTTTAATCGACTGAAATTAAATTGTGATGTACATGTACCAAGCTTTAAAATCAAAGGAAGGTAAAATTCTGGGCCTTATCTAATACACAGAAATATAGCTTTCTTTAATGCTTTTCAGTGGATTCTCGAGAAATAATAGTAGATTATCACTTGATAAACTTACTGCTTAACCAGTGAAATTATCAAAAACTTAAAACCTGTTTTCATACATTTTGCCCTATCAGACAATATGTATCATTAGAAAGATTAATTTTAAATGTATTCGATTTCAACACTTGTCCTTTTTTAGGAAGTTTAAGACTAGTCTAAATTGAAAGAGGTTGCAGATTACAATGGAATGTAGGTGCAACAAAAATATAAATTGTGGAGAAAGGAAAATTTGTATATTACAGGCTATTTCTTCTATATTTTTTTCAAGCTTTAAAACCAAAGGTAGGTAATATTCTGGGCCTTATGTAATACACAGAAACATAGCTTTCTTTAATGCTTTTCAGTGGATTCTCGAGAAATAATGGTAGATTATCATTTGATAAACTTACTGCTTAACCAGTGAAATTATCAAAACTTAACCCTTTTCATGCTGAACCCGGAATATTCCTGCTTTGGCAGGAGCTATAGAAAAACATCAGCCTGCACATATGTGCAGTCTGATGTTAGTCTACACCACCTGTTTCTCACTTTCAAACTAGTCAATAGATTTAGTTTTTCAAATAAAAATTGATCTACAGTTGGTACTTTCAGTGCTCTTAGCCCTTTGATTTTGATGAAATTTTTAGCCAAATATTATTTAGCATGCCGAGGGTTAAAACCTATTTTCAAACATTTTGCCCTATCTGACGATATCTAAGCAATGCCCAAAAAGTGACATCATCATGAATGTTGTATAGCAACCATGTGCAATATGACATGCTTTTAGATAGTTTGTCTAAAAACTTTCCCATTTTGTCTCATTTTATGTATGAAAGAAATAGAATAATCATGTGTTTTTTTATTAAGATTGATTGATATTTCTTTGAGTGAATTACAAAAGGCTATATTTTCACTCATAGCATCGCCACTTGTGAAAATATAGATTTTGTTGTTCACTCAATGAAATACAAATTGATCTTACACTGTAACAAATGATAAAGATTTTTCTCAAACAGCTATGATCAAATTTCACCCTCTAGTAGTTTTTTGGGTGCATCTACAATCACTATTGAGTACCAATTTCACTTCCCATAAACCCTTGATGGGCCCCACAGAGAGATAACGCAGCAATCCAGCAGCCAGTAATCAATCAGAACGAGGCGTCCTTCAGCCAGCATCAACACACGTTTTTTGTGGATCAGGAAATTAATTAATTATAGTTTACGGACTTAGCAATTTCTGCTGTCGTAAGTACGATTAAATTCTCACGCGAAGATTTAAATTTCACAGCGTTTTTTAATACGAATTAATAGCGCAATTTATTCATTTTATTAAAAAATTAAGATTTAAAATTAAGCTGGATCCCTTCTTTTGAGTACCTACAATGCGGTCGCGATTATAAGATAGAGAAATAGCTGGACATCTACTGCATTAACATTTAAAACGGTCGAGAAAATCGGAACAGGTTTGTTTTATGTCGGGATGACGGAGAAAGTACAAATCATTACGGTCACGGTCTCGGACATAAAATGTCCAAGGGGATGATGCCTAATCCCCTGGGGTCTTGGAAGTGTTGCGGTGCAATATTTTTCCATATATCCAATGGTTCAAAACCGAGAAATTCGGGTTTTAAGACCATATATGAAGAATCGGCGCACGCCAATGATATGATTCTTTGAGACCATCGTCGCTACAACGGTAGTTAGAAATTGAAGAATCGGCCGACAAGCCACTGATATGGTTCTTTGTGACCGTCCTCACTACATCGGTAGTGGAAATAGAGGAATCGGCCGATAGGCCACTGATATGATTCTTTGTGACCGTTGTCACTACATCGGTAGTGAAAATTGAAGAATCGGCCGACAAGCCACTGATATGATTCTTTGTGACCGTCGTCACTACATCGGTAGCGAAAAATTGAAGAATCGGCCGACAAGCCACTGATATGATTCTTTGTGACCGTCGTCACTACATCGATAGTAAAAATTGAAGAATCGGCCGACAAGCCACTGATATGATTCTTTGTGACCGTCGTCACTACATCGGTAGTGAAAAATTGAAGAATCGGCCGACAAGCCACTGATATGATTCTTTGTGACCGTCGTCACTACACCAGTAATGAAAATTGAAGAATCGGCCAACAAGCCACTGATATGGTTCTTTGTGACCGTCGTCACTACATCGGTAGTGAAAAATTGAAGAATCGGCCGACAAGCCACTGATATGATTCTTTGTGACCGTCATCACAACATCGGCATCAGAAACCATTATTTAAGAATCGGCCGACAGGCCACTGATATGATTCTGTTTGACTGCCGTCACTACACCGGTAGTGAAAAACCTGAGAAGCGACCAAGAAACCACGGATATAATTCTTCGGATCGTCGTGGCTACATTGGTAGTGTGAAATTCTCAGTAAGCGCGGATTGCGCAGAATCGACACAAACCACTAATATGATTACTTGTAACTTGGTCGTTCGGAAACCGTTCAAAATACGGAACCGTTTGTCTTTTACAAAGGAAGACCTGGCTTTGTCATTTAACATGGCATAAGACTTATATTTGGACTTAGTAGATATAAAGATAAAAACTTGCTCGGAGGTAGCTTTTTTCCGTCCGCCACTTAGTTGACTAGCTGTCGAATTTTTTACAGTTAAGTTCCCATGGGAAGATGGACTCAAGAACCATCATTATCATAAACAAATCAAGATAATATCGAGATTCCGAGGGATGACAGGTCCATGGGAAGATGGACTCAAGAACCATCATTATCATAAACAAATCAAGATAATATCGAGATTCCGAGGGATGACAGGCCCCTGTTTACTTAATTTATTGATTTCTCATGGGAAAGTTTTGGTTATGCAGTACACCTGTCCAGGGCCGCTGGGTTTTTTCAGATCCCGACTAACTCTTCGCACGTGTTCTCGATAACACAGAAATTGTGTTTATAATATTGATTGTTTTTTTAAAGAATTTTAAATTCTCTGTGTAATGGATAACACGTTTCGGGAGAAATAGGATATTGAACAATCAGGGTGAGTAAAGTATATTGTTATTTCCATTTTATTACAGAATCATAAATTCTGAGAAAAACGAAATCCCCGCTTTGAGCCCCGTGGAAAAGAGGGTGAAGAGGCTATTTTTAGCCAGCGGGAAAAGCGAATGACCGAGTTTTCCAGCATTGCCAAAACAGTCGGGGAGTTGTCATGTGAAATGGAAGGCCTCAAATCGGAGGTAAACAAAATGAAAGCGACCGAAAATATGCCAGGCACTTCTAAAAGAAAGCGACAGGAAAGCGTGTCCGACGACGACGAGGAAAGAAACGATAACGAAGGATTGATTGACATTGACACCTACGTGGCCCCGTACAACAATGCACTGACTGAGTCAGATAATTCCCAGTTCAATGATTTCGACGAGTTCTTCACTGAAGAACAAGAAGTGGGTCCAGAAATTGTCTCGAAACTGGCAGACGTTGTCAATAGAACGATCCGACTCAAAGGATCAGCCGAAAAAATAAAGGACCTTAAACAGACACACAAACGGCCTGTCAACGCTGAATGGCTGCAGATGCCAAAATTGAAGAATGCATATGGCGTCAATTACCTCCTCAAACAAAATTTTCTGATCTTGCTTCACAAAAGTCCCTTGGTATTTTGACACAAGTAGCTGTTCCTCTGGTAAAAGCTTTAGGAATGGCACAAAAAGCAGATCCAAAGTTGAGACTATTGATCACGGACACCTTCAAACTACTCGCCGACGGAATCCAAACTACCAATCAGACCAGACGAGAAAAAGTGAAAAGAGATTTGGATAACCGTTTAAAGTCCATGGCAAATAGGGAGATGTCAGCCAACAAGTTATTTGGGGAGAATCTGCCGGAAGCAGTAAAATCTCTCACAGATTCAAAACTCCCAGACAAATAAAGATTCCTAGCTCATATTACTTTAACCTACAAGATATAATCAAATTAAAGTAGAAATTAACAAGTTCTTAGGATCAAAAATAATTGAACCAGTGGAAAATCATAGTGAGCAGAACGAATATATATCTAACATTTTTTACAGAGAAAAGAGTAATCTTAAAAGTTTTAATGAAAAATTTATTTCTCCTATTCATTTCAAAATGGAAACTTTGCAATCAGCTGTAGCTTCTATGAGAAAAAATTGTTGGTTTGCATCTGTTGATTTGACAGATGCATATTATTCAATACAAGTAGCAAAGGAAGATCGAAAATATCTCAGGTTCTGGTATGAGGGTAAAAAATATGAATACTGCGCGCTCATGATGGGTTAAGTTCAAGTCCTCGGGTTTTCTCAAAAATTCTTAAACCAGTATTTGCAACCCTAAGATCACAAGGTCATGTAAGTTCGGCCTATATAGATGGTTCATGTTTACAAAGCTCAACATATGAAAAATGCGAACAAAATATTTTAGATACTGTAAAGCTACTAGATATTTTGGGATTGACAATAAACTTAGAAATATCAGTGCTTATACCCTGCCAAAAAATAATATATCTTGGTTTTGTCCTTTGCTCTATTTCAAGGACAATATCCCTTACAGAGGAGAGAAAAATAGAACTTGTCTCTCTTTGTAAAAAGCTTATACTGAAAAGAAGAACAACAATTTGACTGTTCTCAAAATTAGTCGGCAAACTAGTGGCTGCAGAGCCAGGGGTTGAATATGTCACTTTAAATATACGGCCCCTGAGAAAGAGAGAGACAAATACTTGACAGTCAATAAAGGAAATTTTGATAGTTACATGGAAATTATTCAGTCATGTCACCTTTCTTTAAATTGGTGGATAAAAATGTTCAGGACAGCTACAAATTGATCTCACATGGAAAACCAAAATTGGTCATTTACACTGATTCCTCAATGGTAGGTTGGGGGGGCTATTGTGAGACTGATGGTAGGAAAACTAGAGGAAAATGGTCAATAGAAGAACAGGATTCTCACATAAACATTTCAGAATTAAAGGCATGTCAATTGACTTTAATGGCATTGTGTCAGAACACCAGTAAAACTCATATCAAGGTCTATATGGACAATACTACTAGTGTTTCTTACATATCAAAATTTGGGGGGGAAAAGATGGAATTAAATAATATTGCCCGATCAATTTGGAACTGGTGCATTGAAAGACAAATTAATCTGACAGCTGCTCATGTGGCTAGGTCCCGCAATAAAGAAGCCGACTGGCTTTCGTGCAAATGCAATGATGACCTTGAATGGTCCCTAGATAAGTCAATTTATGTCAAGATAAAAAACATTTATCCTTACATGACTGTGGATCTTTTTGCTTCTAAAATAAACAACAAAATTGATAAATACTGCACAAGGTACCCTGATTTTCAAGCATGGAAGATTGATGCATTTAGTTTTGTTGGGAATTTTTTTTTTTTTCTATATGTTCCCTCCTTTCAGTCTGATTACAAAAATTCTACAAAAAGTGGAAGAAGACCAAGCCACAGGAGTACTCATAGCCCCTCTGTGGCCAACTCAGTGTTGGTGGCCCAGCCTTCTACATCTTATATGGGGACCATGCCACCTACTCCCACCAACACAGACAATCCTGTCATTGCCTTACAAACTTCATCTACAACATCCCCTCAAAAAATTGAGGCTAGGTGTTTTTCCTGTATCGGGAAGGTACTCAAGGCACAAGGAGTACCTACAAAAGCTCGGGAACTTATCCTTCAATCTTGGCATAAATCAACAAAGTTGCATTACAACCGATATGTTGAACAATGGATACATTTCTGTGGGAAATGCCATGATCCCACTCAAGCAAATATAAACCTAATTCCAAAATTTCTTTCACAATTGTTTGAAAAGGGGACTCGTTATAGTGCTCTGAATACAGCTAGATCTGCTCTTAGCACTTTAATTAAACTTTGTAGTAATAAAGATATCCATGGTAATGGACACATTTCAAGATTTATGAAAGGATGCTTTAAGTTAAGACCAACTTTACCCAAATATACAGTTATTTGGGATGTTGACATTGTACTACGATTTTTTCGACAACAAAATTGTGTCACACTATTACAACTATCACAAAAATTATGTATGTTGTACTTATTGGTAAAAGCTCAACGCTGTCAAACTTTACACTTGTTAGATTTGAATGATGTAAAATTTGATTTTGATAAGAATCAAGTGACGATTCAAAATAGTTCTGTTCTTAAACAATCAAGACCAGGTTATCAGCTACAAACAGTCAATTTAGTTAAACTCTCTGTGGAAAAGTTATGTTTTGTTAAGTGTTTAGAGGAATATTTACTAAGGACAGAACCTCTAAGACAAACAAGAGGTTAATTATTAGTACAATGAGCCCTCATAAAGGGGTTTCTCGCAGTACAATTAGTCGCTGGATAAAATCGGTTATGCAAAAAAGCTGCATTAGGGAATAACTATGCTCCTCACAGTACTAGAGCTGCCACTACATCAAGGGCAAAACAAACAGGGGTGGATCTGGGTACCACCATAAAGACTGCAGGCTGGTCAAATGCTAAAACATTCGCCCGCTTTTATGACAAAGTCATTGGAAACCCAGCAACAGTTCAAAAGGCAATAATGGCGGGAAATTAATGGAATGTGATTGTTGTACAGATGTATGTTCTTTTATATGATTTCTACTGATGATGCTGTCTAAAGCTTGTGTAAATAAATATTAAAAAACATCATTGGTTAGTTAAAATTGTAATTTCAAAATACAAGCTCTCAAATCTCTGTGGGGCCCATCAAGGGTTTATGGGAAGTGAAATTGAAAAATTAACCAAGACTTACCTTCGAAGATGGGAAGTTGAAGGTTGATTCCAATTTCACTGACCATAAACTCCTTGAGGGCTCACACACCCTCCCTAAACCCACCCAATGGGGAAAGTATTTCGAAATTATCAACAGATGTAATTACTTCTAAGCTCAATAAGTGAAATTATCAATATATGAAATAAATGACAACAACGTTTGATAATAATATTGCGGAACTTGGATTAGTTTATCTCTAAAACCTGATTACTGGCTGCTGGATTGCTGCGTTATCTCTCTGTGTGTGAGCCCTCAAGGAGTTTATGGTCAGTGAAATTGGAATCAACCTTCAACTTCCCATCTTCGAAGGTAAGTCTTGGTTAATTTTTCAATAAACACTCACCTAAAGACAGTATTATTTGCAGGTTCCTGTGTAGGAAGAATATAACCACCTCGTACAAACAATGGTATAAAGTCTCTCGGAGCATCTACAGTCACAATAGTGTTCCTTGCCATCTCTCTACCCTGTAATACATGTATATGGTCAAAATCTTTTAATCAATTCATACCTTGCTTTTCATGCTCCTCTTAAAAGAAATCTTTGACAACAAACCATTTCTTATTTTCTGCAATCTTTAAAATTGAATTGGCTGATACAACCAATATTGCCATATCTACCACTTCTTTTAAGCAACCATTTCAATTAATTGACCATCATAAAAAGTGACCAAATCTCTGAAAAATTAGACATTCTTGAATGGAAAACTATTTATTACTAAATTTTACAATAAATTGGAACCAATATTTCCTTTTAGAATGTTTCCCCAATGATGGTGACTTTGATTTTGGAACAATTACAAGAGAGCCAGAATGACCTTAAAACGCTCACCTGAAATTCATTGGTCAAGTCGAACTCATCCAATGAACTTTCGGACTAAGTTTCATTCACATTTGCCTAATTGTTGAAGAGGAGATGTTATTCCAAGAATTTAAAGAGAACCCTGTCCACCCATTCATTACTGAAGAGACTCAAAATAAGCCCCATCCTGCTATACTCTTATTTATGGGCCAATCAAAATTTTGCAAAGAAATTTTAAAGAGGGTTATCAAAGGAACACTCTGGTAAAGTTTTATTGAAATTGGCCAAGATATTATTGGACTTATTATTTGTGGACCAGGAACTTAATTCAATCGGATCTGAAAATTAAAACTGTAGGATTAAAAATTCCTGGTATTGTAATTTGTTTTTTGTATTAATTTAATATTGTCAACAAATATTGTTAATTGTAAAGTTTGTTGCCGGCTTCTTTGTTCTTGTTACGTTGGGACGTACCAAAATGATGACATTTTGAGAGAAATTAACACAAAGTGATGGTTGCTCATGCTGCACATATTCATACTATTAATTTGTATGCCAACTTTGAAAAGTATTTTGATGTGCATCGCTACGAAGAGATCCCAATACAGTTTTGTTTTTTAAGAGTTAATTAAAAAAAAAATCTTCTTTGTGTTCCCATAAGTTATACCAACTGTTAAACTGGTGATCAAATAAATGTTGCAAATAAGCCCTGCGCTCAGCATACAAAAGTGAACAGATTATAAAGTAAGCAGTCTATCTTGAATGCACCACAAGCATTTGCCAAAAATGACCGATTACTAGGCAACAAGAGACGTGACACAAATCTTCCCACCAAAATCCGTTTAAAATATTTTTAGAATAATGAAAAAATAAATTTGTTTAACTTAGATTCTGCCCTCCAGATGATTAAAATCTGACAAAACAAATTTCATGAGATTTGCTATAATAGTCAACTTATCTACCATTTTTGTTTGCTAGGCTAAGAAATCTGTCCTGCATTCAGTATGACAAAACGGTGCAACAGTTTCTAAATATAGCCCACTTTGCACCTGCACTTACATGCAAAGCGGGATAAAATTGGCAAACAGTTTGCACTGTTTTGTGATCCTGTTCAAGGGGCTGGTGACTTTGCTCACCAATTAAGCACACTATTCTAGATAGGAAAGCAGATAAACATTTGCTGGAGCCTTTTCTTCCTAGATGCAGGGCAGGCTAACACCTTAACCCTTTGCAGTTTAATCCATGCTTTTTACATACCTGTAATTTTATGATTGAGAAAACATTGTGAAAAAAGAAGAAATTGCTTCTGACAAGCAATTTCTTCTTTTTCCACACTATTTTCTACCCTACTGAATGGTTATTTTTCAAATTAAATCCACTTTTAATTTTCGTCTGCAAAACCTTTGAGTTTGGACAGGTCCAAAATTTTGTGAAACAGGAAAGTGTTAACTTAGATCCTGCCCTACAGATGATTAAAATCTGACAAAACAAATTTCATGAGATTTCCAATAATAGTCAACTTATCTACCATTTTTGTTTGCTAGGCTAAGAAATCTGTCCTGCATTCAGTATGACAAAACGGTGCAACAGTTTCTAAATATAGCCCACTTTGCACCTGCACTTACATGCAAAGCGGGATAAAATTGGCAAACAGTTTGCACTGTTTTGTAATCCTGTTCGCAGGGCTGGTGACTTTGCTCGCCTATTAAGCACACTATTCTAGATAGGAAAGCAGATAAACATTTGCTGGAGCTTTTTCTTCCTAGATGCAGGACAGGCTAACACCTTAAATTTCAATTCTTTCAAAATTGACCTCTACAGAACTGGGAGGTATCCTGCAATAAGCCCTGCATTCAGAATGACAAAACAGTGAAAACTTTTTACATATTATACCCCACTTTGCATGTGCACTTACATGCAAAGTGGGGTATAATTTGCAAACAGTTTGCACTGTTTTATCATCCTGACAGCAGGGAAGATAAAATCAGACTCACCGTGTAATAGTCAAACCACCTTGTATCTGGAAAATAGATATCCTTTTCCATCATACCCTGAAGTTGACATAAAATGAGAAATACATAAAGGATGTTGAATGAGTGGTCATTGAATACCAAATTTATTAAACAAGTCATCTAAAAAGATAACAAGAGTACCATGATGGTCCTAGATCGCTCACCTGAGTCTCTTTGACCCCTGGGACATCACATTAATTAAATAGGCAGATGTCAAAAAGGTGATAATTTCAACATAAGATCAATACCATGGAATGTTTTCAGCCAAGAGCAAGAAGGATAAGCCTTTTTGCCCTTTGATTCTATGTAAAAAAGGATGCACTGGGTGGAGCCCTAATGTAACCACAGGGTCTTGATATGAACAAACTTGGTAGAGGTCCACTAGATGATGCTACTTACTCAATATGAAAGCTGTCTGCCTTCTGGTTTCAGAGAAGAAGATTTTTGGAGATTTTCCCATTTTCTCACATCATGCTCAGATGAGCTAAAAGGGATTCCCAAAAATGACCCCAGGGTCTTGATATGAACAAACTTGGTAGGGGTCAGATTAATGATGCTACACACCAATTATGAAAGCTGTGTGCCATCTGGTTTCGGAAAAGAAGATTTTTGGAGATTTTTGCTCTTTGATTCTATGTAAAAAGGGTTGCGCCCGGATGGAGGCCAAATATGATTCCAGGGTCTTCATATGAACAAACTTGATAGAGGTCCACTAGATGATGCTTCATACCAAATATGAAAGCAGTCTGCCATCTAGTTTCGGAGAAGAAAATTTTTAAAGATTTTTCTTTTTTTTACCCTTCTAGCTCAGAAGAGCTGTAAGGGATGCGCCCGGGCAAAGCCCAAATATGACCCAAGGGTCTTGATATGAATAAACTTGGTAGAGGCCCACTAGATGATGCTACATACCAAATATGAAAGGTGTCTGCCATCTGATTTCAGAGAAGAAGATTTTTAAAGATTTTCGCTCTTTAATTCTATGTAAAAAGGGTTGCACCCGGGTGGAGCCCAAATATGGCCAAAGGTCTTGATATGAACAAACTTGGTAGAGGTCCACTTGATGATGCTACATACCATATATGAAAGCAGTCTGCCTTCTGGTTTCAGAGAGAAAGAAGTTTGGAGATTTTCCTATTTTCACCCTTTTTGTTAAGGGTAAAGGTAGAGGTTAAGGGTGGGTTTCATTTATTTGAACAACTTTGGTAAAGCTTGACCCAGGGAACATTCCTGCCAAGTTTCAGCAAGAATGGCCCACTGGTTTAGGAGGAGAAGATATTTAAAGAAATTGTGGATGACGGACGACGACCGACTGATGACGGACGACGGAAATTGGACGATCATTTTCACGGTTACAAAATAGCGTTGTCATTCGCTTTGAGCTCATTTACATAATTATTCCACTAATGTTATAACACCTGTGTAATATCAAAAATATTCAACAGTGTTATTTCACCCTTGGGATCGACGTGGGTCATATTATAAATGTAGTTTTGCTCAGATCTCATAAAACTTTGAACCCTCCCACAAACAGGATGACCATGTAGGAATATTGTTGAGCAAATATTTGAAGAAAAGACATCTAAAATGCAAGAGGTCAACAAAATAAGGAATTTCAAAATTGAATATTTAGCACAACTACAACTCTTTAGAATGATTAAGTTACAATTATTCATTAAACAATTATTTCTTTTTTTTTTAAAAAAAGAACACCAACTTAATTTACATTCACTTTAACATTGGATAATTTTTTTTTATCATTAGGCTTATTTGACACTATACCTCTTCTAATACAGGTGCTATTAGGAAAGCACTTCCCCACATGAATTGTGTATCAACCTCCCAAGTTCTCTTATCTGTGGTAAATCTGAAATAAAAGATAATCATTCATTTTGTTTACATGCAAATAAAAAATATATGACTTTAGGAAGATGCCCTAGGCTTTTGAATGTTGAAAATATTCAAATTTAATAGCCATTCTCTGTAAGCATTTACACTTTTACATAGTGAGTGTGGCACGCCATGTCTCGGATTTACTTGAAACTTGTTTGATTATCAGACCTTATTGCCCTTATGAGTAAATCATCGTTTTTTTGTCAATTTGTTTTTAGGTTGCCATGGAAACAAATCTAAAAGTTTTTTGATAAAAAATGGCAAATATAAGCATGAAAATAGGCATTTTTCGAGCATTGCTATCTTGCTTATTTAAAGGTTTACAAAAAATAATCTTTCTATTATAAATTGTTTTATCCTTACTCAATCATTTGCACTTTTTAAATTTATTTCATTTATTTGTTATATTCAATGCTTTACCACATTTAGTGGGATGGGGTAAGACATTTTTTGAAAATGTCATATTTTGACAATTTCTTGAAGCATTTTTGAAAAAATGCAGCTAGTTTGAAATTATGTGTTCCTACTAAAGAATAAATCAACCATCCCTCTATCATAAAAAAGAAAAAAAATATTGGGCCTTTGTCTGTAAAGGTGGTTACTATGGTAACCAGACAGGCACCGTCAAGTAAAATTTTTAGTATTTTTCTATGTATTTTCTTCTTAAAAACACATTATTTGCTCAATATAACTGTATTTTTGATATTCATGTTTGGTAGGTATATAGATGTCATCAATGATAGTCAGTCAGAAGTCTTTCACTTAAGGTCAAGGTCATTTGTTAACCATTTTTGCACAATTTTTTGAAAAAGAGATAAAAAACCAGTCAAGATAAACTTTTTTCACCTGTCAAAGAGGAAGATAGGCATCAGAGAAACAGATAATTGTCATATTTTTGTGACAAGATAACTAATATAGTGTTTTGGATTCTATATTAATTTGTAATTCCCACTAACTAGATGTATTTCAAGTGCTGAGTTAGAAAATAATCCCATCCGATGGATATCCCCTACATGTGTAACCACATAAATAAATCCTATTCTTATTTATCATTACTCTTTGGCCCTCCTTATACTTTGAACATGGTTTGAGCCTTGTAGATCTAAATGTCTTGAATTAACACAGTGAGCTTTTTTATGCTGCATGTGGTTGACAAATTTTTTATGGTACCCAATTCTTTCCTTATTTAATTTTGAATGTATGTAAAACAACAAAATCAAGGAATGTCCCTTTTCTTGTAGTTTCAGCTTAAAATAGCTAATTTGTTTTTAAAATTTATAACAATAATAAGTTTAAATTTTTAAATTAGCTAAATTTTTAACAGAATGAATTAATAATTGCGAAATATTGACTGCACATTTGTTATTTCTATCCGCCATTTTGGATTGTTGCTATGGGATCAAAGGGAAGTAACTCTAAAATAGACTACAAGACTAAATTTAAGAAATTACACCATTTTTTCAAATTATAATTCTAAAATTATACCTCATGAAAACAATATATTCTGATTATTAAAGGAATATTTATTAATTCATCTTTCAATCAATATGGACATGTACTGTAAAATCTTTTGCATTGAATTATTGTAACCTCCTGAAAACAGGGACAGTTCATGTATATTATTGCCATTTTTAAGAGTATGCAATTTTCAATCGAGAATTGTGAAAAATTTAGGGTATGTACCCCATGGGATTTTTAATGTTTTGATAACTAGAACACCTAATCTATTTGCTTTAAACAATTTTTTTCCCCATATACGCTGCAAAAATCTGAAATTTGGATCTGAAATTTGGCATTTTTGCAAAATTCTGACTTTCTATGGCCTGTTTCTATGGCAACATAGCACCCATTTCCGAATGAGTGATATATTTTGTAATGATCTTATATGGGGTTCAACTTGTGCAAGTGTGAACAAAATCTGTTCTTATGCGTGCCAAAAAAGTGTAAGTGCTTACAGAGAATGGCTATTAAATGTTTATGTTTTTGAACAACATTACAAAGTCCTGCCCTGTATTCAGCATGACAAAATGTCTAAAACTGTTTGAAAATTATAAGCCCCTTTGCACATGCACTTGAATACAAAGTGAGGTACAATTTGCAAACAGTTTGCACCATTTTATCCTGAACTAAGGGCTGTTTAAAGCAGCTTCTTTGAGTAGTCTCTAAAAAAGTAAATCAATCAACATGCTTATGTTGTAGTTTTCAAAATATCAATGCAAATAATTGAATGAGATTAAAGGGAGAAAATAAAAATCTTTGTCTGAAATTCTATAACCATTTCCTGTCCAATCCCTGGTTTTTACATCCCTAAAATTTTGTAATTGAGAAAATATTGTAGAAAAAGAAGAAATTGCATTTTTTTCTTTTTCCACATTATTTTCAACCCTGCTGAAAGGTTATTTTTCAAATTAAATCCATTCTCAATTTTCGTCTGCAAAACCTTGGAATTTGGACAGGTCTAAAATTTTATAAAACAGGAAAGGGATAAGATAATTGCAAACAAACACTTGGAAAAAAAAAAAAAATCATTTGCTTCTATTTCAACCATTAAAGTCGGCCTCTTGACCCAAAGGTCCTGAGTTCGTTTCCCGGGAGCGGCTATCGATCTTGGTTCTTTCATTAGCCCACACATTTGGCGCGAGTATTGGTAATTTTTCCAGGAAGCAGAATCGAGAGGGATTAATCTAAGTTGTAAGAACTTGTTTCCCAATGGATGTAAAATAAATAGGTTAAAACCAACCATTAAAGTTTTTTTTCAATTCTGAAAGTTTTTAGAGAAAGATTCGAACGTGTTTAATTGATTCAGCAGAATACTCACTCATGTAACATGGATCTGATGACTGTACCACCATCAAGATGAGCATGATAAAATAGTGTGTAGACATAGGGCAGTAAGCTGTATCGGATCTCTAGGGCTCTCTTAGATGAGTAAGCCACATGCTTCCCATGGACAGCTGGATCTTGATTCTGAAATTGGGATTTAAGGTAGTGGACCCGTAATAGTTCCGCAACATTTCAGAACCCATAATTGTTTTCAATGTTGATCGAGGTTTCCTAATGAAAATCATTAGGAATCTTCGGTTAACACTGTAAAAGTTCATTACTTCTGAGACGTTGCAAAATTATTAGGGGTCCACTATACCTTAATCATTTTTTCTGTTTCTTAATAAAAGGCTGGCCCAATTTCAAAAAGGTTGCAGATGACAATGGAAAGCATGTGTTATACAGTTGCCGTCATCAGAGGGATGACTGTGCCCTGTCATCTTTCAATTCATTCGTAAATGTGACCCGTCAATTGAAAGGGGCCATCTGGGTAGTGCGTAAAGTGTCGACCCTAGTCAGACTGCGCAGTCCGTGCAGACTGGCTAGGGTTGCAACCTTTCTCAATATGATTATTTTCTGTATCTAGAATGTTCAATCTACCTTCCATGGAAAGAATTTTTGAAATGCGACCTCTTGTCGACCAATGCTGGACCCAATCTCTTTTGTAAATATTTATTTAAAACAGTTCCCAAATGGTCCCTTTTTTGCATGACGGGTCACAAATATAGAAGAAATGGATCAGAAAAGGGCAACGTTACCTCTATAGACCTTTGACTGTGAACAAGACATTGGCTCAGTGTGAAACAGTTGAACTTGCCTGTATTTGTATATGCAGTTACAACTGTTTCACACTGAGCCTTTAATCATTGATTTTGGACCTTTCCATAATAGTGATTCACACTAGTACTTATCAAGGGGAACAACTATGCCAAATTATGTTGAAATTCATCCATATAAAGAGAGGATATGCTACACACAATAATGTGACACATTGTTACATAAAATGAGCACCAAGGACATTGATCATAAAAATAAATACAAACACACTAAATCTCAAGAAAAAATGTAACTCTTTAACCCTTGTCATGCTGAATAAATTTTGGCTAAAAATATCCTTCAAAATTAAAGAGCAAAAAGTACTGAAAGTCCCATCTGTAGGTTTTTTTATTTGAAAAACTAAATTTATTGACAATTCTGGTTTGAAAGTGAGAAACAGGTGGTGTAGACTAGCATCAGACTGCACATATGTGCAGGCTGATGTTTGTCTATAGCTCCTGCCAAAGCATGAATGTTCAGGGTTCATTATGACAAGGCTTAAAAAGACATGATGAATTTGAGAGTAATTTACTCTAATCAAATCTTAACCCTTTCTTGTATCGTCTCTTAATTTTATTCCCCCTCATTTCATACTTGAGAAAATATCATGGAAAAGGAAGAAATTGCATGTAACAACAAATACCCTTTTCTCCCCACAACTTTTTCCCCCAATTATGATGGCTCCATTTAACCTAATTTTAACTTTTGCTGTTTAATCCCTGCTTTTTACGTGCCTGTTATTTTATGATTGAGAAAACATTGTGAAAAAAGAAGAAATTGCTTCTTACAAGCAATTTCATCTTTTTCCACACTATTTTCTACCCTACAGAATGGTTGTTTTTCAAATTAAATCAACTTTAAATTTTCGTCTGCAAAATCTTTGAATTTGGTCAGGTCCAAATTTTGTAAAACAGGAAAGTGTTAACTGTCATCTGCAATCTTTTTCAGTATGGACTAGTCTGAAATTTAAACAAGAGCACTGCCTAAGGGTGAAGGTGCTGGATAATGAAAACTAGACTGTTGCAAAGTGGGCTAATACCCCCCTTAAGTGCTTTTCAATAATGCAAAGCCATTTTCCATCAAAGGGCCATAACTCTGTCAAAAGTCAATGGATTGTAACAAAAATATCACTTGCACATCTCTGCTTAATACTGATCACATCTGTGAAGTTTGGGGAAGGGGGAAATATAGCAATAAAAGGGGCATAATTCTGAAGAAAATGTTTCCAGTGTTTCCCCCTTGATAGTGTAGATAACTCTTGTGATGATGAACAAACATGCAAAGATTTGTGATTATATCTTTTACAGAGATATGACCAAGGTTAAAGTGTTTCATCTTTACTCCAACACATACCCCAACATAATTGCAATCCAATAAAATAAAAAATTTTGATTGGTTTAAATCACATCACATGGGGAAATCCATTGCACTTTATTTCTGTATAAAATGCAATAGGTCTTATGGGAAATCCCCAACCTTCGATCTGCAAGTCCTGTGTTGTAGGAACTCGAATTAACCTAGATCCTGAACACCAACGCAACATTGCTATTTAATGTATTATAAATTAAGATATTTTCTAGAGAATTTATGATTACAAGCATGCAGTTCTGATTTGAGCTGAGGTCAACTTACAAAACAGTGAGTTGACAAAGACCATCAAGCAACCCTCTCAACTAAGACCGACCACCCTGTTTTCGTTTAAAAATACAGACTTATTTGGCAGAAACAAGGTTTTTGTCATAAGTACCTCTACGAATTTCAAATTTTTCGTTTATTTGTGTATCATTTGTTTTACTTTACGACATTTCACTTCAATAGCGAGATGAAAAACTACCGATCTATAAATAGATTGTGTAATCTATATGCGCAGAAAGTAGACTTGAAGCTTTCATGTTTGGCCAAGCATTATAATAGTTACTTGGATCTAGAGGATTGCAATTATAAGGGATGAGTGTCCTTTCCCTGCGATTATTGGTGTATAAAGTACAATTGCCTTAGCACATGGCTTAAACACAACACCCTACAGGCGTTATTTGCCATGTGCTAACGCAATTGCACTTTTTAACCCAATAAACGCAGTGAAAAAGACACTCATCCCTAAAGTGAATGATGCCAAGGTTCTCATGATACCTAGGATTTTCTCCTCAAACAGCCGAGCTTGAAATAAGGATAGTACTTAGACAGAACTTGAACTGATTTATTAACCCTTGTCATGCTGAATAAATTTTTTGCTAAAAAATTGTCATCAAAATCAAAGGGAAAAAGCACTGAAAGCACCAACTGTAGGTTTAATTTTTATGTGAAAATCTAAATCTATTGAAAATTCTGGTTTGAAAGTGAGAAACAGGTGGTGTAGACTAACATCTGACTGCACATATGTGCAGGCTGGTGTTTGTCTATAGCTCCTGCCAAAGCAGGAATATTCTGGGTTCAGCATGACAAGAGTTAACACTACTACTAACCTTTCCTGAGCAAGGCTAGCTCAACTTGTATTTGCCCTAAAATCCTGGAATTGTAAGTTCATATCCCTGCTGGGCCAACCTTCATCGGACATTTGACAGAAGTCATTGTAACAAGAGTCATTTGTTACCCACCAATTGGCAAAATGATAAGCGGTTCACCTACATAGGATGGGCAACTGGTGACTCAAATGAAATGTTGTAGTTGGTTTGCTGGTATGAGAAACAACAGGTCAGCAATGTTGATATAGGTATATTTTGCATGGTGAGCCATGAAATCTACTTTTAACTGTTAAATTCCCTATGGTAATGGACTCAATCCCTACGTCAGAGCTCATTATAGCGCAATTAAACCCCAACCAATCTATAAATTAATTCTACTTACCTTCATATTTAAGCCATTATGATTTCTACTGAATGTATAAAAAGCACCAAGCTGCATCCATCTTTGACACATTTCTGGTGAAGGCTCAGAGAAAAACCCACAAATATCAGCACCAACCTACAATCAAAAGAGATGTTTCTTGTAAAAATACATGTAGTTATCATTCCTTTATTGAAAACCATAAATATTACTTTGGCTATTAATTTGGTTGTATAATAATGGGTTTTATTTGGCAATGAAGCCCGTATTGACCTGATATTACCTGTCTGATAACATAACATGATTTTTAGAAACGATTTACTTAGACTTTCACCTGAATTTCTTTGACTTTTTTAAGGGTTTATCATAATTAAGCTCCTACAAGGTTGCATGATAAATAGAATAACATGTAAGTGTCTTATCAATGATATCTGGTCCTAGCAGTATAAAATTAATTTGACTCAGCAAAGCCTTACCATGATAATTTCTCCAAACCTCGACCAGATAACATTGGTATTTTAAGATACTTACATGTTATTCTCTATATATATTTGTGCCACTCCTTCTTTACTGACTTAAAGAATTTCTGTGATTGTGTGACATAGGGCATAAGGGTTTTGCATTTTATTGTCTTGGAAAAACCTAAATTCCTATTTTTCATGTTTTCTTTGTGTCAATATTGACTCATATTGAAATTTTGAAAGTTCTTTAAACTGTCATGCTATTGATAGAATGTTAATTCATATAATCTAGATTTTTTTTTTACCATTTGATGCAAAAACTTTTGACAATTGCACATATTGATACCTCCATCATGACTTAACTTCTGTCAATTAATTTGATTACAATTAAAACAAGAAATATAAATTAGGTAAAACTATTTAAACAACGAAAAATACTTACATATGGTATTCCAAACAGATTGAACTCCATTATTCCTGTAAAATACAAAATATATTAATCCATATACATTGTACTTTCATGCAATTTCAAGGAAAAGTAAAGTTTTTAGGACCTTTGTTATACATAGTGGTCTTCTTTTATTATTCAAAGAAATTATTTTCTAGGTTGACGTTGTGAAGGGCAATTCTTGCAAACACAAAGAAGTGCAAAGCCTATATCAACTTTTATGGTAAACCTGGACCAATTTAGAGTTTTAAACAAGATGTTTGTAAAACATTTATCCCTATACTTTGTCAATCAACAAAGGGCAATAACTCTCAAAAATATGATGAGTAGAGTTATGGTTCTCCTGCACTGCACTTCTCTTTAATGAGATCTAACCACCTGTGAAGTTTCATGATTCTAGCTTGCATTATTTTTATAGATTTGCTTCGGACAAAAAACAGTCTATGGATAGACCAATGGTCCGACCAACATGTGCAAAGCAAAATACCCCCTCTTCATCGAAGGGGGGCATAATTATATCATTCAGTAACCCTTAGATTGCTATTCAAAACAAAAGACATGATGAAATAATCATAGCAATGTTAATGTTTAGCAGTAAGCTGTCTAAAGAATACAAATATTGGGTTAATTTCAAAATTGAGCATGACCCTGTTGAACCGATAACCTTTATAGAAAATACACATATAGAAGAACTTAATTGAAATCTTCAAGATTGGATCTAATTGTCATAAAATATCCAATAATCCTTATTTTGTTCCATACAATAATAGTTACCAATAATAGAATCATGTAGATTTCTCCAAAAGCTGTCATTATCTCCCAGCCAATGGGCTCCATATCTACCAGTAGATGGGTAGGTAGATCTAGACACTACAACACCTCTCTTTCCAGTTGCTTTGTGAACAGCTCTAAAATTATAGTCAAACCTGGCTTAAGAAAGCAGCCATGTAACATAAACAAGAGCACCCCCTACGGGTGACTACGCTTGGCTGTTGAGTGCTGGATGGTGGAAAAAATCTAAGTCAAAAAAGGGGCATAATTTGTTCAAAATGCATTTAGAGTTATCCCCCTTGATAGTAAAGGTTGCTCTTTTGATAGTGAACATGTGTGCCAAGTTTCAAGTAAATACTTTCAGTAGAACCAGAGATATCACAAAACGTCAAAGTTTTTGCATGACTACGATGACAACAACAACCACACGAAGGCTATAGCAATACCTTGGGTTTTCTCCAAAAACAGCCGAGCTAAAAAAGTGCTTGTTTAAGACAGGTGCTTGCTTGATATAGGTGAATTTTAGTGCAATTGGTTTATTTGGGAACTCTGTTGCATACTCAAGACAAAGGTTGCTTGCAGTAAATAGCTAGCTGGCCACTATGACAGGTTTGACTATATTTGACAAAAGTCTCGAATAACAAAAAATATGATTTACTTCAATAAGAGCCTTTATAAAGTCATAATAAAAATGGTGTCAAACAAACATACATTTGAAAATATATCTCAATTTCAGATTCCGCTGAGTAAGCTATATTAAAGAAGTTTATTTAAAGACTTAAACATTGCATTTCAATGGCTAAATGCGAAACAGATGTTACTGTCTAACGAATAGGCAGTTACAACTGTTTTGCACTGAGCCATTGATATATTGATTTTCAGATTATTTCTGTCTTAGATACTTTATAAGATTGACTAAACTTTTAAGTCAAATTACAGCTAAAATTATTCTACACATGCACAGATCTTACAATTGTGTGGGTCTTGTCTCACTCCACCCATATAAACTGTGTACATCATAATGTTTGTATGTTCCATCTACTTGTTCTGATACCATACACAATGTCTTGTCGGATAAATAGTCACCAATCACACTTTCTGTGGGTAATAATAAAATACTGTATAAGATTCATTTTATTTTGAATAAAAAAGCTACTTGTTACATTGCTTCTTAAAAGCTAATTTTAATATCCCAGTTTTAACTAGAGCTTGTCTAAGAATGTGATTTAATATCCCTCTAGTACTTTCAGAGAATGAGATAATTGTTGACAATGGGAACTTTAAGCAAAGAAAGTTGATTCAATGGAACTGTAATTTTCTATGCATTTTATCTTATAACTATACAAATATCCGTGCGATAACATCCTGTATGATATTTTTTAATGATATCGCATAGTTATTTCTAGAACAATGATATAATGAGGTTATTTTAAGATACTTGCATTTCTGCTAGAAATATCAACAAAGAGAAGACAAAAAAAGGTTATAAGATAAATATACGAGGGATGATCCAGAAGTCCGTATAATCGGCGTATAATTTTTGCATTTCTGGCTAGTTCAGTATAAAATTTAGTGAATGTGCAGCTTAGTAGCTTCGCTGAGCATAAACCTTATTATTTTTGCAAAATTTTCTTAAGTGGTCTAAGAATACGTTACCATAGTAACATATGTATGCTTGGGCGGGGGAGCATGAAAAAATATTGAAAATTCGATAAATAAATCAAAATTTCTGAAAGTTTTCTAAAACTTTAGTTGAAATAACTTGGTTTAAATAAACTAGTCCAAAATAGAAAGTTATCTGTAAAATTTTAAGCTTATTGTTTGACTTTTTACGGACGCAGACAAATTTTTATAATACAGAATATTCGAGGAAAGATTGGCCAGTCGACAACACCAAAATATGGATTCCGTTTATTTTTCGAATTTTGCCATGATCTATGTTATTCACTAACCCAATCCTTTGAGATAATTTAGAAAAATGATGAAAATTTGCAGAAGAGAACTTTTCCTAAAGCTACCCCAGATATTTAAAGAGAACCAGGCTTCATAGGAGGAATTAGAATGGTCTAATAGAGTTTCAACGAACGAAATTTTCCCAATTGATTCTCATTTTCTTTCCAAAAATAAAGGTCCTGCATTCGACTTTACAAGAAATACCATGCATAAACAAATCGTTAATAAATTTGATTCCAAATGATATGTAAATAATTCCTGCAAGTTGGTGCATCAGGCACAGAAAGGCATGAGAGTTGGCGGAGACTATGTAGAAGAAAGTTAATCATGACGTCGCATTTGACGTTCTTGCTCCCCCACCTTTGTTGGGGTCTCTATCTTGATTAATGCACTGTACAGCCGCTATAGAACGTAAACATTCAACATTTTCCACATTTATTACACAGATGATGTAGCAGAAGAATGTTTAATTTTCATTTTGGTAGTTACTTTCACTGTAGATATATAACCTCATTTTACGAACTTTTGGATCAACCCTCGTAGTATGTACTTAGCGTATTGTATGAAAAAAATATCTAACTTGGTTGAGATAATTGATAATTGTCTTGGCAGAGCATCGACAATTTTCAATTCTCCCTACCTTGTTTGATATTTTGTTTCATATAATACACTAAGTATGTATTATATTTATCTGGGTAATTGAATATAATGAATGAAAAAATGTAGAAAGGGTAAAAAACATGAACTGTTCATGAGAATCAGGGATAATTATTCATGTGGAAGAGAATTATCTGCAAGGTCAAGGGAAGATAAATCTTTAACAAGGAAAAGTTGTTACTTCATAATTGTCTGTTACAAACCTTCAATTTGTATTCATCATTATCAGAAAGTTTCATTATAATTAAAGAACAGATGAAAGAGAAGTTTGTGACACAAAAGTACTTGTATATTTGTACAAAGAAGGAAAATATAAAAATTGAAGAGAAGATAATTCTTTCACAGGGAATATTATTTTTTCAACCTTATGTCTTGTGAAATTTAATATATGATCATTTTTTGTACACATTCCATTCTTTTGAAGGAAAACTGAAGGAGTTTGAAATACAGAATAACTAGTATATATTTAAGAAGATGGAAAATCTTGACACTCCATAATTTTGTCTTTCAAAACTTCAGCATGTTACCAATGTTTGTATAAAGTTTCATTATTCCAGATATTATCCTATACATTTAGAGAAAGGCAATGGGTTCTAACCACTGCTACCCACTTTTACAGCTGGGTGGACTGGGGCTCTGCCTGTAAAGTATCCTTCCCAAATACACTACCGGCCTCTTGTGGGGCTCAAACCCGCAACCACCAGACTATGAGTCAAGCGCTTTAACCACCTGGCCAAAGGCCAGAAATCTCTTTTAACTCTTGTAATGAAATAATGTTTTGTGATGTTACAAATTTTCGAAAGTTCAAGGAAACCAATAATTTAGCCAGTATACAGATATTTCATTTTAAATCTATGCATCTTTATATATAATCTTTACCATGAATCAGGCTAGATGGTGAGAACTGGTACAAAGCACCATTGGTGTGCAGCCATCAATAGCTCCTGGTAAATGGGTCACATTATTCCAAGACAGATAGTCAGTCCTTGTTTTAGCCAATTAGGGCAAGAGATTTGACTGTTTTACTAGTGAAATAACAAGCAACTAGCCTGTACTATTCAAAATGTTTATTTAGTGTTTCAATAATTTGCTTTATTTGTTGCTTGTAATGATCTTTACAATAATTTTGGATTCATCAACAGTTACTGGCAGTTACAATGTACAACAACAATCATTTTACTGTCATGCTGAATAAAAATCTAGACAAACTTGCATCGAACTCAAAGTGCTGATATCACCAAATACACTTATTGCGAGTCTGTACCATAATAATTTGTCAACTATATCTGCTTTAAAAAAAGAAAAACTACATGATAAGACTAAGAAAAAACTACACATATGAGCAGGCTAATCCTAGTCTTTACCATCTGTTTAAATTGGAACCTTCCATGTTCAGCATGACAAGGGTTGAAGCCTCACCTGGCCTATAGGGTGGTTCATCATATTTATTATCATCCAGGGTACATTTAAGGGACCATGATTCTTTACCCTCTGGCCAGTTCCAGGGCTTTTCACCATTGGTGTCAAAATTAGATGGCTCATTCATGTCCTGAAAGATAATATATACTTGAAAACCTTGCATCTTGGGATTACTGTAAATGGGGTATTTTATTTTGGTACTAAATGAAATATTCCTTTCAATTGACAGCAATGTAGTCTTGAATAAATATTTCAGTCAATGTAAATGAACTTATATTAAAGATATGCAGACCATACTTATTCAAATCTGCTGACAACGGTTACATTTTTTTTACATACAAGTTATTAAATCAGATTTTCAAGATTTCAGATTTAAGTTGGTTGTTGGTTGAAATATCTTACTTAAAATCCTGCAAATATGTGTGATAAAAATGGTAAATGAATTAAAACTATCCATTGTTTTGTTTGTAATAAGCAGTCATAACTCAAGAAAAATGCCTTCCATATACTTTCGCCGTTTTGAACCATAGTCATTGAAAAATAGATACTTGGCATTTTCTTTTGGTGGTACATGTAAGGTGTGAAAAAAAACACTGCTAATAAAGCGAAAACCAAAAATTGGACACCGCCAATAAGCTGTTTACAGTATCTAAACTTAGCTTTCACCTTTTTAAAACATATCATTGTAGTTAGCATTTACAATAGATATTAAAATCATCATAACCCTAATTGAATATACAGTGGATATTGCTCGAACGACCACGTCTAAAAAGCGACCGACTCTATTAAGCGACCATCGTAAAAAGTCCCTTCACTGTTAGCAAAATCTCTGAAAAAGAGGACATTCTTAAAGAAGAATTTGTTATTATTGAATCTCATGATGTTTGAGCCCTTCTGAATCATCTCAATAAGACGATTCTAATGGGTTCGAACATCATAGGATTCAGTGCGACTTGACCGACAATCTTTAAATACTATCAAAATGAACACTCACATTTATCATGATATTTTGTATTAAGCAACCATTCCCATAAACAACCACTTTTTGGTGGTCCCCTTAGTGGTCCCTTAACACAAGTTTTACTGTACATGTAGTGCATGAAGGAGACAATCTGATTCCATACCTTTTTCAACTATACCTTATGCTCTTTAGTCATACAAATGTTCCAAATCTCATGAAAATACACATATTTATCCATTTCTATATATAACAAAACCTACAACTCTTCAACTTAAATCATTTTCAAGGGCAACAACAAAGCCCAAGTCTACACTCACAAATTTCATGAAGAATTTTCCTTTAAGATAGCCAACTAGATTTTTTTTTTGTTAACTTGGATTTTTTTTATAAAATTTAACAATCAAGGCGTTGTTTTTATTTCTTTATAAATGAATTGAGAAGTAAGCCTTTAATTAGGTTAAAGGACACACAAAATTCTTAATATTAAATTAGTTTTAATCAACTTAGTTTTTTTTTTAAAGTAAATAGTGATAGGGGAGATACTTTAACCCTTTGCTGTTTAATCCCTGCTTTTTAAGTGTCTGTGATTTTATGATTGAGAAAACATTGTGAAAAAAGAAGAAATTGCTTCTGACAAGCAATTTCTTCTTTTTCCACACCATTTTCTACCCTACTGAATGGTTACTTTTTAAATTAAATCCGCTTTAAATTTTCGTCTGCAAAACCTTTGAATTTGGACAGGTCCAAAATTTTGTAAAACAGGAAAGTGTTAAGGGTACATTCTTATTAGAGGAGACACAGTATTTATCAAATAAGGTATACTCACAATCCACAATCCATCAAATTCAATGGTGTTATAAAACTTTGAAATTTGTTCAATCCAAAACTCCCCAGTCTCGTTCTTTAAAAAGTCTGGGAATCCAACTTTACCAGGTGGCCATGACTGAAGGTAAAACAAGAATATTTAGATTTAGATTTATTAAATTGTTCCCTACAAAAGACTAATTCACAAGAAAAGAGTGTATGTTGATGGCTCAGTGCAAAACAGATGGAAAACAAATAGGCAGTTACAATAATTACCTAATAATTCTCCTATATTAACCCTTTGCTGTTTAATCCCTGCTTTTTACGTGCTTGTAATTTTATGATTGAGAAAACATTGTGAAAAAAGAAGAAATTGCTTCTGACAAGCAATTTCTTCTTCTTCCACACTATTTTCTACCCTAATGGTATTTTCCAAATTAAATCCACTTTAAATTTTCGTCTGCGAAACCTTTGAATTTGAACAGGTCCAAAATTTTGTAAAACAGGAAAGGGTTAATATATATCAACCATTTGAAGCTGTTCATAGTTTATTGCACTATCCATCACATGACATTATGAACAGTTTCATTCATGCACACTCAGACCGTTACCCACTTGCAAAAAATGACATCATTATGCTGCAGGTGTAGTAAACAAGCCATATGACATGCATTTATTGATTTTATCAGAAAATCAACTTTTCTCCACTTTTTTTTTTCATTTTGTAACATACTTTGAATGAAGAAAACATATTCAAACAATATTGATCAGGTAATAAACATAGGCGTATCTAGGACTCTGAAATTTAAACGCAACCTGAAGGCAAAAACTAAAAAATATGTAGGATAAAGTTGGTGTATAATCAAAACATCGAAACTACAGCTTGGATAAGCTGTGGTTTTTATGTTATGATCATTCATAAACGATATTTTTCAACAGAGGATTATCTCTTTTACGCACTTGCGTAAATTGGGAAATGGGAGTTAAGCCCTTGAAAAAATAGTTATTTCTTGAATTCATGTAGCAGTGGAAAATTATTACTCTCAGATTCCAGGGTGATATTCTGAACTGATGCACTCTGCACTCAGCATCAGGCAACAGTTTGGAATGTCATCCCCTCCACCTCAGGACAATAGTTCCACTATTAAATGAACAGGTTCAGTGGCTAGTGCCTTTGACTTTGAATCATTTGTCACTATCCCGCATTGATTTCATCCTGGCCTGCAATTGAATATATCACCTAAGCTCAGTTCCGATCTTGTCAGTTCATAAAAGTATTAACAAATAGCTCCATGCCTAACACTCAACCTAGTGGTTAGTGCCCTGGACTTTGATTCATTTGTTACTATTTCTCATTGATTTCATCCTGGCCTGTCATTTATTATTTCAGCTATGCTCAGTTCCAATCTTATTGGTTCATAAAAGTATTTATAAATAGCTCCATGCGTAACTCTCAACCTAAAATTGAAATATATAATACTTACTTAGTGCATTATATGAAAAAAAAAATCTAACGTCGTTGGGAGAATTGAAAATTGTCGAAGCTCTGCCAAGACAATTATCAATTCTCACAACCGAGTTAGATATTTTTTTCATACAATACACCAAGTACATATTATATTTATCTTATAACCTCTTTTTGTCTTCTTTTCGTCGATGTTTATAACAGAAATGCAAGTTTCTAAAAAATAACTGCATTGTATCATGGTTCTAAAAATAACAATGTGATTTCATAAAAAATTTCATACGGGATGTTATCACATGGATATTTGTATAGTTATAAGATAAAATCCAATATCACACTGGTCACTTGTGCTTGTGAAATTAGATTTTTCCTCAGATGACTGTTTCATACTTACATATCCAAGGAGGGTATCATTTATTTTAGAGTCAGCAGGTCCTGCACCTTTAGGCCACTTTATAAACACATCTCTGGATTGTCCTTCTTTAAAGGGGTCAAATGTTTCATTAGCTATTATCACAGGATCCTGTCAAAGAAAGATATAAAATGCTAGAAAAACAGATCTTATCCTGGAAATTATTTAGGCTTCATTGTAACAAGACAGGTAAATCTCAAGTGATTCTCTGAATAAAGGTCTATTTTAACAAGTACAAGCCACTAACCTGTTGAAGTTCTGCGTTTGATATTATCATGAAGAATGACAAGTAAGTAGGCAGGAGATAAAACAATTTCTTTCAAGCAGGTAAAAGGTTATGGGCAAAGATCGAGCCAAACTGATAGAATTAATTTTAGGATTCAATACACCTAGGCAAGTCAAAGTTCTGGTCCCAATTCTAGATGCAAATTTAAATTCCATCTACTGATTCAGATTTTACCATCTATATCATACGAGATATGTTAAGTGGTAGTGAATATCTAGGAAACATCATAATTAGAGAAACCTGTGAAAACATAAATCAAGGTCATTTTACAACAGTTCATAAAAATTATATTTCATGAACTGAATGACTAACTGAGTGATTACTTTGTCTATTATCAAGAGTTCTTTGTGGATTTATTCAGTCAAAAAAAGTTACAAATATATTACACATAACCTGTTGAAATGCCACTATGAATATTGAGGAGCACTTACAAGAATAATGATAAAATGCATCCCAGCACCCTGTAGTTCTTTCACATAGTCTGGCAGCCCTGCAAATTCAACCTGGTTATAGGTAAACCCTATCCTGTCTTGCATGTAGTCTATGTCAGCATACTGAATGTCCTGTAAAAATGGTTAATTACTTTTCAATAGTGTTTGTATGCTTAAGAATAATGGACCGGTAATAGTTACACAACATCTAGGAACTCATGATCTTTCACAATGTTAACCAAGGTTTCCTAATGAAACAAGTGCATGTCGTATTGCGATGCAATACAGGAGTCCCCCACCGGATAAAAAAAAATCCTCTCTTATAATATATCTCCTACATACTAGATCTATAACTGTAAAAGTTTAAAGTTGCTAGCACTTATAGTTTAGGAGATATGATCCGGACAAGAATGTAAGACTAAAAACAACAAAGGGCAATAACTCAAAAAGTGGACATGGCAGAGTAACAGTTCTTGTACATGACATGTGTCCTCGATAAGATCTATCAGTGTACAAAGTTTGAAGTTGCTAGCTCTTATGGTTTAGGAGATATGATCCGGACAAAAATATAAGGGTAAAAACAACAAAGGGCAATAACTCAAAAAGTGGGTGTGGCAGAATAACAGATCTTGAACATGGCACTTGTCCTCAAAAAGATCTATAAGTGTACAAAGTTTTAAGTTGCTAGCACTTATAGTTTAGGAGATATGATCCCGACAATAATGTAAGGGTAAAAACAACAAAGGGCAATAACTCAAAAAGTGGGTGTGGCAGAGTTATGGATCTTGAACATAACACTTCGCCTCAATGAGATCTATAAGTGTACAAAGTTTAAAGTTGCTAGCACACATAGTTTAGGAGATATGATCCGGACAAGAATGTAAGGGTAAAAACAACAAAGGGCAATAACTCAAAAAGTGGGCGTGGCAGAGTAACGGTTCTTGAACATGACACTTCTCCTCAATGAGATCTATAAGTGTACAAAGTTTGAAGTTGTTAGCACTAATGGTTTAGGAGATATGATCCAAACAAAAATGTAAGGCTAAAAACAACAAAGGGCAATAACTCAAAAAGTGGGTGTGGCAGAGTTATGGATCTTGAACATGACACTTGGCCTCAATGAGATCTATAAGTGTACAAAGTTTGAAGTTGCTAGCACTTATGGTTTAGGAGATATGATCCGGACAAGAATGTAAGGGTAAAAACAACAAAGGGCAATAACTCAAAAAGTGGGCGTGGCAGAGTAACGGTTCTTGAACATGACACTTCTCCTGAATGAGATCTATAAGTGTATCAAGTTTGAAGTTGCTAGCACTTATGGTTTAGGAGATATGATCCGGACAAGAATGTAAGGGTAAAAACAACAAAGGGCAATAACTCAAAAAGTGGGCATGGCAGAGTAATGGTTCTTGAACATGACACTTCTCCTCAATGAGATCTATAAGTGTACAAAGTTTGAAGTTGCTAGCACATATGGTTTAGAAGATATAGCCCGGACAAAAGCGTGACGGACAGACGGACGGACGGACGGACGGACGGACGGACAGACGGACAGACGGAATCGAGCAAACCTATAGTCCCCCAACCGGTAACCGGTGGGGGACTATTAATTAGGAAACCTCGGTTAACACTGTTAAAGTTAATTCATTATACTTCTGAAACTGTGGAACTACCTGATATCGCATTTTACAATCTTATACATGTTAGACACATTTGAACATAGCGTAAACACAGTATATAATATGACTTAGGTGGCTTTGATGTTACTAGGGTGTTATTTCACTAGTGGAATAACTATGCAAATGAGCTCAGAGCAAATATCAACGCTATTTTGTGACTGTGAAAATGATTTCATAATGTGTCTATTGTGACGTCAGTTTTAAACTGCGTTATAAGGTACACAGCAAATTGAAATGTTGAATTTTAAAATTTTTAATGATTTTTCGCAAAAATCGGGACATATCATAAAAAGAATATGAAATTTGTGCTCATAAAATACAGAATTTATTAAACTTGTCATCTAAAACAGATAAAAACTCGGCACAGCCTCGTTTTTATCTGTCTATAGATGATTGCTTCAATAAATTCTGTATTCCATGACCACTCATTCAATAACCTCTATATAGAGAAACTTTTAGCCACTTGCTATCCACAGAGAGCTCATACTAATCCAATCCCTTACTTTGAGCTTAAGGAAGTGGACTCATAATAGTTTCGAACATTCCAGAAGGCATTGTCTTATGCAATGTTAACCAAACTTTCCTAATGAATTAAAGTTCATGACTTCCGAAACGTTGCAGAACTATTACAGATCCACTACCTCAACTGATCTCATGCTATTCATGACATATTACTGCTGTACACAGAGCATTGGCAGACAGTTTAGCCTGAATTGCCTACTCTTTACTTTATTGATGCTGAAAATTTTCAACCCAACTGGTTGAAATGTCCTTGAAATTGCCAATTTGTTTGAAACTTAAGCCTTAAAAGGTAAATTCAGCAAGTTAAGGGATAAATTTTTGATGATATTATGAGTGCTGTCCCAGGAATTTGTGAACTTTTGCGATAATTTTAATATAAAACGTCTGATGTAACTGATGAAGTCTTTAAACAGCTTCTCTGTAACAAATGGACAGCTCATTTTCACTATGAATTTTTGTAATAACATCTCTTCAACAACTAGGCAAATGTGAATGAAACTTTGCCAGTTATTTGGGTGAGATCCACTGGACCAATAAAATTCAGATGAGCACCTTAGGGCCATTCTGGCCCTCTTCTTTCATAACCTATCATTATTAAGTCATTGCGTAAAAGGAACTTTTACTGTATTTTACTTATGGGAAATAATTATTTGGTTTTGTTTTGAATACCTTAGAATAAAACCCCTTAACACCACTTCTGCGTTAATTCATTTAGATAGACCCACCATAGAAATCTGGGATTTTGTGGGAACCGCTTCCAAATATCTCACAATGCCGAAAGTGCTTGCATATGTCTTTAAGTCCTCAATACCTATCTTGTACTGATGGGACTTCTGATGAAGTCATATAAAACTATAGACTGCAGATTTACTTATTCTTAGTTTCTGTTTATGCAATCAGGCATTGTGATTGACATTGGTCAAAACATCTTAAATTCCTTTTTTGATGCTGCTTGCATTAGTTCTCAACCTTTTTTCCCTACTGTCCCTAATCAGTTTCAATTTTATACCTCTTTTATCCACTATAATTGAGTGTGTGCATCAACCAATTATGGTCTTTCCTCTTTTTGAGTTCTTATATGTTGCAAATTAATGTGTTATGTTGTCAATTCAAGAGTTTTAATTTAATCAGATGCTGTAGTTTTGAATAATTGAAAAAGTTCAGGAAATTCTGGGACAACCCTCAAACTTGTATATTTTTATGTAAATGAAATCATGTCAAGACAAATACATTTTCTCTGTTAACTTACATGAGGGATACCAGCTTCTCTGGTCCTATCTACAGCCCCTTTTAAGTCAGCTAGGTCCTTATAGCCCCATCTACACAGCTGGAAACCAAGGGACCAGTAGGGAATCATGACAGGTTTACCTATCACCTGAAATACAAGGACAAATTATATTCATTTTTTTAAAATGCTTTACTAATTTGATAACAGGACAAAGATAACCATAGTCAGGGGTGTGGAATTCCCATGCCCGACTTGTCCGACATGGGCTTTCTAACTTGTGGGCAAGTACTTTTTTCTAGGCCACTTGTCCTCGGACAAGTGAATACCAGAGTAAATCTTGTAACAGGACCAAAAAAAATATAAGAGAAAAGCAATCCTATTGTTTGTTTCAAAGGGGAGAAAACATTGTCTTGAATGAAGAAAATGCTGGGTTACAACATTTTCTTCATTAAAAAACAATGTTTTCTCTATTTCTATCAATTCATTTTGTTTCGGGCAAGTTTATTTTGATCCTGGACAAGTAGGAAATCGTCATTTACTTGTCCATGGACAAGTGGAGAAAGGTCTTATTTCACACCCCTGCCAGTGTTCGGCAATCAGTTTCAAATCACATTCGATAATCGATTTTTGATTGGAAGAGTAAATCAACTAATGATCAATTGTGCATTTGTTTTCTTAAAAATTAATACAGCACTCCAATTATCATCCTTTGAAGAATAGAATGTGAAAGTTTTGTTAAAACTCATGACCTTAAGACTTTTTCTGCAGTTTTTTTCTACAAACTTCATGGCTCAGCATGAAACAGTTGTAACTGCCTATAAACATATAGGCGGTTACAACTGTTTCATGCTGAGCCATCAAACTGAAGTCAGTTTCGAAAACAATATATAATGACTTTCATTAATGTGTCAGGAACTGATTTTAATTGATTATGAAATTTCTTAGTCGATTATCACAATTGGAAGCCTAAACCAACTGATTATCGATTATAATTAATTAATCTGCCCATCACTAGACCATAGATCCTCATGCTCATACCAACAGCCTTTGCCTTACAACTTTGATCAGGATGTCTCTTTACAGGATAGACAGCTTGATCAAGTCCTTACAAACATTTTCAGCAAGTTTGGAAGAAATGAGCAAAAATTGTTATCTTTAGAGTGGAAACAAAGAAATTGTCATCAAAACACCTTTTCTAATGAAATGAGTCTGAATACCATCATAAGCAACAGTTATCTGCCTTATGTTACCAAATTTGTGACATCTGGAGTGGTTAAAACTGGTTTAAACCTATTTATTTTACATAAATGGGAAACAATTTCTTACAACTTAGCATGATCCCTCTCGATTCTGCTTCCTGGAAAATTTACCAGTACTTGCGCTGAATGTGTGAACCAATGAAAGAACTAAGATTGATAGCCGCTCCTGGGAATCAAACTCAGGACCTTTGGGTCAAGAGGTGCTCTACCTGTAGACCCCTTGACACCACACTAACAACTAATTACCATTAAGCTTGCTATTCACATCAAAATCAATGTGAAACTCCCTTGTGACCAGAAAAGCATTTTCAGCAAGTTTTAGAAAGATTGAACCAACTTTTTTACCCGAGAGTGGTAACACGACATATCAATGGGTCAGGGCAACACTATTGTAAGTTCCTATATAATTATAGGCACTTACAATAGTATTGTGCTGATCCAGCTTTAAATCATTTTGACCCCTTTTCCCATGACATTGGGTACAATGGCACTTAAATCAATAGGGGGCTCCTCTTGACCTGACAAATATTTCCAACAAGTAATAAAAAGATTGGCCCAAATTATGACTTCTAAAGTGGTAGCAAGGAGAATTTTATTAAGGTCCCTTTTTCTGGTGAAATTTGTCAACATGCTATCATATTGGATAAGTATCAAAATTATGTTCATTCAAACATTTTCAGCAAATTTCAGAAAGACTGAGTCAAATTAACAGCCTATAGAATTGTTACAAGAAAATTACCATTAAGGCTGCTTTTCACATGACATTAGTCTGAATGCCATCAAATCAATGGGAATCTCCCTTAAATCAACTTTCAGAATAGCTCACAAACAATCGTTCTTTAACGCAGTGTGTAATTGCTTACTTTAACAAAACATAACATGTAGCAACACCATACCATCTTTCATGTTGTATATTTACCTGAGTATATTGTTTTATCACTGTTTCCGGTTTTGGTCCCATAAAGATGTAGAAATCTAAAACACCACCAATAGTTCTATAAGTTAGTCTGGGTAATGGCTCTAGGATAATCTCTGAAAAACATGCACACTTTTATGTGAATAGATAGAGGATAATTGTTTGTTTCAGTGTAAGATTGATTTATATTTCATTGAGTGAATAACAAAAGCTATATTTGCACTCGTTGCTCTTTGAGTGAACAACAAAAGCTATATTTTCACGAGTGGAAGTGAAAATATAGCTTTTGTTGTTCACAAAATGAAATATCAATCGATCTTACAAGGAAAACAAACGATAATCCTATTTCTTAAATGCAAAAATGAGACAAAATGTGAAATTTCTATGACATATTTTTGTAAAGCGCGTCATTTTGCACATGATTGCTATGCAACGTTCATTGTGACGTAACTTATTTCGCCCCGCATAGATGATGTCAGATAGGACGAAAGGCACAAAAGCAGGGTATAAGTTTTTGATAATTTCACTGCTTTTGCGGTGAGATTATCAAGTAATAATCTACCGTTATTTCTCGATAAACCACAGAAAAGCATTTAAGAAAAGTCATTTAATCATTTCCTATCTATTATTTTTTTATTCTTTAGAAGGCATTATAGACATCAAGGAAAAAGTTTGGCAACTTTTGTTAACAAAAGAGGGAGCTTGATGCTGATAAAATTCTGGGAGTTAAGACACTTAAGACTAGTGACAAATAAATAAGTAAGATCAATTTAAATAATCTAGGAAATAAACAATATCAATCAAATTAAGAACTGGGTATTCAAACACTCAAATTTAGAACTGGGTATCCAAGATCAGTGTCACAATATATCCTACCCATAGCATTAGAATTGAGGAAGAGAACAGCATGGGTATTTCCTTGGTCATCTTCTACGTTCATATAGAATGGATGGGCTCCATACAGATTGGTGTAATCCTAAAATACATGAAGAAAATAAGGAAACTTTAAAGATATATGACAAGATGTCACTTAACTATCAGTAGAGTGCTCAAGAGAGTTTTTTAGATTAAGATATTTAAGATTTTAAATCAGGGGCCATATTCACCAACGCATTTTGCATCGATTTAGCACATTACCCAAGAATAAAGATTTTAGAATTTAGTACATATTCACCAACCCATTCAAAATTATGAAATGGACTAAATTCTTAAGAATTTCTACGTTGTAATTTAGTTGAAATTCTCCCACATGGAGAGAGATATTCCAATTATAAATTTTAAGAAATTAATGGTTCAGCCTGAAACAGTTGTGACTGCCTATAAGATATAGGCAGTTACAACTGTTTCACGCCAAACCATCAAAATGTAAAATTTCTTAATCCTGTGAAGTGGCATATTTGACCACAATAAAACACTAAATTTAAATTCCTTTTTTTAGAACATATGTTTCTTTTGATTTCATCATAATCTTCTTAGTTTTTTGCATTTGACTCCCTATTTTAAGGATCATCTCCATCATTTCTTAATCCATTACTTTTTGTATGTAAAGATTAAGTTTGTATTACTTTCAAAGAGAATAAGTACTGCATGGTGTGAAATAAAGATGTCATTTAACATGGTCGAATACAAAAAGTTGAATTTGTTGGATTTGTACACTGCTGAACCAGGCTATATTTTGACTTGGATGTTGCCTCGTCTAACGTAGGCTGGTTCTGCAGGGTAATCTTCCAATAGAATTCAGTATTTTACTTGATTATGTAATAAAACCTCTTGTTGTTAAATGGTTAACCATCAGGGTCCAAGATTATAAAACTTTTCTCAGGCTCAACTGAGAATTTTCTCAAATTTTCTCAAATTTTAAATTCAAATAAATGTATGAAAATAAAATTATTTATAACAACTTATTGGTATTATCTTTTATGTTAATACATTTAAAAAAATGAGTATTGAAACAGAATTACGGCTTTAATCTCAAATTGAAATTTGAGAAAAATTTTGAATTGAGAATGAGAAAAGTTTTATAACCTTGGGCCCTGATTCCCAAATACTTAAACACTCCTATAATTTCTTTCTAATCAACGTACTGACAGTTTCGTGTAAGTGGACAACATTTTTTAAAAGCCTATGTTGTTTTTAAAATGGTAGACAAAATGTTCACCCAGTCCATAGAAGTATTCAAATAAACTGAACTTACTGGTGAATTGACGGCAGCATCTCTAGTAAATATGGGCCATGTTTTATAGTCCATGTTGTGCTTAAAATGGAAGTGACGATGTTCACCCAGGCCATAGAAATATTCGGAGGCAAGATTTGTTGATAGCTGTAGATACTGATTAGAGTAAATCAGTGGTGCAGCAGACATATCCCAACTGGAATAAGAGTACAGGGATCATTTTGGGTGAAATATTGAGAGATTCACTCACTTTTCTGCCAGAAATCTCATTGAAACTTGCCAAATGGGAGAGAAATGTCAAAGCAAAATAAAATTTAGTGAAGGATGTTGTTGACTCAGTGTAAATCAGTTGTTACTGCCTATATAATTATATAGGCAGTTACAACTGATTTATGCTAAGCCATCAATTTGTTAAAATTTCTTCTAAAAAATTTTTTATTTCTCATTAGATTAACCTAAATGAGATATTTTTGCACATGCTATTCTGAGTCAGAATTATCCCTGAGGTAGAGGATTAGTGATTTTTTGACCATCAAGTTTTCAACCCTTTAAAAAACAGTTAAATGCTTAAGAGCATCTTGAAGTTGACACTTACCCCACTCCAAATGATTTTAAATCACTCACTCAGCACTCCAATAGTGATATTGCAAATTCTCATTCAAAATCATTCAAATTGCTCTTAAATTAATAAAAAAAAAAAGCTCAGAAATTGATTATCCTAATCATTTAATGATTTTATTGGCAGTTGGCATTGACAATTTGAAGGTATCCCTAAAGACAAAATATTATATCAGTACATGTAATTCTATTATTTAACATTGATCAATCTTAATCAAAACGTTCATATCATTCGAAAGGTTACTCATCTCTCTCATTCACTTTCATTTCACAATCATTAAAAAAAAAATCCCCCATAAATTTGACAATTTTTTTAACTGTAAATCCGATGGAAAGGTAAGGATTTAATAATTGGTATTGCTTATAGGATAAAAGTCACCCTCTAATAATGATAACATTTTACGAGCTAGTGCGTTACATTTCAAACAAACATTGGTGCCAGAAAAAATCCAGATCAGTCTGTGTAAATACACGGTCTGATCAAACTCTTCACTACATGCTATAGGGATAAGCTACTGACTCTAAGGTTCTCTATACCCCCAATGAGTAACCTTTAATATATTGTGTGTATGTCCATGCCCCTAGATGTATTTGCTTCAAATATATGAGACAGTGTTCTATTTAGATTTGCTTGAATGGGGTTAAAAATATATTGGCTCTGGCAAAATGATGACTTATATCATATTCCCTCTAATTTGAGGACTATCCCTAATAGCAGCCTTTCTACACTATTTATTATAAGTAGCCCATTTAATTAGCTACATTTTAAAGAATTTTGTAATTGTTATGCTCAAATTTGATGGTCAATTTCCTTAAAACAATGATTTCAAAGATTATTTAGAGCAAATTAATCTCAGGTATATAGGGATAAGTAAAAAGGTGTCAATTGATAGATGTTATGCTTCAGAAAATGAACAATATGTAAAAGTTCCATGTCAATGTATTTTGTAGCACCTGGGAGTGTTAATTAGGAGAAATACAGTACTTACATCGTAGTATTAGTACTTTTCCTGACAACCTTGATATAGAAATCCCTATCTGTATTATCTGAGCTGATGATGACCTCATACAGAGAAGTTGTGTCATTGTAATTTTCTTCTGGAAGGTCTAACGGTACTGGAACTTCATATCTATTGGGATGGTTGGGATCAGTTATCTGTATATAGAATACATTTTGATCTTAAAAATATCATCTTCATCAATATATTCTATATTCACAATAGTTTAATAGTCTCTCCTTATATGCAGAAATTAGTCCAACCAACTAAGCTGATCTTTTTTAATTACTTAAAACATTGATAAACGAATGCTTGCAAAATTTAGGAAAATTTTTCAGAGGTTTGACCTTGACCAATACCCTTGACCATGCAATCTGAAGATGCATGTCATTAAGATTTTTTAGCATTGCAAATACATGACTGTATTATGAGTAATCTGAAATAAGTGCTATAAAATTAGAGTTGTTAGTTTGTTTGTTTTTTTATTAGGTTTGCAAATGGATGGATGCAGGGACATTCAAAATTGATATAGGCTTGGTTACACAAAAGGTATGTTGATTAATTGATTTAACAAAAGACTTATTGAAATGATGACAGCTTGCTTAAAAACTAGCTGGTGTGGCTGAAAAAAGATCTTACCATACTTTGTCACTAATATTTACGTGGTAAGAACTAAGAATTTTTTACTTGGGTTTTAAATTGATTAAAATAAAACAATTCTTACCTTTATTCTTACCAATGAATCTCCATAGGTTAGAACTTTGACCTCTAATCTATTAATGTCGCTACCAAATAAGGAGAAGTTTGATTTCTTTTCTAGCAGAATGGTATCATCGTCTGTCTTCACTCTTTTATACCCATGCTTATCTCTGGAATAGTTAAAAATATATCATCATCAGATTGAAGGAAATAAGGTTTTCAACTCATAGAACAACTAAAGGTGCCTTAGCTCAACTGTTGGCTACTAAAGAGCACAATGAAAGAATGTATTTGTTGATTACAGAGGTCAACAGTGTTCAAAGTGTATAAATGAAATATTTAATTGTTCAGCTGTATTTCTGATTAACAATAGCATTATATCATTTCCCACATAATCATGTTTTGTGTGACTGGGTCACCCATAAAAAACATCAAAATCTTACTTGTCTATATAGCATTTTGGTAGGAATGGCATATTTTCTACAGGATTATACACACAACCTCTGTTAATACAAGTCTGCCTGACTGCCTCAGTATCATCCATCTTCCCTAGATCAGGCCCACAGTCAACCCGGCTCATCTCATCTTGTGTGGGCTTTCTAAACTCTCTGATGGGTAAAGGTAAATAGGATCAAGAAATTAAACATTACAGACACTATGCCAAGTTTCTATATATCAAGGGGTCAGCACAAAACTATTGTAAGTGCCTATAAATATATAGGCACTTACAAAAGTTTTAGGGCTAACCCCTAAATTTGGTATGAAAAAAAATATTCACTTAAAAGAATAGTATAAGACAAGTGGGTTTTCCTTCAAAAATGGGTTTTATCTCAATTGAGTATGTATTGCGGCTAGTACTACCATTAATTATCATGTAACCCATTGCCCAAAAGAAAGCCAACCATCTTAAACCTGAGCTTGTTCAGTGACATTTGTAATATTTGATGACAATTTTTTTGTTCTTATTGCATAAGTCAATCTGAATCCTCTTCAAATTTCAATAACATTTAAAATGTCTCTAAAGAATATGAAACAAATAAGTTCAAACAAGAAAAGACTTGGTAACCATGATTTTAAGAGTAATGTACTAATAAGCAATTTTGGTGTTGGAAAAATACCTTGAAAATGGTTGCTACATATAAGTGGTCAATCAATACAGACCAAAGTTCAGGGTGCAAACATGTTTGTGAACATTTAGAAATTACACCTACCCTGCATGTGAGTACATATGCAAGGCAGGGTAACATTTCTAATTGTTACACAAATGTTGCATATTGAAGGCAGATCTGATGATCAGAAAACATACTGTACCTCCATTCCAATGTAAAGTCTTTATTCAAAGGTAAGCGTAGAGAATGTATCTTCAAAACCTACAAGAAAATATAAATTATTTACAGAATGGTGCAAAATTCTCAGAATGGTAAACATACCGACACTTCTCAAGATTTAAAGTTGGGAACACATTGAGGAAAAAGAAGAAGCTGCTAGTAACAATTTAATTATGCCTTTCCAACAGTGTATTATACCCAGAAGGAAAAGAAATAATAAAACTTCATCTTTTTGAAAATGTTTTTTGCTGCTTCTTTAAAGTTGTCATCTGGTTATGAGTTTACAACAATAAAGAGAAGATAACTCTTAATGCTTGTCATGCTGAATAAAACCTTGGCAAAATTGCATTAAGATAAGTATTTCATTGGAAAATGTAATGTCTCAACTCTTCTGGTTTAAGGTAGTGGAACCGTAATAGTTCTACAACAATCCTAATGTCATGAACTTTAACAGTGTTCACTAAGGTTTCCTAATGATTTTTTTAGGAACCCCCAATTAATAGTGTAAAAGACCATAAGTTCAGAAATTTCGCAGAACTATTACTGGTACACTACCTTAAAACGGGGGGTATAGACAACTACTGCACCTATGCCTTTCCAGGTTCGGCATGACAAGAGTAATCTTCTTCTTTCTTGCATTAAATGACCATAATTTATTCTTTTTTTTTTGTTTGTTTGTATGGGATTGAATGCCACTTTAAACATTATTGCAATTATATTGCACAGCTGGTGCACTGTCATTTCATTCACAAATACAACTCGAACATTTCATCTGCCAACCATCCGCTCATCCCTCATAAAGATTGATGGACTGGTGTTGGTAATTAATTACCTTGTCCAAAGCTATTGCTCAGTACCAAATGGTTGTAACTCCCAATAAACATATAGCAAGTTACAACTGTTTCACGCTGAGCCATCGATATACACATCTGTTGACATTAGGACCTAAACCAAATACCTTCAGATCATGAGTTGATCACCTGTACTGCTAAGGCATAAATGTACCAAAAAATGTCTATTTAAGCAAATTGAAAACAAAAGCTAAAGCTTTATTTACCTTTGAATTTGTATCAAATGTAAGATTTGTATGTATGTTGACACCAATATACACAAAGTTGACATGTTGGGGTACACCCAGTACTTCTACTGTGTCTATATACAGGTCAGAGCTGGAACTCTCATTGTTGTGTTCTACAGTCATCTTTAATATGTTCTGGAAATATAAATGTATAATAAGTGTGCAAGTTGTCACTGATATACAACAACATGACAAGTTGTTTGTTCATTGCAAAACAGTTGTAACTGCCAATAAAGCTATAGGCAGTTACAACTGTTTTGCACTAAGCCATTGAGCTGGTATACTATTTCTTCCACAGTGTCTTTGCATAGGTTGGAGACAGTACTATCATTATTTTAATTGTTCTACAGTCATCTACTATGTTCTGTAAATATAAAATGTAAGATTGAGGTGCAAGTTGTCAACAATATACATGAAGATGACACCTTGATGGATCAGTGCAAAACAGTTGAAACTTTAAAGCTAAAGGCAGTTACAACTGTTTCGCACTGAGCTGGTATACTATTACTTCTATAGTGTATATACACAGGTTGGAGACAGTATTTTCATTGTTGAGTTCTACTGTCATCTTTAATAAGTGCTGTAATTATAAAATGTAAGATTAAGGTGCAAGTTGTCACTAATATATACCAACATGACAAGTTGTTGACCCAGTGCAAAACAGTTGAAACTGCCTATAAAGCTATAGGCAGTTACAACTGTTTTGCACTAAGACATCGATGAGCTGGTATACTAGTACTTCTACAGTGTCTATACACAGGTTGCAGACATTACTCTCATTGTTTTGTTCTACTGTCATCTTAAATATGTTCTGTAAAGATAAAATGTAAGATTAAGATGTAAGTTTTCACTAATATACACAAAGTTGACATGGGTTGGTATACCTAATACTCCTACAGAGTAATATACAGTTTTGAGACAGTACTGTGTGTCCTGGAAATATACACAATAGTTCATAACCTTGTTTACACGTTTTTCTGGAGAAACTCTGGTCGATTTTTTTTTAATTATAAACCCTTCAAGAATATTACTTACTAATAAAAATGAGCAAGAAAGTTAATGCAACCCTCTGCTGAAAGAACTGAAAGACCCAAACAAAAGCACCCCCTACAGGTGTCTAAGCTTGTGTGTATGATTATTGGTGGAAAGTGGATAAACAACAAGTGGAAAATGGGAGATAATCTGCACAAAATATACATCTACAGTTATCCCCCTTGTTAGTAAATGTTATCCTTTTGATAGTGTACATGTCAGTCAAGTTTCAAGTGAATGCCTTATACCAGAGATATCACAATATGTCTAAAGTTTTCACACTCAGACAATGACTATGTATGACAACATAATGTGCCTGTAAAATACAAGTGACCCCAAAAGGACAATTATTTCAAAAATTTTATCTTCATAGATGACCTTGACTGATGACATTAACCTAAAGGAGCATCACCAAAAATGTTAAATGAATAACTTACAGATCCACTCCAGAATCTAGCATAAAAGTACTTCTTGGTTTCATAAGTGTCTGCAAAAGAAATATATAATGCTTTAGGTATGGCATTTTTTACCCCTAAATGCTCACAACTATTGCTTACAACTGTTGAAAAAGTGCAAACATTCAAGAGGTATGTCATTTCAAAATAATCTGTATTTCATAAACCATACCATACCCAACCAAAGATGTATGTTCACAAACAACTTCTGACCAATTGATTGACATCAGAGCCAAATAACTGATCTTTCAAAATATTCTATTTGCTCATCACCAATTTCATCACCAATAAGTTTTGTAAAATAAAACTTAACTTGTTTATAAGAAAATTCATAAAAATCAATTGATGATAAAATCATATCATTATTAATACTTAATGTATTATTTGAGGAAAAAAAGGGAAATATTAAGCTGTGTTGCCAATATTGGGATACATCTATGCTTTAGCGTAGCCTTTGTGCATGCCAATTTGATTGATATAAATATTAAATGCAGTGCTTGAACACTGAATCCAGATGTGTTTAAATGCTCTATAGGAAGGAAGCAGTTTATTCTGACCAATACCCAAATCTACAGCTAACATCAATAGGGCTGGCTGGCTAGCAAGATTTTAGCACAAAATTTTACTTATTCTGTCAATGGTGTTCTTGAACCAATGACCATCAGATCAAGAGTCATATGCCTTTACTATTGACACTCAAAATGTTCGGCCTTATCTTATGAAAGGATATTGTGTCCCTACCTATTGATGTTCCATCATCCCAGAAAAGGTCACCAGTGGCAGTATGACCTCGTCCACCATTCTCTGAATCCTTCAGGGAAACTTTTAGTGTAAATGGGTTCTTTCGACTGTAATATAGAAAGGTAAAGGTAGAGGCAGTTTCATACCAAATGCAGAAGGGGTTTTCATACACCTCCCTCACCTCAGGCTTTATTATCATTTCAATTTCATGCATAATTTGAACAACAAGAGATGTTTGTAAAACATTTATGCACTGCATAAGAGTAGGTCAATAGCCTATTCTTTGTCAATCAACAAAGGGCAATAACTCACAAAATATGATGGGTAGAGTTATGGTTCTTGTGCATTGCATTTCCCCTAAATGAGAAATGCTCCAGACAAAAAATGGTCTATGAACAGACCGACAGACAGACAGACCTACAGACAAATACAAAGCAATATAATTCCCCTTCTTTGAAGCTAAAAACTATGTGATAACAAAAATCCTGGATCTGCTGCGGAAGGCAATGGTAGGTGGCTGACAGATATAGGTCTATCAGTCTTGCATTGGTAAAGATTAACAAATTCTCAATCAAAAATTGAAAAGATCAAATTTTGTTGGTTTGACTGAAGATCTTATAATATACACATATCAATTTGATTACAGACAAAATCAGATCATATTATTATCATGTAGTTATTACCTATGAACTGTGTTATTAGCTGGAGCTTGCATGGGTATAATATGGCCAGCTCTTACATGAAGGGGAATGTTTGAATCTTCATCTACTGGAATTGACCAATAACTGCCTTGTTCTGGAACTTCTCTCCCCTGATGAGAAAGAAGGGTAAATATCTAGGGGTCAGCGAAAAACTATTGTAAGTGCCTATAATTTATAGGCACTTACAATAGTTTTGCACTAATACTCTCAAATTATGAATAATCCAAATTTTGATATTTGGTGAATTGCAATATCCCTTTATATGTACAAATAAAACTTTATACAAGAACATTTTATCATTGTAGCTTCAACTGTGATATTGAAAATAGATCTTGTATAATATTCATCAGTATTCAACAAGATGCATGAGTACACAAAACTCATATATTATCAAAATATGAGTTCATAATGTAAAGCAGAAAAAGTGCCCAGACCAAAGCTGACTTTTCTTCTTTAGCCCTTAAAGGTTGTGTTTATGAAATAACTCCATTTTCACTTTCATGTGTCGATTAATAAAGTCTGGTGGAGGAGGAGTTATGATTATGCAAATGGTAAAATCTAAGGGAGGAGCCTCTCCCAATCAGACTCTATTCACGGACACTTCATAGCAAAAATTAATTTATATCCATTAAAACACAATCACAATTCTAAAATAAACTTTTTTACCCACTTCTGGAAGTAAAATTGTATTAAAACATTTTTCTGGATGTAAATTTAATGAAAAAGTATTGATATTTCACAGAAAGCAAAGTGCGTCATTTAGCATGTAGGTTATATGACATCAAAAGAATCAATGTTGAGATGACCTTTAGTAAAAATAGGGCGGAGCCATCTGTGTACACAATTTTAAACAGCACATGATATATGAATTTTAGTATGAAATTAGTTCTATGTAAGTTCTTCTTATTTCATATATGCGTTTTACGCCATCGTGTTATAATTAATTTTCACTCATCAGAAAAAACATTTCACTCAACAATCAACAAGAACAAGTACTGGATATATAAAGATGAATTCTGAACAAAGCATCTTTTACATTTCCTAAATCTAGGAAATATCAAATCACTAGTTATTGTCAAAATTAAACAGCTGATTAAAGTCTTACATACTGGTATATGTATCTGTAATGAGAACTTCTTTAAGACGAGACAATCATACTTGATTCTAGAATAAAATGTCATTTAGTGAGCCCAGAAGACTTAGGTGGAATTAAAACTTTTCGATACTGAATGAGCATAATATCATTGTGTCATAAAGAAAATCTAGTAACAGATTTTTCTATCATGTGTAAGACAAGGATACCAATGATGGCTTTTTTGCAATAAAACCAAGGCTAGCTATATGAAACTATTTCCATGAATTATAGCATAATAAATGTGCATTTGTACTAATAACTTACAGTATAGAAATCATACCATGGACCCTTGGGTATGTACATCTCAAGAACTGTCTGACCCTGAAATTTACAGATCACTGCTGTCAATTAAAGAAATAAATTGTGACCTGTTATGCAAAAAGGTGCCATCTGGTAACTCGGTTAAATAAAAATTTCAAAAAGAGATTGGTTCTAGTCTAGGGCAACCAAAGGTCACATTTTTAAAAAAAATCTTTCACAGGAAGAGATTGATTATTCTAGACTCATACATTTTTTGAAAAATTTTGACCCTTGTCAGTCTGCTCAATCTGACTAGGGTCGCCACTTAATGCACTACCAAGATTGCCTCTTTTCATGTGACGGGTCACAATTACTACTTTAGACACTCATCCATAATGAGATGAAGGTTGAACACTGACATTTTCCACCATTTTTTTTTCCAAATATTTTCATGAGATGGATGACTTACATGTTATAACTACAGCTTGAATAATCTGTAGTTATGTTTCTAACAATGCCTTCTAGTTATTTGGTTTCATATCCTTAACCATATATTTTGCAGATAAATGATGTTTTAATATTTGAGATATGTTTTTTGACTGATGTTCCATGGCCAGTGATCTATCATCTATTAATCATTCTCATGATTATTATAGATCAAGATACAACAAGTTATTAAGAAAATTTTTACCTGTCCAAGTAATGCATGTTACATAAAAACACTCAGATGAAAGTTTCATGGTTACAAAGAAAAAAAGGACACCTCTTTTAAAACTCTTGCTGCCTCTTCTATCAAATTGTATGCTCTTTCAAAAGCCAATTTTTATCAAAGAAACTTTCAGAACCATATAGTAATTTCCCCACACAAACATTTTGGTATAAACATGTTTTTTCTTGTATATTACAAAGAAAATATTCTTCTACTAACCTCATACAATATTGGAGATATGAGTAGAGCTGGTCCCCACATAAACTGTTCATCAACACTATAAGTTGTCACATCATCGGGGAACCTGTAATGAGGGATCAAGATAAATCAAATACACTACTTTAGTCTATTTTGTAGAGTCCATGGCCTAGTGGTTAGGACAGTTGCTTTGGGATCAAAAGGTCCCAGAATTGAATCCAGACTGATCCATGGAAAATTTCTGAGCAAAAAATTAACTCCATGTTGCTCCTCTCCACCGAGCTGTATAAATGGGTACCTTTGAGACTGTAAGTCTAAGTGCTGTGGCAGCAGAAGTGCCTGTGAGTAATCAGCAGACTTACAAATTTGATGATTGGGGGTGATGATTGGGGGTTTAAGAGTGAAAATGTTTGAATATGCCTGACATAGAAACAGGCTATTAACCCACCTTAACTTTAACTTAAACTGAATCTATTTTTGCAAATGTAAGCTGAAAGATATACAGTATAAGAACAAGAAGTAGTTTTAACAATAGCAGGATGTGTCTTTAAATCACTTATGCCCCAAAACCAAAAAACGATTTTTGTTCAATCTAAATAGAGAATCAAGACCTATTAAGATGACTTTGACCTTGTAATAAGCAGATTGAAGGCTCAAAGCTTAAAATTAGTGCTTAGATGTCTTTGGGCACTTGAAAAAGTTGTGCACTGACCCCCTCCAGATGCCTGTCAACAAAAGCTAGTTACATACCATGTCACAATTGGATTACCAAAACATCATAACTACAGCTCGAAAAAGCTTAAGTTTAGAGGTTTTGGTCACCCAAAGAAAACTAAGTATTGTGTCTTCAATTTTCTTTTAATAACAGAGAACTTAATTAAAACAAGCTAAGCTTTAAATAGACAGATTGACTATGCCTAAATAGCATGTCCCATTTACCTAGTGGGGAGCATGACAAATTAAGATTTTTTTAAAATATAATTCCATTCATATAATATGCCAGGATCATACCAACTAGCAAGTTGATGGTTCAGCCCAAAACAATTGTAACTGCCTATATTTTTAAAGGCAGTTACAACTGTTTCATGCTGAACCATCACTTGGTAATGTTCAAGTCACTTGTCATTATATTTGTATACTCACTGATGGTGGAGTGGTCTGATCACAGTGTTTCCTCTAACATGTGCATCATGAAAAAGTGTATATAGGTAGGGTAAAAGAGAATATCTTGTTTCCATTGCAACTCTAGATGCTTCAGCAACACCAGTCTCTGAGGGGAACACTCCTGGATCTTGATCCTGAAATGAAATGGATTCAATCATTATCACATTTCAAACTAGACATCATAGGGAGTAATTGTGCAAAGTTTCGGCTCATTTCCATTGATAGTTTAGGAGTTGTGCACACAAAAAATTGCTAACGGATGGACAGACAGACAGACAGACTGACAGGCAGACAGAAGGACGACCCTGTCCATAACATAATATGACCTTTTGGGCGTATAAAAATTAACCCTTCTCATGATATTCAAGACATACACTAAGGTTTTTTTCAAACAGTATAATGTAGGATCAGCCTGCACAGATATACAATCAGATCTTAGCCAACTTTGTCTGCTTTCTAGCTCATTTTTAAGGGTAAAATTTAAGATAACTTATCATAGTTTCTCAAGACCTGAAAATCTAAATTCAGCAGAATAGGAATTTAACTGGTTCTAATTCTATCTGATTTAAGATAAAACTTCAAAGTTGATATGATTACAATCAAAGGCCTGAAAGGCCTGAATTGAAGACAGGACTGAATATTAACAATTGGAATGAAAATTGTGGCGTTTTGAGAAGATCTCTTGAGTGGGAATTAAAAATTTAAAACAATCATTGATGCATATGGAAACTGCACCTTCCTAACAAATGAATCTCTACTTTGAAGACTCATCACTTCGAGATAAACCTATCCCTCTAGCCAATTCAAGCTTAACAAGAGGGTAACTGCCTTCATAATCGCTATTCATCCCCAGGTGTAAGTTTTCAAATGAAAAAAATGAAAAGTATTCATTTAACCAACAGAAATATGGTGGCAATTCCTGTATTCTAAAAACTCATATGAATTATTGCAACCCTGTTTTATAAAATTGTATAGATTATCCCCAGCAATCCAATATGATCCAAATCCGATTTTTTTTCCAGTCAAACTTATTAAGTGGATGTGTAAAAATCTTAAATAAAATGTTAATCCACATGATACACATTGCTTACCCCTTGATGAAGAGCTGAACATTTCATTGCCATGGTGAATATTGCCCTGAATTGGAAATTTGTTCAAATTTCTTTTACATTTATTATCTGATCCAGGATTTGACTAATTATCTCCACATAGAAGAAGCAATGAAAGTAATACCAATATTCTTATACTTTTACTAGTCAAAGTCAATACCAAGAAGAAGTATTTTCCCGTACAATAGCTGTAGCTTTTTTATGAATACCGTTTAAGTTTCTTCCAGGAGTGAAACATTCTATTTCTATTTTTCCATTAAGATATTTCGATCTCCATTTCAGGTTATTCTCATTGCATATGGTCTTACTTAGTAGGAATTATTTTTACTACAAAATAATATATAAACCTGTTAAGACAACCAACCTTTCAGGCCTTTTCCACGGGACTGCTTTTCTAGATCAAGATTCGGATTGAACTATCCGGTGAACTATCAATTTTGACAAAACTGCCAAAATGACAGATCGTTAAATGAAATCCCGAGCTACAGCATTTATCACCTTGAGTAGATTTCTTTCAAAGTCCACTCCAGAATGTTACAATAAAATCTATTCCAGCTTCCAAAACAGCTTTTGTATTGTCAGAAAAATGTCGAAAACAAAAGCGGTAACTCAAAACCGGGGTCGCGCATGCGTGGTACTACTGTATAGGCCATTCGGAACACAACTCGGCCAATCTAACGCATTCGTCACAACTCGGCCGATTCCGTAACCTACATTTAGATAGATCTGAGACCTCGGAGATCGCCCGATGATTGCCGAGTGAATATCACGATCACGATCTGTTGCCGTTTACGGAAATGACCGAGTTATGTTCCGAATGCTGTACAATATGGATAGACAAAACAAGCCTAATAATAAAGTAATTTGATAAGCCATCGAAATTTCTCCGTAAATCCAAGTAAAAATTCAAACCTAGGACATTCCAAGGGTTTACGAGTTTATTCAAATAGCCTTGTGCTATTTTAGTTTTTATCCATTTACACTGCGACAGGCCCGGGAGACGGATAAATAAAGCAACCTTAAGGACACACAAACACACAATTTTACGAGAAATAGGGAGTCTAAAATGGGGAACTGAAAATAGCTTTCCTATGCTATGCATAAAAACAGTTGTAGGATGCAATTGAAAATTTGGAGCAAATGCAAAAGATTGCAGCCGAAAACGCCCTAAAGCAGCACCACTTACGAATGTAAAACACGTTTCTGCAGGCAACTTCTGCATAGATCACGTGTTCACTCCCCTGAGGTCCCGGCCAGAATTTAGGTCAGCACCAAAATTTTACGGTATATTGCTACACTATTGATTATTTTTGCCGCGTTTATTTTTATGAATGGGTCTACTTTTTTGAGCGTAATGACACATGTAGGTTTGTTATCAAAATCCGATGGCGACGATCCCTATATTGAAAGACAGGTAAACCTGTCTTCAATAAAAACTGCATTATTTATTTTCAGTTTGAAGCAAAAGCATGATTAGTTTTATAGCCTAGTTTTAGGCAATACATATTCACAAAACAATAATGATAAATGAACATATAATTTTATTACACTACAACCCTGATCATCAAATCTCAGGATAACACATGACGCCTTCAGCTGCCAAACTGATTAGACTTACACACTCTCACAGCTCTTTTTATACACCTGGGTGGAGCAGAGTCTTGTGGAGTAAATTTTTCTCCAGAAAATTCCTGTGACCTTATTGGGTTTAGATCCTAGGACCTTCCCATCCCAAAGTAACTGTCCTTACCAATAGATATCATATACATACAGACCCAAAACAAAGTCAACTTACAATGTATCCAATTCCATTATGGTTTCTAGAGAAGGTGTAGAATGCTCCAAGTTGCATCCACCTTTTACACAGTTCTGCAGTAGTGTTCTGCATAAACCCACAAATATCTGCACCAATCTACAACACATTAAACAATACAATAACAAAAGTGAAATTTACAGAGCTTCAAAGAATCCAGCAAAAATTGAAAGCCAACCATGTGACCCAGGCCACTTGCTCTCTCCGATAATTGGTAGTGTGGATAAACAGAAATATGTTTACATGAATGAATCAAGTTTTTTTTGAAAATTGCTTTTCAAGACCCAGCCCTGTGTTCAGGATGACAAAACAGTGCAAACTGTTTGCAAATCATATATCCCACTTTGCAGACAAATGCACATGCAAAGCAGGGTATAATTTGCAAACTGTTTGCATCCTATGATAAAATGGTGCAAACTATTTACAAATAATACCTGCTTTGCACACAAAATAGCACCACCCTATCATCCTGAATGTAGGGCAAGATTTGCTTGTATTCTTAGGATTTTAGGATCATTTGAGATCTAATATGAATTTTATAGGATTGTGATACAAATTTTGACATAACTAACAGAAAACAAACAGGTCTAACAATGAAGTAAAGGTGAGAAAGATGTACTCACATATGGTATTCCAAAAAGGTTGAATTCCATTATACCTGCGAAAACACACCGAAATGATAACACAGATAGAAGAGGATAACTACATACAATCATAAATACCTACTGTATTTCCTCAAATAATAGTGGCCTCCCTTATAGTAGCACCCCTACATTTTTTACTAAGAAATGATTGATTGATTGATTGATTGAATGGAGTTTAACACTGCTTTCAACATTATTTCAGTTATATTGCGGCGGCTGGAGCACCTAACAATGGATTCCTGGAATTTCTATCACCAGTCCAACCACCACATTCTTTCCTAGCCTCCAGCCGTTTTTACTAAGAAAACCAACTTCGAATGAGTAAATTTTAAGGAACCTTTTGAGTCTTATTCTCTAATTTGAGTTGAATTTCCCCTAAACAATCATATTGTTTAGGGGAAATTCACCTCAAATTAAAGGGAAAAGGGCCTAAAAGACATAAATTTAATGTATTTTTTTTAAATCAGAAAATGCCTACTAAATAAAAGCTTCCTGACCATATTATGTATAGCTCCAAGGAGCATTTATAAGGGGGATATACGGTATGATAGTTTTGCAATGACCCTTCGAACAGTCAAATTTGGTAGGAGAATAAGCATATAAACCAACTATTTCAAATAACCGTAAGCAGCCATGTTTACAAAACTTTTGCCACAGACAAAAACTTACTTTAAGGATTATATGCAATAAGATTTAGTAAACTCTATCAAAAATGATCCTAGAAATAACCTCCAGGTAGCGATTGTAATGCTGAAGAAACATGCAAATTAAGTTAGAAATAGGTAATTTCAGTAAAAACAGAGATATGACCAAGGTTAAAGTTTCTTTTGCCACCAAAAGTACCAATACAAACAGCAATAAAATCTCAAATGACAGCAACACAGAGGTGATGACAATACCTTGATGTTTTGATCCAAAACAGCGGATCTAGAAACTAGGCAGATACCAACACTCAGCAATTAGTAGTATGAATTAATTGATTGAATGGAGTTTTATGCCATTTTCATCAATTTTTCAGCTATATGGCGGCCATCAGGGATTGAACCCTGGACCTCTACATTGACAGTCTGATGAGCTACCAACTACCCTATGACCGCAGCTATAAGTAGCATGAAAGAAAAGTTCTAAAAAGGAAAGAAGCATCCTTTATTCTAAAATGTATTAAGAGTTATCTTGCTTAAAAGTATAGGATCCTCTTTCGCTATTTAAAATATCTAAGTAAAGGCCTTTATTAATACTTGAAAGCTCACAATCTGTTAAAGTTGTCTCATGAGAATGACAACAAAAAAACATGTAGGTTACAGAAATATGATTGGTTTCTCTGAAAAAAGCCCTAAAATTCAGAAATTAAAAATGTGTTCAAATGTCTTGAAATAATATTCTACTTGTATTTTCAAAAAATATGGTATCACTTTTGAAATGTTTTGAGTACATACTCATTATGAAGGTAGAGCAGCCTAACATATAAGCTTAAGAAATTATAATTAATCTTTGCTCAGAATGTTTTATAACCTAATACACAGATGTAAAGGTTCTATGCAAGACAGTACTTTCTAGAACAAGCAGGTCTGAATTTCTCTAAGCATTTCAAATAAACAAAACAAACCTATAACAGATTCTCTCATCTGTTTCCACTGACTGTCATTGTCCCCAAGCCAATGTCCAGCATATTGACCACTCCCCGGAAATGTTGATCGACTGATCACAATCCCTCTTTCACCTGTAGCTGATCTTAATCCCCTGTTAAAATAAAGATTTTGATGGAATCAAAGTCAGGCTCATTTTGCAATATGAAAGATCCAAACATTAATTTTGTTTCACAAAAATTTCATTGTGGAGAACTTATTTATTTGAGGATATAACCTAGAATATTGACCCTGACTTTTTTATTAGAATATTTTGTTTGTTAATGCAAGGTTAATTCATTCTAAATATGATCTTTGAAAGCTAATTAAATCTATTGAAGGTATTAAAAATTTGAAGTTTGTGCATAAAATATGGAGACAATGCCAAAATAATTAAAATCTCATTGATAAGAATACTTTACCTTTCTTAGTATATTCAGGGCATTTTAATTATCCTTGCTGTACACAAAACTTTGGTAGCAGTATTCTTTCAGAAAAAAAAATTGATATCATCTGTATAAATAGTCCCCGGAATGAGCAATTTGTTTGAAACAAAATCAAATTCAACAAGATAAGTGTTAAATGAAAAGTACAAAGAGAAGAATAGAATATTTCTGTTAATGTTATTTACCAAAATGCTGGGGGTCAGTGCAACACTCTTGTAAGTGCATGTATTTTATACACTTACAATAATGCACTTACCCTTCAAAATGTAGTTTAAATTTGGTTTGTAGTGAAATAATTAACACAAAGCATTTATGTTATTGCATTACAAGTATGATCCCAGTTTCTATTCCAGAACAGTAACTTACTCAAGTGTTGGTGGGGTTTGTGACCAACCATACAAACTATGTACATCATAATGGTTAAATTTTTGGCCCTCTCCTTGTTTGGCTCTCATACACACAGTTTTGTCAGATATCATGGCTTTTCTGTTCTTCCCTTTATCATCATGCACATAAGCTGCTTCTGTATATAGAGAGGATCAAAATAACAATAATGAAAATGAATGAAATACCTGATTGAAACAAGACCAACTCATTTTGATGCCATGAATTTTTTTTAAAAAATAATGGAGCAAGTTCCTATTTTCTAAATCTGGAGATATAGAGTTAAATGCAATGTCAAAATATTATGATATTTTGCACAGAAAATAAGTTGATAGTGATACTTTATTTCAAGCCGTTTCTTTAAATCCTTTCTGAGTCAAAGATATTGTGGGATTTTTTGGGTTTAAGAATAAAGCGCCTTTTAATTATACTTGAAGAAACCTAAAGTTGAGGGAATTTTTTTGAATTGTCTCATTGCAGCAATTAAAAATGAGTTTCCATTACAAGGGGTTTCATTGAATAATAATTTAATTTAGATAATTCCACTAGTTTTTGTGCATTCCAATTGGCCGAAAAATTGGTTTTACTTTTAATGAAAATGATTTGAGTATGCAGCTATTTTGTACGCTTCCACAAAAAGAAATAGCTTTCATAATTGATGAATATTACATTTTTGCTTCATGTTATTAAATTTCAAGAAATGAAGAGAATATTTGTTGATTTTATGGAGGAATGAAACTTACAACCTAATCACACTTATGTATGAATCTGCTTTGTGTATTCATGCAGCGTGACTAGGTTTTTTTTTTGCATACACCAATGAAATTAAAAAAATACTCTTTTCATCTCTTAAATACAGATTTTAGACTGACTTTACTCAATTTTATCAGACCCCTGTACAGGCTCTGCATGGTAAACTTACTTGATCTACATTCTAGATTATTTCCCTTTACAGTAAAGTTGTGTAGTTAACTTAAAAGTTGTATAGGGAGGATGTTCTAGTGTTTTCTCTCTAATGTGACCTTTAAACTTTAGATAGGATGTGTTGTTAATATTTTTTATATATTATGGTTTAAACTCAATAAAGCTTGCATGGTTCATAGGCGTAACTAGGATTTTGAAATTTATACACACTCAGAAGGCGACCAACATAGAATATATAGGATAAAGGCATTATGTGGACTTTGACAAAAGATGAATGTCCTTCTTTCCCTTCCCTATGATTTTAGCCTTGGTGAATACTCAAAAAAATTGTAAGTACAGCTTCAATAAGCTGTAATTTTATGTTATAGTCATTCATTAACGACATTTTTCGAAAAAGGATTTGTTTCTACTAAGCACTTGCATAATGTGCTTATGGTAGTTACAGCCTTGAGGTTAACTTACTGGTTCTATAGGGTGGATGTTCAAGCATATTTCCCTCCAATGTACAGTTCAAACTCCAGTAAGGTTTCACATCCTCTGGCCAGTTAAATGGACGATCTTCATTGGTACCAAAATTAGCTGGCTCATTCATGTCCTAGACATACCAAAAATTAATTTTTTGTTCAGAAAAGAATTTAAAGATTTATGTCATTTTGCATTTTTTGCATTAGAAGTTTCCTCATAATAAAAGCAAATTTTACAATTCTAAGATATTTTAAAGGCATGTTTCCTCCTGTTCATGGACATATTTTAGTTTTAAAGAAAATTAGAATTCTTAATTTTAATATATATATATTAGGATTTGTTTCTAGATCAAAACAGTTGCTTTGTTGTTGTTTCTCTAGGGTTTATATGTGATAAAGACAAATTTTCATGCATTGTATTTTTAAGAGAATTGTATATACTTGATATATCTTTGACTTACTATCCACAATCCATCAAATACAAGTGTTTCATCATGGTGTTTCTTAATAAGCTGCTTCCATACTTGTTTAGTACTGTTCTTGAAGAAATCTGGAAACACAACTTTACCTGCAGGCCACACCTGGTGGAAAAAACAGATAAAATATACTGAGCAAGGGCGTAACTACCATTAAGCATATTACCTCTTTGCATAATAGAAATAAATCCTCTTTCGAAAAAATTTGTTGATCAATTATCATAACATCGAACTACAGTTTATACAAGCTGTAGTTATGATGCTTTGGTAATTCACCAACACTCAAATCATAAAATAAGGGAGCAGTGGACTGAGGACATTAATCTTTTGTCACAGTCCACATATCGACTATGCTGAGCACAAAAAGTTTAGGGACTCATTTTGACCTTAATAAATTCAAATCAAAATTATTCAAGATTATTCAAATGGTGGAATCAATTCATAAATCATATTCCTGTAGGATTATTGTTAAATACAGCTATCCTTTATTGTGTTTAAAAAGAATAGTTACATAGTTGCTGTTCCCAGTAAATCACTGGAAAGGTCATAGGGCATTTGAAAAGAAAGCTCTGTGACATGAAATATGAACTTGTTCTTGCGTGTGACCTTCATCTTTGAGATACAGAAAAAATCCTTTAAGGTAGTGAAGACATAATAGTAATGCAACGTTTCAGATGTAACAAACTTCCACAATGTTAACTGAGGTTTCCTAATGCTTTCCTTAGGAAACCTTGGTCAACATTGTTAAAGATTATGAGTTCTGAAATATTGCATAACTATTACAGGTCCACTACCTTAAAAAGTAAGTCTAATCACTATGGGAAATTTAAGGGAAACAAGAGACCTAAGAGGGTCTGTATCGCTCCACTGGCTTAAACATCTTTAGACCTTCATTTAATGAAGCTTACTTTGAATGAAACAACACTTTGAAGTATCTTAAGACCTATTTATAATAATTTACTGGGTCTGGCACACATTGCACGAAAAATACTCAATCCGAATGAACCTGTATCCCTTTACCCATCTTAATAAAACATTAGGTTCAGAAGGAAATGTCCTTCAAAGATACTGGGCTAAAAATAAGCCCCACTCTGCCACACCCATATTTATAGGACAATCAACATTTCACAAGCAATTTTTGAAAAGTGTCACCCAAGCAACATTCTGGTAGAATTTCATTAAAATCAGCCAAGAGGTTCAGGAGGAGATGTCGTTCAAAGATTTTGGGCTCAAATAAAGCCCCACCCTGCCACGCCCACATTTATGGGCCAATCATAACTTCATGTGCAATTTTACATGTGACATTAAGTTTAAGTTTCAATAAAATCAGCCCAGTGGGTCAGGAAACGATGTTGTTCAAAGATTTTAGGCTCAAAATAAGCCAACCCTGCCTCGCCCATATTTATGGGCTAATCAATATTTCACAAACAAGTTTTGTAGAGGGTCACCAAAGGAACATTCTGGTTAAGTTTCATTGAAATCAGCCCAGTGTTACAGGAGAAGATGTAATTCCAAGATTTCGGGCTCAAAATAAGCCCCACCCTGCCACACCCATATTATTCAGCCAATTAACATTTCACAAGCAATTTTTGAAAAGTGTCACCCAAGCAACATTCTGGTAGAATTTCATTAAAATCAGCCAAGAGGTTCAGGAGGAGATGTCGTTCAAAGATTTTGGGCTCAAATAAAGCCCCACCCTGCCACGCCCACATTTATGGGCCAATCAAAACTTCATGTGCAATTTTACATGTTACATTAAGTTTAAGTTTCAATAAAATCAGCCCAGTGGGTCAGGAAACGATGTTGTTCAAAGATTTTAGGCTCAAAATAAGCCAACCCTGCCTCGCCCATATTTATGGGCTAATCAATATTTCACAAACAAGTTTTGTAGAGGGTCACCAAAGGAACATTCTGGTTAAGTTTCATTGAAATCAGCCCAGTGTTTCAGGAGAAGATGTAATTCCAAGATTTCGGGCTCAAAATAAGCCCCACCCTACCACACCCATATTTTTCAGCCAATCAACATTTCACAAGCAATTTTTGAAAAGTGTCACCCAAGCATCATTCTGGTAGAATTTCATTAAAATCAGCCAAGAGGTTCAGGAGGAGATGTCTTTCAAAGATTTTGGGCTCAAATAAAGCCCCACCCTGCCACGCCCACATTTATGGGCCAATCATAACTTCATGTGCAATTTTACATGTTACATTAAGTTTAAGTTTCAATAAAATCAGCCCAGTGGGTCAGGAAACGATGTTGTTCAAAGATTTTAGGCTCAAAATTAGCCAACCCTGCCTCGCCCATATTTATGGGCTAATCAATATTTCACAAACAAGTTTTGTAGAGGGTCACCAAAGGAACATTCTGGTTAAGTTTCATTGAAATCAGCCCAGTGTTACAGGAGAAGATGTAATTCCAAGATTTCGGGCTCAAAATAAGCCCCACCCTGCTACACCCATATTTTTCAGCCAATCAACATTTCACAAGCAATTTTTGAAAAGTGTCACCCAAGCAACATTCTGGTAGAATTTCATTAAAATCAGCCAAGAGGTTCAGGAGGAGATGTCGTTCAAAGATTTTGGGCTCAAATAAAGCCCCACCCTGCCACGCCCACATTTATGGGCCAATCAAAACTTCATGTGCAATTTTACATGTTACATTAAGTTTAAGTTTCAATAAAATCAGCCCAGTGGGTCAGGAAACGATGTTGTTCAAAGATTTTAGGCTCAAAATAAGCCAACCCAGCCTCGCCCATATTTATGGGCTAATCAATATTTCACAAACAAGTTTTGTAGAGGGTCACCAAAGGAACATTCTGGTTAAGTTTCATTGAAATCAGCCCAGTGTTTCAGGAGAAGATGTAATTCCAAGATTTCGGGCTCAAAATAAGCCCCACCCTGCCACACCCATATTTTTCGGGCCAATCAACATTTCACAAGCAATTTTTGAAAAGTGTCACCCAAGCAACATTCTGGTAGAATTTCATTAAAATCAGCCAAGAGGTTCAGGAGGAGATGTCGTTCAAAGATTTTGGGCTCAAAATAAGCCCCACCCTGCCACGCCCACATTTAAGGCCAATCAAAATTTCTTAAACAATTCAAGTAAAGGGTAACACAAGGAACATCCATGCCAAGTATCATTGAAATTGACCCAATGGTTAGGGAGGAGAAGATTTTTATAGATTTCAAAGTGGAAAAATGCCTCGCCCTGCCACACCTATATTTGGGGGTCAATCAAAATTTCTTTAATATTTTAGAAGAGGGTCACCAAAAGAACATTTCTACCAAGTTTCATGAAAATCAGCCCAATGGTTTGGGAGGAGAAGATGTTTAAAGAAAAGTTTACTTATGGACAGATGGATGGACGCACAATTGAGGCACGATGGACACACCACCAGTTGACAGTGGAGCTAAAAATGAGTGAAATTATTTCAAAATCATCCATAAATGTGGGAAATATAAAAAGGACTAATTAAAACAGATAATTGGACCTAGGTACCAATGCACTAGCCCCCCGAAACTAAATCTATCATAGATGACTATTTTTTGGTAATTCAAGTCTGGAAGAACAGGTTTGCTACAGCAACACGGCCACTTCTGAGCTTCAGAACTGGGCTGCACAAGAGTTATCTCTGATAAAGAAGACTATGCATTTGTATCCTGTTATCATGGGTACATTGTCATCATTGTTCAGCTATGGCCTAAGACTAGGTTGATTGGGCCTTAGACAATGACCCCTTGTTATCTTCATTGATGAGTCAGGGTTTTCTCCAGATAACATGAACAGATAGGTTAGGATGTGGAGAAGGACAGAGGAAAGGTTTCAGTCAGCAATCATCGCTAAACAGGACCGAAATGGAGGTTAGTCCTTGATGGTCTGGGTGGCAACAGCTGGGATGGAAGAACTTAGCTCAATATCTTGGATAGAAGCACCTTGACATCCAAGAGGTATCTTTATGAAATTCTAACTTCCTGTAAAATATTTTATGCTGTTGATAGTGGGTATGTAGGAACAATAATACTTGCCTACACAATGTTATATTACATAGGGTATTACTGTTACATGTCTGGACTGGCCAGCTCAGTCTCTGTACATGAATCTGATAGAACAAATGTGGAACTAGCTACAGGTCCCAATTTCAGCATTCTCAGGTTCATCAGAAACCTCTAGGAATTTGGAAAGATACTTATTGACAAATTATCTTTGATTTATCAACGGATGAGCCAGAAGTAAATTAGGAGTATGCAGAGACGCTGTAAAGCTGTTATTGAAGTCACAACTCTTACTTGGTATTAATTCAGCTCATAATGTTGGAAAACTTATTTTAGCAAATTTGATTTTTTTCACTTCTTTTAAATTAATAGGGTAATCCTGTTCGGTTCACATCACAAGTCTATCTGAAAGCTTTTTTCCTCTAAAAACTTGTCAAACTCACTACAATCAACCAATTTTCAAAATTAGTGTGATCAAATCTTGAAAAACATGGAAACTTTAGGTTAAACAAGAGCACCGCCTACATGTGCCTACGCTAGACTGTTGAGTGCTTGATGGTGGGAAAAAATCTAAGACCAAAAGGGGACATAATTTGTTCAAAATGCATCTAGAGTTATCCCCCTTGATAGTATAGGTTGCTCTTTTGATGATGAACATGGTTGCCAAGTTTCAAGTAAATGCTTTCAGTAGAACCAGAGATATCACAAAATGTCAAAGTTTTTGCATGACGACGACAATGACGAAACGAAGGCTATAGCAATACCTCGGGTTTCCTCGGAAAACAGCCAAGCTAAAAATCATTTGTACTTGGCAAAGTTTGAGTATAATAATAAGACTCACTCCCTGAAAGCCATCTCGACAAAAAAATACACATACACAACAAACTTGCAAGGTTTAAGCAATGAGTAATTTTCTTACTAGCAAAATATATAGTTGCGCTACAATAACTAAATTGCTCGCCTGAGTCTCTTTGACCCCTGGGACATCACATTAATTAAATAGGCAGATGTCAACAAGAAAATCTACATTAAATCAATACCATGGAATGTTTTCAGCCAAGAGCAAGACAGATATGCCTTTTCGATCTTTTTTTCTATGTAAAAAAGGGATGCACCCGGGTTGAGCCCAAATGTGACCCCTGGGTCTTGATATTAACAAACTTGGTAGGTGTCCACTAGATGATGCTACATTTCAAATATGAAAGCTGTGTGCTCCCTGGTTTCAGAGAAGAAGATTTTTATTCTTTTACCCTTCGTGCTCAGAAGAGCTAATAGGAATGTGCCCGGCAAAGCTCAAATATGACCCCAGTATCTTGATATGAACAAACTTAGTAGAGGCCCACAAGATGATACTACATGTCAAATATGAAAGCTGTCTGTAATCTGGTTTCAGAGAAGAAGATATTTAAAGATTTTCACTCTTTGATTCTATGTAAAAAGGGTTGCGCTTGGGTGGAGCCCTTATATGACCCCAGGGTCTTGATATGAACAAACTTGGTAGAGGTCTGCTAGATGATGCTACATACCAAATAATTATGAAAGCTGTCTGCCTCCTGGTTTCAGAGAAGAAGATTTTTGAAGATTTTCCTATTTTCTCCCTTTTTGTTGAGGGTAAAGGGAAAGTTGAGGGTGGATTTCATTTATTTGAACAACTTTGGTAGATCTTGACCCAAGGAACATCCCTGCCAAGTTTCATCAAGATGGGCCCACTGGTTTAGGAGGAGAAGATGTTTAAAGAAATTGTGGAGGACGGATGAAGATTGATGGAAGACGGACGACTGACGACGGACGACAGACATTGCACAATCACAAAAGCTCACCTTGAGCACTTTGTGCTCATGTGAGCTAAAAAAAAGTGCTGAAATCACAAGATGTTTTAATTGTGAGACAAGAGTAAGTGCAAGAACTTTGTCAAATGACTCATAATTTGAAAATATTGTTTTAAAAAGTTGTACCCTACTTACAGAATGCATAATACATAACTCACATATCCCAGTAAATCCCCTTTCTCATTACTACTACCCGCGGGTATATGTCCACCAGTTGGCCATCTGATATTACTGTTTGTAGCTGTCATTCTGGAGTAGGGTTCATACCTGGTGACATTAGATATCAATGTGGGATCCTGTCAACAGTAAATTAAACAAGATTTTCCTACCACTCAACAATAAGAGAACTATAACTTTAAGGGGAAATACTGAAAATTGGGGAAAATGATTTTAGCAAGCACTCTCCATTGTTATTACATTGTATTTTTTTAAATTACCTATTTTTCAACGTATGATCCTTACCTATTTTCAACTTACAAATCCTAACCATTGAAAGTCATCAGAACATTAGTTGAATCAGGCTTTTCAATTCATTCTTTGATACTTTTCTGTTGATGGTCAAGATTCTCAGTAGATTTTACACTTAGTAGTTTCACCGAAATAACAATGAAAAAAAAAGATATGTTAATTTGTAAAACGTTTATGTCCCCATAAGAGCAGGTTGATGGTCTATTCATAGTAAATTAACAAAGTGCAATAACCCTTTAATATGATGAGCAGAGTAATGGTTCTTGTGCACTGCATTCCTCCTGAGAGCTATCCACCTATCATTCTAGTTTGCATACTTTTTGAGATATGCTTCGTACATAAAAAAGGTGTAGGGATGGACAGAGGGATGAACCAACCTACTATCCAACCAACAAGTGCAAAGCAATATACCCCTTTGAAAGGGGGGTATAATGACCAAAGATTAAACCCTGCTTTTGTTCATTTCACCTTATTTGACATTATCTAATTGGTCCAACCGACCTTTGATGTCATAGCACTACCTGCAGGCAATCACATAAAAAATCCCAGACTTTCAGATAATTATTCATAGATATTATCTGATTTGTCTCACTTTTTGCAATTAAGAATTAGACCTATCACTTGGTTTTTATGTAAGATCAACAAATATTTCACTTTATGTACAAAGCTATCTAACAAGTGGATCCAACTTCTTGAAGTTAATATTTGTTTGACAAAAAAAAGTTCCAGTAAAGTACAACTAGGCATCACACTTCAAAAATGTAAAGCGATCATTCCAGAATCAGAAAATGGTTTAAGTGCAATAGTATTCGATCCTAGTCAGTCTGTAAAACCCCCTGCAATCTGACTGTTAGACATTTTTCGCACTTAACCCAGATGATCTCTTTTCGGGTGACTGTACACATATACTTATCTTACCAATATGATAATGATATGCATTCCTTTGTCCTGTAATGACCTGAAGTAGTCATTTAAGCCTGGGAAGTTCCTATTATCCACTGTGAAGTCCATTCTCTCATTCATATGGTCAATATCTGCATACTGAACATCCTGGTAAAAATAATAAAACCTTATCATTTTGAACCTGGAGCATTCCTGCTTTAGCAGAAGATGTAGACAAAGATCAATGTGTACATATGTGCCGTCTGACCTTAATCCATACCACCTAATTTTAACCTTTTCAAACAAGAAATGTTTAAGCTTTGTCAAAATAAATACCCACTCACAATTAGTACTCCCAGTGTTTTGAGCACTTTTATTTTAATGCAATTTTGCCAGACAAGTGTAAAATAAATGCCTTAGTGCCCCTGCGACTACAATTTTTTCAGAAACAATGGTTTGATTAAATATGTAACTCAAAAGATAAAAGAAGTTTAAATTTTCCACATAGATCTATTTGACATTGAAAAATTACCTTGACTGATGACCTTGAACTTTATAACAATAGAAAGTAGTAAAACCTTTCACAAGCAATACACATGAGAAATATGAAGACTGAACATTTATGACCAAAAGTATTTTAGAGGGACAAATGGACAAACAGTCCAGACAAAAATCATATGCCCTTAATTTTATGAGGTATAGGCATAATAATTGAATTGCCTATAAATCAAGAGTTCAATGCAGTTGTAAATACCTATATTCATATAGGTGCTAATGCCAGTAATGGTCTGGTTTCCAATTGCACAAACACCTCTAAATGAACAACATCTATCCTAAATTTGTGACCTGTCAAATGAGCATGTGCGTGAGATTTCCAACAATTTCAAATACGTACAAAGCAAAGACTCTGGTCAGCCTGTGCATCTGCACAGTCTGACCAGAGTCTTCACTATGCACTTGATAGATAAATAAGGTCTCAAAGTATCTTTAGACCATTGGGTAACATTACATTTACAGTTTGTGGCTGTCTATGCCTCTCAAATTTTACACCTCACAAACATTTCAAATTGTTGAAAATGTCACACACAAGCTCAAAAAGCAACATCAAATGATTCAATAATTGGAACAACAAATCGGATCTATCAAAGTTTAAGCTAGGATTGCATTTCCTTAGAATTAACAATGTGGATAAAGACAATCAGTTATGAAATGTGTTCAGATGTAGTCAGTGAACTCAGTGGCAGATCAAGAATTTCTATAAAGGGGGTTGGAACATACATAAAGGGCCTTTATTTATCCTGCTGAATCTTATAAGTTCTTAAACAAATTTTAACATGACTGATCCATAATTTTTCCACAAAAATTAAGTAGAAGGCAGACAGTATATGCTAAGATCAGACTGCACAATTGTGCAGACTGATCTTAGTCTATACTGTCTGCCATCAGAAATATTTCTTGAACAGCAAAAGATGGGTTAATTGAAATTGTACATGATAATCAAATAATTAAGTTTCAGGGAGGGGTGTCATTCGACCCCAACCCCTCTGGATCTGCCACTGAAACACCACAAAGTTTTGACTTGTCAAAATAAGAAGATGTTACAGACCACAATTTAAAATGAGGACAATCTTTTTACAACAGAGCCGTTGGAAAGACATACATAAAATGCTATTTTTTTTTCATTCATTGTTGTTTATTGTTGTTCATGACAAAGGTTAAAAATATTTCAACATATGAGCCTGTGTGTGAGATTTCAACAATTTCAAATATGTGCTAGGCAAAGACTCTGAACAGACTGTGCATCCGCACAGTCTGTCCAGAGTCTTTACTATGTGTTTAGTAATTAGATAAGGTCTCAAAGTATCTGTAGACCATCAGGTAAATTATTTTTACAGAATGTGGCTTTCCACGCTACTCAAAGTTTGCACCCCACGAATATTTCAAATTGTTGGAAATGTCATGAACATGCTCATAATTGTTACAGGAGTACAGCACAAGCTGCATATACTAACCAGAGGTATTCCTGCAGCCAATGTCCTATTGACTGCTGCCTGTAAGTTTTCTATGCTGTTGTAACCATAGCGACAGAGCTGGAAACCTAGCGCCCAATATGGTGGCATATATGGACGACCTATAGCCTGAAAAAGGTATATTATAGAAGGAATTTCAGCTTTCATTCACAATTTCCCACTCAATACAAAATTTTATAACACTAGGAAAATAAAAGCTTTGAAATCATTGTAAGACTAAAAGAAATTCAGTTTTTTTTCAAATTTGAAAAAAAGGTGTTTCTTTTTCTTTGAATTTAGAACAGTGAACAGTATATTATTACATTCATGACAATATGTTCGATAGGGTGACATTTTGATAGGGCATAATTTTAACAATGAAGCTTTCTTATTGACCTCCCTTGAAATCACATTATGCTCGTTAGATTCTGAACTTATATTACAAGTGCCCATGCTCTTGGTTTAGTTATTGTCATCTGAAAGCCAATGTGTCTTATTTTATGAATAATTTCAGATTGTCAACAAAATAAGAAAAGTGAGCCATTTCTTACATGGGTGTATTGTTGTACGACATTTTCTGGTTCTGGTCCCATAAACATGTAAAAATCTAGAATACCACCTATAGTTCTGTAGGTCAACATAGGAAGGGGTGTAAAACTGTAGTCTGTAATGAACAGAAGAGCCTGTGTGTGACATTTCGAACAATTTAACATGTGCCTGATATGCCAACATTGAGAACCTGGCCTGGACAACCAGAAAGTTCAATAAGATGATTACCTGCTTGTCTTAAGATATTTTGAGGTATTATCTATTAACCCTTGTCATGCTGAATAAATTTTGACTAAAAATTTGCATCAAAAACAAAGGGCAAAAAGCACTGAAAGTACCAACTGTAGGTCAATTTTTATTTGAAAAACTAAATCTATTGATAATTCTGGATTGAAAGTGAGAAACAGGTGGTGTAGACTAGCATCAGACTGCACATATGTGCAGGCTGATGTTTGTCTATAGCTCCTGCCAAAGCAGGAATATTCCGGGTTCATTATGACAAGGGTTAATAAAGCACCTAGATAAAACTCTGGTCAGACTGTGCTGATGCACATAATTATGAAATTGTTGGAAATATAAAACAGAGACTAAACTAGACTGTAACACAGCATACTAATATTCCCCTACAGGTGCTTGTTAAAAAACCATTTTCCATCAAAGGATTATAACTCTGTCAAAAGTCAATGGATTGTAACTAAAATATCTCTTGCTTAATACTGATCACATCTAGAAAGTCTAAATGAAATCTATCTATGAGTTGCTGAAAAATTGAGTGGACAAGAAAAAGCTACAGATGGAAGGCTGGACCGAATAACCAACAGTCCAACTGAGTTACAACCTGTCTCCCAAATACCCCCAATTTGCACGCAAGTGCATTTGCAGAGCTAGGTATGAATAGCAAACAGTTTGCAATGTTTTGTAATCCTGAACAGAGGGTTGCTTGTTAGTGTTTGTTGATCCTGTCAGTCTGATTACTTAGGTTCAATTATGAAATAATTTCATTTTAACGTTGATGTCTATAAAGTCTGATGGAGGAGGAGTAATACGTGCAAGGCAAAATCCAAGGGCAGAGCACGAGGATTTTGCTTATTTGCTTTGCATATACCGGTAACTCCTTCCTACATCAGATTTTATACATGGGCACATCAATGCAAAAGTGAAATTATATCTATTATAACACAATCACAATTCTGAAATTAGTTTTATTACACTATCTGGATGTAAAATAGTATTATTGCATTTTCTGGATGTAAAATTAATTAATAGGTAATGATATTGATATTGTGAGAATTTCACAGAAAACAAAGCCCGTCATTAAGCATGTGGGTTATATGATGTCAATTCCATCAACATTCAAACTACAGATGACGTCGTGTATCATAAATTTGTAGAGCTATCTGTGTACACAGTAAAAATAAAGTTTATGCAATTTCTTCTTATTTCACATATGCTTTTTACGCCATCGTGTTATAATACAGTATAAGAGTCCTCTTTACATGAGTATATTATTTGATGTATAACATTTTCAGTTTCTAGTCCAATGAATGCATAGTAATAATTGGAGTGGTAATAAAGAGAAATCTAGATACATGTAATTTGAAGACTCAGCGCGAAACGGTTGTAACTCCCTATAAACGTATAGGGAGTTACAACGGATTCAGTTGAGCCATTGAATTGCAATCCAGATTATGGCAATTCACTGTAGAAGTAAAACTAGATCTGTTTGTGAAACATACAAGCCCCCAAATTGGCATTTTTTAAAACCTGACAGATGACCTTGACATTGTCACATGATCTTTAATTTGGGACCTGATCGAGATCTATCATCATACCAAATATGAGCATTGTATCTAGAATTGCCTTGAAATAATGTTAAGATTTTTGGTTAAGTTTTGCAGACAGACAGAGACATACCAACCATCGTACAGATCAAAAACTGTTAAACAATATGCTCCCTATATATTCAAAGCAGGGACAAAAAATAATTCACCTTGAGCATTACTGTTCAACAGAAGTACTCCATGTGAGTGAGCTCCATTATCCCCAGCCTCCATACATGTGTAGAAAGGGTGGACCCCATAGTGGTTTAAACCAGTCTGAAATTATATCATATTTCAATGGCTTAGAGCTTAACAGCTGTAACTCCCTATGTTTATAGGGAGTTACAACTGTTTCGCACTGAACCATCGATTTGTAGAAATTGTACAAAAGTACTCCATGTGAGTGGGCTCCATTAACCCTGTTTAGAAAGGGTGGATCCCATAGTGGTTTAAATCAGTCTGAAATTATAACTTGTATTTTGTTTTCTGTTCTGAACACATAAGCAATCCAAGACAGCTTCATTGTAAAATCAAACAAATCTTTATTGAGCAAAGAGATTCTTGAACAATGATGGCTTAGTACAAAACTTCTTAAATCAAACCAATTTTTAATTTCCGCTTCTCCCCAAAAAGGCACACTGGACAACAGTCTGATCTAGATTGCTAACCTATTCTGCTTTCAGGATGACATAAAAAATGCAAACTGTTTGCAAATTATTCCCCGTTTTAAACATGTTTGTACAAATCCAAGTATATTTGTCATACAGTTTGCACGGTTTTGGCATCCTGAATGCAGGACTAGACTTGTATTAAGACTTATAATGTCTTTGTTGCCAACTGAAATTGCTTAACATTAAATATTCTAAGTTATCGACAAATGGATGAAGATCTTATATACATATAGATCTATATTTTAGAGTCTCTTTCTAACTGGCTTTTTGTATAATTATCAACATAGAACATAATCCATCCTGCATTCGGAATGACAAAACAGCGCAAGCTTTTTGCCATACCCTGCATTGCATATGCACTTGCATGCATTAAGCAGGGTATGACTTTCAAACAGTTTGCACCGTTTTTCATCCTGAAGGCAGGACAGATTACTCACTCCCCATCCTACAGGCTGATCCCTGGACCACATGGGCCATGTTTTGTAATGCAGGTCATGTTTTAATGAATGATGAATGTTCTCTCCAAATCCATAAATATACTGGGAAGGTAGTCTTGTAGAAATCTGCAGGAACTGGTTAGAAAAGGTCAGGCCCCCAACACCAGTATCCCATCTGTAATAGAAGATGTGAAAAAAATTTTGCAATGTGTACAAAAAAATAATGTGAACAAAAATCTTTTATAATATGACCTCAATGTAGGAGTGAAATAACGGTGTTGAATATTTTTGATATTAAACTGGTGTTATTAGACTAGTGATATATTTATGCAAATGAGCTTAGAGTGCAAAGCAACGCTATTTTGTTAAACTGATATGTTAAAGTCATATAATTGGGTGGTGATGACGTCACTTAACAAACAGCTTAAATAATACACAGAAAAAATTTTCAATGGATTTCGAGAATTCTGTTGATTTATTGCATAAATTTGTGTCATATCATAAATAGAATATCAAATTTGTTTTCATAAAATACCAAATCTTCAAACACATCATCTTAAACAGATAAAAACGAGGCACAGCCTCGTTTTTATCTGTTTATAGATGACATGTTTAATAAATTTTATTTCATGACCACTCATTCAATATCCTCTATTTCTATATTGGTTTCTAATGAAATTATCAAGAATACTCATTAAATTGTAATGATTGAAATTATTAAAATGACAGACAAACTGTTTTTATCAAATCAGCCAAGCTTTAGTTATTGTGAACTACTAAAAAATATCTTTGAAATTTTCTCATGTTGGATATCTGGTTAGCCAAGTCTTTTATTCATAGGGCTCACTACCCTGGGTTGTGATTTCAGCCCTTGGCTCAGTCAACATTTGATTTAATAACTAAAAGTGGCTTGGATGAAATGTTGGGGTTATTCTGGTATGAGAAATGATCTTGTGCAAGAAAAGCAATTTTTCCCAAATCTATTGATGCAGAGGGCATAAAATGCAAAGAAAATATGCCTACTTTATATATAAATTAAGAGTTTGTGTCTTTGATTATAAACTTATAATTTAACATCATTTGTTTCCAATTATCAAGCATTCTGATTGGCTGAAAAAAAATATATTTTTTTTCTCAATGAAATTAATTTTGAGTGTGCAGCTATTTTCAAGCTTGCAGGCAAAGTAGTCCTGCAGGAAATATGTCTTATTATGGAGAAATTCTTCCATTTTTTGCTTCATAATATTAAATTATAAGATATGAAAAGAGTATTTTTTATTTTGATTGAGGTATGAAACTAACAACCTAATCACACTCATGTATAAATCCGCTTTGGGTATTCATACAGTGTGATTAGGTTTTTAGTTTCATACCCAAATGAAATTAGAAAATAGTCTCTTCATGTCATTAATTTCAGATTTTATATAAAAATAACGAGATATGACAAAGGTTAAGTTCGCAAAGCCTTACATGCCAACCTTAAATCATTTATCTGCAACCCATATAGTCATTGACAAAAAAATGAGCTAAGGTGCCAATGCTCCCCTGCAATTACTGTAAACTGCAAAAAGCTATGATGAAGGGCTTAACTCTGAAAAAATGCTTCCAGTATTATCCCTGTTAATAGTCTGGATAGATGTTGTAATGACAAACACATGTGCCAAGTTTCATTCAGATATATTCAATAACAAGAGCACCGCCTACGGGTGCCTACGCTCGGCTGTTGAGTGCTGGATGGTGGGAAAAAATCTAAGTCAAAAAAGGGGCATAATTTGCACAAAATGCATCTAGAGTTATCCCCCTTGATAGTGTAGATTGCTCTTTTGATGGTGAACATGTGTGCCAAGTTTCAAGTGAATGCCTTCAGTAGAACCAGAGATATAACAAAATGTCAAAGATTTTGCACGACGACGACATCGACGACGACATGGAGGCTACAGTAATACCTCGGGTCAAAGGTTAAAGTTTGTCATGCCAACACTAATAATTATGTCTTACCCTAATCATCTTCTGTCCTCAACTACTCCAAGGTAAATGATACAAAGGTGACAAAACCTCGTTTTTTTTTAAAAATATAGCTGAGCTAATCAAATGCGCAACCTATTAAACTTAACTAAAACTTATTCAAGCTGTTGTTACAACATTTCAGCCATTCATCTACAAAAACGTTTGGAACATAATGGCAAAAAATGCCAGATGTCAACAGTCAACTTGACATATATCAGAGAGTAGATTTGTGGATTTATTTTTTTTTCAATTAACTCCAGCAATCCATTAACTAATTGGTGAAGTGGGGTGGTTCAACATAATGTACTTACATGACCATACCATTACTTTTTCTGATGACCTGAAAGCTAAAAGGGTCCGAGTTAGTGACCTTGACATCATATCTAGGGTCAACAGCCTTGTTTGTACCCAGCTTTAGGTTCAATGGTACCTCATATCTGGTATTATTTGCATCAGTGATCTACAACAACAGAGAAATAAATTACTGTTTTGGTAATTTCTTTTGCTTTTACAGTCACTTTTCTTATCAAACCAGTCAACATATTGTTTGTTTTGTTTTGTTCGTATCGGGTTTAACACAAATTTAAACATTATTGCAGTTATATCGTGGTGGCCAGTGCAGCTACCATTGGTCAACTGTTATTTCTCACACTTGTACAACCATACTATTCCATCTGAGGCACTGGCTGCTCATCCCAATTTGGGGTACCACTTATCATATGCCCAACGGTGGGAGACAAATGATTCATATCACAATGATTTGTCAAATGTCAGATGAAAGATGGCCTAGTCGGTTATTTAACTCTCACCATACTGTAACTCACTGTGTATTTGATCTTAGAATACATTGTGGAAAACAAGAAATTGATATCAATAAAAAGGATTCAATTATAACTAGATGGTTGTTACAGGACAACTTATGTGACCTTGAGCTGTGTCCTTGATCTTGATGCTATCTGAAAAATTCTTTCAAATGGCACATCATTTTCTGATGAGAATAGTTGTGAATAATCCAGAAATGTTGGAGTAATATGGTTTGGATAAATTTGTACCGACTAATGCCTAACCTGAAACAATTAACAAGAGGACCAAGATGGTCCTAGATCGCTCACCTGAGTCTCTTTGACCCCTGGGACAACACATTAATTAGATAGGCAGATGTCAAAAAAAAGATAATTGCCTAAGATCAATACCATGGAACGTTTTCAGCAATGAGCAAGGCAGATATGCCTTTTTGCTCTTTGATTCTATGTAAAAAGGGATGCACCCAGGTGGACCCCAAATGAGACCCCAGGGTCTTGATATGAACAAACTTGGAAGAGGTCCATAAGATGATGCTACATACTAAATATGAAAGCTGTCTGCCTTCTTGTTTGATAGAAGAAGATTTTTGAAGATTTTCATTTTTTTACCCTTCGTGCTCTTAAGAGACAAAGGGATGCACCCGTGCAAAGCCCAAATATGACACAAGGGTCTTGATATGAACAAACTTGGTAGAGGTCCACTAGGTGATGCTACACACAAAATATTAAAGCTGTCTGCCCTCTGGTTTCAGAGAAGAAGATTTTTAAAGATTTTCACTCTTTGATTCTATGTAAAAAGGGATGCACCCGTGCAAAGCCCAAATATGACACAAGGGTCTTGATATGAACAACTTGGTAGAGGCCCACTAGGTGATGCTACACACAAAATATTAAAGCTGTCTGCCATCTGATTTAAGAGAAGAAGATTTTGAAAGATTTTAACTCTTTGATTCTATGTAAAAAGGGTTGGGCCCGGGCAAAGCCCAAATATGACCCCAGGGTCTTGATATGAACAAACTTGGTAGAGGTCCACTAGATGATGCTTCATACCAAGTATGAAAGCTGTCTGCCTTCTGGTTTCAGAGAAGAAGATTTTTAAAGATTTTCATATTTTCACCCTTTTTGTTAAGGGTAAAGGGAAAGTTAAGGGTGGATTTCATTTATTTGAACAACTGTGGCAGAGCTTGACCCAAGGAACAAAATTGCCAAGTTTCATCAAGATTGGCCCACTGGTTTAGGAGGAGAAGAAGTTTAAAGAAATTGTGGACGAAGGATGAGCCACGTCGCATGACGCACGACTGACGATGGACATTCTATGATCCCAATAGCTCACCTTGAGCACTTTGTGCTCAGGTGAGCTAAAAAAATATGAGCCAGGCATGCTGAAAAAATATACTAAATAAAGGCAATATTTACATATGTGACTGGTCATGCAAAAAGGGACCATCCGTCTTGTGTACAAAGTGTCGATCCTAATCAGATTAACAAGGGTCGAAAATTTTTGCATTTTGCTAATTTTCTGAATCTAGAGTGATCAATCTACCTTTCTGTGAAAGTTTTTTTGTAATGCAGCATTTGGCCCAAGCTGAACCGGTCTCTTTTTCAAATATCTATTTTACAGAAATCCAAGATGGTCCCTTTTCATGTGATGGGTCACATATATAATTCTTTTAAGAGTGCCAGGTCCCTTCGATACTTCAATGCTTTATTATCAGAAAAATACAACTTACTTTGATTCTGACAATTTCATTGTCTGTCATCTGCACGCTAAACAGTAGATGCTTCACATCTGGGCTAGTGTCTGAGCTGTATGGACTAGGTTTACCCTTGTGTAGAAGATCACATTCCAATCCAAGACTAGTATTCCTACAATCCCCTATCACCTTGTAGCCGTAGTTATCAAGGTCAAGGTAACAGACTGGTCCCTGGGTCACTTGTGTATTATACACACATCCGCGGTTCTCACAGCCCTGTTTGGTTACCAGCTCTACACCACCTTGTGCTTCAGGGAAGCAGTCTAAATGTTCCCTCTCATCTCCAGATTCTTGCCTGTTAAGGTAATAATTAATAAATTTGCAACTGTTTTTTTTTTGTTTCTCAACTTGCATTTCAAATTCAATAAAACGTAAATAGAATTAACTTACTAGTACTAGACTTACTCTTGTCATGGTGATAAAAAAAAACTTGTCTGAAATGCATCAAATTTCAAGAGGTCTGAAAGCCTTAGAAGAACCCATTGTTAGGTTGAGATTTAGCACAAAATTTAACATTATTTCATATCATATCATGGTAGCTGTAACATCACACCATCTTAAACCAGCCCTGCCTTCAGGATGACAATCTAATCAAGGCTTGTACTAGGGGTTGTACTAGCCTTTCAAAAATTCAGAAGTCATAAACCCCTTAACTGTAAATTTCTAGGGGTCAAAACTGGTCTTGAAGAGGTCAAAAAAATAAAATTAGTGGATAAAAAGAAACTTTTTCTTGGTTATTTGATTGACTTTTTAATCATATCCTACATAACTTTATAAGAGATTCATATTTCATATGAATCTCTTATAAAGATATGAAGGATACAATTGATTGTATATTCATTGTGTAACAGTTTCAGGATGCAATACTGAGCAATTGAAGGGTCATATTGACCCCTTTGACAGGAAAATTATGATATTTGCAGATTTTTGAGGGTCAACACCCTAGTTTGAGGATTAAACACGAGTCCTGATGATGCCAACTATTTTCAAATTATACTATGCTTTGCGAATATCTCACTTTTAATAAATTTTAAGCTTTAACTTTAACAGGGCTTTTTTCAAGAATATTAAACCAGAACTTACATCATATATAGGCTGAATTCTCTGTACATAGGGATAGATAGGTTCTTCAAGACTAGTGATGTGGTATTACCCTGAAATAAATATTCAGTTGTGTTACAGAATATCACACTTTTGCGATCGTTTGGTTAATAGTGATTAAGAAATGTAGCATTAAAACTGTAAATCACTTGTGCTGTGTCATGTCAAGAAGAAACTATTACACTGTGTTGTTGATTATAATAAGAGATGTGGTATTAGCCTAAAATAAAAATTAAATTGTTTGAGAGAAAATATGAAGCCTACAAAATATGTATAATTGTGACTTGAGTTTTCCCATCTTTAGACCCTTCAGTGCACATTATAACATCTTGAATGAGTTTTAACTTCCATACCATTGCCACCAACTATTACAACTGTTCATCCAAATAACATAACTTCCTCCAGTTGGGCTTGAACCTGTACCATTCAATGGCAAGACCAGCATGCTAACCACTCAGCCAACAAGACAGACAAATTGGTATGGATTAAATTAACTCTTTTCAGGCTCAACCTATATTCTTCCAATTTTGGCAGAAGATAAAGAAAAAGTTCAGTCTGTACATATGTGGAGTCTGATATTAGTCTTTACTACCTTATTTTTCTTTTAAATATTTGGAGGTTATTAGTTAAATATATATCCCTTCCACTCACCAAATTATAGTGCATATATCCAATATCTTTGTTTTCAAGTAAAACCCTATTTATTTTTGCAGGTGCCCCGTATATTTCAATCTCATCTAATACAAGGTACACATCGTAACTCTGGTGTTCTAAAGTCATTTGTATCATGTTCTGTGAGAAAAAAGAAAATGCTGTTGTTACATCTTTCATAATACTTCAATGATTATCCAGGCACATCTTGTTGGGCCAATTTAAACAGGGCTTGTGTTTGACCCTTAAACTGGGATTTGGACCAAAAAAATCTAGTAATATCTTAATTATTTTGACCCTTAGAAATTTCTTCCAATGGGGTCATTGTGACCCCCTTTAGAGAAATTTCAAAGGGTCAAAACTTTGAAAGATGCATCTGATATACTATATAGAATTTGACCTCTTTAAAAACTGTTTTGACCCCTAGAATTTAATGGTTAAGAGGTCAATAACTCCCTAATTACAAACACTAGCACCAGCCCTGAATAATATAATGATTTGTGGGTTTATGAAAAGTTCTAAATAGGATGGCAAATCAGTTTGTAAAATTGTTTAGGAATTATGGAACAAATGTTTCAATGGATAAAAGAAAAAACACATAAACATTAAATCATCAACATGAATTCCTAAATTCAAACTGAAGCACCTAAAAATCTCTATTAATCTATGAAAATGCTTTGGGGGAAGAATTCTCAATGTGTCAAAGATTTTCAGATTACCTTTTCAGCTTTGAACTTGGCCATATAATAATTTCCATTTTCATATGTGTCTGAAAAAAGTTTTAATAATAATTAAGATTAACTTAAAAATACTTTAGTCACTTTTTCCAAATCAAACTAACTTACTGTAATTGATTTGGTACTGTATTTTTTTCAAAGATAAGAAAATAAAATAGAAATGTGTCATAGACATAGATATCCATGCAAAAATTGATATCTAAAAAAAAAACTTTTTGAATGAAATGCTTCTGACAAGACCAATTTTATCTTTCGAGCTTGAGTAGTGACCTTGACCTTTGACATATCAAAACAAACTCTTTTAATGACACAAGTTATCATAAAAAGAGCTGTCTGAGGACAGTCAAGCTTGAATATTCCTAGTGCTGGATATTAAAAGCATATCAATGTCAACATTGGAAAATTCATTTAAATTCAACATCAGAGCAATGAGTCTTTTTAGAGTATGATAGTTAGAGAAGCATGTGCAAAGTTTTCAATCAATAGCTAAGTTAGAAACAGATATTAATGATATACAACAGTTGCATGTTAAAACTTAACCAAGATTTTTAAGTCTGAAAAAGTTTAAAATTTCAATTAATTCAATATCAGAATCTTTGTCAAGAGGCATGCGCAAAGTTTCTAAGCAAAAGCTAAAGTAGAATCTTTCTTTCTGAATTAATCACCATTTCTACATTTTCCATTTTTGCATCTTAACTTCAAAAGGAGTACAATGTAATTTTTTTGTAATGAATCAACTTTGAAAAAAAAGAAATTGAAAGAGAGTTTGGTTGTACCCATGAAAATAAATGCAAAAAGAGTAAGATATTTGAAAGCAGAAAGACATAACTTCTACTATTTTCTACCATATCCTGATTATCTTTATCAGGGAAGTAAACATTTTGGTTGGTTTAAAATTCAACAAGTACCTTTCTATAGTTTGTTTGATTGAATGGGCCTTAATGCTTCTTTCAATAATCTTGCAGTCATAGAGCAACAGTTGGAGCACCTAACAATGGATTTCTGATATTTCTCACACCAGTACTAAAATTACACACTTTCCTAGCCTCTAGCTGCTATCTGACATAGGTCTTTGATTATTGACCCATTGGTGGGAGCCAAATTGTCAATAGAATAAGTGCCCCTGCTGGGAATCAAACCTGGGACGTTTTGAATGATAGCCTGATGCACTACCCTATGACGGCTGTACCTACCTATAGACTTTCCATCATCCCAAAACAGCTCTCCATTGGCTTCCCCATTCTCATCTAGAGCTATCAGTAACTTCATTGGGTTTCTGCGACTGTAAAGTAATGCAAGTGGTCAGTACAACACTATTGTAAAGGCCTATAAATATATAGGCACTTATAATAGTGTTGCACTGAAGGTTTTGATTTAATATCTAATATCGAGGGTATATTAGAATCATCACATTTCTTTTGAAAGAGGATAGGCTTTTATTTAAAGCTACAGATTAATTTAGGCCTTATTATAACCTTAGGCCTAAAAAAAGGCCTATTATCAGCATACATTCAGACAAAACAGCACTGTCTTTTGATCCAGAAACCATGCATCAACCCTTTATTGAAATGGTCATGGCATTGAATTGGTGGCTGGTGGCTTCAAAAAGCTTCAAGGCTTCTTACGGTATATGTGACCCATCAGATGAAAAGTGAAAAACTGGATAGCGTGAAAAGGTACAATCCTATTTAGACTGACTAGGATTGACACTTCTCAAGTATGGCGAATTCTTTTAAATCAAGACTGATATATCCCCCTTCCTGTAAAAGAATTTTCGAAATGTGACTTCGGCTGACCTCCTTTGGAACTAATCTCTTTTTCAAAATATTCATTTAACCAAATACTAAGATGCTCATAATTTGTGTGACGTGTCACATATCTATAACTCACCTATAATGAGTATTATTGGCTGGTTGTTGCATAGGAAGAATATGTCCACCCCTCACATACAGCCCAATTTTAGACTGGATGTCTACATCTTGTGACATATTGGCTGGACCTTGAAGCAAGTTTCCAGTATAATAGTTATACCATCTACCATGAGGTATATAGTAATTTAACTTTGTTTGACCCTGAAGAGGAAATCAAACTAGAATGTGGGATTGTAAGGTCAAAGCAACAGTTCAGCGTGAAACAGTTGTAACTGCCTATGAATATATAGACAGTTACAACTGTTTCATACTTAGCCATCAAGAGTTCCAGATGTTTTTACCTTGTATTTTATCTTTATGGGTCATATATTATCCTTTTTGCGTTTATTTGTTAGCCCTCATATTATTTCACAGAAATGTCATAATTTTTTTTCCTACAGTAAGCAATATCAAAATGCTTAAAATACTTTGAAAGATGAAAATCTGCCACATACCAATCCTTAAAGTAAATGTTTCATGGGGTTACCTCAACTTAATCTGCCATTGTCATGAGAAAACACATCTGGAGCCTGTTTTACTGAAGATGTTGTGTTCATTTTTTGCATAAGTCAAAAATCAAAGTTGCTTCTATAGAAGTAACTAAATATGGAATTCTGTTCTGCATCATCTCATTGGAATTGTCTTCTCAAGACGATTCCAATGAGACATTGCAAGACAGAATCCACAATGAATGAAAACACCAGGAATGATTTTAGATTTTGACTTACAATCAATTTTTTGTAAGAAGTTTAGTAAAACAGGACCCTGGTGTATACAATGAATCAATAATATGTTCAATCATCAGCATTTTTCCAATCAATCTTACTCAAATCATTATTAATTCATATCTCAATGTAAGATACACAATAGTTTGTTGAAACTACAATCATATGGTGAAAAATTACATCTATTAATGAAAACCATTTTTCTTTTTAACAGCATTGAGGTCATTTGATAAGTCAATTATGTTTGCTTTGCTTGCCATCTATTAAAAAAAGAAAATTCTATTACATCTTAGTCACACTTAAAACAACAATAAAAACAGTACAGTACTGATCAACAGACTGATGGAAATTTCTGCAAATTTTGTTCTAGAAATCATTTTTGCATGTACATGGCATAATGACAAGAATGAACCACACTTACTTCTTCTAAGATTGGAACTACCATGAAGGCAGATCCCCACAAAAACTGCTTGTCAATTCCATAAGTGAACATATCCTTTGGAAACCTGAAAAAAGGATTTTTGAAATTATAACAGATATTCTAAATTTAAGGAATAGCAAATTTAAGGTCAATTTAAATTTCAATGATAAAGTATTGAATTAAATACTGTTTGATCACAAAATTTAACAATAAAATGGTTGGGCATATTGTGATTTGGAGCTATATAGGCTCTTTAGGTTAATGCCCAGTTGATATTTTAAAGTAATCAAAGTACTGAAAGTACTGATAAGTTGGAATGCGTTCAAGAGACGGTGACATCAAGCCACTAACGAAGCTGACGCCTCCCGCCCACCGCCGAGGTGATCACATAATACGTCTCGTCTTTTGAAGGGAGTATATTAATCAATGTATTTCAACAACGAGAGACGCTTAATTCCCTGAATCGCTATACATACCTGCATCTGATAAAAGAAAAATAATAAAAAAAAAGAAGAAATGAGACAAAATAATTCTGTATTAGAAAAACCAATAACATATATTCGTGCTTACTTTAAATTAATGTACACGAAGATGATATGATTACCATGCGCGAATCGAGGAGAAAAGAGCATAATTTTTCATGATTATTGTAGGTATTCCAGTGGGACCTAGGGTCTCTTTAAATTGAGAAGAAAAGTCGTACGATAGCTATTATACTTTAGGAGATATGCTCCGGACAAGTTTAGTGACGGAATGACGGACGGAGACCATTACTATATCGGCGAGGGATAAAAGAGCTGTTAACTTTCATCTTGTACAAATGAACAATTTGTATTATAAGAAAATACGGACATTTTTTCCATGAAGGAGGAGATTTTTGACATGAAGGCCCCTTTTTTCATGACGCGACTGAAATTCACTTACCTGTAACAATATGCAAAAATGCAGGTAACAATGTCCATTTCGTAAAAAAATCTTTAGAATAAGTCCATAAATAAAGGAGGAGTTGCGTTCACAAGCATTTTACAAGAAGGTCCATTTTCCATGCCGAAATTGTAATTCACCAAACCGAGACTATATAGGCAAGGTCAGGTCAATAGGGACATTTTGTGAAAGTTTCGTCCAAATCATGCCATAAATGGAGGAGAAGTTGCGTTCACACATTTTTTTTCAAGAGGACCCCCTTTTTCCATGGCACGGCTAAAATTCACCAAGCTGCGTTAAAATATGCGCTAGGTCAACTGACTAGGAACATTTTGTGAAAGTTTCATAAAAATCGGTCCATAAATGATGGAGAAGTTGTGTTCACAAGATTTTTCAAATGAAGGCCCCCTTTTCCATGACGCGGATAATATTCACCAAACCGTGACAATATGCACTAGGTCAGGTGACTATGAGCATTCTGTGAAACTTTCATCCAAAAAGGTCCGTAAATGAGGGAGGAGTTGCGTTCACAAGATTTTTTTTGCATGAAGGCCCCTTTTTCCAAGACGCGGCTGAAATTCACCAAACCGTGAATTTATGAGCAAGGTCAGGTGACTAGGAACATTCTGTTAAAGTTTCATCCAAATACAACCAGAAACTTTGGAGGAGTTGTGCTTTACAAGAAAAGTAGGCGTACATGCGTACGTATGCTTGCACAGTCAAAATCGCAAAATTCACGACTAGCCTTTAGGTGTCGCAAATTAATGAGTAAATCAAACAAAACGACATGTTTCTTGAAAGCTCAAAATGTTTCTTGAAAGCCAATTTTAATCGTACGATTGTGATACGATCAAATTTTGGTCGTAGGACCATTCTTAAAAGAGGCCCCCGAAGACAAAAAAGTGGAGTTTGTAAAATCGTTCAGATATTTAATAAAACCAAGGCTGTAGTTAACCTGTCATAATCTTCAATGATATTTGAAGGATTGCGCACATGCGTATTTTTGCACAAGTGAATTTATGTATAAGCAATTTTTAAAGAAAATGGACAAAAGCAGAAAGAGAGGATAAATATTTGCCTATAGACCCGCAATTTAGGGTGAGTGGTCAAAGGTAAAATTTGTCTATACAGGTTGAGACAAAATTGACCTTTGATTGCTCACTTAAACTTGTGGATCTACACCTTCATCGATCCTTGCTGCGTCCACCATCAGAGAAATTATCGCGCGATTTGGAAATGGCGTTCCGTTTTTTGTTTTTGTGTAAGTATTAGACAGAGGATCGGATTTTAATACAGATAAATAATCTGCAGGTGTTGCGCGTTTCTAATGATTCTGTACGGAACAATTAGATACAAAAACATTTGAATTTTTTGTAGAAATGTGTAAAAGTTCGTTCAGAAAGAGAAACTAGACCTCTAAAAGAAGCTACAACATAATTCTACGAAAAACCGCTTGCGACATTACCATATAAGCAGATCACTTGATTGGCTTGTGCTATTTCCACAATTCTACGAAAAACAGGTCGCGACATTACCAAATAAGCAGATCACGTGATTAGCCAGTGCTATTGTCAAAAGCTGACTTTATTGGACTTGACTTATCACATGATTTCCTAATATAGTAATGCAAATATGTGATACTAATAAATTTGTACGCAAGTTTCAATAAATATCGTTTAAAACATAAATTAGCGTGTTAATAATTTACATGAAGTGATAGTTGTGTAATTGTTAAACATTATTACTTCTTGATGAAATAAACTGCATATCTATGTCAAGTTGAGATATACGAAATAGGCCGAAGTGTATTCACATCCTGTTCACGTGATATGTGTTATCAGAAAACCTGAAATGGAATTATCTTCTGTTCATTTTGCGGTTTTGTTAAATCTAAGTTGGAATTGCTCCGCATTCCAACTTAAAAACTAACTTACTCATGAAACAGAGGTCTGACAACTGTACTTCCAGACACATGTGCATGATGAAACAAGGTGTAGAGATAAGGTAACAACCAGTATCGTATTTCTAACACCTCCCTGGATGTGTTGGCTACCATTCCCCCGAAGTGGCCAGGGTCTTGATCCTACAAATAGAAAAGCTTCTAAGGTATCTTAGATCATTTCTAGACTTTGTTATATATGAACAAGCAAGGGCTTAATACCATTATGCACATTACAAAAGTGCCGAATACAAACATATCCTCTTTCAAAACCTATTGTTGATGAATGATTTAAATATCATAATTACATCTCATTCAAGCATAGTAACAATGATTTAATTTTCATCAATACTCAATTAGTAAACAAGAGGGCCATAGTGGCTAAAAATAACTCACCTGAGCTAACTGTCTGAGATCTAATCAAAATGATAAATTTGACCTATTAACAGGTTGATTGAGCCAGAAATATGGCATCCAATGCAAGGCTTTTCTAATATTGGACCTTGTGGCCTCATTTTTGGCCCCACCCAATTTTAAACTTGACCGTTTTTCATCAAGACAATCAGCTGACCAATTTTCAGGTTTATTGATTAAAAACAAGAGGCCCAAGAGGGCCTGTATCGCTCAACATCTTTAGACTTTCATTAAATAAAGCTTACTTTAAATGGATACATTAACACCCCAAAATCTCTTAAGACCTATTTTATAATGATTAACTGGTTCCTGTCCAAATTGCACCAAAATACTCAATCACAATGAAACTGCATCCCTTTACCCATCTTTTTAAAACACAAGGTTCAGAAGGAGATGTCGTTCAAAGATTCCGGACTCAAAATAGGCCCCACCCTGCCACGCCCATATTTATGGGCCAGTCAAAATTTCTTGAACAATTTAAGTAAAGAGTCACCCAAGAAAAATTCTGGTAAAGTTTCATTAAAATTGGCCCAGTGGTTCAGGGGGAGATGACGTTCAAAGATTTCGGGCTCAAAATGTGCACCTCCCTGCCACGCCAAGATTTATGGGCCAATCGAAATTTTACACACAAATTTTTTAAAAGTATTACCCAAGGAACAATCTGGTAAAGTTTCATGGAAATCAGCCAAGTGGTTCAGGAGAAGATGTCGTTCAAAGATTCTGGGCTCAAAATAGGCCAAGCTCTGCCACGCCCTGATTTATGGGCAAATCAAAATTTCTTGAACAATTTAAGTACAGGGGTCACCCAAGGAACATTCTGTTAAAGAATCATTGAAATCTGCCCAGTGGTTCAGGGGGAGATGTCGTTCAAAGATTTCGGGCTCAAAATAAGCCCCGCCCTGCCACACCCATATTTATGGGCCAATCAAAATTTCTTGAACAATTTAAGTAAAGGGTCACCCAAGGAACATCCATGCCAAGTTTCATTGAAATTGGCCCAATGGTTAGGGAGGAGAAGATTTTTAAAGATTTCAAAGTAAAAAAAATGCCACACCCTGCCACGCCCATATTTGGGGGTCAATCAAAATTTTTTGAACAATTTAAAAAGAGGGTCACCAAATGATCATTTCTTCCAAGTTTCGTTAAAATCCGCCCATTGGTTTGGGAGGAGAAAATGTTTAAAGAAAAAGTTCATGCACGCATGCACGCACGGAGGATACTCCCCCATGACAATAGCACTCTGGCCTTCGGCCAGTGGAGCTAAAAATTAGCCTCTAGAGTGTAAACAAGGTTTTTCTAAGTTTTGACCTTGTGACCTAGTTTTTGACCCCACTTGACCCAATTTTGAAATTGACAAAGATTTTTCAAAGACAATCAATCTGATTTTTCAGGTCGATTGAGCAAAAAATATGGCATCTACTAGGTTTTTTTAATAAATTTGACCCTGTGACCCAGTTTCTTACCACTTGACCCAATTTCGTACTTGAATGAGATTTCATCAAGAGAATCAATCTTACAGATTTCAAGTTGATCAAATTTTCATAGGCCACATGAGTGCATATAAATGTCAAAATCCTACTTATTAATATGAATAAGAGAAAACACACCAGTGACGACTATGGGCCTGTTTAGTAAATAGAGAGGTCTAAATTGGAAAGGCTCATAATTCCTACAAAAATACATTTACATTTTTTGATCCCTCTTGCTATTGAAGGCTGCTCTTTTGATGCTGGACACTCTGATTCATGATTAGATCAAATTGTCAAGACCTTTTGAAAATATAGCTTTTCTTATTCACTAAATAGAAGATTGATAACTCTTACTCAAACAAAAGGACCATGATGGTCCTAGATAGCTCATCTGAATCTCTTTGATCGATGGGAAATCACATCAATTGAAAAGGCAGATGTCATATAGAAGATAATTTCTACATAAAACCAAGTTACACAAAGTTTGGGCCATACTTGTGGCCATAAGAGTTATTTCAAATAATTAATCATTAAGACTCCTTTTCCTGTGATATGGCATGAATCCTTCCCATTTTTAACAGGGTTCATTCTTGTGACCAAGAAATGGCAAACATTTTGACCAAGTTTCACCAAGATTGGACCATATTTGTGGCTTCTGGAGCTCTTACAAGAAAATTGTTATTAAGGCCCTTTTTCCTGTGATATGGCACAGACCTTTCCCATTTTCATAAGAGTTCATCCTCATGACCTAACAAATATTCTGACTAAGTTTCATGAAGATTGGGCCATATTTGTGGCCATATGAGTGTAAACAAGAAAATTGTAATTAAGGCCCTTTTTCCCATGATAAGGCACAAATCCTTCCCATTTTCCAAAGGATTAATCCTTGTGACCTGGCAGACATTCTGACCACGTTTCATGAAGATTGGACCATATTTCTGGCTTCTAGAGTGTAATTAAAAAAATTGTCATTAAGGCCCCTTTTCCCGTGATATGGCACGGATCCTTCCCATTTTCAATAGACTTCATCCTCATGTCCTAACAACATTCTGACAAAGTTTCATGACAATTGGACCTTATTTGTGGCTTCTAGAGTGTAAACAAGAAAATTGTCATTAAGGCCCCTTTTCCCATGATATGTTACAGATCTTTTCCATTTTAGCAATTTTTACAAGGCACCACTCAAGGAATAATTCTGCCAAGTTTGGTTGATTTTGACTCAGAAGTTTAGGAGGAGATGGCGTTGAAAGAAATTGTTGATGCTGTGAAGGACAGACGGACAGATTGACAGACGGACGCCGGACATTGATAGATCACAATAGCTCCCTTGAGCATTTCGTGCTCAGGTGGGTAAAAACAAAAAAATCAATGTACAATAGGTCAACATAATGTGAAAGTTTTGGGACACATTTCACATACTTTGCTTGAATTTGCTAAGCAACAATGTCTAATTTTGGTAATTTTACTGCTTTAGCAATGCGATTATTAGTTGGTAATCTACTGTTACTGCTTGATTATCTTGTGTAAAAACATTAAAGAAAATTGTCGAGGCATACATGAAGATAAATCATACAATTTCTTTCAATATTTAATAGATGCCAAAACTTATTTATACAGGACAAGCTAAGTAGAGTTAACAAAGATATAATTACCATATTATCAATGCCATTGTGATTTCTACTGAAAGGATAGAAGGCCCCAAGTTCCATCCATCTTTTACATAATTCTTCAGTACTGTTGCCCCAGAATCCACATATATCTGCTCCTATCTGCAATAGATGAATTCTAGTCTAACTTTTATCATACTGAATAAATGTTTTGGTAAGTTGTATTAAAATCTTTATTGGTAAAAGCACTGGATGCAATAATTGTGAGACAGTATTTATTCTGAAAATGTAGATCTAATGTCTAAACTTTGTTAGTTCAAAAAGGAAAACTGGTAGTATAAACTTAGATAAAACTGTAGACATGTGCTACTCATCTTTATCTATACCTCCTGCCAAGGAAAGAATATTCTATGTTCAGCATGACAAGGGTTAATAGTAGCATTTGTAAGTGATTTTATCCTCTTAAGCTGTACAATTCATTGAACATTGTTTTGTTTTTTCAAGGGGATATTCTATTTACCGAAGAAATGAATGGAGTAAAAATCGAACAACTTGGAATTTCTCATCGTAACTGCCTATATGTATACAGGCAGTTACAACTGTTTTACTCTTAGCCATTGATATATGTTCATTATGTAAGTATACTTACATATGGTATTCCAAACATGTTGAATTCCATCATTCCTGAAATGAAATTAGAAATATCGAGTCATTGGAGATGATTAATTTATTTATTCATTCTCTATTTTGTGAAAGAGATGAAGTAAGCATAGGGAGTCTTGAAAGATAATCTGTCTCTCTTTCAATGAAAAATTCAAATTAAAACTTATTTGTGACCCGTCACGCAAAAAGGGACCATCTGGGTAGTGCAAAGTGTTGACCCTAGTCAGACTGCACAGACTGTGCAGACTGACTAGGGTCGAAACTTTTTGCACCGTCCTTAATTTCTGAATCTAGAATGATCATACTACCTTCTAGTGAAAGAATTTTTGAAATGCAACTTATTGTTGACCTATGGTGGATCAAATCTCTTTTTCAATAATTCATTTCATAGAATTCCTGGATGGTCCCTTTTCGCGCGACGGGTCACATTTGTATAATTTGAATTCAGATTTGTCAAGTGTTTTGCTCGGCTTAAAAGTAGGTTCAGAACATATTTTGAGTATGACCACAACTATAACCATAAAGTAGTTCAATAAAGTTATCTTAAAGCTAAGTCAATGTCCAGCATACATTATACAAGTAGGATTTGCAGATCTAGTCAAACAATCACATACATATGATAGTCAGCTTAATCCACCATATGTTCAGGATGACCTAATGATGTAAACTGTTTGCAAATTATACCCCTCTTAGGATGTGCCCTTGCATGCAAAGTGGGGTATAATTTGCAAACAGTTTGCACCATTTTGTTATCCTGAATGAAGGACAGGCCACTGACTATCATTGTCACCCAACCAATGACCAGCATATTCACCAGTATACTAGTATATGTAGATCTTGTCAAAATTCAACCTACCTATGATAGAGTCAGCTAGATCAGGCCACTGACTATCATTATCACCCAACCTATGTCCAGCATATTTACCAGAATACTAATATATGTAGATCTTGTCAAAATTCAACCTACCTATGATAGAGTCAGCTAGATCAGGCTACTGACTATCATTATCACCCAACCTATGTCCAGCATATTTACCAGAATACTAATATATGTTGATCTTGTCAAAATTCAACCTACCTATGATAGAGTCAGCTAGATCAGGCTACTGACTATCATTATCACCCAACCTATGTCCAGCATATTTACCAGAATACTAATATATGTTGATCTTGTCAAAATTCAACCTACCTATGATAGAGTCAGCTAGATCAGGCCATTGACTATCATTATCACCCAACCTATGTCCAGCATATTTACCAGAATACTAATATATGTAGATCTTGTAAAAATTCAACCTACCTATGATAGAATCAGCTAAATCTGGCCACTGACTATCATTATCACCCAGCCAATGTCCAGCATATTTACCACTACCAGGATAAGTGGATCTGGTTAGGACCAAACTTCTCTCTTTTGTGGCTACTCTTGCTGCCCTGGTGTGAGAAAAACTCTGTTATATAGTCAAAAGAGCATGCATTTATTATATTATGGGCATACTTAGTATTAATATGCTATTGGCTGAGAAAACAAGAGTTTTTGAGTAATAATTTATCTTCCTTATCAGAAAAGTGGTAGATAGTATGAATTATTAAAGGAAAGGTTAGGAAGAGGAATGTTTCTGAAGCATTACACAATAATTTGAGCCTCTGCATGAGATTTCCAACTATTTCAAAAATTAGCAAAGCGAAGACTCTGACCAGCCTGTGTATCCGCACAGTCTGACCAGAGTCATCCCTATGTGTGAAGTATAGCTTCAGTCTCAAAGTATCTGTAGACCATCAGGTTACTTTAAATTTAGAGTGGGTGGCTGTCCACACTACCTTATGTTTGCACCTCACCAAGGTTTCAAACCATTGGAAATGTCACTCACAGGCTCATTTGTCTCTGCAGAAAACTTTTTGTCCAATGCTATTCCTTGGACTACACTTATACATAATGTGTTCTATCTCATTTTGATGGCTCTCCAGCAATTTTAATTTTCAAGTCATATTATGTCCAATGTATTATGAAGTGAACACTTTGGACAGACAGATGGAGGGAGAAACTGAGCATCTTAACCCTTGTCATGCTGATCCCGGAATATTCCTGCTTTGGCAGGATGTATGGACAAACATCAGCCTGCACATATGTGCAGTCTGATCTTAGTCCATACAACCTGATTTTCCTTTTTAAACCAGGCAAGTTTCAGAAATTATATTTTCAAAATCAAATGCTGACTCACAATTAGTAAATACAGAGCTTTCAGCACTTTGATTTATATATAATTTTGCTAAGGTTTATTATTCAGCATGACAAGGGTTAATATCAAAGACCTTACTCTAATGTAGGTTTGGTTTGACCCCATCCATACAGACTATGTACATCATAGTGCATGTATTCATTATTATTTCCCTGTCTGGTCACCATACAGAGAGAAATGACACTAAAATATAATACAAATACAAAAGTCCTTACTCTAATGTAGGTTTGGTCTGACTCCATCCATAGAGACTATGTACATCATAGTGCATATATTCATTATTATTTCCCTGTCTGGTCACCATACAGAGAGTTTTGGCACTGATCCTCTGTGCAGCTTGACCATCATCTCCATCAAACAAATATGAGGCCTCTGAAAGATTAATTGATTGAATGGAGTTTTCGCCGCTTTCAACATTTTTTTTTCAGTTATATTGTGGCAGTTTGAGCACCTAACAACGGTTTCCTGGTATTTATCTCACTAGTACAACCACCACATCCTTTCCTAGTCCCCTGCTATTATCTCACATAGGTCTACGATTATGAACCCATTGGTGAGAGACAAATAGTCCAAAAGAATGAGTGCTGTCGTCGGGGATCGAACCCAGGACCTCTAGATTGATGGTCCAATGCCCTCCTAACTGCGCCATGACGAGGCCTCTGAAAGGTACAAGGTACTGTAAACAATGAAAACATCTTAGACTTGGAATATGTGGCAAATGACATTATCAGGGTTATGGAATTTTTAAGATCTTTATTAATCTTAGAAGAAACCATTGTAGACAAGGAAGAAAAAATGTCAGGAAAGCTTTGTGGAAAATAAAAAAATGCATAAAGCTTTGGCAAATAGTCTAGACTAAGATCAGCCTACACAGACATGCAGTCTAATGCTAGCATACAGTACCTGCTTTCTTCTTTAAAATTGTTTGAAAAAAAAATAAATTTCAGCTGGCTAAAGTTAGAGTTTAATCTGTAATCACTAAAAAGGATCTTATCATGAATATAGTTCTTACCTGACTAGGTGGATTGTAAGGGTAGATTATCATTTGATTACCTCACCTACAAACCATTGAAATTATCAAAAACTTAAACCCACTTTTCATTCATTTCATTCTATCTACTATCTAAGCGGAGCCAAAATAAAGACATCATCATGAATAGCAATCACATGCAAATCGATGCACTGTAAATCAAGAGGCCAAAGAGGGCCTGTATCACTCCACTGGCTTTAACATCTTTAAACTTTCATTAAATATAGCTTTCTTTGAATGAAAACAACACTTTGAAATCTTTAAAGACCCATTATAATAATTAACTAGGTATGGCCCACATTGCACCAAAATACTCAATCCCAATAAAGTTGCATCCCTTTAACCCATCTTATTAAAACACGGGGTTCAGGAGGAGATGTCTTTCAAAGATACAAGGCTCAAAATAAGCCCCTCCATGCAATTCAAAATTTCAATTGAATTTTCAATTGAAAAAGATCACCCAAGGAACATTCTGGTAAAGTTTCATTAAAATTGGCCATGTGGTTCAGGAGGAGATGTTTTTCAACGATTTTGGGCTCAAAATATACCCCACCCTGCTTTGCCCATATATATGGGCCAATCAAAGTTTCTTAAACAATGTAAGTAATTTGTCACCCAAGGAACATCCAAGTTTAATTGAAATTGGCCCAATAAAGAGAAGAATTTTAAAGACTTCAAAGTTAAAAATGCCACCCTGTCATGCCCATATTTGGGGGTCAATCAAAATTTCTTTAAATATTTTCAAAGAGGGTCACCCGAGGAACATTTCTACCAAGGTTCATGAAAACCAGCCCATTGGTTTGGGAGAAGAAGATGTTTAAAGAAAAAGTTTATGCACACACGGATGCATGCACAACGGACACACTGCCATGAAAAAAGCCCTCTGGCCTCCGGCCAGTGGAGCTAAAAATTGTCCTTAAATGTTCACATTTTGTCTCATTAAAGATATAGAATAATCATTTGTTTTTTGAGTAAGATTGATTGAAATTAATTTCATGAACAACAATAGCTATATTTTAGATTTAGGCTCTGCTCATATAGCCTTTGTTGTTCACTCAATGAAATATAAATTAATCTTACACTGAAACACAGACTATCCTCTATATAAATCTATCATACACTAAATACAATGGCTTGCATACTTGTTCTATAAGGAGGATCCTCAAATCTATTATTGGTTGGACAGTGTAAGCTCCAGTAAGGTTTGGCATCATCTGGCCAGTTCCAAGGCTTCTCAAGGTTAGTCCCAAAATTTGCAGGCTCATTCATGTCCTTTAAATGATAATCATATACCTGTTAACTAAGTCCTTTTATTGGATAGGTGTATAATCAATGGTTATATTTTCTTTTTACAACAAAGTTCTCATTAAAATCAAATTGTATGTGTGCAAAGGCATGTGAATACAAGTAGTTATTAAATCATTAATTGCATTTAAAAGGAAACATATAAGTGAGCGCTTCTGTTTTTTGTTTTGTTTTGTTTTGTTTTTTTAATCAAAAGCCTTACACAGCTACAGCAGTATCCATTTTATTTATTACTATTTTCATAGTTAACAAGAGCCGTCAGAGACGGATTATGCTCCCTGAATAAGGCATTGTCACAAAAACAAGAGCCATGTTGGACATGGACATCCCCCGCCAAGAAAGCTTGATAGTAAACTGAAGCCTAATAGATAAAAGATTCTTTTGTACTGTCAAAGATTTGCCTCCAATAAAATCTAAGTAATAATCAAAGTGCTGTCAGCACTGTAAATCGTACATCATTGAGAGGCTGGGATAGTGCAATAGTTCGCCAATCAAAAGGGCTCAAATTTGGACAATAAAAGTTGGTAAAATCTTTAAATTTGTGAGTTTTTTGTCTTAACACTCCATCTTTTCGAGGACATCGCCAGCTCATCCAACCTCGTGGGTCCGATTTTGAAAGTTTGCTGATTCGATAGCCCTCTGCTAGTCTAAATTATTTCTTAGCAGATTTTTACGTTGTTATAATGAGCACGCGCCAAGCTAAAAGCTTGTCTGTTAATATTATTCCTCTCTTTATAGAGTTTAAAAGCCTGTTTAGCAACAAACATTTTTCATTAAACTATTTACAATTTTGATTACCAACATGTTTGTATTTCAAGCATTGGGTTTTCCCAAATACTGTAAATGCATTTTCCCTCAAGAAACACGTGAAATCGCCAACTATGCTATTTATATCTTTGGTTTCTGACCAATCGATTAAATCTAGCAGCACTCTATGATTATTCATGAGTTGTTCTAAAAATAGATCGCTCTTACTGCTATCCTTTACCAGTTTATCGTATGTTTTTGTCGGTTTATTTGTTGTTGAATAATTTTTCTTCATACTCAAATTTGAATTTATTGAAAATAGGATTGGAGCGTGATCAGAGTGCTCATTGAAATCAAATATTTCAAAATTATTTCTATTTGTTAACACATGCGAACAAAAAGTAAACTTCTCACGCTCCCTGTTTGAGTGCAGACGACTATTGACTAATGACAAACAAGTTAATTGACACATTTCGAGCAGACGATGTCCATTTACGCGTGGGTTTTGACCCAGTGATAATCATAACAGAATTTGATTGGTTGTCAGCCCTACAACTGGTAAATGACCGTTCGAGAAAGTTCAGAGCAGTAATATTGTAAGTGCTACAAATTAATAATACAGTTAAACTATTGTACGTTTCAACTCCTTTACTCAACCGAAAATCTTGTTATAAACACTGAAACTACTAACTGGTAATTACTAAAAGCGAAAATTACATCAAATTTTGTATTAGCCTCTTCTCTATTTGTTGAAAAGTAAATAAGGTATAAACAAAGTTTGTAGATTGTGACTGAAAAGGCCGTTTCTTCGGTGTTTGAAAACACATAATTTGGTTTGAACACACTGCTCGGAAGATAATGGTAAAAATGTAGTGGGTCAAACAGACTGGATTTCTGGAAAACGGTAGATATAAATCTACTGCTTCACAGTCTGATTTAAAAATAACAAAGGGCAATAACTCCAAAATTATGCAAGCGAGAGTTGTAGTTCAGGTGTATTGCACTTCTCCTCCATGAGATCTATCCACCCATTAAGATTCAAGTTGATAGCTATTATACTTTAGGAGATATGCTCCAGAAAAAATCAAAGTATCAAAAATAACAAAGGGCAATAACTCCAAAATTATGCAAGCAAGAGTTGCAGTTCTTGTACACTGCACTTCTCCTCTATGAGATCTATCCACCCATAAAGTTTCAAGTTGATAGCTATTATACTTTAGGAGATATGCTCTGTGGTCAGATTGCAAGGACTCAAATAAGGTGTTATCTAATACAGCAAACATAAAGGTAACAAACATTAAACCCCCTTTTTGCATGACATATTTTTAGACACAAATTTCAAAAAGTTTATGGTAAAGGGCATCTGATTTGCTACTGAAATGTGAAATTTCATCAAATTCTGAGCATAAGACTAGGAGAAATGAAAGAATAACTGTATTTTACGGGCTAGCGTAAAGGTGACAAACATTTAGCCCCCTTTTTCCACAAAATATTTTTTTTCGTTAATTTCAAATTGTTTATAGTAAAGGGCATCTAATTTGCTACTCAAATATGAAATTTCACTAAATTCTGCCTGTTAGACTACCCTCAATTTTTTTGTTTTGGTGAAAGTTCAATATATCTTTTATTGACTGAACAGCAAAAATTGTATTTACACACATAACTAAGCCACAAGTGATAAAAAGCATTAAATGTTTTTTTTTTGTGTTTTTTTTATCTTAAATCTAAGATGAAAAAAAATCTATCATTCTTTTTCTTTGATGCAAAAGTGAAACTATAGCTATAATTTCTTCTTTTCCCACAATATTTTCTACCATGGTTAACTTTCAAAGTGCTCATTTTTCGTGGTTGTCATGAAGCTCATTAAATTTGAGCCTGTTCGTGACATTTCCAACAGTTTGAATTTTTGTGAGGTGCAAACATTGAGTAGTGTAAAAAGTCACATACAGTCAAAACTGTCAATAGTGGCCACCAACGGGACAGGACAAAATTGACCGCATACGGGAGTTGGCCACTTAGTGGAAAATACCCCTCCCCACCAGAGACCGCCGAGACGAACAACAATTGGCTAATATCATAACTCCATCAGATGACACACCGAAATGTAGTATTCGTATCAAAAAGATTTTATTTCAAAATCTTCGATCAGAGACCAAAATAATGTAAATATTTCTTGAATAGTGATTTTTTTGTCATTCACTATCAATATATTCTCACCTGGGGAATATAGTCAACGTATGTAAATGAGTTGCATTTTGTTGCAGGGACCAGGAAAGAATTAAATAAACTTCGTGTGAAAAGGTGATGAACAAGATTTTGACACCGATAATATTCCTTTTTACTTAGAATATATTATTATTCATTAGAGAAAGTGACAATTTCGAGTTCATTCCATGAAAGTATAAATGCGCTGGAGATGGGACGTTTTCAGTGTTTTCATAGAAGCAGGTTCCTGTGGATTTGGCATGTTTCCCGTGCGGAATGTAAACATGGCCAGGCTTTCCAGTATGCTTGACAACGTTAGTTGAAGTCATTTGGATTATCCCTAGACATTTTCTACAAGAGGCGATTATCCACGGAATTAACCGATTGTGAATGAAAAAAAAAACGGCAATTTTATTAATTTAATTATGTTATTTATTTTTTCACCTGTGTGTCATTTAATTTTTCCTACAGGACGCAATTTTTTATGCAAAGAAAAGAGAAAACAAAACCGTTATTCTGAAAAAAAAAATTAAAAATACTTCCGGAACTGGTGTAAGGAAATTCCCTCCGAGGCTGACGCAGGGAAATCCCCTCCAAGATCAATCCGTCAAAAAATGTTTCGATAGTTCTGACCAACAGCAATGTTAACGGTAAATGCATACGATAATCCAGATGCACTATCGATTTTTCGTTAATCAGCCAGTCACCTGTCATAATTTGATGACTCCTGTTACCGCTTAAGAGGATATACAATGGGTGCGATTCAGACAATTAAAGGTGACCGCCTGCCACATACAAAAGATTGCTGCTATTCACAGTTACTTTAAAGATACGGCAGTTTGACCGCTCTTCTCAGGTGACCGCTCACACAGTTTTGACTGTACTGTCAATATAAAGTTACCTGATGGTCTACAGATAATTTGAGACCTTATCTATTTACCAAATATATAGTAAAGTCCGGACAGACAGTGCAGATGCACAGGCTGGTCAGAGTCTTTTCTTTGTACATATTTGAAATTGTTGGAAATCTCAAGCACAAGCTCATTTTTGACTAGTTTAAAATCTGGAACGAATTGAAAGGGTTCTGCAACTTACAATCCATACAGCATCGAATGGAATCTTTTCTCTGTGTTTTACAATCAATTTCTTCCACAATTCTTTAGTGCTATTCTTAAAGAAGTCTGGAAATACAACTTTTCCTTTAGGCCATACCTAAAAACACAAAGATAGACTTGGTATAAAATGACAAACACTTAACATTATACAGATTAATTAATAATATATAAAGCAGAGTATTTGATACCTTTGAAAATGATTAAAATGTTTTAGCTTTTTATGCTTTCTTATACATGTAGTATCGTTCTTTCAAAAACAGAAGACAGATTTAAACTGTTCTTTTCAAATTTTGAAGTCAGATTTAGTATAGAATAAATACTAGTCTAAAACTTTTAGGAGATTTGAATTTGGTAGGCAGGTATGTTGGGCCTGCAGTACAGCTGAAGTTCACGTAACATCATTGACTTGTTTGTTGGACAACCTTTTACATATGTAGTTTTATTCTGAGGAAGAGGAAACTTTTATACCTATTCTTCTGGAGCCCGTTTTCCTAGACATCGTAAATCGTACCTGGTGTTTTCATTCATCCTTAGATTCTGTCTTGCATTATCTCATTTGAATCGTCTTAAGCAGACGATTCAATGAGATGATGCATTGCATAATTCTATATTTAGTTACTACTGTAGAAGCAACTTTAATTTTTGACATATACAAATAAAAGATTGTAAGATGTTTACTAAAACAGGCCCTTGATCTCTGAAAGGATATACCAAGACTCCAACCCACAACCATCAACTTCTCCCCAATCATTAGTCTGCAGCCCTACCCATTGAATCAAAATGGAACTGATTTTAAGATTTTAGATACTCACATATCCTAAGATGGCATTGTTCTCATTACTATCTTCAGGTCGAGCATGAAAGTTGTCTGGCCAATGAACTTCTCCTTTGATGGCTGTCAAATTGTCATATGGCTCGTAATTTGTCACATTAGATATCAGACAAGGATCCTGAAGTACACATACAAAATTGAAGGGAGGCAACCTTGATAGATAACTTGAAATTGTCAAATGAAAATAAGAAAATGATTATCTATTTGATTTTCTATATATGGCATGTTCATGAAAGAGTGAGGATATTATTACGTTGGTCATATTGGTTGGTATTCAGAGACTGTTGATTTTTTTGGAACCTCTATACTTATGTTACTTCAGGCTCTCTGTCACAAATTTGAGTAAATTCAGGAAATATTTCCCATTGATGGCTCAGTGCAAAAGAGTTGTAATTGTCTTTAAGTTTATAGACAGTTATAATTGTTTTATCCTAAGCCTTTGATATCATCAACACTTACATTTGAGTTATGTGACTATAGTAAATCCTTGGATAATGGTAAAACTTAGTTTGACTCAAATCGATGTACATGTATGCATTGGTGGGTAAATTTACATCATCTATACAATAACTTTAAGCTAAGAAGTTGATTAAAAAATCAAAAATACATGTATATGTATAATTACCAATATGATGATGGTTTTCATCCCCTTTTCTCTTAACTCTGTGAAATACTCTGGCAACCCTCTGAAGTTCACATTATCAATGGTGAAGTCCATTTGTTCATTCATATGGTCAATGTCAGCATATTGCACATCCTGAATACATGCAATCAGTAAACTACCATTAATATCTTCCTCAAGGATAGGAATTTATTGTTTTCTAACTTTGAGACGCATGCACTCACTTAATACTGGAATAAAGGTTGACAAGATTGTAAGCAAATCAATGGAGAAAACTTTTGAAATATTCTAAGCACCCCCCCTCCTGCTCCAGCATAAAAGGGTCAATAGTAAACTTTTACATAGTTTTTATATTTGTTTGCTTCATTGTGAGATTGCTTTTTTTTTTAAAAAAAAAAAGTAATGTTACAAGAGAAGCTTACAAAGAACAGTAATAATGATCTCACACAAAGAACAAAATATCGGGAATTCTATGGAAAAATTATATCAAGGGGTCGGTGCAAATCTTCTGTAAGTGCCTACATAGTATATCAATGACCCTACAGTATGATACGAGCCTGTGCATGACTTTCCAACAAGAGCTTTGCCAGTAATTTTCGTTTAATTCAAGGGCAGATAATTCAAGATTTCTCAAGAATGACTGTAGCGATTTGAATTTTAAAGGTTTACTGCTTAACTAGACATCATAGGGAGTATTTGTGCCAAGTTTCAGCTCATTCCCATTGATAGTTTAGGAGGAGTTGCACACACAAAAATTACTAACTGACAGACAGACAGATGGACAGATGACAGGGCCATAACATAATACAACCCTTCAGGGGTATAACAATTTCAAATGTACACAAAGCACAGGCTCTGGCCAGCCTGTGCATCCGCTCAGTCTGTCCAGTGTCTTCACTTTGCACTTTATAGACAGATAAAGTCACAAAGTATCTCTAGACAGACAGACAATCATCTAAATTCAATATCTTACTGTCTAGGCTGCTCATCAGTTGCTACATGCATGTGTCAAATTGTTGGAAATGTCACACACAGGCTCCAATGTGAAAATTTTAGGATACCTTCCTTGGACTGTTAGATGGCATGGTGTAGCGAAATAAACAATAGCAGAGATGCGTTCGTTAATGTTAGATGTCATCTGGTGATATTAAATAAAAACAATAGTAGGGTTAAATCCTTTGGTTACTTCAACCATCTACATTAAAAAAGTTCTCAACTTACATGTGGTATATTATACTGTTTTGTTCTGTCTACTGCAGCCTTTAATTTCTCTAAACTGTTGTAACCATAACGACACAACTGGAATCCTAGGGACCAATATGGTGGCATGTAGGGACGCCCAATCACCTTCAAATTTTAAATTTGCAACCTTAAGGGTTTTCAATAAACTTGAAGAAAGAACAGTGAAGTTAAAGAGCAGCTTTTTAATATTTGACAATAGGTTCAAAAGTAAGATGAAGCAATAATATTTTTATTACAATAATGTTCTAGTAATCATGTTGTGCTTCCATCACAAGTGCATAGGAATTTTGAGTACAGATAATAATATATCTCTAAATTCTGAAATGATACAGACATGAAAACAATTGTAAATACATGAGCTAAAGTGTTTCTCTTTGATAATGTTAGTTAGAGTAGACAGCATTATTACCGTAGATATATACATGTACACAAATCTATTTTCAAGATGCCATTGTTTCATGTTTATCATATCAAATTAAACATCATCTAGAATCTAAACCAATTTACCTTGTGAACCATCATTGAAGACGCTTTTATGCTTGTGGACAAAATATCTATGATAATCTGATCTTTTTAACAAGATGTGTTTGTGAAACACGAATGCCCCTGTAACAGCGATCTCTCGATAAGGCAAAGGTTAAGTTTGGTTAAGTTTTCGGACAGACGGACGGACAGACGGACAGACAGACGGACTGACAGATGGACAGACGGACAGACAGACAGACGGACATGAGTAAAACAATATGCCCCCGATCTCTCGATACAGGGGCATAAAAATATTCCCCCTCAATATTAGGGCATAATTTTGAGCAGCAACTTGCTAGATCATGATTGCTGCAGTTCAAATGGAGCTCATGAAACATGCATGAAGATATTACATCATTATTTTTGATAGTCAAAACTTGATATAAATGTATGCAAATAATAATCTACCCCTGTATATTGTTGAACTACAGATTCTGGTTCAGGTCCCAGGAACATGTAGAAATCGAGTACACCACCAATTGTTCTGTAGGTCAACATTGGGTGGGGAGTAAAACTGTAATCTACACAAAATACATTTAGTTTTATTACAAAACTACATGTAGGGTATGTCAAACTAAAACTTAGTAATCAAAAATGACAAAATATTAAGGCCATAGTTAGGAAGTTTAGGATATGTTTTGTACTAGAAACATCTTGCACAAAACAATGATATGTATTGTACCTCAGCTAAAGGATTGACAGATTCATAGGGCCAACTCATTTCTGGTCCTGGTCGGCTTTTGTTGCCTATTATAGAGTATCTCTCAAACAGTGGGCCATCATTTGAAGCTCTGGGATAGACTGGTCCCAAAGTCAACTATCAAAATAGCCTAGAATAGGCTATTCTGAAAGTTGACAATGGGACCAGTCTAAGTCTGACCCTATTGCCAGCCAGAAATAAGTTGGCCTAAAGTGCAGAACTGCTTTCAAAACTCATATCATGAAACCTACATGTCAGTTGCACAAGAATGTCGCAAGTATTATTAACCCTTGTCATGCTGAAGCCGGAATATTCCTGCTTTGACACATATGGGCAGTCTGATGTTAGTCTACACCACCTGTTTCTCACTTTCCAACCAGAATTGTCAATAGATTTAGTTTTTCAAATAAAAAATTGACATTCTGTTGGTACTTTCAGTGCTTTTTGCCCTTTGATTTTGATGACATTTTTTAGCCAAAATTTATTCAGCATGACAAGGGTTAATGATTTTTGTCTAGGTAAGGCAGTGCCTAAGTAACCGATTATTGCATTTGAGGTTAAGCTAAAACAGTATTTTTATGGCTGAGCCATTGAAAGATTGCGGGGTCTATTTTCTCTATTGATGTCTGTCTGTCTAGCTGTAAGTCTGTTTGTCTGTCTGCAAAACTTAACCAAAAAACTTAACATTGCCAAAATTTTCAAGCCTATTCAAAATACAAGCCTCTTATTTGGCATGATGATAGATCTTGATAATACACATCGACTGATACCAATGTCAAGGTCATGTGACAAGGTCAATGTCATCTGTCAAGATCAAATAATTGTAACAAGAGGCCCAAGAGGACCTGTTTCACTCAACTGGCTTAAATATCAGAAGATTTTGAAAGAGAGATATTGAAAATTGAAGGTAATGAAAGTCACTAGCATTCAGAAGGAATTCTGTCTTTTTCCAAATTGATACTTAGCTATCAAAAGTGAACTCAAAGCACTAATATGTAAATAACATGGAAGAAAACTATTTAGATATCCCTTTAAAACAAGAGGAAGGCCCTAACCCCCTCACCTTAATTCAATTGATCCAGTGGATCTCATCCAAGTAACTTTCTGGCAAAGTTTCATTCACATTTGCCTAATTGTTGAAGAGGAGATGTTAATCCACGAATTTAAATTGATAATACACCCGAGCTCAAAATAAGCCCACTCTGACACACCTATTTTTATTGGCCAATCAAAATGTTGGGAACCATTTTAAAAATGGGTCACCTCAGGAACATTCTGTGAAAGTTTCATTGAAATCAACCTGTTGTTTCAGGAGATGTTGTTCAAAATTTTGGGCTCAAAATAAGCCCTAACCTGCCACATCCTTATTTATGGGTTAATCAAAATTTTCGCGAACAATTTTTGAAAGGGGTCTCCAAAGGAACATTCAGGTAAAGTTTCATTGAAATCAATCCAGTGGTTCAGGAGAAGATGGGGATCAAAGATTTCAGGCTCAAAATAAGGCTTGCTCTGCAGTGCCCATACTTTGGGGTCAATCCACATTTCTTGAACAATTTAAGAAAAGGGTCACCAAAGGAACATTCTGATAAAGTTTCAATGAATTCAACCCAATGGTTCAGGAGGAGATGTTAGTCAAAGATTTCTGGCTCAAAATAAGCCCCGCCCTACCACATCAATATTTTGGGGGTCAAATCAAATTTCTTGAACTACTTTAAAAGAGGGTCACTCAACGATTATTCTGGTAAAGTTTCATTGAAATCGGCCAAATGGATAAGGAGGAGATGTCGATCAAAGATTTCAAGCTTAAAATAAGCCCCCCCTGCCATGCCCATATTTGGGGGTCAATCCAAAGTTCTTGAACAACTTTAGAAAAGGGTCACCCAAGGAACAGTCTGGTAATGTTTCATTGAAATCAGCCCAATGGTTCAGGAGGAGATAACTTTCAAAGATTTCGGGCTCAAAATAAGCCGCGCCCATATTTGGGGGTCAATCCAAATTTCTTGAACAACTTTACAAAAGGGTCACACAAGGAGCATTCTGGTCAAGTTTTGTCAAACTCCACCCATTGGTTTAGAGGGGAAGATGTTTAAGGAAAAGTTTACACATGGAGGCACGCATGCACGACAGACACTAGGTGACACCATGACAATAGCTGGCTAGCCTTCGCCAGTGGTGCTAAAAATTAACCAAAAACTTAACATTGCATATATATTCAATATAGCTGAAGTTACAAGATTTTGGTACCAGGTGATGAAATGTGTTTTCTCTTTTGCTAAGCATGTTAATCCTTTTGGTTTAAGGATACATATGCACAAGATGACAATAATTGCCTTAAAATTTTGACATTATAATCCAATTAAATGAAAAGTAATCTTGCTAAATTATGTCAGGACTAAACAACATCCTACTAGGTTTAATGATCATGCTGAGTAGATATCTTTACAATCAGAAGTTGACACCTTTTTGTAAACAATGTCACCTATCATGTGCAATAGGGGTTAAGATAGTACGAAATTGAGGTGCATTCAGTTGATAAACAGATTATCAGAACATGTAAACTAGTGCAGGTTTCAAGTCTAATTGCCTAAACTTTTGAGAGAACTTTATCCTGTTTACCCCACTGTGAGAATAAATTAGACCATTTTGATAATTTAAAGATATGGTACTTAAAACCCTTATCTTGCTGTTTGCATCATTTCACTTCTGTACTCTATGCTCTTGCAGATTATGTAGACTGAGATCAGCCTGCATGCACATACAAGCTGATCTTAGCCTACACTGTCTGTTTTTACTTACTAATTATTAGAAAAACTTGTGTCAGACTGACTGAAATATTTGAAAAAAAAATGCAATTTGTTTGAAACAAAATTTAAATTCGTATGATAAGTGCATAAAACAAGAGACCTAGCAAGGCCAGTATTGTCCACTGGCATTTTATGGCTTGCAGATAAAAAATATTCAACACTAAATTGTACTAGAAATATTAAGCTAGGATATAATCTTTTTGTAAGGAGAACTTCATCAATTAAATAAGGCCAATTTTTTCTATGACATGGAATAATATTACCATAAGCAGCTTTATTGTGCCCATAGTCATATGATAAGCAACACATTATTTCACGAAAATTTGTCTATAAATGTACAAGTCGTGATAACAAGCAATGTTGCATCACAAAGGCCCCCTTTTCCATGACACAGCATCATATCACCCAAAACAAAGAAAGCTGATTGAGCATTTCCTAAGGATCATTCTTGTGAAATTCTTATGAATTTTGACAAGTAGTTTGCGTCATATGGGACCATTTTTCTGTGACACAGCAACCTGTAGAGTTGATAATACCAATTAGATCAGAAATTAACAAAGAAATCTGACAGAGCATTCCTTAGCACAATTTTCATTTAGTTAGGTTGAACTCTGCTTGAAAGTTTCAGGATAGAAGACTTTCATCCTATGTTTCATCATATGGGACCATTTTTCTGTGACAAAAAAGCGCGTAGAGCCATGTTATAAATCGATCAGAATTTAACAAAGACATCTGAAAGAGCATGTCCTTAGCATCAATTCAATGAAGTTTTGTTAAAATTTGATAAGTAGTTTCAGAGAAAACGATTATTTCATATTTTATCATATGGGGCCACTTTTTGGTGAAGCACTAGCCCACAGAGCCCATATTATCAACCTAACCAGAATGTAACAAGAAATCTGAAAGGGCTTATCCTACGCATTATTCCTGTGATTTTTTTTTTTTTGAATTCTGAACTGTAGTTTTAGGGAAGAAGAGTCTGTTTATATTTCTTCTTATGTGACCACTTTTCTGTGATGCCACAGGCCATAACACCCATTTTATCGGCTCAATCATAATCTAACAACTAGAAAGCCATGAATGGCTTGAGTCGCTCAACAGGCTTAAAATTCTTGTAAAAGCAAATAAATGTTTTGGCTAGATTTTTATACGCCGCCGGAGGCGGACGTATATTGGTGTCATCTTCTCCGTCTGTCCGTCCGTCCATCTGTCCATCCATCCGTCCGTCCATCCGTCCACTTTTCTTGTCACGCAACTCCTCCTAAACTTCTGGCTGGATGTTCTTAAAACTTGGTCAATGTTATCACCTCAATTGGTAGATGTGCATGAAGGAAGAATTTTACGGTTCGTTGATTTTTGCCTGAGTTATGCCCCTTGATAACTTAGTCTCTGGGTCCACTTCTCTTGTCAAGGCAACTCCTCCTAAGTTTCTGGCTGGATCTTCTTGAAACTTGGTGGATGTTATAACCGAAATTGGTAGATGTGCATGAAGGAAGGATTTTACGGTTCGTTGATTTTTGCCTGAGTTATGCCCCTTGATAACTCAGTCTCTGGGTCCACTTTTCTTGTCAACGCAACTCCTCCTAAGTTTCTGGCTGGATCTTCTTGAAACTTGGTCAATGTTATCACCTCAATTAGTAGATGTGCATGAAGGAAGCATTTTATGGTTCATTGATTTTTGCCTGAGTTATGCCCCTTAAAAACTTAGTCTCTGGGGCTTATTGCCTCAGTTATGCCCCCTTAAAATTTAGTCTCTTGGGCTTATTGCAATCGCAGCCTTGTGAATGCAACTCTTCCTTAGTTTCTGGCTGGATCTAAATGAAACTTGGTGGATGTTATAACCGAAATTGGTAGATGAGCATGAAGTAAGGATTTTATGGTTCATTAATTTTACCCTAAATTATGCTCCCTTAAAACTTAGTAGCTAGGGCTTATTGAAATTGCAGCCTTTTGAACACAACTCCTCCTTGGTGGATGTTATAACCGAAATTGGTAGATGAGCATGAAGTAAGGATTTTATGGTTCATTAATTTTACCCTAAATATGCTCCCTTAAAACTTAGTAGCTAGGGCTTATTGAAATTGCAGCTTTTTGAACACAACTCCTCCTTACTTTTTTGTCTTTATTTAAATGAAACTTGGTCAATGTCATCACCATAATTTGTAGATGTACATGGATCAAGGATTTTATGGCTCATTTATTTCCCTGAATTATGCCCCCTTAAAACTTAGTGCCTGGGGCTTATTGAAATTGCAGCCTTGTGAAGGCAACTCCTCCAAACTTTTTGTCTTGATTTAAATGAAACTTGGTCATTTTCAATTTGGTTCTGTCAAAATAAGTAGTGTCTACAATTATTTTCGTGAAACAGCAGCAAAGTGGCGGCGTATTTTGTGACGATGGCACTCTTGTTAGATATTGGGGTTCTACTGATGTTGAAAATGATTTTCAAAGTTTCAACTATATAACATATAGAGAAATGACCTCTGCTATTAAAAGACATATTTTTCATCAAATCAAAATAATTTTTGGCTGCATGATAATGGGTCACCCAAAGATCATACCAAAAATGTTTGATTGATATCCATCAGTTACATTCCTAGAAAATGTTTTTCATAGTTTCCACTATTTAACACATTGAGAATTGACCTTTACCCATAAAATGTATATTTTTCATCCAATCAAAATAATCTTTGGTACGCTGATAAAGGGTCACTCAAGGATCATTCTAGTGAAACAATTTATTATAGTTGATATCCAAAAATCAGATTCTGAGAAAATGATTTTCAAAGTTTCCACTATATAACATATAGAGAAATGACCTCCGCCCATAAAATGCATATTTTCCATCCAATCACAATGATTTTTTGTAGACTTATATAGGGTCACCCAAGGATCATTCATGTAAATTAAATTGATATCCATTGATTAGAATCTGCGAAAACTCACTTTTTACCATATTTGGAAATGAGCCACGCCCATTAAATCCATGTTTTTCATTGGATCAAAATTTCTTGAACAACTTTGAAAGAGGGTCAACCAAGAATCATTCCTGTGAAGTTTGGTTGAAATCCATCCTGTAGTTTCTGAGGAGAAGATTTTTAAAGAAAAGTTTACGACCGCACGCACGCACGCACGCACGCACGCATGCACGGACGGTCGGACGCACGACGGACACAATGCCATGACAATAGCCCCAGTGGCTTTCAGCCAGTGGAGCTAAAAATCTGAAAGCACAAGAAGTTTTTCATAGACGGACAGACAGATTGACACACTCACAGATGGACACAAATGAAGCAATAATGCCTGTGATATTTTGATGCAAGGGTATCAAAATATTACTCAATCTTTTATGTATAACAATTATTTCATTTCAAAATCGCAAAAGGATGTCTTTAATTCTATACTTCATTTAAGCCGTAGAAGGTTTATGAAACTGAAATGTCAAAGATATATCCTGGTTTCTTATTTGTTAGCCTCAAAGTTATACAACAAATGTTACTAAAGGCCCTTCATACCTTGTGCATTACTGTTGAGTAAAAAGACACCATGTGAGTTGCCATCATTCTCCAAACAGGTGTAGAATGGATGCACTCCATACAGGTTGGCATAGTCCTATAAATACATAATTATATATGGTTAATGATTTAAGAAGTAGCTGTAAAGTAAAGAAGCAATTTACCTTAAACTAATAATATTCCTGCTGTTGCAGGAGGTAAAGACAATGATCAGCCTACACAAATCCATCCATACACTATGGAGATATTGGTTGGACAAATAGAGATGTCCGGTTCAATGACCAGAATTATGCACCAATGCACTTACACAGACTTGTTGTATTGACGACTATGTCTTGCCACCGCAAGCATCACCCTCTTATTTCTATATTTCTTTGAAATGTTTTTTTATCATTTCGCTTTATAAAGACAAAACATAAGCTTGATTTTTTGGTATTATGTAACAAAGATTGAAATTGTCTTTAAAGATTATAATTTTTCTGTAAATAAGGCATTGATTTTTCACTAACAAATGGTTCTGATTTAATATGAACAGCTCACTGATAATTAAGTCTTATACTAGAAATGTGGTTATCAAGATATTTGAGCAAATTTTAAAGCATGTCTCCTTGAAGAAATGCGTTGAGAGAAAACAATAAAAAACATAATAAGACAGTAACAATTATGATCAAATTTTGACTATGTAAATTTGAGCATCACCAAAGCAAAGACAATACCCGAGAACAAATTCATGTTTTGCAGAAGTTAATCATATTTCAACAAAAATACTCTTTAAATAATACCTTCCATTTTGGTGCTTGGTCCCTTGAAAACATTGGCCATGTTTTATGTTGAAGGTCATGCCTGAAGCTGGTATGTCTATTTTCTCCAAACCCATACACATTGACAGAGGGTAGTCTTGTGGAGATCTGTAGAAACTGGTCTGATAGTACCAACCCACCCACACCTGTATCCCACCTGTAATTAGAAAATATAACTACCCTTGTCATGCTGAATTAAAAACCTTGGCAAAATTATATATAAATCAAAGTGCTGAAAGCCCTGTCCTTCCTACTTTTGAGTCAGTATTTGATTTTGAAAACTTTTCTGGTTTGAAAAGGAAAATAAGGTTGTATGGACTAAGATCAGACTGCACATATGTGCAGGCTGATGTTTGTCAGTATCTTCTGCCAAAGCAGAAATATTCCGGGATCAGCATGACAAGGGTTGAGAAAGAGAACTTACCTGTATATTGATGGCTTAGAGAAAAACAACTATAACTGCCTCTAACATATAGGCAGTTATAATTATTATCAGATCTCCTATATTATGTATATGTATCATAGCTTTGGATATACGGTAAATGTCTTGATTTGAATTGTATGTAGCAGATATTGTAGAATTCAAATCTAGTAATAATTACCAGGGCATACTTATAAAACTATGGTTCAATTTTTATATTTTACTTGCATAAATGGTGTTGTAATATATTAAAATCACTATCATTCATCTCAAACATGTTTTCAAGTGACAATTAATGTATCTGACTTCAAACGTGCTCTCTTTTAGACAAAAATTTAATAAAGAAATATTTTAAAGAAGAAAATGCACTCGCATTTTTAATAAAACAGTACATTCATTTCATGCAGTACAGCATTAGAAAGCCTTTGCAATTACAGACAAGTCTCTTATGAGCTTCATGATATATCTAACATCCCTGAGGTTGAAATCATAGCACTGAACTCACTAGTTTATCTATTTGGGGGACTTTTAGTGGAAAAGTCCAATACTTCGATACTAGTTAAGATGTTAAGATGGAAAAAGTCCAATACTTCAATACTGAAGATTTAATACTTAAATTGACAATGGAACCGATCACGATAAAATATATTGTTTCTGATAATCTTTAGTAACCTGACTTTTAACATACTGGACATTCTTTTCCTTATTTCCTATTGTATTTAAGAAAACATTTCAAATATTTTTGAAAATAACTTCTCCCTATACTAGAGTATTGTACTTTAAATTCTGCCTAGGTCTTATAATGAAAATTAACATATTTCAAAGCATGTAGATGTTAAAGAGTTAATGCACATGACATAAAACTCAAACTAAGCAGACCTAACCAAATATTTTCTGTAAGCATGAATTCCATTGTGTCAAAAATGTAGGTAAACTAATAAGCAGTTTTTTAAGGAGTATGTCAGTTAACAAGTTGCATTTGATTCTATATTTTTGCAGTGATTCTCAAACACCAAAAATAGTAAACGCACCGAAAGGTTCCATTCAACAACAGTAAACATGCTTAATTTTTTGCTTCCAGAAAAACAATTAATGATTTTTTTTCCATTTCTTATACTCTTGTATGCCATAAATACACATTTACTATTTTTATCTTAGATTTAGTTAGTCTCTGTACACTTTTTTTTAAAATCAACCCTCTTTTGCAGCAGAAGTTTTTGGAATAAATTTGGACTTCTAAGGCAAAAAAATGCTAATTTATCTTTTTTGATGTGGTACAAGGCAGGTGTCCCAGGTAAAATAGATGTAGAAGGATAAACATGCACAATAACAAGGAAAATATTCCCTTGATGTGACGAGTAATGGCCTTGCGACATGAAAATATCCATTTTTGTTCCTTTCATTGACATGGATTGAAAAAGCATTTGTTCATGTTGAATGATATTGTTAGCTTAAAACTATTCTAATTGCCTTTAAATGTATAGGTCACTACAATAGTATTGCATCTCCCTGAAAAAGACAATGTTTCTTTATTCTAATTGCCTTTCAAATGTTTAGGTCATTACAATAGTATTGCATCTCTCTGAAAAAGTCAATGTTTCTTTCACAATACTATACTTGGGATATTTTCGCATGTCTTATTTTTTTGCCACTTTTACCCCAAATGCAATTGTTTTATTTTGGTACGTGTTATTTTCACCTGGCGTAAAAAAGACTTACCAGAATAAAACCTTATTTTAAAGTTGGTAATTTTTCACATAGGAACTTCTCTTCATTGTTTAAGCATGAATTTAAGGGGAGTTAATACACGACATATTTCTAGGCCAACTTGTGTGTTTCAGTTCACACCAATTCTCATGTGTGATGATAATTCAATGTCAAACTGATAGATTTGTGTTAAATTCAAGACATTTTGATAACAATACAATTATCCAAATTATAATTTATAACTGACACATCCTGTAGACAGGTTTATGTGTGAATATTGTATATTTTTATAAGTAATACATGTAAAAATGGCAAATCTTCCATATTTTGGATATTTTGGTGCTTTCAGTTTTTGCCACTCAGCGAGGGTGAAAATTAGACCATGGCAAAAATTCCCATAGTATGGTATACACCTGAGAATCTGTCTGAAGGAAAGCTTTATGGGCCCTTGTATCAAACATGCTCATGTTGCATGTCCTCTGAGCAAGGTTAAAACTCAATGCTCATGCAGTTGATTCAACCATACAGAAGTAATATGAGTCTGTTTATGACATTTCCAATGTGTGTGTGTGTGTTGGACATATGTTTAGCAGTCTGGACAATCATACAGTGCTTTACAATTAATCTTGGGTTGTGAACAGCAACTTTAGTTCCATAATCATTCTATTGAGCGCCTAGCGAAGACTCAGATCAGACTGTGCGGCTGTACAGGCTAAATCAGAGCCTTTAACATTGCGAACATTTGAAATTGTTGGAATTGTCACACACAGGCTGATATAGGCAACATCAAGCTTCTGCTTGAAATGGATTCCAATCTGGCCAAAGTTTATAAAACAATTTCCATGTTTAACTGAGAATTTTCTCATAATTCAAATTTAAATTAGAGTTTTAATTCTGCTGTAATACTATTAAAAATCTATGGACACAAAAGATAATATTTTTTAGTTGTTATATTATAACACTTTTTTAATTGATCAACTATCTTTTATGTTCATTCATTTATCTAAATTCTATGTTTGGGAAAATTTTCAGTTGAGAATGAGAAAAGATTTTTAATTTTCGGGTCAAGATTTTTAAATTGCTAAATTCTAAAGAATAGCTCCGTGTTAATCTGTAGAATAGGAAGGCAAAAAGCCCCCAATCAATAAATTGATAATTTAGAGAAATCAAGATATGCATGTTAGTGGAAACACAAATATCAGTGTGATATGATTGTCCCAAAGAACATTTGGCACAAATAAGATCTCCCTGATTAAAATTTGCCTTGCTCAAAGGAACATTCTTTTAGAGAAATTGTTCAGTATATCTGCAAGCATATTACAATGAATCAAGCTGCAATTTTCACATATTATAACCCTTGTTATGACAAACAAGAGCTGTCACTGTAAGATGACAATGCCCCCGACACCGCTTTGATTTTAAATTATGGCCAATCTATGTTGAAGGTCAAGGTCATCCAGGGGTCAAGGTCACCAAAGTATGTGCCTACAGAAAGGTAATGTACCAAGGAATGTTGTGGTAAAGTATGATGCGAATATGTTAAGTAATAAGGAAGTTATGGCCAATGTTAAAGTTTTTGGACGGAATGACGGACGGACGGACGGACAGACGGACGGACGGACAAGTCAAATCTATGATGCCTCCCTATCGGGGGCATAATAAAAAATACATTCAAATTGAAGTGCTGAAAGCACTGGAAGAGTTTAATATGAGTATTTTTTTTAAATAATCTTTGTAAAATATTCTTTTTTAAATGGGAAAAGCAGGTTCTGATAGCATAGACTAAGATCAGATTACACATATGTGAAGGCTGATCTTTGTCTATGCCTCACACCAAAGCAGAAATATTCCAGGTTCAGCATGATAAGGGTTAAAAAAAACAGGAATAAATGATTGACAGAAACTTACAGGACTGATCCAGTAGATTTCCGTATAATTTGGAAAGCAAATGTCTCATTGTTTGTGATCTTGAATATGAAGTCAGGATTATCTGCCCTTGTGTCTGGAAGATCTAACTCTATTGGAACTTCATATCTGTCAAACATGGATTCTGTAAACTGAGAAATAATAAATAACATAATTAAAGCTCTAATACAACCAAGGGGTTAATTAGAATCATTGAAACCCTTGGTAAAACATAAATAATCAGTAGTCCTTATTTAAAGTTTTATTGCCAAATAAACACACTCTTTTGTCCTGGCAAAAGTGCACCAACCCTGCTTGAAGGGTCGATGCATGTAGTAAATGAAATAGACTGACACTGGGTTACAGAGGAAGCTCTTCATTGCTCTTAAATTTTGTCTAGTCAGTAACTGTATAGAAAATGCATGTGTGACTGTAAACATTCCTTTCCTGTTACTGAAAAGGATTTTTTCATTATAGTTTGGGTAAATGTAACTAAAAAACTATTATTTCTTAAAGATACTTTGTCTTCTGTTCTTTATTGAGGCAGTGCATGACATTTCAAACACTTTCACATCTTGGAAACATTAAGACTCAGATAAGCTTGTGCATATTCAGTCTGATCAGAGTCTTCACCACACAATCAAAAGATAGCTTTGGACCAAATATTTTTGTTCACAATAAGTTATTAAAGAATATTTAATAAAATAATTTATTGCTATCCAAGGTTCTCAATATTATGTCCATCATGCACACATGAAATTGTTGGAAATGTCATGCACAGGTTCATATCTGTGACCCATCATGCATAAAGGAATCATTGGGGAACAAATATATACAAAAACAAGAGGGCCGTTGGCCCTGGGTCGCTCACCTGAGAAAAAAGCTTCACTACCATGCAACCACAGAAAAAGAGATTTTCACTTATTCAATCAGATAACATTTGAAATAATCATTCCCCCCCCCCTCTGCTCCTCCCCTGGACATTATTTATTTAAGCTTTTTCCATAAAAGGTCTGTGATCAGCTAATCTATGCCAAATATACAGGCTGAGGTTGAGACTTTTAAAGTTTTCTTTAATGAGTTGATCAATACATGACAAATATAAAGGCTGTAGGGATTCAAAATTCTCAACAAAGCACACACCCCTCCCCCAAGATGCTCTGCACCTGGTGAATCTACAGTCATGATTTTAGCTAATTCAATATATGTCCATATGCTGGTCATCCATACCAATTTTCAAGTCTGTAGGACTCCTGGCTCATTAGAAGAAGTTTAAAGATTTCAAAAATGATCCAAAGTACTACCCCCTCCCCAAAACACTCAGCACCTGGTGACCCTACAGTCATGATTTTAGCTATTTTTATTGATGTCAATATATTGATCGCCCATGACAATTTTCAAGTCTGTAGGGTTCCTGATCCAGGAGAAGAATAAGGTTAAAGATTTCAAAATTGATCCAAAGTACTACCCCCTGCCCCCTAATGCTCCGCATCTGGTGGCCCTACATTCATGATTTAAGCTATTTTATTTTAGATCCATATGCTTATCATCCATGCCAATATTGAAGTCTGTAGGGCTCCTGGTTCATTAGAAGATGAAGATTAAAGTTACAAAATTTTCACAAAAGTACTACCCCCTCTCCCCTGGTGCTCCGCACCTGGTGGCTTTACAGTCATGATTTTAGCTATTTTTATTAAGGTCAATGAGCTGATCCTCCATGCCAATTTTCAAGTCTGTAGGGCTTGTGGTTCAGAAGAAGAAGAAGGTTAAAATTAACAAAATTTTCACAAAAGTACTACCCTCTCCCCCTTGGTGCTCCGCACCTGGTGAATCTACAGTCATGATTTTAGCTATTTTTATAAAGGTCCATATGCTGATCATCCATGCCAATATTCAAATCTGTAGGACTGCTGGTTCAGAAGAAGAAAAAGGTTAAAGATTACAAAATTTTCATCAAAGTACCACCCCCTCCCCCTTGGTGCTCCGCACCTGGTGGCCCTACAAATAAGATTTTAGCTATTTATATTGAGGTCTATGAGCTGATCCTCCATGCCAATTTTCAAGTCTGTAGGGCTTGTGGTTCAGAAGAAGAAGAAGGTTAAAGATTACAAAATTTACCCAAAGTACTACCCCCTCCCCCTGGTGCTCCCCACCTGGTGGCCCAACAGATATGATTTTAGCTATTTTCATTAAGGTCTATGAGCTGATCATCCATGCCAAATTTCAAGGCTGTAGGGCTGCTGGTTCAGAAGAAGAAGAATTTTAAAGATTTTCTTAAATTTTTAACTTTGGTTGCCATAGCAACCAGAGTTTTTCACCGATTTCAATTCTTTTAGCAATTCTTAAAGGGGACCACCTAAGGAACATTTCTGCCAAGTTTGGTTAAAATTGGGCTAGTAGTTTAGGAGGAGATGTCGTTTAAAGAAATTGTTGACGGACGACGGACGACACACGACGCACGACGGACGACGCACGGACGCCGGACAAAAGGTGATCACAATAGCTCACTTGAGCACGTTGTGCTCAGGTGAGCTAAAAAATGTATTTAAACAAGAGGACCATGATGGTCCTAGATCGCTCACCTGAGTCTCTTTGACCCCTGGGACATCACATTAATTAAATAGGTAGATATCAAAAAGGAGATCATTTCTACATAGGATCAATACCATGGAATATATTTCAGCCAAGAGCAAGAAGGATGTGCCTTTTCACTCTTTGATTCTATGTTAAAAGGATGCACCCATCATGCTCAGATGAGCTAAAAGGGATGCACCCGCATGAAGCCCAAATATGACCCAAGGGTCTTGATATGAACAGACTTAGTAGGGGCCCACTAGATAATGCTACATACCAAGTATGAAAGGTGTGTGCCCTCTGGTTTCAGATTTTTAAAGATTTTCATTCTTTCATTCTATGAAAAAATGTTGCACCCATGTGGAGCCAAAATATGATACCAGGGTCTTCATATGAACAAACTTGGTAGAGGTCCACTAGATGATGCTACATACCAAATACGCAAGCTGTCTGCCTTCTGGTTTCAGAGGAGAAGTTTTTTGAAGATTTTCCTTTGATACCCTTCGTGCTCAGACGAGCTAAAAGGGATGCCCCTGGGCAAAGCCCAAATGTGACCCCAGGGTCTTGATATGAAGAAACTTGGTAGAGGCCCACTAGATGATGCTACATACCAAATATGAAAGCTGTCTGCCTTCTGGTTTCAGAGAAGAAGATTTTTAAAGATTTTAGCTCTTTGATTCTTTGTAAAAAGGGTTGTGCCCGGGCAAAGCCCAAATATGGCCCAAGGGTCTTGATATGAACAATCTTGGTAGAGGTCCACTAGATCATGCTACATACCAAATATGAATGCTGTCTTACTTCTGGTTTCAGAGAAGAAGATTTTTGAAAATTCCATATTTTCACCCTTTTTGTTAAGGGTAAAGGGAAAGTTAAGGGTGGATTTCATTTATTTGAACAACTTTGGTAGAGCTTCAGACCCAAGGAACATTCCTGCCAAGTTTCATCCAGATTGGTCCACTGGTTTAGGAGGAGAAGATGTTTAAAGAAATTGTGGATGACGGACGACGCACGACTGACGACAGACGATGGACATTGTACACAATAGCTCAGGTGAGCTAAAAATAAAAAAGAAAATGCTAAATCTTAAGCAGTGGAATAATCATTTAGTCATGTGCAAAAGTTTCTACCTAAGTCAGCCTGCACAATTTGCACAGGTTGACAAGGGTCGTAACTTTAAATGTTACAAAGACAGTCCCATGTGGCCAGACAGATTGCATTATGTCTTAATATTTACAATTCCATCATCTGACAATTCACTTACTTTCATATGATTTTCTTTTTCTTTTCTTATTTTAGCTGGTAAACGGGTGCAATTAAATATTTCATTGCATTAAGTCCAATCTATTTAAACAGAGAATAAAATTCTGCATTGCTTTATTAGCATGCATTTAAAGAAGAGCAATAAAACTAATTCATCAAATGATAAACATGCATGTGATTTGAACATATTGCAGATATAAATCAATTCCATGTCATCCAAAGATTAGAACTTTTTTTTTCCTAAACCGTGGTGACATTCTGTTCATTTACAACTTTTTTACTCATTTCTACCAGAGAAATATTGTTCTTAAATGACTTAATTACAATTTAGTTCATCAAGATGACAAAATAGATCCTATTGATTGATTGATGGTTTTGGGGGTTAAGGTAGTGGACCCTTAATAGTTCCACAACATTTTGGTTAACATCATCTTTCACAATGTTGACCCATGTTTCCTAATGGTAACACTGTTAAAGTTCATTACTTTGAGACATTGCGAAACAATTACAGGTCCACTTCCTGAAACACCATTTCCATCATTATTGCAGCCGTAATATCATTGCATCATGGCATCCAGTGCACCTACCCATGGCTTCCTGAATTTCTCAACCAAAACATGTCTTCTGAGCCACCAGCTGCTTATCATTGGCCCTTTGGTGGGAGACAAATTATGCTTGTCACAAAATCTTGTCAAATGTTGGATGAAAATCAGCCGAGCTGGGACTCAAACTCACGATACCAGGACTGATAGCCAAAATTGATACTGACCAGACTCAGGTAGATCCAATTGAAAGATGACAAGAAAAAGTCAACCTTTAGTCAAAAATGTTTTTGAACAGAAGCACTGCAAATAAGTACTACAACATGGTTTTTGGGTGTTGGATAGTCCAGGATAAAAACTATTTGAATATATTGTAGAAAATGGAGATATTGCTTAGACTTGTCGTACCTGAGTGAAAATGAAATGTTACATACTTTTTTTTAAATTCACAATATTATGCCATTCTTAATAAAGCCCTGGCAAAATTGCACTAAAATCAAAGGTCTGACAGCACTGGCCCCATTCATAAGTAGTCAGTATTTAATTTGTAAATATAATTTTCAAACTTTTCTGGTTTAAGAAAGAAAATCAGGTGAATTAGACTCAGATCAGTCGGCACATTTGTGCAGGCTGGTCTTTGTCTATACTTCCAGCAAAAGCAGGAATATCAGGTTCAGCATTACAAGGGTTAATATAAAATAGACTTACCTTAAATCTAATGATGCTGTTGCCTCTCATTTCTACATCAAAGTTAACAAACTTCCAATCACTACCAAAAGGTCCTCCGATGCCAGTTAATTCCAACAATAATTGAAAGCCTAATGGTGTGGCCTGGTGACTTTTCACCCGATATCCAACTTTATCTGAGAAATAACATGATGGAATTTCATTATAACCCGTTTCTTGAAACAAACATTTCCTTTCTGCGCAAAGTTCTTTTGTTGCATCCACAAATGACCCCTGAGCTTCTGGAATGCAATCAATCCGCCTTTGTAGGATTTCTAGACTATCTGTGGTTGAGCTTTCCGTGGCACTACTTTGAGATTGTTCACTAGCTTTGAGCTTTGAATTTTGGTCTTCAAGGTCGTCATTTTTTTGTACAAAATATACACTAACTCCAACCAGAGCACCTATAAGAGCCAAAACTAGCACCACAAAAATTATCCGCTCTTTAGTCCGTGGTTTTCTATGATATTCACTTGCGGTGGATGATGAAGTCTCTTCAAATTTGTAGAAATCTGTTCTTGCCATTTTCACTTAGATTTTATAAAATTAGGTTCTCCTTTCTTTCAGTGTATTAATTCATTGAGCCCATCTTGTATCCTACCTGCTACATAGACCAAAATAATATGTCACAATAATAATTATTGTAATTGTTAATACCTTACATGATGATAATTTTTTAGAATAGCAATATGAGCTCTAAACCAAGATCTATCATAAACTGGAATTGCATAATTCATATTAAATATTTATTAATAAAAGAAAAAAGATGTCCAACAGAGTTTAGAAACCACTGTAGAAAATTGAGAAATTGCTTGTTATAAAATCTTCATTCTTTTCATTTTCAACAGTGTTTCCCATATCTTTTTTCCTTAGGTGTGTAAAAACACATGAAAGTGTGCGAACATGCTTATAGATAAACAAAATGAAGCAAAGCAAGAAAAATCCATCATAGAATGATATACTTGTCCAATTATCAATCCAATATCATGTAAACTAACTGAATACCTTTGTTGGACTGGAATAGAATGTTGACAGATAAATATTTAAGTTGATGGTTTAGACTGGTCTAAATTGACCCATTACCAGATTACAAAATCATATAGTGGATAATCATTTGTTTTAGTGTAAAATCAATATAATATGTAATCAAAAGACACAAGAGCAATTAAAAATTTTGTTGTTCACAAGATGAAATATTAATTGATATCTTATACACAAAAAGAATTATTTTTTTTTAATTCAAAATGAAACAAAATGTGGAAATTTTGGGACAAATGATTATTGAATAATAATCCTCAATCAAAATAGACAAAAATCTTGGTAGATATTGCCAGGAAACCTTTAGTAGAAGGAGTGTTTATAATGACAAATATGGTAGAAAGGGGAATTGATTTATCAAATAGAAAATATCCTAGCAAATAAAAAAAAAATAACTTGTGACAAAAAATCTCCTTTTTCCAATCATACCTAAGTAATTTTCCAAGTATTTTCCATACTTTTTATTAGCTCAGATAAATTTTTGAGAAGAAAATTACACTAAGATTGCACAATTTTTTAAGACATTATTCCCAAGTTTATATCCTGAAGCAAAATTCATTCAACTTCAAAGTATATGCACTGACACTTATGAGTTTAAACATAAATTGCCCACATCCATCCTTCAAAAATTTTACTCTATGTTTACAATGTGCTATGTTCAAGGTCACGGTTTTGATGGATGTAAATAATGGATAAACTCATTACCATATATTGTATTATCATCAACAAGCTTTTAAAAAATACACTTTTATCAGAGGGGGTCAGTGCAAAATTACTGTAAGTGCCTATAAATATACAGGCACTTACAATGGTTTGGCACTGATTCCCTGTAATATAAAGACAACTCCATTCTTTTAACCCTTTGCTGTTTTACAAAATTTTGGACCTATCCAAATTCAAAGGTTTTGCAGACGAAAATTTAAAGTGGATTTGATTTGAAAAATAACCATTTAGTAGGGTAGAAAATAGTGTGGAAAAAGAAGAAATTGCTTGTCAGAAGCAATTTCTTCTTTTTTCACAATGTTTTCTCAATCATAAAATCACAGGCACTTAAAAAGCAGGGATTTAACAGCAAAGGGTTAAATGAAAAAAAGTTGTAATTACCTTAACATTTCGTATACATTTAAAGCTATTTTGTATTAAACTTACATTAAACACTCATAGTAATTTGATAAAATTGTAACCTTCAAAGGGGCATCATTATAAGTATTATCATTATAAGTGTTATAATGTAACATTTAGTAAATTACAGAGTAATTTGAAAATAACTTACGTGTTATCATATCATACTGAAAGATACTCTTTTTACCCTTGATTTAAAAAGATTCAAAAAAAAGGTTCAGCGAATTGAATCCACGCTATTTACCATCAATTTGTTTTGAGGTCAGGTGCTCTACCAGCTGAGCTAATGGGGCGGACTTATATATATATAATGCCTGAATATACATCAGTGAGACAAATATTAACCAATTCAAAATCAGTTTATATGATCTGGGCCCGACATTATAACACTTTTCTCAGGCTCAACTAAGAATTTTCTCAAATTTTAAATTTAAATAAATGTATGAAAATTAAAGATAATATTAACACGATGTTATTTATAACAACTTATTAACATTACCTTTTATGTTTATACATTAAAATGAGTATTAAAACAAAATTATGTTAATAGGCAGTTACGACTGTTTCACACTGAGCCATCACTGTGCTTGATGTATGGTCAAGTCTTAAAGAGGGGGTTACAGAAATTATGTTGAGACTTGAGACCTCTCAATGATCATGTAAATGGTAAAATTATGAAGTTTACCAGTGAAAGTGTTTCAAAATTATTTGCAACTGTATGTCAAGGGGTCAGTGCAACACTATTGTAAGTGCCTATATATTCATAGGCACTTACAATAGTGTTGCACCGACCCCTCGAATTGTGGCTTTTCATACAAATTCCAATATCAATGGCTCTGCCTGAAAAAGTTGAAATTGAGCAGTATTATCATTAATAACATTATGCCCAAAGATGAACAAGGATATCTCTAAATTTTACATGCTAAATATATTTCAAAACCACAATAAAGAAGAAAACAAAATCAGAGGTGTGCTCAACAGGATGAATTATATCCTTTTTTTTATTATGTCCGATGTTATTTGCAACAGCGTCAGTTACCATATACGTTTACTAATACATTAACAGATTGAAATTTTCAGAGGTCCTTCTGAAAAGACTGTTTAGGACTTGGTCAAAACAAGTAAAAGTTAAAGAACTGAATCATCATTTTGACTTTTTTTCCTTATGAAAAAAGTAATAAATTATGAACATAAAAGATAATGCTGTAATAATAAGTGGTTATTTGTTACAACTAATCAAATCATCATTTTATTTTTATACATTTATTATACTTTTACAACAGAATTAAAGCTTTAATGTCAAGTTTGAAATTTGAGAAAATTCTTAGTTGAACATGATAAAATTTCTATAATCTTGGGCCCTGATTTGTGGATTTGAAAATGGCTACTTGAATAAATGTATTTCATTGTTTTTTTCTCGGAATCAGAAATAACTCCCAATTATGAATTATTTGAATATAATGAACTTTCTGAATAAAGACATGTCTAAACTTGTGTCTTAGAATTGGATCAATTATTTGATCTTGGTTTCTATGATGCAAAGCAACAAGTAAATGAAGAAGATTATCCATTGTTTATTTTGCAAGACAAATTTTGTAAACAATCTGTCAACAATATAAACTCAAAAAGGTGATCAATTAATTGGTGTTTATTCTTCATTTAATCCCTGCCAACAAAATTATGCTTGTTTTATGTTGATTCAAGCCATTTTGAACAGTTCCCACCTATAAAAATGGCCTTTACATCGTAAACATCTTTGACATATCGATGGGTGAGCACAACACTATTTAAGTGCCTATTAATATATAGGAATTTACAAGAGTATTGCACTCACCTCTTGATATAATATCAGACATGATTTTTTGTTTGAGACAAGCTGATCTTAACCCTGTCATGCTGGATCCGGAATATCCTTGCTTTGGCAGGAGGTATAGACAAAAATCAGCCTGCACATATGTGCAGTCTGATCTTAGTCTAGACCACCTGTATGTCTTTTTGATCAAAAAGCATGTAAAGACTTAATTTTTGAGAGCAATATTTGCACACAACCTTTTTTGTCAGAGTCTTCAGCACTTTGATTTGCAGAGATTTTATTCAGCATGACAAGGGTTAACATAATCTACAAATGAAATATTATGCAAGCCTTTGTGAGCTTAATTACTTTTCTACTCTAGACAAGGTGAAGATCAGCTTGTCTCAAAAAAAAATGAGTTAACAAGTCCTTTTTCTCACATTAACACCAGTTTAATAATGGAATTTTGGGGAAGCTAAAATGATAGAAATAAAGTGTTATAAGATGTCATGATGACATCCTTAATGTAGTGGACCCCTAATGGAACTACATGAACTCATGCTCTTTCACAATGTTAACCTAGGTTTCCTGATGAAATCATTAGGAAACCTCAGTTAACACTGTTAAAGTTCAATATCCTTGAAACATTGTAGAACTATTGTGGATCCACTACCTTAAGAGTGATCCTAAACATGTGTTATACATTATACAGGATATCTCTGATGGCTGTATGTTATAAAAGACAATTGGAGCTATGTGAAAAAAATAATATTTACAATAACATTGATTCAATCTTCAATATTGCCTATACATAATCAATTATATTGTCAATAGTTTCAATAAAGGGAGGTAATAAATATTGCTAATTTTGTTCATCTTGAACAAAATAAGTGATATTGGATTTCCTCCCTTGAACAAAACTATGCCTATACATGATCAATAATATTGTAAATCTATAGTATCATTAAAGGGAGGTAATAAATATCACTAATTTTGTTCATTTTGAACAAAATTAGAGATATTGGATTTCCTCCCTTGAAATAACTATAGGATTGGTAATATTAATGATTGTGTATTGGCCAATTGAAGATAGATTCAATTTGTTGAATGAATGAAATTATCAATAAAACTGATTGTGTCAGGATAGCTTTGAAACAGGAGCACCGCCTATAGGTGCAATGCTCCACTCGGGTTTGATAATGCAAAAAATTTAAGTCCAAAAGTTAGAAGTCTCTCAGACAAAAACCGTGGAATTTAGAGTGTTAACAAGCAAAAGTTAACAGTAGGACTGAGAGACTACAGGACGCTGGATGGGAAAACCTTTGGTCAATGGAGCTACAAAGTGCTTGTGTCAGGATTGCTTTGAAACAACAGCACAGCCTACAGGTGCAACATTCGACTGCAGGTACTGGACAATGCAAAAAGAGCACCACAAGCGGGTGCCAACGCTTGGCTGTCTATTATTTCTTAGGCAAATGCAAATATATGAACTTGGTACCTACAGAAAGGTCTTGTACCAAGCAATACTCATTTGAAATATGATGGCTCTTTGACTTACCATTCAAAAATTATGACCAACGTTAAATTTTTCCAAACAAATTTGACCTTGAAAAATGGCCTTGACCTTGACTGATGACCTTGAACTTGGTACCTACAAAAAGGTATTGTCCCAAGCAATGATCATGTGAAATAAGAGGGCTCTATGACTTACCATTCAAAAGTTATGACCAAGATTACATTTTTTAAAGAAATTTGACCTTGAAAAAAGACCTTGACCTTGACTGATGACCTTGAACTTGGTACCTACAGAAAGGTCTTGTACCAAGCAATAATCATGCGAAATATGAAGTCTCTATGACTTACCATTCAAAAGTTATGACCAAGGTTAATTTTTTAAAAGAAAATTGACCTTAAAAAATGACCTTGACCTTGACTCATGACCTTGAACTTGGTACCTACAGAAAGGCTTGTCCCAAGCAATAATCATGTGAAAAATGAAGGCTCTATGACTTACCATTCAAAAGTTATGACCAAGGTTAAAAGTTTGTCTCGCCAACGACAACACCAACAACAACACCAACAACAACGCGAACGACAAAGACAATGCGAACGACACCAAGGTGATCATAATACCTTGGGTTTTCTTTGAAAACAGCCGAGCTAAAAATCAAAGTCCAAAAAGGGACTTAACCTTGACAACTTGAAAGCCATGAATGCCTCGAGTCGCTCCACCCGCTTGAAATTCTTGTAATAGCAAATCAATGTTTTGACTAGATTTTTAGATATTTTGAGTTCTACTGATTCCACTATATAACATATAGAGAAATGACATCCGCCACTAAAATACATATTTTTCATCTATCAAAATATTTTTGGTAGACTGATAAAGGGTCACTCAAGGATCATTCCAGTGAAATTTAGTTGATATCCATCAAATACATTCTGAGAAAATGATTTTCAAAGATTCCACTATGTAACATATAGAGAAATAACCTCCACCCATTTAATACATATTTTTCATCCAATCAAAACAATTTTTGGTAAACGATAAAGGTGTCACTCAAGGATCATTCCAGTGAAATTTGCTTTATATCCATCCATTACATTCTGAGAAAAGGGTTTTCAAAGTTTCCACTATATAACATAGAAAAATGACCTCCGCCCATAAAATACATATTTTTCATCCGATCACTATAATTCTTTGTAGACTGATAAAGGCTCACCCAAGGATCATTCATGTAAGATCTAATTGGTATCCATCAATAATAATCTGAAAAAACTTACTTTTTACCATATTTGGAAATAAGCCACGCCCATTAAATCGCATGTTTTGCATTGGATCAAAATTTCTTGAACAAGTTTGAAAGAGGGTCACCCATGGATCATTCCTGAGAAGTTTGGTTGAAATTCATCCAGAAGTAACAGACAAAACGTCATGACAATAGCCCCAGTGGCCTTTGGCCAGTGGAGCTAAAAATCAATTCAGAGATTTCCTTCTTGATTGTCTGGATAACTCATGTGATAGTGAACACACATGCCAAGTTTCATGAAAAAATCTTCATAACAAGTGATATGACCTTAAGTCAAATGACTATCAACACAATCAAATTATAAGCTGATGGAGACAAGAAAAAGACAAGACAAGAAAATACATATGAATTTCTTTTCTTTTTATTGAAAAACAACAAAACATATAAACAAATTTCCAAGGTTCAACAAATTATTTGCAAAATACAAATCCCCATAAAAAGATATCTAGTGAAAACTAACTTTGATAATTAACCTTGCCCTTGCTTGGAAACCTTAGCCTTGTCATCAGTGGATGCATATACTAAATTTACCAATAAACATTAAATTATATTGGCAATAATTCTTTGATATTCAATATTTCCCATATAAGATCAATATCATTGATAATATATGGACAATATTTATTTGTTTGTTTGAATGAGGTTTTATGCCACTTTCAACAATCTTTCAGCTATAGTGTGGCAGCTGGAGCCCCTAACAATGAATCCCTGGTATTTCTCACACCAGTACTACCATCACCTCCTTTCCTAGCCTCCAGCTTCTATCCCACATAAGTCTACGATTAACGACCCATTTTTGGGAGACAATAATCAGGAGGATGAGTGCCGCTGTCAATGGGCAATATTATAAACTGGTCAATCTATTAATTCAATATAATTGCCATTAATATCTATCTCATAATGGTTTTTATCATGAATGGCAACTTGACAACAAATGTGGAATGAAAGTATAGTTTCACTTGATATTCTACAGAATCTGATACAGTAAAAAATACCAATTTTAAGGGTAATTGCACTGTTTAGGCACTTAAAACCATAGAATTATTGTGAATTTCCACAATTTAACCTTCCCCCCCCCCCCCACACACACACACTCATTGTGTCTGAAAACTTACTGATGCAGGGACACAGTTATCATTGTATGGAGGATAAGCATTTGTTACAGTATAAGATCTATTTATATTACATTGAGTGAAAATATAGCATTTGTTGTTCACAAAATGAAATATTAATTGATCTTTCTCTGAAAACAAATAATCTATTTCTTTAAGGCAAAAATGATAAAAAATGTGACAAGTTTGGGGCAAATTTCTTAGAGCACATCATTTTGCATGTGATTGCTATGCAAGGTGAAAACCAGCCTATTCAATTTTGTTCCTTCATAGAATTGAAGAGTTTCTGATTCCAAAACATTATGTATAAAATCAAATTTGTTGTGAACAATTGTTTTTCTGCACTTGATTTATATAAGCAGTCTGTAAATAAATACCTAATGTTGTTTTGTTAAGATTTGTATTCATTATGTAGTACATTTTATTATAATTATTGTCAATTTTAAACATTTAGACTGCTCCAAAGCTAAATGGTTATAAATGATAATATCAATAGTAATTCATTAATATCAAATGTGACAGAATTCAGGTTCAGAAAAGTTAAGTAAGTACCAATATAATAATTATGTATTGGTACTATTTAATACATGTACAAGACAAAACATAATGAAGCTTTTATATGATACATTTTTCATTCATTCACTGATACTTGTTAATTTATGTTGTTTGTGTAAATGATTTTGTAAATATTTGAAGAGGCCCACAGGGAAGACTGGGTTTACCTAACTGTGTTGCCTCGTTAAATAAAGACTTTATTATTATTATTATTATTATTATAAGGTTCATGATGACGTCACTGATTGGGCGCCATTTATATGATGTCAGCTAAGTTGGAATGAACTAAAGCCTGATATAAGTTTTTGATAATTTCAATGGTTATGTGGTGTGTTTTATCAAGTTATAATCTACCCTTATTTTGCAGTATTCCACAAATCAGCATTAAAGAAAGCCACATAAATAGCAAATGAGTATTTTACTAAACATCTAACAAGAAGTCATCTCTTGTACCTGTGAGAAATTCACCTTAAATAGCATGTACAAAAGTGACATCAGTTGTTCAAACATTTAAAATGCTTGATTATTTCAGCTGGATTATTTCACTTTAAAGTTACAAAAGAAAACAACGGTTGATGATCACAGAAAAATGGGTAATAGCTATTCAGAATGTTCATTTACTAGTTCAATGCCTTTCACCATGGACCTTTTACTAAATGTGCCATTGTGTGGCATTTCCAACTATTCCATATATGTGCAACATTAAGACTAAGAACAGCCTGTGCTTATACATAGATAACTTTGAACCTGTAGTCTTATCAACAATACCATGATATGATTGATGCACAATGTGAGTGTCAAGATTGCTCAATGTCTCTCCACCATGCACAAATGAAATTACTGGAAACATCACACACAGTCTCAAATGGTTCAATCATCAAAGTCTTCAATTTCATATTCTTCATCCACTTCCTGTGACTGTTTGACATTTGATTGGCTGTTAGTTATGATGTCATCATTTTGGTCTGACTTTTGAATGGTTATTGTCTGTGTGTCTCCGCCCTCATCCAGATCAACGTCCTTCTCATCCAACCTCTCATAACTGGAAATAAATACAGTGTGTAACCATCTCCTATTTTTATGAAAATTATAGACAAGTCCAATTTCAAAAAGGGTAGGCAATTTATTAAACTTACAAGGTAATGCATAAGGGGCTTGTTTTACGACAAAAAAATATAGTTGCTTCTACAGTAGTAACTTGATATGGAAATCTGCCATGTTCTATCTCAATGGAATCTCCTACTAAAGACTATTCCATTGAGGTTTTGCAAGGCAAATTCTAACAATGAATGAAAACACCAGGTATGATTTGTAATTTTTTCATAAGAATTTAGTAAAAATGGCCCATATGTTTGACCAAGGTCGAATATGAAAATGCTTTACATCTAACTCATTAAGCCAGATCTGGGCAGTATTTTTGCCTTTTATCTTTGCACAAACACTGTATCAGTGGTAATACCACAAGATGTGTTTGTGAAACACCAATGCTACCGAACAGTTTATTTTTCATATGTTTGACCTTGGCTTGTTCCTTTGCTTAAATGGGGTTTTACGCCACTTTCAACAATCTTTCAGTTATATCATGGCGTCTGGAGTACTTAACAGTGGATTCAGTCAGAAAGGATGATTGCCAAACCCGGGGCCTCCAGAATGACAGTCTGATGTGCTACCAACTGCGCTATTATGGGGGCCATTTGACCTTGGCAGATAACCTTGACCTTACCAATTGACCTTAACCTTGATACCAGGAGATGCATATAATTGAGATCTATCATCATGCCAAATATGCAAATTGAATCTTGAATAGGCCTATAGTAATTGGCAATTTTTAGATTTTTGGTAAAGTTTTCAGACAGAATGATAGACAACAATATATCAATGTGCCAACTACGATCCAGGTACATAATAAAGACAACTAGAGTGATAGCCAATACAGCTTTAAATACAGCTTTCAATATTAAACCTCTTATCTCGCTAATCAATATTTGCACTGAATACAGATCCCTGCTTACAAAATCTCTATGCATCATAATCTTTGATATCCATTTATCTATATTACTGTGTAAAAATTGCAACGTCTCTAGGTGAAGATAGATACTAATTATGATGCATTTTAATGTATCCAGGAATATCAGGTTTGCAGGCTATATAGACTAGAACATTCAAATATTGCAAAGAAGGTCATTACAGGCATATCAAGGGGTCAGCTCAAAATTAGTTAGTGCCTTTAAATAAACAAGCACTTACAACGGTTTTGCACTGATCCTTAATAATTATCATGTTAAAAGATAAAAGAGCAAATAACTAATATGCTTTTGTACATTTTTGTTTGGTCAAAAACAAATAATCCTAGCTCAATATCCAATATGTCATGCAAAAAGGTTAAACCTATGTCTTTGTTATGTAAAAAAAAGAGACAAAGCTTGTTTATGCAAAATTTCTTAATTTTGTACATTGGTTTAACAATTCATATTTTTTTTATTTATTCAAATTCAGCTGTGGGTAATACTTGTATCCAAAATATGCTACCAATAAATATATTGGAATTTACAATTGAACTTGTGCGTGACATTTCCAAGAAATTCATATTTGCAAAACATTAAGACTTAGATCAGACTGTGGACCTAAAGTCACTGTTCACAACCCAATTTTAAATATCATTTCTGTGTTATTGTATGGGCTGCACAATAACCGTCAATCAGGCACACATGAAATTGTTGGAAATGTCACACACAGGCTCAATTATGATTTTGTGCTGACCCCTAGATAAATGATAATGAACCAGGAAGAGAAAGTATCTTGTACCAAGTGACTTTCAGAATCTTTAGATTTGGGTAACCCATAAAGTATTCTGGATCTTGTACTGTATGACATATAGTACAGTTACCCTATCACTGTATTAGTGAAAAATCCCTTTCATCTACAATTCAAGGGGCCTGTGCATAACATTTGTAAGTGCCTATAAATATATAGGCACTTACAATAGTTTTGAACTAACCCAAATTACTTGGTCGGTTGAAGTTATAGATAATGATGTGGGTTAATGAGTGATAACTGTTCAGAGGAATGTCCAAAGTGTCCTTTTAATGATTTTTTATATTCATCCCACCCATTCCTGAATAACTATACACTCTATCTCACTTAAAATTATGAAAACTTTGTGGAAAAATAAGACAAGTACACCTTAAGCCAATGATTTACTCAGTTGCAAGTGCTTGAAATCATTAATCAAACAAAATTTTAGGGAAAAAAGGAACACATTTCTTGCAAACATTTGTTTAGACTTATCCCCTTGATATTGTGATTTACTCTTGCAATTGAGAATGCACAAAACACATTCCAAGCAAATATCTGTGATAATATTTGAGATATGTCCAAGGTTAAAGTTTGTCATGCTGCCAAAACCTCCCATCTAAAACTACACTGACAATGACCAATGAAATGAAGAGAACTTTATTTTTTGTCCCAAAACAGTCAAGCTGAGAATTGCTTATAATTTTATATATAATTTCTTCATCATTCACATTATTTACCAGATCCAGATCTATCCAGAAATAAATATTTTCAAAATATCTTTAATTTGAAATATAACATTGTATGTAGCATCCACAAATGTGCAAGTCACCAAGATGTGTTTGTGAAACAAATATGCCCCCAAATGGCAATTTTTTTTAGAAATTTGACCTTGACAGATGACCTTGACCTTGTGACATGACCTTGACCTTGACCATGGTACCAGCAGATGGGTATTATTAAGATCTATCATCATACCAAATATGGGCATTGTATCTTGAATAGCCTTGAAAATATTGGCAATGTTAAGGTTTTTGGTTAAGTTTTGCAGACAGACAGATGGACAACGGTTAATAATATGCTCCCAATCTTTCGAGGCGGGAGCATAAAAATGTCCTGTTTAGCAAGGGGTTAAAGCATGGGTTTGCTTGGTATATGGAATTATACACAAAGATTTCTATATCTGTATGTTCACCATGTTTGATATACAGTAATAAGATTTTCTTTTTGTTTTCATTTATAGAAAATAAACTGACCATTGACTATAACAGATGTCAAATATATAGCTTGAAATTTGTTCTACTGAACACAAATAATGCTGAGTATGCAATTTCAACATGGTTATTGTAAAAAGATATATTTTTCCCTCAATATTTTCTAAGTATGTAACAAATACTGTAAAAGCTACAATACAATCCTGGTGGTTTATTAGAATCAGCATGTTTCTATTACAAGGAAGTGGAGTTATATGAGAGGTTACAGTTGTTAGGCATTCTTTCACATGTTCAGAACTGTAAATCTCCGGTATTGAATACAAGCCTTTTAAATTATCTAAGGTACAGTACTTGGAAAGTCAAAGAAAAGGTAAAAGCAAATCATCAATTTAAGCATTGATTTAGCAAAAAAGTTTAACATTTGGTTCGGAAATTTTTACATTTACTCTCAGTTGAAATCATTGTGACATCGATGTGGTTGGGATGGTGGCTTATCGGATGCTTTGAATTATCAAAAAATCATCCAGAAAATGGTCATCTTGATGTCCAAAGAAGGAAATGGGGTTATATAACAACACAGGGTTCAATTAGAACTTTTACAGTACATAGGTACCACAGTAAGATTGGTCTTTTCCATTCCTGCATTTCCATTCCTACAATTTTTTTTTCTATTATTTCTGTGTTGAATCAATTTTATATCTGCCTTAAAAGTCCTTTAAAAATTAAGCTATTTTAATAGGCATCACAATTTACCTTTCTGAATATGGAATAAATCATTTTAATCATCAAACTTATATCAGACACATATCATGGAATACATCAGTAGCTAGCCATAACAAAAATGTTATCTAATGAAAATATCAGACTGTTCTAATTTCAAACAATGTCAATCCAAATTATTCCTTATTTTGAATCTATGAATAAGTGCTATCTAGGGTAAACGACATGGTGAGAAAGGAGAATCTGCTTTTTATAAGCAATAACTGTCCTTTATCCATAATGTTTTCAAAGCGTTTTTTTTTCATTTTTCATAAGTGACTGCTCATGGGACAGTCATAGGTATATTGAATATTATGTCATTCCTAAACAATACCTCTGTTTCTAAAACTATATGCATTCCATATTAAATTGTAGGAAAATGGTTCTCAATTTTTATTAACTCTTAAGAAAACAACTTTGACATCATCTTTACAAAATTTGGTAAAGAAAAAATAAAAACAAGATGTGTTTGTGAAACACAATGCCCCCGTTACAGCATTTTTTTTCAAAATGTTGACCTTAACAGATGACCTTGACCTTTTAGCATGACCTTGAACTTGATACCTATAGATGTACATCACTGAGATCTTTCATCATTCCAACTATGAGGCAGGGTATCTATGATAAGCTTGAATAAACTGAACAATTAAAGTTTTTTGGTCATATTTTTAAGTTTGACCTTGAGAGATGGCCTTGACCTTGACTTTAGAACCAGCAGATGTGGATCATTGAGATCTATCATCATGCCAAATATGAGCCTTGTATCTTGAATAGGCTTGAAGATATTGGCAATGTTAATTTCTTTGGCTAAGTTTTGGGGTTATTTGACCTTGACAGATGACCTTGACCTTGTCACTTGACCTGGACTTTGGTAGCAGTAGATGCAGAACATTAAGATCTATTACCATGCCAAATTTGGGCCTTGTATCTTGAATAGGCTTGAGGATATTAGCAATGTTAAGTATTTTTGAGTTATTTGACCATGACAGATGACCTTGACCTTGTCACATGACCTTGACTTTGGGTATTAGCAGATGCTGATCATTGAGATCGATCATCATGCAAAATATAAGCTTTGTATCTTGAATAGGCTTGAAAATATTGGCAATGTTAGGTTTTTTGAGTTATTTGACCTTGACAGATGACCTTGACCTTGTCATATGACCTTGACTTTGGTATCAGATGATGGTGAACATTGAGATCTATCATAATGCCAGATATAAGCCTTGTATCTTGAATAGGCTTGAAGATGTTGGCAATGTTAAGTGTTTTTTAGTTATCTGACCTTTACAGATGACCTTGAACTTTTCACATGACCTTTACTTTGGTATTGGCAGATGGGGTTCATTGAGATCTATCATCATGCAAAATATTTGATTTGTATATTGAATAGGCTTGAAATTATTGGCAATGTTAAGTTTTTTGGTTAACTTTTTGAGTTATTTGACCTTGACAGATGACCTTGACCTTGTCACATGACCTTGACTTTGGTATTTGCAGATGCGGTTTCATTGAGATCTATCATCATGCAAAATATTAGCCTTGTATATTGAATAGGCTTGAAATTATTGGCAATGTTAAGTTTTTTGGTTAACTTTTCGAGTTATTTGACCTTGACAGATGACCTTGCCCTTGTCACATAACCTTGACTTTAGTATCAGCAGATGCGGATCATTGAGATCTATCATCATGCCAAAAATGAGCCTTGTATCTTGAATAGGCTTGAAAATATTGGCAATGTTAAGTTTTTTGGTTAACTTTTGCAGACAGACAGACAGACGGACAGACGGACAATGGTAAAACAATATGCCCCCGATCTTTCGATACGGGGGCATAATAAAAATATAGCAAGGTTAAAATATTTTGGTATCAAATTTGCAGGAAGGAACAATTATCATTTATCTTATTACTATACAAATATCTATGTGATAACATCCCATATGATACTTTTTATGATATCACCTGGATATTTTTAGAACAATGACATTTTTAGAAACATGGACAAAAACAAGACAAATAGAGGTTATAAGATAAATTTAAAACATACTTAGTGTATAAATGTCTGAAAACTATCTGATTAGGTTGTAGGAATAAATAATTGTCTCGGCAGAGCCTCCTCAACATTGTGAAAGATCATGAGTACCGAAATGTTGAGGAACTTTTACGTTTCCACTACCTTAAGTCAACCTGAGCAGATGTGCAGTCTGATCTTAGCCTATTCCTCCTACTTTGAACTTCAAAATTGTAGTTTAACCTGGAGAAAATCATTTAAATGTCCCAAAAATTGGAAGAAATTGTCAAACCAGACTGTGAGAAGGAAATCTAAGAGAAAATGACCCAAAGATCATTCCAAGGTGAAGTTTTGTTAAATTCTAATCAGTAGTTTTAGAAATGATTTTGTTACATTTCACGAAGGGGGATTTTTTTATATTTTTATTTTTTGTTTTACTAATTTGACAGCCAATAGCATGATTGATTCTCATTGAATTTGGATATGAAGAAATCTGTAAGATGTTCTCATACATCATTCCTGTGCAGTTTGGTTGTATTCTGCACAAAAAGTTTGATAGTATTTTTCATTTCACCAAATGGGGCAACTTTCTGAAGCTCATCAGCCATAGTACTTATGTTTTTTCCTGTTAAATTTTGATGAACTAGAGCTGTCGCAGAGCGGACTAATACCCCCTGCTAGTGCTTTGTCCCAGTTTAAGCACCATAAGTGCATAATGTGTCACTGTAAAAGTGCTATCATTGCTAGAAGGTCAATTGCTTTAAGAGTTAAGAGTCTGGAAACATTTTTCAATTGACAGTTCAATTGTGACCTTGGACCTTTATGACCCCAAAACAATAGGGCACTTCCTCCTTGGGTCATGGGCAACAGTTGTATCAAGTTTCAAGGGTTTAGTTTTATTGGCTCATGAGTAAGGGTCTGGAAACGGTTTTTGGGCAAAGTTAAATTGTGACCTTGACCTTTGACCTTCATGACCCCAAAACAATGGGGCATTTCCTTTGGTCATGAGCAATAATAATTTACAGTTCCATGATTCTAGATTAATTGATTTTTGAGTAAGAGTCCGGAAAGGTAAAATCAACAGACTGATGGATGGACAGTCAAACAGAGAGACGTGGTGAAACAAACATTAGCCCCTCTACTTTGTAGATTGGGGGGTATAATTATCCCCAGTGGATAAGAGATGCTTAAATGAAATTTTCATGAAAACACAGGACTATTCAAAACAGTAGGCCGTGACAACAGCTCACTAGATTTAGTCTAGGAAACTTCGATTTTTTTTTCATACGGGGTTTAATGGCGCTTTCAACAGCATTACATTCAGTTTTAATGTTCCAGGGGCCCGTTTTACTAAACTTCTTGTGGAAAAATTAATCATAAGTCAAAATCACAAATTGTACCTTGTGTTTTCATTCATTGTTATATTCTGACAATTCCAATGAGATGATGCATGGCAGAATTCCATATTTTGTTACTACTGTAGAAGCAACTTTAACTTTTGACTTATAAAAATGATTGTAAGATGTTTAGTAAAACAGGCCCTGGTCAATAAGTTCTTGAAATGAGAAGTCTGCATATGAATAAATGGATTTAGTCTAGGAAACATGGAGAAACAAATATACCATCTCCCGCTCCATTATAGATTGGGAGGGATATAAACTATATGTTTCTCTGTACATTTTTCTTTAACTATGATATTGTGGCCATTAAATACTGTTGGAAAATCACATTCGCCTTAAATCATAAATATGAGCAATCTAGAATAAGTGAAATAGGTCTATTGATTATTATTGATACACCTGGATGTGATTACACTACTGAAATAACTATACAAACAAGCTGTGAGTGTATAGCAATGCTATTTTGTAACCATGACCAAGTGCGTATGCAGACAAATTCTTCACATGGCACTAGCTTGCATAAGGGTAACAACTGTGCAAAGTTATATGGAATCCTGTCAATAATGTTGAAGATATGCTTTGGACAAGACTAATTTTATCCTTTCACCTTGAGTCCTTACTTTTAGAATATCCAAACAAACTTTTTGTATGACTCAAGACCTTATAAATGAAATCAACCAGGCCTTGATATTGTGAAATCTATTCAAAAATGTAAAAGTATTGCTTAGGACAAGACTAATTTTATCTTGTGACCTTGAGCAGTGACTTCGATCTTGAGTCTATCCATTCAAACTCCTCACATGAGGCAAGACTCATCAAGAGGAACAATTGCTCCCACTTATTTTAAAATACATTCATAAATGTAGGAGATATGCTCTGGACAGGACCAATTTTAACATTTGAACTTGAGACGTGACCTTGACCTTGGGCATATCCAAACAAGCTCTTTACATGATGAGGGGTCAGCACAACACTATTGTAAGCGCCTATACATTTATAGGCACTTACAATAGTGTTGCACTGACCCCTCGAATTGAGTACTCATCATGAGGAACAACTGTGCCAAGATATTTAGAAATCCATACATATTTATAGGTGATCTGCTGCAGATATGACCGATTTTTTCCAAATTTTCATGTTTCACCTTAAGAAAAGACCTTGACCTCAGTTGAATTCAAACAAACTCTTATCATTACACTTGTAATGTGATCAAGAACAACAAATGTGCAAAAGTATTTTTTTCTTATCCACTGATAAATTTACATGAAATGCTCAAACTAGAAGTAAGTTACTTTATCTTGGGTGTATCTGGGCAAACTCTTCACATTACACAAGTACTTATCCAGGGAATCAACTGAGCCAATTTTTTTTATGAACATAGGTAACTCTATATGCCCATCAAAATTTTATGACATATAAAGTCACTTTGGTATAAAAAGGTCATATAAAAGTTAGTTGCATTACCTGTCTGATCTTCTGGTAGAAAATCTGCATATTTCATGGAGGAAGGCAATTTGACCTGCACAATGACATACAAAACATTGGTTCAATGTCTATGTAAAATATATGGAAACTAGCATGGCACTTGGTTAAGATCATACTTGGGTTTCATTTTGAAGTGCAAATGAACATTCTGGATAATACCTATTTTCCATTTAATAACACTTTTTCATGCCTTTCAAAAAAAAGGTTTCAGAAAATATTGTAGAAAATGAATAGATTGCTTTCAATAAGAAATTTGTTCATGGCTTAAAAGTTTTTCACCAAGAAAAACAAAGAATTTCATGATTTTACCAATCTAAAATTTCACAATTTTGAAATTGTACTCTATTACATTACCAAATTTGGTCTTTTTTCTTTTCTTTATCTCTGCCCAAGTATAAGTAATTCAGCAACAAATTGCAACAATAGTTTCTTTTGATAGCAAATGCTGATTGTTACAAATAGTGATTAGCATTGTGATGAAGAGGTTTAAGCACTATGTCTTTGTGTTTTATATAACTTCAAGATACATGTAGTTGCTTTCCACAATGAGTCATATATCAACATGGAGGGATCAAGGCAAAACTATTGTAAGTGCCTATGTATCCATAGGCGCTTACAATAATTATGCACTGACCCCTTGAGTTGTAAATGAGAATAAAGAATTAAATTCAGCTATAAAGCCACCAATTTGATCAAACTTTCAATCTCGGGTATGCAATACATTAAAGTTGTTAGCCCTTCTTATGCTTTTTGTGATACATTACTACAATACACAAAGCTATGGCAGACAGCATGGACCAAGATCAGCTTGCACACTTATACAGCCTGATCTAAGCCAACACTGACAGCTTTCTACTTAACTTTGTATGAAAAACTTGCTCCAGATTGGAAGAAATGTCACGAAAATGGGCAATTTTTTCAGCAAATTTTAATATTAGCAGGATAATGTTTTTTAGACAATAATATTTACCTGTATCATGGAGAGTTGTGTTGATCATTGACATGTACGGCAACATTTCAGTCTGTAATACTGTAGGAGGCATACCTAGAGCTGAAACAAGATATAAATCTTCTACATTGACATGTACAACATTAACATGTGTAAACATTGACATGTATGGCAACATTTCTGTCTGTAATACTGTAGGAGGCATACCTAGAGCTAAAACAAGATATAAATCTTCTACATTGACATGTATGACATTGACATGTGTAAACATTGACATGTATGGCAACATTTCAGTCTGTAAAACTGTAGGAGGCATACCTAGAGCTGAAACAAGATATAAATCTTCTACATTGACATGTACGACATTAACATGTTTAAACATTGACATGTATGGCAACATTTCAGTCTGTAAAACTGTAGGAGGCATACCTAGAGCTGAAACAAGATATAAATCTTCTACATTGACATGTATGACATTGACATGTACAACATTGACATGTATGGCAACATTTCAGTCTGTAATACTGTAGGAGGCATGCCTAGAGCTGAAACAAGATGTAAATTTTCAACACAAATATCTCCCCTCTAATTGCCAATTTCAAAATGTATCAAACTTGACTTTGACATGTACAGCAACATTTCTGTCTGTAATACTGTAGGATGCATTGTAACCCTAGAGCTGAAACAATATGTAAATGTTCAACACAAATATCCCCCGCTAATTGCCAATTTCAAAGTGTATTAAACTTGACTTTGACATGTACGTCATTATTTCAGTCTGTAATACTGTAGGAGGCATACCTAGAGCTGATACAAAATATAAATGTTCTACATTGACATGTACAACATTGACATGTACATCATTGACATGTATGGCAACATTTCAGTCTGTAATACTGTAGGAGGCATACCTAGAGCTGAAACAAGATATAAATCTTCTACATTGACATGAACGACATTGACATGTACAACATTGACATGAATCGCAACATTTCAGTCTGTAATATTGTAGGAGGCATACCTAGAGCTGAAACAAGATGTAAATTTTCAACACAAATATCTCCCCGCTAATTGCCAATTTCAAAATGTATCAAACTTGACTTTGACATGTACAGCAACATTTCTGTCTATAATACTGTAGGAGGCATTGTAACCCAAGAGCTGAAACAATATGTAAATGTTCAACACAAATATCCCCCGCAAATTGCCAATTTTAAAGTGTATTAAACTTGACTTTGACATGTACGTCAATATTTCAGTCTGTAATACTGTAGGAGGCATACCTAGAGCTGATACAAAATATAAATGTTCTACATTGACATGTACGACATTGACATGTGTAAACATTGACATGTATGGCAACATTTCTGTCTGTTATACTGTAGGAGGCATACCTAAAGCTAAAACAAGATATAAATCTTCAACATTGACATGTATGACATTGACATGTGTAAACATTGACATGTATGGCAACATTTCAGTCTGTAATACTAATATGTTAGGAGGCAAACCTAGAGCTGAAACAAGATATAAATCTTCTACATTGACATGTACGACATTGACATGTTTAAACATTGACATGTATGGCAACATTTCAGTCTGTAATACTGTAGGAGGCATACCTAGAGCTGAAAGAAGATATAAATCTTCTACATTGACATGTACAACATTGACATGAACAACATTGACAAGTATGGCAACATTTCAGTCTGTAATACTGTAGGAGGCATACCTAGAGCTGAAACAAGATGTAAATTTTCAACACAAATATCTCCCCGCTAATTGCCAATTTCAAAATGTATCAAACTTGACTTTGACATGTACAGCAACATTTCTGTCTATAATACTGTAGGAGGCATTGTAACCCAAGAGCTGAAACAATATGTAAATGTTCAACACAAATATCCCCTGCTAATTGCCAATTTCAAAGAATATCAAACTTGACTTTGACATGTACAACAATATTTCAGTCTGTAATACTGTAGGAGGCATACCTAGAGCTGAAACAAAATATAAATGTTCTACATTGACATGTACGACATTGACATGTACAACATTGACATGTATGGCAACATTTCTGTCTGTGATACTGTAGGAGGCATACCTACAGCTGAAACAAGTATAAATGTACAACATTGACATGTACGACATTGACGTGTACAACATTGACATGTATGGCAACATTTCAGTCTGTAATACTGTAGGAGGCATACCTACAGTTGAAACAAAATATAAATGTTCTACTCAAATATCCTCGCCAATAAGCCTTTGCATATTTGATTAGTCAAGAGTATGTAGTTTCAGGCATCAGTGTAAGTGTCTATAAACTCATCCACAATTAAAATGGTTTTGCACAGACCCATTGGTATGCAATATGTTTAGCATGGAAAGGACAAAAACTTTGATAAATAGCCATATTCTACCTTTAATTTGATCTTTATCTACATTAAATGAAGGCATTCTTTGTCAGTTTAACCCTTCTTCTGCTGTTCATGATTCTCCCACAGTACCAAAAGCTTTGGCAGGCAATATGCACTAAGACTAGTCTGCAGGGGTCAACACTTACACCAGTCCCCAGTCCTGAGGCCTGTTATTTTTAGGGAGAACTGGAACTTCTATCTATAATGCAGGTCCTTCTGGTCTGTGAATTTTATATGTAAGTGATTACAATTCATGAAAACTGTGAAAGTCAAATTCTAAATTGTGAGCATTTACCCAAAAAGATGTAGGGAAACTCTGTGGGAAAGAAGAAATTGCTTTTAACAAGCAGTTTCTTATTTTTTATCACAGTTTTTCTTATATTTGAAATCGCATTATGTTCAATGCTTCATTTATTACTGGAGGAATTACATTGAGTTTAAATTATGTGAGGGCTAAGAAAGATCTGGTGGACCTTTACTCAGAGAATAGGAATGGTATGGTGAAGGTTTGAACCTGAGGGCCTTGGCAAGTTAGTCAGAATCAAACTCACAGAAAAGCAACCAGGTCTTAGTTTGTACTGCCAGCTTTCAAATTGAAATTTGTGTGAAAATATGAGCCAGACTGGCAAACTGTCCCAAAAATGGCATTAAGTTCTTGCCATATTTCAAATCCAACATGATATGGTTGTAAGAATTACTTTAAGGATACTCACATCTAAATTTGTGTCTGGCAAGTTCACAATTTTGTCTGGACTGAAAAATAAAAGAACATTATTATTGTATTTACTTTAATTTTTATAGATATTTGAAAATATTTAGAAAAAAGACAAATATACAATATTCTGCCAATGAAAATTCATTTATATTTCTCAAACTTATTACTATTTGGTATGAGCACTGTAATATGTATGGTTAACCAACCAGCTTACATTATAAAGATTACCTACTCATCAAAATAATACATCACTCAAAAATAGTTGATGTAGTTCAACCAGATTAACCATATTAACCAAAGAAGAAATCACATCACAAAACACAGTTTTGATGTTGTTAAAACTCACTTTAGACAGACAAAACTTAGAGTTTTGAAAGTTTTTTATTACTGTGGTTTTTGCAAACAAAAATTAATATTATTTAACACTTATGGTCTAACCCATTTTCACATTATCCCACTTTTTGAGGAAAAAAACGTCAGAAAAATATTGTGGACAGTAAAGAAATTGCAAAATTTCATTGCCAATAATGATTTCTTCCTAAAATAAAAACAATTTTAAAGTTTCATCAATTGTAAATTAGCATCTATGGCTTCTTTAAAATTGGACTAGTCTTGATTTGTTTTAATGGAGATTCACCATGCTTTCAACAATCTTTCAATTTTATCACAGAAACACCCAAGAATGGATTCCTAGCATTTTTCATACTAGTACTACCTTAACTAGCCTCTTGCTGCTATCCCAACTAGGTCTTTTTTATCAACTCATTTGTGGAAGACAATTAGTGGGAAAGAACAAGTGCTGCTGGTAGAAATCAAACCTTGGTCCTTTTGAATGATAGTTTGATAGCTACCAACTGTGCAATGACAGCGGCTGGACCAGTCCATGAACCAAGAGACAATATGAAATATAAATCTAGCAAACAATTATTTCAATCAGTTCAAGTATTAAACAAACAGACAGTAAACACTTACAGTTTTGGAAGCTGTATACCACTGTGGTTTGTGTAAAGGTTTCCAGCCTAAACCACTACCACCAGAGTTATGGTGAGCCCTTGAGGAGTTAGAAAACATGATTCCTCTAGCTGCTACGGATGCTGCATATTGCTGTAACACAGATCTGGACTGAAAGGAAATATAGAAAGTTTTTCTATGATATTGCTATGATATATCTAGCGTCCAAAACAAAAGTTTTGCAATAAACCCTCCAAAAATGTGACATTTCATTGTTCATGACTGTGGTTTTTGAAAAGGTTTCTAGTCTAAACTACTCCCTCCAGAGTTATGGTGAGCCCTTGAGGAGTTAGAAAACATGATTCCTCATGCTGCTATGGATGCTGCATATTGCTGTAACACAGATCTGGACTGAAAGGAAATATAGAAAGTTCTTCTATGATATTGTTATGATATATCTAGCGTCCCAAACAAAAGTTTTGCAATAAACCCTCCAAAAATGTGACATTTCATTGTTCATGACTGTGGTTTTTGAAAAGGTTTCTATTCTAAACTACTCCCTCCAGAGTTATGGTGAGCCCTTGAGGAGTTAGAAAACATGATTCCTCATGCTGCTATGGATGCTGCATATTGCTGTAACACAGATCTGGGTATATCTAATGAAATTGTTTAAATATCCTCATATGCTATATTGTGAAATGACATTTTCATATTTGATCTATAACATGGCCTTAATTATTGTGACAATAAAATAATCAAAATTTTCAATATTCGTTCATTAATAAATTTCTGCAATACAAATAGATGGTGTATAAAAAGGCATCATTTTTATGATAACAATAAGACTTCTTTTTAAGCTTGAACTTGTTTACGAAGTGATTGCACTAGTATTATAACATCCATGTAATATCAAAAATATTCAATGGGGTTAATTCACTACAACACCATTTGTAATATTGTAAATAAGATGATCCACTATCAAGTTTAAAAGGGACGCAGATTTTGTGAGTCTAAGACTCTCAAATAAGTATCCAGGAACCTCAAAACTGATCAATGTGAATTCCAAAGACCATCTGGGGATCAGCTTCATGAAAGAATTGAAAACTGTTTCCAACAGTCTTCAATTTTTTCATGAAGTTGAGCCCCAAATAGGCAATAAATAACCAATACTTTCTTCAACTTACTCCAGGGAATAGCTCTTTATTCATATAAAAACAAGTTAAGTGCTTAGAAGAAATAGCCTACATCTCAAGCAAGGATTCACAAACTTTAAGAAAGGATCACTAAAATTCCAACCATTGAGTCATTTGGACCCTGCTTTGTTGAAGTCGGACTAAATTCCTGCTGCTATTCTTCTGGGGCCCGTTTTACAAAACTACTTATAAAAAAAATAACGTAAGTCAAAATCACAACTCTTACCTAAAGCATTGATAGATTCTGCCTTGCAATATATCTTTGGAATCATCTTTAGAAGATGATTTCAATGGGATTATGCATGGCAGAATTCCATATTTAGTAACTATTGTAGAAGCAACTTTAATTTTTGACTAACACAAAATATTATCGTAAGATGTTTAGTAAAACAGGCCCCTTGACCTATGTTGGAAATGTCATAAGCAGTCTCTATTATACTACTGTTTTATCTCATCAGTTTTTCAATTATAGGATTTTGACAAAGGAAAATACTTACAGCCCAATCTATAGTTAAATAATCTGCGTCACTGAGGTATTCACTTGAGGTCACAACATCTTCAATGGAGGAGAAAAACTCCAGGTAGTTCTGATGCAGATAGGCACCAAAATAGTCACCAGACAGGTGGGATTTCTCTATCACATCCTAGATACACACATAACTTGGTTATAAACTACAGTAGTCCATCCGTTATAGAGATTTATCAATGGCACAGCTCAACAACAGTTGTAACTGCCTATTAACATATAGGCAGTTACAACTGTTTTGTGCAAATGCATCAATATGGTATGACATTAAGTCAAATACTAAACTGACCATCCCAGGTAGAGGGGGTGTGTTGGTGTACAAACCAAATTCTGCAGCCTGAATACTTCATTTTCATGCAGAAATTCAATTAAAACCGTGTATCATTTGAAAAAACAAACTTCTTTTTTGTATGTTCAAACCCCATTTAAAGAATTCTGGATCCACTGCAAAGAACCCCATGTAAAACGGACTCCCTTTTTTGTATGTTCAAACCCCCTCTATAGAATTCTGGATCCACTGCAAATACCCCATGTAAAACAAACTCCCTTTTTGGTATCTTCAAACCCACTTTATAGAATTCTGGATCCAGTGCAAATACCCCATGTAAAACAAACTCCCTTTTTGGTATCTTCAAACCCACTTTATAGAATTCTGGATCCACTGCAAAAACCCCATGTAAAACAAACTCCCTTTTTGGTATCTTCAAACCCACTTTATAGAATTCTGGATCCACTGCAAATACCCCATGTAAAACAAACTCCCTTTTTGGTATCTTCAAACCCACTTTATAGAATTCTGGATCCACTGCAAATACCCCATGTAAAACAAACTCCCTTTTTTGTATCTTCAAACCCCTTTTATAGAATTCTAGACACACTGAAAGAATCCCATGTAAAACAAACTCCCTTTTTGTATTTTCAAAACCCCCTTTATAGAATTCTGGATCCACTGCAAAGACCCCCATGTAAAACAAACTCCTTTTTTTGTATCTCCAGATCCCAACTTTTGAATTCTGGATCCACTGCAGAGAACCAACTTCATCCTGTTTATCTGACAGTCTAATAAGTGATTCATTGTCTCAGTGCAATAAGGGTGTAAGTTTCTTTACAAAGAAAGGAACTTACACCATTAAAGCACAGAAACATCCAATTGTTCTGCTTCTAATAGTCATAAGGGAATACTCTTATCACAGTGTGGTTGTCAAAGCAAATCATATTTTTGAGTTTCACTAAAAATGTTAAATTTTGTATGTTTGAATGGGGTTTTAAGCTGCTTTCAACAATCTTTCAGTTAAACCACGGCAGATGGAGCACCTAACAATGGATTTCTGGTATTTCTCACACCAGTACTACCATAACATCCTGTCCTAGCCTCCAGCTGCTATCCCACATAGGATTACGATTATTGAGAAATTGGTGGGAGATAAATAGTCGGAAATAATGAATGCCGCTGTCAGGGATTGAACCCGGGACCTCTAGATTGACAGACTGACACGCTACTAACTGCGCTGTGATGGCAGCTCCTAACATGTTTTTTAATGGCACAAAATCCCTCAAATAATTACCTCTGGGTTGACTAATAAAAGATCCCTGTAACAGTGGGACAGATGTGATGGCAAGGTTACTGTGGATTCTGGACTAGGTTCATCTCCTTAAATACAACATTTAACCAATTACAACATTTGATCAGATGCACTGGCAAATTAATTATTACTCCTAGGAGCTATACAAAACTGGGACAGTAATTTTTTTATGAGTATCTATTATCTGAAGCAAAATATCTTTCAAACTGATGGATTAGGGGGGTTTTATCTCTTTAATTTTGAGGTTAATATCTTCATAACAATCATTTAAATAATTGTTTAGGTGATATTAACTACAAATTCAAGAAAAGGCTTTAAATTTATGAAAAAAATGAGGTAATTTCAATGAACTGGATTAGGATATTAAAACTACAGACAGAGCTGCTTTACGGTGGTAAGCTTTTATTTAAAGAAATTCAATGAACTAGAGAAAAATTCTCAAATGTGTGGAAAAAGAAGAAATTGCTTGTCATAAGCCCTGGCCTTCAAAGATGTAGATGTGTCCTTTATCTCCCTATTGCTGTTCATAAACACTTTGTGCACAAAGATTTAGCAGACATTATAATCTACATTCAGCCTACTAAGAGATGCTGTTAAGCTGTACTTAAAAGGTTTAAGTTGTCCATCTATGAAAATATTTCCAACCAAATCACAGAAAAATGTCAGAGTTAATCATTCATCTCTTTGTACTAGAAAATGAGTATTTCATTTAGCCTATTGATTCAATTGAAACTAACAACAAATTGTTGGAAGGCAACCTAAACGACGTAACTACAGCTTATTTAAGCTGTAGCTACAATATTTAAGTTACCTTTATTTTCTAAAATATTTCAAACAAAATGGCAAAACAAGAGGGCCGTTGGCCCTGGGTCGCTCACCTGAGAAAAAAGCTTCATTACCTAGGTATATCCATGCAACCACAGAAAAAGAGATTTTCACTTATTCAATCAGATAACATTTGAAATAATCATTCTCCCTCACCTCTGCTCCTCCCCTGGACATTATTTATTTAAGTTTTTTCCATAAAAGGTCTGTGATCAGCTAATCTATGCCAGATATACAAGCTGAGTCTGAGACTTTTAAAGTTTTCTTTAATGAGTTGATCAATCCATGTCAAATATAAAGGCTGTAGGGATTCAAAATTCTCAACAAAGCACTCCCCCCTCCCCCAAGATGCTCTGCACCTGGTGAATCTACAGTCATGATTTTAGCTAATTCAATATATGTCCATATGCTGATCATCCATACCAATTTTCAAGTCTGTAGGACTCCTGGCTCATTAGAAGAAGTTTAAAGATTTCAAAAATGATCCAAAGTACTACCCCCTCCCCAAGACAATCAGCACCTGGTGACCCTACAGTCATGATTACAGCTATTATTAATGTCAATATATTGATCACCCATAACAATTTTCAAGTCTGTAGGGTTCCTGATCCAGGAGAAGAATAAGGTTAAAGATTTCAAAATTGATCCAAAGTACTATCCCCTGCCCCCTAATGCTCCTCATCTGGTGGCCCTACATTCATGATTTTAGCTATTTTATTTTAGATCCATATGCTTATCATCCATGCCAATATTTAAGTCTGTAGGGCTCCTGGTTCATTAGAAGATGAAGATTAAAGTTACAAAATTTTCACAAAAGTACTCCCCCCTCCCCCCTGGTGCTCCGCACCTGGTGGCTTTACAGTCATGATTTTAGCTATTTACATTAAGGTCTATGAGCTGATCCTCCATGCCAATTTTCAAGTCTGTAGGGCTTGTGGTTCAGAAGAAGAAGAAGAAGGTTAAAGATTAAAAAATATTCACAAAAGTAGTACCCTCTCCCCCCTGGTGCTACGCACCTGGAAAATCTACAGTCATGATTTTAGGTATTTTTATAAAGGTCCATATGCTGATCATCCATGCCAATATTCAAATCTGTAGGTCTCCTGGTTTAGAAGAAGAAAAAGGTTAAAGATTACAAAATTTTCATCAAAGTACTACCCCCTCCCCCCTGGTGCTCCGCACCTGGTGGCCCTTCAGATATAATTTTAGCTACTTTTATTAAGGTCTATGAGGTGATGATACATGCAAAATTTAAAGGCTGTAGGCCTTCATGATCAGAAGAAGAAGAAGGTTAAAGATTACAAAATTTACCCAAGTACTACCCCCTCCCCCCTGATGCTCCGCACCTGGTGGCCCAACAGATATGATTTTAGCTACTTTTATTAAGGTCTATGAGCTGATCATCCATACCAAATTTCAAGGCTGTAGGGCTGCTGGTTCAGAAAAAGAAGAATTTTAAAGATTTTCTTAAATTTTTAACTTTGGTTGCCATAGCAACCAGAGTTTTTCACCAATTTCAATTCTTTTAGCAATTCTTAAAGGGGACCACCTAAGGAACATTTCTGCCAAGTTTGGTTAAAATTGGCCCAGTAGTTTAGGAGGAGATGTCGTTTAAAGAAATTGTTGACGGACGACGGACGACGCACGACGGACGACGCACGGACGCCGGACAAAAGGTGATCACAATAGCTCACTTGAGCACGTTGTGCTCAGGTGAGCTAAAAATGTAGGAGTTCAACAGTCATCTAATTATAAACAAGTGTTTTGATTGGTCAATCAATTGTTTTATTGACAGCAGCAATCTGTCAATCATGTTTCCAACTCACTTTTACAGTAAAGAATCTTCCCTAGAGCTCTAAAGAGGAACAATGATGTATCTCGTCCACCAATGGCTGCTAGTTCAGCATCTGTTTCAAAACTTTTGGTCTTGCTCAATGAGCTCTTTTTGTTGGATTTGTCTCGAGGTTTCTTTGTTGATTTGGACTTTCCTCCCTTGTTTATGCAGGTTAGGGCCATATCTCCAGTGTCTGAAATGAATGCATTAAATGAGGATTAGTAAAGAAATTCATACAATTTGATTCAGAACTTTACGACAGATTTACTATCAAAACAAAATCATAGCTCTCTAACAAGGAAAACTGGAAATGTTTCAAAACACTATTTCCAATTTACAGAAAAATATGACAATTAAGAGCTTGTCATGGCATTCTTAACAATGTTCAACAAAATGCAGTCAAAGTAATGACAATAGATAAATTTTTGTTCCACAACGGCTAGACCAAACACATTAGTGACCCATCACATGAAAAGGGACCATTTGGGAATTTTGTAAAATGAATAATTGGAAAAGAGATTGATTCTAGAAAAGGCCAATCAGAGATTGCATTTCAAATTTATTTAACAGGAATGTATATTGTAATTGCACAGTCTGACAACGGTTGACACTTTACAAACTTCCAAGATAGTTCCTTTTCATGTTACAAATAAAAAAAATTTAGCTGTCTTAAAAGGTTATGATGGTAAAAGAATGCCCTTCCCTTTGAGAGCCAAACTGTAGAGCGTATATACTCCCCCCCTCCCCTCCTTTGATATCACCAGAACTTGCCAATACTATTGATTCTATCACAGTTTTAAATTGTACAGTGAACTAACGGCTACGTGCTATAGATTCTTCTAGAAATATTTTATGGTGAATTAAGGCTACTGTACCTTTGAGACAAGCAAACTGTAGAGCATTAATAGCACCTCTGATATCCCCAGAACTAGCCATTGCTATTGATTCTATCACAGTTTTAGATGGTACAGTGAACTTATGGCTGCCTTTCAATGATTCCTCTGTGGCTATCCTGGTCAGGATTTTAGACATACTAGTCATTGCAACTGGGTTGAAGCTGGAAAAAATACAAAACATGCATTTTGAAAGTTACATGTACAATGATAGCTGGCTGTAATCTCTAAGTTTTTATATCCAAGAATAGATATTCTTCTTAAAAAAAAAATTGAGAGAGAATTTCAACTGGTATGAGTTCTGAGTCCTTCAACTAAGTATATTAAGATGATTCAGCAAATTTCTAAAAGTTTAGTCAGTAAATATTTTTAATAGCTTTAAGTTCCAATTCCCAGATTTTCAGACATCCATTCATTTACAATATCATGAATTCAAACAATGTGATTTGGTTTTTAGTTTCATACCTCCATGGATTGGATAAATGTCATAATGGTCTCTTCAGAAACTCTCTAAAAGATTACTAAACGGTCTCAAATAATGTTTGCAAGAAAGAACAATATCAAATAGCTATATTAAATGTTCTGCTATTAAAATTTGAAGTCTGAAAAATCTATACCACTAGAAAGTGTATAATAGGTTACCTAATATTATCTATATGAAGTTCATCCTGAAGAGTTTTAGGAAACAGTCGTCTCTCGGTGGACTCCCCACTTGTACTGTCGCTCACAATAAATATAAGAGGGCTGCTACCAACTTGAACATACTTCCTGTACACAAGATAAAATATGGTATAGATAATTAAGGTAGTGGAACCGTAATAGTTTTGCAACGTCTCAAAAGTAATAACTTTAACGATGTTAACTGAGGTTTCCTAATGATTTTCATTAGGAAACCTCAGTTAATATTGTGAAAGAATATGTGGTCCGAAATGTTGCGGAACTATTACGGGTCCACTACCTTAAACCTGTGCATGAAATTTCCAACAATTTCAAAAAAACTGTAAGCAAAGTCTCTGGCCAGTCTGTGCATCCGCTGTCTCTCAAGAATCTTTACTTTGCGCATAATAGGTAGACAAGGTCTCAAAGTATCTTAAGACATACGGACAATCTTCAAACTGCAGTATGTGACTGTTTAGGCTGCTCAATGTTTGGAACTCAAGCACATGTCAAATTGAGAAAATGTCACACACAGGCTCAATTATTACATTATTCAAAGTTCAACATCAGATGATAGCAGAGGTGCGTTTCTTAGATTAAGATTCTTAAGAATCTCATTAAGATTTTTAAAATGTAGCATTTTTTAGAATAAGATTTTTAAGTGGCTTAATAAGAATCTTAAGATATCTTATTGAGGAAACGAAGATGGTTTTGCATTGGCTTAAAACAAGTAGCCTTGACGACGTCAAATATTTTCACTCAAAACATTGAAAATTGTTTCTTTTGACTTCTTAATAATCTTATTTAGCGGAAATTTTCATCTTAATGTAAAAAACACACCTCTGATGTCACTTGTGAAAGCAGAGCATAATGGTGTGTAACTTTCAAGTGCAAGGAGTTGATTTTTATTGAAAGAATCCTTTGAATCAAAGGCTTGTGTATAAAGTTACTCTGCAAATCATGCATCAACTCACTTAAAGTGTTAAATGGGGTAATCAAAACAAAGCAATAATATTTGGTGGTAGAATTGCCTCTTATCCAAAACAAAAGTTTGTACTCCTATATAGACTATCTTGGAAAATTTAAGATATCTTCAAAAACAACAGAGCAAGGACCAAGAGTAAGTGTAAAGTTTGTCACAGCAACACAACAACAATGCTAACATCAACAAGAGGACCATGATGGTCCTAGATCGCCCACCTGAGTCTCTTTGACCCCTGGGACATCACATTAATTAAATAGGCAGATGTCAACATGGAGATAATTTATACATAAGATCAATGCCATGGAATGTTTTCTGCCAAAAGCAAGAAGGATATGCCTTTTCACTTTTTGATTCTATGTAAAAAGGGATGCACCTGGATGGAGCCCAAACACGATTCTAGGGTCTTGATATGAACAAACTTGGTAGAGGTCCACTTGATGATAATACATACCAAATATGAAAGCTGTCTGCCTTCTGGTTACAGAGAATAAGATTTTTGAAGATTTTCCTTTTTAACCCTTTGTGCAAAAAGAGCTTAAAGGGATGTGCCCGTGCAAACCCCATATATGACCCCAGGGTCTTGATATGTTCAAACTTGGTAGAGGCCCACTATGTTATGCTACATACCAAATATGAAAGCTGTCTGCCTTCTGGTTTCAGAGAAGAAGAGTTTTGAAGATTTTCCTATTTTCACCCTTTTTGTTAAGGGTAAATGGAGAGTTAAGGGAGGATTTCATTTATTTGAACAACTTTGGTAGAGCTTGACCCAAGGAATGTCCCTGCCAAGTTTCATCAAGATTGGCCCACTGGTTTATGAGGAAAAAATGTTTAAAGAAATTGTAGACGATGAACAACGATTGACAAAGGACATTGGACCATCACAATAGCTCACCTTGAGCACTTTGTGCTCTGGTGAGCTAAAAACTTGATGTAAGATAAATGATTTTTTTTGTTTGAATGGGCTTTTAAGCCGCTTTCACCAATCTCTCAGTTATATTACAGGGGTTGGAGCAACAATGGATTCCTGGTATACCTCACACTAGTACTACCATAACATCTTTTCCTAGCCTCCAGCTGTTATCCCACATAGGTTATGATTATCAATCCATTGGAGGGAGAAGGGATAGTTGGAAAGGATGAGTGCTGCCATCGGGGATCAAATCTTGGACCTCTAGATTGACAGTCTTACACACTACTTACTGCGCTAAGATGGTGGCTGATAGATAAAATGAGATTAACATCGACATTTAAAAGCACAGACCCCAAAACCTTAAGAGAGAACCTTATGAGATCCAGTCCTTAGGATCCAACTTGTTAATGTAATGCTTAAACCCTTCAAGCATGGATCAGGAAAGATCTTACCTTAGAATGTCATGGAAAGGTGCAGCATCTCTGTAAAATGTGTTTGGAAAATCCTACAAGGAAATTAAGAACAACTTTGTATCTACATTATACATCAACTATATACATCATTTTTGTCTGACTGTTACTCTACATTGATCTTCAATAGCCATTTTATCAAATTTCAGTCTTGCAAATCTAAGATTAGCAAAAAGTCTCAGATACCAGAATAAATTATTAGCAAAATATGGTGTTAAAGGTATAAAATAAAAGAAAGATAATCGCTGGTGTGCTTCCCAAAAAATTTTAACTCTTATTTTGAAAAGGTTATAGTTACAATGTTTAAGTCATCAAGCAAGGAGCAAGACATGTTTATTAAACATCATTACCTCCACAACTGTCATTTTTCAGAATCAGTTGTTCGATACAATGTGGTAATCATCAGCAAAATGAAATTAAATTCGGTAATTGACAGTACAACAAAATTCAATGTGAAGTTAAGTTTTCAACATAGCTGACCTTGGAAAAAAGTGACCTTGACTTTGACTAATGACCTTTAAATTGGTACCAACAGAAAGCTCTTGTCACAAACAATACTCATGTGAAATATAAAGTCTGTATCACTTACCCTTCAAAAGTCATGACCAATGTAAAGGTTTATGAGCTGGACAAACAGACAAAATGACAAACAGACAGAATAAAAATATGCCTCCAATTTAATGATGCTTGGGCATAAAAGGTATGACATTGATAGTGGTAAATGATAGTGCACAAAATTTCATTCTAATTAAAATAAATAATCGAATTTTCCAATCAATTTCAATTTAAGGTAGTGGACTTGTAATAGTTCCGCAACATTTCGGAACTAATGATCATTCACAATGTTAACTGAGGTTTCCTTGTGAAATCATTAGGAAATCTTGGCTAACACTGTTAAAGTTCATTACTTCCAAATTATTGCCTAAATAATACAGGTCCACTACCTTAAAGCCGATGATCTACAATTATCTTTGTGAAAAAGGCAAACTTGAAGATTTATTTTTGACAACATTTCTAAACTTACTTCTACACAGACTAATTTCTTGGTAACAACATCTCCACCGAATATATCCAGTGTATTGTATTTACTAGCTCGCAGTAAAAACTCTCTAAATAAGGACAACTGTGAACTAGAGCTGGCAATATCCAGTCTGGATCCTGGAAAATATTATTGATTGATTAAATGGAGTTTAACACCGCTTTCAACATTTTTTCAGTTATATTGCGGGGGCTGGAGCACCAATCAATGGTTTCCTGGTATTTCTCTCACCAGTACTACCACTACATTCTTTCCCAGCCTCCAGCTGCTATCTCACATAGGTCTACGATTACAACCCATTGGTGAGAGACAAATAGTCAGAAAGAATGAGTGCTGCCGTCCGGGATCCAACCCAGAACCTCTAGATTGACAGTCCGACGCGCTACCAACTGCGCTATGACGGTGGCTACGGATCTTGGAAGAAATTCATGAAAATTAAAATAAGGGAAATTTTACTGCTTTTCTGTGCTACACAATACAATGCCATATCCTGAGTTTTGTTGGTCTTAAAATTCATGAGGGCTCAAATCTGAAATTGAGGATCTTGACTGTGGTAACGAAAAAAGGTCCCAAATATCCTATCATAGGTTCCAAAGGAAGCCATCCAGGGCACCTCTTAGTGTTTGAAATGCAAGAGTCATTGACTCCTAAACCATGAAATTCTTGGGTCAAAACTCATTTTAAAGGGGTAAAAACAACAAAAGGAACAAATCATGAGTATAATTTTGCAGTTTCCAGAGTAAATTCAGCTTTCATTGTATAGATTTGAAGAAGGCAATTAATTTGTAAAACTTAATTGATAGTAAGTTGTCAAAAAAGGATTACGAGTTGAAATGTGTAAAAATCACCTTAATATTGCATCTCATAATTGGGGATACCCCTTTGTGTGAATTTTCCCAGGTAAAATATATAGCAATTTTAAGTTCTGGACAAATGAATGTGTTCGAGAGTTCGACAGTCCTGGTGTACGGGTTTTCCGAGGTAGAACACAATGAACTATGAGCAAAATCTGCTGGGACTAAGATCCTTGTTCAAATTTTCCAGAGTGTTCCAGAGTACCCATGTTCAAGAAACTGAAGTTTGACTCTATTAACAGGTTTTCAGGGGTCAAAACCCTGATTTCAAGGTCAAACAAAGCCCTGCCATCATCTTCATTATTTCTTTGGCTTATATTTGGTGTGAGTACCGAGTACTGGTGTATTCTTCAGGAAGAGGCAGCAGGAAATTACAGGGGTGTGGAATTCACATGCCCCACTTGTCTGACCTTGGCTTTTAAACTGAGGGACAAGTTCATTTTTCTAGGCCACTTGTCAATGGAAAAGTTAATACCAGAGGGAATATTTCAAGGGTTGTAAATAGATCTAAGTCATAAATTGTCCCTATGTTAATATCAGAGGGTGAAAAAAATGTTTTTCATGACGAAAATTCTGGGTTCAAGCATTTTCTTCATTTAAAGCAATGCTTTCCTGAATTTTATCAATTCACTTTTTACTGCAGACAAGTCCATTTTGATCCTGGAAAAGTAGAAAATCATTGTTTAATTGTCCATGGACAAGCCAAGAAGATCTGTATTTCCATATTCCTGGGTATTAATTCCAGAACTTGCTTACAAAACAATGTAAGATGAAAAGATCAAAAAGATAATAAAAGTGAAACTCACTTGATCTCCAGTCTTCTTCAGATCTCTCAAAACTATCTGATTCCTGATTGGTCCATTCATGGAGTTCACAGCCTAGCTCTTTACTCAACACTTTAACAGTGGCAGTCTTCCCTGTACCAGCTGGGCCCGTCAAAAGTAAAATGGGTGGTAACTAGGGAAAAAATAAACATAGAGATTTTCTTATATGCTTTCCTATCGATTATTGAGATTTCTGTGTGGTAAACTTTTAATAATTTCAATGTCAAACCAGTGAAATAACCATAACCATAAGTTCACAGTTTTGATATATTTTTTTCTGTATTTGACATCATTTTAGAGGGGTCTTTATACAATTGATGTCATCATAATGCTATAAAATCCCATGTAGAAATTTTGAATATTTCTTCAAATTACCCTTTTATAGGTAAATGGAAAACCCTAACATAGGATAAAATCCTTTATCATTTGAAATTTAATTGCTTCTGAGAAGTGTTTTTTACAGATAACACTGAAATTATTAACCAACAAAACATGAAATAAATTTCTAGTTTTTACTCATTAAAGTAAATGAGCCAGTGCATGACATTACCAACAATTACACATGTGTGCAAAGCAAAGCTTCTGGCCAGCCTGTGCAGTCGCACAGTCTGACCAGAGTCTTCACTATGCAATATATAAGAGATAAGGTCTTCATCCCTCTTCTGGCAGTCAGCATATATCATTATTGTAATGTGTCATTGTCTACGCTGCTAAACATTTGTACCTTGCACTTTAGTGAAATTGTTGTAAATGTCACACACTGGCTCAAATAAGATTCAAAGCCCTAGGACGTGCCAGTTGTAAGTTGTTCAAAGATCTCAATCTATGTACGAGGGTTGTTCAAAAATTAACCGGATTTTGCCTCGCAAAATTTAATTTTTGAAGCATTTAAAATAAATTTGGTATCATTCGCTGTCGGAATTCAATCTACATATGGTCATGTAAAATTGATATATTTATCGAACATAGCCCGCGTGCATTTGTCATAGAAAATGTCATGGAAACGAGTACCCGGCGCAGCAGATGAAATAATCAATATATTTGGTCTTCGTTTGTAAATATTCTTTCTTTTTTTATTTGTTGAAACATTTGAACATTTATTGCGTTGCTGGAATAAGTAATGCAAATGCTTTGCCATAATTTGATGTAATTTAACCGTACAGTTTTTCGATGAGGATCATTTAAAATGTGGTGGGGTAAGTGTTTATACGACTTTTTAGACGACGTCAACTGAATGCTCGAAATTTTTATCTTTAATTATTCGATTCGTTTTCCACCAAAATAACAAAATACATAAATCAAACACTTGTCACGCTAAAAAGAAATGGTTCATTCTTCCAAATGCTCAATTTTAATCACTGAAGACGCTTCCGTGTCCTGTGAGATAAGAGGATGAACGAACGGAGAGAAACATGTCGAAGCAACTGTAGGGACGTCAGTTACCGAGTCTCTTGAAGATATAGGCAATTAACTAAGGGGTACCTTTCTGAGAACTTAGATGTCGTACCATTCGATTTTACCCTTATACAAACCATAGAAGCACAGCTTAATTACAGGAACACTGAATTTATCCTTCTACCATGAATAACGAGTCGTGACAAGCTAAATTACACAACACCAAATGTCTCAATTCTCGACAACGTCGCTAGCGTCATGTACTGTGCGCCGCCACCTAATACCCATGTGCCTTTGTTTGCGAGTGAAATTAATATACATCATTCAAATGTTTAAGGCTTTGGCAATTTTGATCATACAAAGTGTCCCATTGATATGAGTATACTTTTTTTCACATAGCGATAAATAAGTGAAGATTAATTGACCTCATCCGGATAAATATTGACATCCCTCGTATCTCATTTTTCAGCCTTGATTACATTTATGCAAATTTACGTAGTTGGTTGTAGTTGTGAATTAACAAAGTCAGTCATAAAATTCATGTAGTTGAGCATATATTGCGCAGTAAGTGTAAATTATTCGTAATAACACATGGTGAATGTAGTGTCTTAGATATTCTAACAAGAGCACCGCCTACGGGTGCCTACGCTCGGCTGTCGAGTGCTGGATGGTTGGAAAAAATCTAAGTTGAAAAAGGGGCATAATTTGCACAAAATGCATCTAGAGTTATCCCCCTTGATAGTATAGGTTGCTCTTTTGATGGTGAACATGTGTGCCAAGTTTCAAGTGATTGCCTTCAGTAGAACGAGAGATATAACAAAATGTCAAAGTTTTCGCACGACGACGACAACAACGACGACGACAACGACGATGACGACACGGAGGCTATAGCAATACCTCGGGTTTTCTCCGAAAACAGCCGAGCTAAAAATGTTCAAAAGCCTATTTATGATTTTGTACATAATTTTGTCCCTAATTTGACCATACTCTCACAGTAGTTCATCCCTGCTCTTCTGTAAATCAATTCTTGATTAGTCGTAGTAAAATGCTATAATATCTTAAATGTTAACCTCAGATACTATGTGGCACCAAGGTTGAACTAGTGCTTCACTACTGTTGCAGTATGTGTATCTGATTTTGTCCTCGGTAAGTAGGGCAAAGTAGGATTTGGTGAAAATGAACTTTCTATCGTAATCTGAATGTAGTTTAGTGTAGTTAGTTTTATGGAATCATACTGATTCGATATTAAAACATACCGTTTTCCCTATTGGGCCATATAAACCTTAGAATCACTGTCCATATTGATGCTGTGACCTTCTAGGGAAAGTGAAGGGTTTTACTGTGTTCAGAGTACAAATATTATTGGTAAACAGGCAACAAAATGGAGAAAATCAAATCATGAAGTGCATGTGAAATCAATGGTTTGAAACTCGTGTCTTTTTACAACAGATCAATTAAAGTACATGAAGATGATTGATAGACATGCTCACTTAGAAACCTTGTGTAAAATTTAACAAGGGTGTTTCTTGTTCATAGAGTAACCTACAAGAGATGACAGGGCTTGGGCAACAAATCAATCACAATTTTCCATTAACTATAGAATATAATTATTCTAACTAAACTTTTATTTTTACGCAGTTCTTTGTAGCTGTTCCTATTCACATGTACTTGTATCTACGCATTAGTGACATGGCTTATTTACAGTAAAATGAAGTATGACAGTCGACTGACAACGTAAATTGCCATAAATCATGAAATGTGACCATGGTTTTTATCTATGTATAATATGACTTATTTTCCAAATTCTTATCCACTCACTCCTTTTTTGTTAAGGTGAATCTTAATCCACTGTTCAACATCACTAATCTTCTTTTTATGGACAGCTAAATCAGCCTAAAGGGATAAACAAAAAGTTCAACAATGAATTAACCGACAATAAATCAAATCATTACCGAACAAAAAACCTTTACATTGGTCCAGATGAAAAAAGCTTGCAGGCAACATCTAATATAAAGTAAATTTTTACACTGAACAAGATTGGGTCTCTGAAACATAACAGCAATTCTTTTATGAATTTGACCTTGAAAGTTAACCTTGTCCTCCTCAAATGACCATGATCTTGTCATGGGCAGAATGTTCATCAATGATAGAGGCATCATATCAAGACTTGAATAGTGTTGAAGATAAAACAAAATGTTGAGTTGGCAGGTAAAAGTTTTTAATTTAACTTTTTGTCGCAAGATGTAACAATCTTAGCTTGAACTTAATATTTAGCCCTCAATAGATGCAAATGAAGCAGACATGACTTCAAAACAAATACAATTGTACCTCAAATGCTTTCAAAAGTCACAAGATATTATTTGGTTGGTAGGCTTAGTTTTGGTGTTAACCTTAATCACTTGACCTCTTTAAGTTGAAAATCAATCAGACAAAGTCAGGAAGAAAGAATTGCTGGTAATAAGTGGCTAAACGTGGTTGATGAAATTCAACAAAACTGTTTAGTTCCTCTGCAATTTTTACGAATAAAAAGTGTTAAAAAGCTATCTCAATTCTTTTTTAAGAGATGAAGAGAGAATTTGTTGATTTCATGGAGTTATGAAGCTAATAATATAATTACACTGTATGGAATCACAAAGCCGATTCATACATGAGCGTATTTGGTTTCTAGCTTCATACCTCCATGAAATCAACAAACACTATCTTTATTTCTTATAATCTAATATTAAGAAGCAAATATGTTAGTCAAATTCATCTAATATGAAGCAAAGTCCCAATGGCACTACTTTTTGCAGAAGCTTACAAAATAAGTGTGCACTCTAAATCATTTTCCTTGGCGAATAAAACCAATTATTCAGCCAATTAGAATAAACAAACATTGATGGACGCATTAAGAATAATTAAATTATTATTATATTAATTATCAACCCCTGTATCAGCTTATTATGATAGTTTCATGGTTTGTATTCCAAATCTAATTAACTATCAGTACCTGTGTTTTAGGTGCAAATTTATCTGACCACAAATTGGTTTCTGGCGTCTTGTTGGCTCTGCGAGATACTGGTTTGTTAACACTGAATCCCACATCATCATGGTCAGTCAACTTCCTCTTTAAGGGTAGAGAACGCTGTGCTTGAAGACTACATTTTACGGTTGGTTGTATAGTTATGGATCGTTTGGGTTCCAGTTTTGAAGACCCAAAATCAGCAAAATCGTCAAAAGATGAAGCTACCCACTGATTAACTTTCTGAAATAAATACATATGTGACTCATCAAGCAAAAAGGGACCATCTGGGAAGTATTAAAGTGTCAACCCTTTTCAGACTGTGAAGACTGATTTGGGTAGAAACTTTTTGCGCTTTGCTAATTTTCTAAATCTAAAATGATCAATCTACCTTTCTGTGAAAGACTTTTGAAAAGCAACCTCTGGTTGACCTATAATAGAACCAATCTCTTCTGTTGCAGGAAATCCAACCAATTGACACCAATATTGGAGATAGGGAATCTGATTCTCTTTCTATTTCACTATGAAAGCTAAGCCCTTTATTGATAAGCTAACAACAACATTGTTACAAGCAATTTAATTTCTTACTTTTCCACAATATTTCATACTTCACCCACTTTTCATTTGTACTAGCAAACCCTTTTAAATAAATTTCAAAAAATTGAAAAAGATAGAGAGTTTAATATTGTTCCTGGTCTCATTTAAATAAATAAGGGCCACTGATGATACCTTAGTACTGTTTACTTTTACTACTGGTATGTCTCTCTTCTTGGTGGAGCAACTAACAGGTGGATGGTCTAGTATTATACAGTCATCATCACTATCGGACCACAGGCTCTCAGTATTCTGTAATAGCAATGAGATGAGATTGATCTAGATTTGATGAAATGATGATTGCTCAAGATATTAAGAATGGAAGCTATTCTAGGCTCCTAAACCTTGGCAATGAGATAAGATTGATCTAGATTTAATGAAATGATAATTGCTCAAGAAATTTAGAATAAAAGCTATTCAGGGCTCCTAAACCTTGATTTTGGCTCTTGAAAATATCCTATTTTGCCCCACAAAAATGTTATCCTGAGGGTAGGGCTGACTTTCAGCTCAGAAAATCACCATTACGATAGTTGCAAAATTAATGTAAATGCGCAATCAAATCAATTACTAGTTTAAAAAGCTATCACAATAGTTATCTTTGTCATATAAATAAAGTCAAATGTGTATTTAACGACATCTTACTGGACCAGGAGAGAGGGGTTGTTAAAGAGAATGTTTCTTAGTACATGTTTTGTTTACAAATTTAAACATTGACTTCATTGAATATGTAAGTAAATTTATGCGAATTACTCAACAATTCTATGCTGTTAAAACTCAAAAGAATTGTCTCATTGAGACAATTCCAATGAGTTTTAACAACATAGGATCCATTTGAAATTATATTTAGATAAATGATATCTACTTTTTCAGATATATTTTTTTAAGAATATGATTTCGAAAATGGTCGTTTAATAAAAATGGTCGCTTTATGCAGGGCTATCGTTTTAAATAAAGACTCCTTAATGGTAAGCATGCAATTACAGTGTCAAAACTGAATTTAAATAGGTCAAAACAACAGAGAGTTGATGTTTGAAGGTTTGAGAATAAGACAGGAATGACATGTACCAGTCAAGGCTTCATAATTTTTCTCCAAACAAAACATTGTTTAACCAGGTTGGTCAGATACCTCCAGATTGCGTGATTTCTAAAATTTATAAACAAGAGGTACATGATGGTCATAGAACGCTCATCTGAGTCTCTTTGGCCCCTGGGTCATCACATAAATTAAATAGGCAGATGTCAACAAGGAGATAATTTCTACATAAGATCAATACCATGCAAAAAGGATATGTCTGGGCACAGCCCTTATTTGAACATGGGAGCATGTAATGAAAAAACTTGATGAAAATAAATTGAATTAAATTCAACTACAACGAAAAGTCCCTGCCTTGCTATATTGTGATGTTTTAGGTCGCCAACGCTTTCAATTTTGAGCTTATTTTTTGTCGTCTGGTAAGGGTTAAAAATGAAGATTACAAAAGAGCGGTCACCTTATTTCATCTTTAACAGATAAAGAAATTATTTATGCTTTAATTTTTTTCTTACTCATTAAAAATAGATTTTTTACCCTCTTATTATATATATTGGGAAATATATAAATCAAAATAGAAAAATGGTTCACAGCCCATTTGCGTTTTTGGCAGCTTTCATTTCCCACTGATTCAAACACTGCAATTCAGATATGCAGTAAGGCCTAACTGACATTTTAGAGAAAAAATCTCTCATATTTTTTTTTCTTCAATTTTTAGGAACCTCTATTAGTATTGACAGCTTTTTCAAGACATGATGAAACAGTCAATGGTCGAAATAATTAACAGAAATAATTCAGCCAGTTCTTAATTTATCACAGACGATCAATCTACTACATTTTAAATGAACATGGCTCAGAATAAAATAAGTATGTAGGCCTAATTTATCGCTGTTGAAATGAAATCTTAAATGAAATATTTTATCAAAAGCTTGATTAAATCGAATTTAATTTTTAAAAGGTAACTTCAGCTGTAACACTTCTATAGTTATACAATATTTTGAAGCATGTCGATAATTTGTGACTATTTGTATTACAGCATGTTATTTCTATGTCTAATGAAGCATTTAAATTTTTGTGTCAAACGAAACTTCAGACTTTATGCCTAATGAATGGGTAGAAGTTGTATCCAGATGAAAGCCACCAATCAGTGGCATATGACATGGGTAACTGATTGTTGCCTCGCATGGTCAGATCAACGAAAATTTGGCATGTGGTGTAGAATGAATCTTAAAGTAAGTTGATCTTTCTGACATATGCAAGTGTGTGTTAGGCTACTGTTTTATTACATAGGCAATATCGATTAGCAATATCCGGTTACGGTCAGATCAAAGAGATTAACAATATCCTGTTACAGTCAGATCAAAGAGATTCTGCGGCCCAATAGTATGGATCATTGCGTAAGTAACGGCGAACTTTATGACATATATTTGTGTTAATAGCAGCCAATATTTTTTATGCCACAAAATTTCTTTGGTAGGGTTTATATATTTCAAAGTGTGCACTAGAAAAGCTGTTAAGTCGGAAGATCTCGTGTTTGGCTAAATTCGTTTATTATCTTAAATTAACCTATTTTTCTAAATGTGCGGGTGAAACTTTTACGAAAGCAAAATCGGTTTTTAAGAGTAGGTGGTGATCCTCATCATTTACTGATTAAACTAATAATTGAATTGATAATGTTTAGGCGAATAAGGGGACAAAAGCTACGAAAACCCTACCCCATTTTTGAAATATCTGTGACGGGATGAATAACGGAAATGGGATAAAGAAAAAATTGGCAATGAAATTCGAATCAACTCAGTATTGTTAAGACTATATTTTGTTCATGAGTGGGCAAAAAATGTAAATACAGCTGAATTCATGTCGAATGTTCTATACATTGGTTGCTCAACAACGAATTGTTTGGATTCATATACATTTCTGGGTGGTTATCTTTCGACGAGAAATATTTTTTTCAAAGACAATGTCACATGATGACGCCTGCATAATCAAAAGAATGGATGATTTATCTAAATTTTGACACCTTTGTCACTTGGGAAAAATCATTAGAAATATACTATCAAATTTCGTGAATATGGGACTTTTGCTATATGTGTATGCAACTGGTAGATCTTTGCCTACAGCAATTTCCTGGATGTAAAATCACCCGTCAACTAACATTTAGACAGTCGAGCCATTTAGTGTTGAGGATCCTTTTCTCTGAATGGATCCCATATGTCTATCTGCTTGGTACATTACAAAATTTACCATCTACCCAGCAGCAAAAAGCATACATTCCATATTCAGTCTCAGAACAGACCTGGCCACATCTGTCACTACATTGTAGGTCCTTACAATAACAAATGCCCCCCATTTTAATGAATTTTCTTCAAAATCGTCCAAACAAAATGATAAACTGAACATAAACAGCTGATAACAAGATATAATTTTTACCAGGATTTGCATGTTTGGCTTGGGAGATAAAACATAAAAATGACAAAATGCAAACTTTCATGGTTTTGAAAACTGTCAATTGAAAGATCAAATAGAGAGTAGAGAGTAAGTGCAGTAAACAAAAAATATGTAGTCCTGACCATTTTTACATAGAATCTTTTATTTTACTTTAGCTGTCATCACCCTCCATCTTCGTCGGTTGCATGTAAACAAAGATGGCTGAATCCAGGGAAGCCAAAACTCCTGACGAAGAAATTCCAAGTTCTGACGAGCCAATTCCGTCTACATCAGGCTTTACAACAGAAATACAGGGAAAGAATCCCTTTCTCAACTTAGAGAAGGCTGTTGATTCAAGCCAATTAAAAACATGGCATGAAATGAACAAAAAGGTAATTAGTCACGAAAACTGATGACAGTTCTATTTATCGTACCCTTATATTTTCGTACTCATTCCACTTTATCTGCTTAAAAGGCACAAAACAAACCAATAATTCTCTTTGTAAAATGATATATGCTTTATTCCGTTTTTATGCCCCTGCATCAATAGATCAGCAGTTTTTCAACTCTACATTACGACCCATAAATCCAGGTATATTGTTCTCTTGATGTCTATCTAGTACAGATTTCTGTCCTCGGAATGCGATGCTATTTTTGGACTGGTCGCATCAATGAAATGAAATATGTAACGTTCAAAATTGAGACTAGATGTCTATCCATCAGGCTGTCTACAAAACCCTGCTTTCAGGATGACAAAATTGTGCAGACCAATTACCAATTTCACCCCACTTTGGGCATGTTATTGCACATACAAAGCCAGGTATAATTCACAAACAGTTTGCAATTTTTTGTCATCCTGAGTGCAATAGGTAGGATAGTTGGGTCCGGTTGTCGTCTAAGCAAAAGCTGTCATGGCCCCGCTCATTAATGTCTTCATTTATTTCTTTAATGACTTATAAATTTGTAGTTAAAACAATAAAAGCTCCAACATATCCATGGGTTCTAATGGAATCATCAGATTTCCATTAGAAAGGTATGGACGTTTATAAGAGGCTATGCTACATATAATGGCTCAGTGCAAAACAGTTGTAACTGCCTATACACATATAGGTAGTTATAACTGCATTACGCTGAGCAATCGATATTTGTTAAAATGGTGAAAAAATTAACATAACCCCTGCAAGATATTAACATACAACAGGTGCATAAAACTTCTGTTGAACTTCAAGTGACCTTGATTTTGTGGGTATAGGCCTTTATAAGAGGCTTCGAGATTTTGTAAATATCACATAAAAAATGGTCAATTTCAACCTAAGAAAAGCGGGATGGGGTTTCATTTGAGCATCAAGGCTCTATAAGAATTTTTACGGTAACTAAGAAGTGCTTTACACATGACATGTCTGGTTGTCGTTGCTGTCATTCTAGTGGACATTGTTTTATGCTGACATGAAAAATATTTAAGCTTTAGGCCAAAACAGTTCTTTTACTTAAACGGTTTCACAGAGGAATGTCTTTTGACTAAATAAATGTTACATTGACATTTCTTCATCTTAACCCTTGTCATGCTGAACCCGGAATATTCCTGCTTGGGCAGCTGCTATAGACAAACATCAGCCTGCATAAGACGATTCTATTGGGTTTAAGCAACATAGTATTACTGAGATATCAGCAATAACATACACTTCAATCAAAATATATTTCTAATTTTTGAAACAAATCATGCAAGGAGCAACCATTCTCTTTAATGACCGCTTTTTGATGGTCCCATAAGTGGTTGTTTAATACAAGTATTACTGAATTTATATTTCTTCAGGTGCGTGGCCTAATTCAGATGTCAGACGACGAAACAGAAGATGATGATGGTGGCGTCCAACTGATGGAAACAGACGACGGAAATGTTCTCAATATCTTCATTGACGAATCTCTGATGACACAGTCAGAGTCAGAAGAGACGACTACGGAACCTCAAACAATTCATCTTACTATCATCAAATCTCCAGAAGCCAGGCCCACATCCGACATTGATGCATCTAAAATTGTCAACAAAGTTCCGAATAATATGGAACTTACTCTGCAATACCTCACAGGTTTGTCCGATTTTGAATCCTTGGCATGGTTGCACATATATAAAGGTTTGCCATTGGTTAAATTTTAACAAAAAATTATTTTAAGCAAATCAGGTCTGTTGTTTCAAAAAACAGACCTGATTTGCTAAAAATACCTTTTGGAGAAAAATAAACAAATGGTTATCTTTTATACCATTCGGTGCAGATGTTTTAACTGATTCCTCATTTCATGTTTGACAAGTCTGAATTGAAAGATATCTCAGACGACAATGGAATTAAATTGTTGGTTCAATTATAAAAGAGACCATATCTTTATATTGATTAATAGTAAGAAAAGGAAAAGTGCTTGTTGAAAGCAATTTCTTCATTTTATGAATCTGTCAAAAGATGTAAAAGATCTGTGATCACCTGTGGTGTCCGGTGTCCAGTGGGTGGTTGGGGTCAACTTCTTCGTCCGGAGCATAACTATGTCACCTTATGTCTGATTGACTTGAAACTGGGCAGTTATAATCCTCTTCTATTAGGGAGTGCAGTGCATAAGAACCGTAACTCTACCTAGCTTAATTTTTGGGCTATCACTCTTTGTTGCTTTTCATACTTTGACATGCAGCAGTTATTAGGGCATATATTGTGACAATTTGCCTCCTTGTTATTTGAAATCAATTGAAGTCATCAGTAGAGTGATGAAGTTTTGTATTGTATGTGTTATGATAACCCTTTCCTTCGACTCTGCAAATAAATAAATAAAATGTTTGAATGAGAGTTGTAACAGCCTATGCATGGAATTTATAACAGTTTCAGATGTTGATTGTGTCAAGATAGAAAAGATTCGCATGTTACTTCTGCAATTATTCCAACATATATAGAACTTTAATAGAAACACATAATATGAAATCAAAAACCCCAAAAAATGAAATTTGTCAATTTTTCTTTCATTTATTGAACAGAAATTTCAAGAAGACTAAATAGTTATGTTGCCAATACCATTCGAAATATGATCTTTTTCTCAATAATGATGGCTGAGTGCAAAATAGTTGTAACTGACTATATGTTTATAGTCAGTTACAACATTTTAGTGCTGAGCATGGATATTCCCATTCTCATTTTCAGGTTAAATTACCTTTCAAGAGTTCAGTGAGCTGACAGAACAGGGTGATCAGTTTACTGTAAACAGGGTAATTTTGGCGGTGGTTTTATTTTGGCTATATTGGCGGTCAAGCTAAAATGCGCCAAAATTAATCCACCGCCAATATTTGTCATTATCGAATGAGAAATTTCTTTATTGTGATGGATATGACATCTAAACATTTTAGTCATTGTTAATAAGATTTATATCAAAGATATGCAGGCCATACTTATTAAAATTGGAATAAGAAAATCTGCTGACAATGTAGACATTTCGAGGTGTCAGCGCAATACGAGTGTAAGTGCCTTTGAGTTATAGCATTATGGCACTTAAAATAGCATTGCACCGATCCCTCAATTTCAAGATCCCAGATCCAAGTTGGTTGATACATTGTAATGAAAATCACTGCAAAAAAGCGTGAAAAACTTATATACGCGTTATCACTTCAACAAAAGGTGTGAAAACAAACTATTGTTAAGTTTGTAGAAAGTTGACATTACTCTAGAAATTGCTTTTGTTTTACTTACGTTGTTCAGAACGATGTAAAATGGAAATATAGATAAAGCGTTTTATTTTCGCGTTACAGTACGATGCGCCAAAATAAATCACCGCCAATAATTCGTAACCGAAAAACCGCCAAATGTGGACACCGCCAATATAAAGCCATTTACAGTATACCATAGGAAACTTGATCTCCTTCTTAACATTTTGGCTCAGTGCAAAACAGTTGTAGCTGCCTCTAAACATGTAGACAGTTACAACTGTTCAGGGCCAAGCCATGAATATTGCCACACTCATTTTCAGGAAAAATTAGCTTTCGTGAGTTCAGTGAGCTGATGGAGCAGGATGATGAGAAAGACCAATCGGAGACAGCTGCCGGGTCATTAAAAAACCAAGACGTACCAGTTGAAGAAAACAAGAGTAAGCTTCACCAGTATTGTTCATCCTTCCTACTGTGGCTGCTGTAGCACCTAACAATATCTGGTATTTCTTGCATTAGCACATGTACTACCATTGCATCCTTTCCTAGCCTCGAGCTGCTATCCCACTTAGGTAAAATTGTCCACCAATTGAATCCTGCTTTCAGTCATTCCATCCAATTTAACATTATCTAAGTGAGGCCAAATTTACTCATGCTGTCATTACATTGCAAGACAATAACATGCAATCAACATCATTGGTCCAAGAAAATTCATGTTAAATCTTATTTTTGCATTAAAGAAATAGAATAATTGTTTGTTTTTCATGCAAGATTGACAATTCTTTTCATTTTGTAAACAACAAAAGCTATTTTTAACTCAAAGAAACATAACAATCTTTCACTGAAACAAATAATTATGCATAGAATATGCAAAGAATTTATCATGTGACATATCAGGCAAAAAGGGAATAATCTGGTTAGTTCATCAAGTGTTGACCAAGTGGTCCCTTTTTGAATGGCAGGTAAAATATTCCCCCGCATGGAAAGATCGGGGGCATATTGTTTTACTGTTGTCTGTTTGTCTGTCTGTCTGCAAAACTTAACCAAAAAACTTAACATTGCAAATATTTTCAAGGGTATTCAAGATACGATGCTCATATTTGGTATTATGATAGATCTCAATGATACACATCTGCTGGTACCAAGGTCAAGGTCATGTAACAAGGTCAAGGTCATCTGTCAAGGTTCAATTTCTAAAAAAATTGCCGTTTCGGGGACATTCTTGTTTCACAAACACATCTTGTTAATATTAATTTCATATTAATTTCAGAAGGAGATTCTACTCTGGAGCCAAAGAAAGTAAGACTTTACTGTTCTTTCATTAGTTAGTAGGCTTAATGTATTTCAAGACAATGAAGTTGAAATCTAATTATTCTGCATGGTAGCATACTCTTTCATCTTTTGATTTAAGAAATGAAGGCAATACCTCAAAGTAAATAGCGTAATTTATTAATAACACTTTCAATAGCTCAGTGAGAAACAGTTGTAACCGTTACAACTGTTTCATGCTGTGCAATTGATATAAGATTAGAGATTGTGAAGAAAAAAGTAAGCAATCTGTTTTACTCACTTTAATATTGGTTATTGATGATTCATATCATTGGCATCTGAATATTAGTTCTTATGTCCCCCTCCTGCATCAATAGATCAGGGGTATATTGTTTTTCAAGGGTCCTTAGGCCCATCTCTGTATGTCTATTCACAAACTTAACCTTCAAACTAAACATTTTCCCATAACTTCAACACTATTCGAATCGAAATGCTCTTATCTAGCATAAAGGTTTCTCTCATTAATCCACATCTTTAAAGTTCAAGGTCAAGGTCAATAATCAAGGTCAAATTTCTTTTAAAAAAATGCCACTTCTGGCACATAAGTGTTGATGAACACATCTTGTTTATATAAGGAAGAGAGCATGTGGAATCTATTAAGAATTACTATAATTATGATAGAAAGCACTTGCAATTTTTTTTATCTTTTTTTACCTGTCAAAATGATGCTGATTCATCAATGATATTTTTATTTAGGTAAGAGCCAGAAAGAGAAGAAAGTGTGACATCCCCAAGCAACTCGAGAATGACATGGGAGAAGTGTATATGACATTTGCTCAGGGTAACCATGAACTGGCTATACAACAAAGTCTTGAAATTATCAGGCAAGGTAAATCAGAGCTTGTGCTAGCTTTTTAAATTAAGGGTACATTGACCCCTTGACCATAAAATTCTGGGGGTCAAAACTGGTTTGGAAGGGGTCAAAAAAGAGCAAAACGTGAAAACTTATCAGTCTCTACAGTAATAATACAATTTCTACACTTTGTTGTTTACGTTGTATCATTTATATAGATCTTTTGAAAAAGTATGAAGAAAACACTTGATCTATATAATCTTTTATATTGTTTAGGTTGCACTACTAGAAATTCATGAGGTCAAAATGACCCCCTGCAGGAAATTTTTAAGAGTCAAAACCCTGGTATATGGGTCAAATTTGAGCCCTGGTAATACATATTCTAATTAATTATTTAATCTTAATAACTTCAAAATGACCTGGGAGAATTGTATATGACATTTGCTCACTGTACTACAGACTGGCTATACAACATTTTGTATGGTTTAAAAAGAAATCCAGGTGGTGTTAACTAAAATTAGATCACACATATGTACAGACCGATCTTTGGCTTTATCTCCTACCAAAGAAGGACCATTTAGGGTACTACTTGATAAGGGAAATAAAAAAAAAGTAGACTTCAAGATTCAGTCACAAAACCAAAAAATTAAATGGCTTCACATTAAAGAAAAAGGGAATATTAACACAATTGTTATTTATTGTCTAAATTTCAGCTCCAAATGCCAGTAAACCATTCCATGCTTTAGGATCAATCTATGAAGATATAGGAGATGTCCAAAAATCATTACAGGTGAGTTTCTATTACATTAAAGCTGTTCCAAGTCTGGCTAGCTCAGCAGTAAATTCTGGGGTCGTATGTTCAAACTTTCATCTAAAGGTCAGAGGAGCTTATTTCAGAGCTCGTGCTATTGTTTGAAATAAAGGAGTCATTGACCCCTTAACTATTAAACTCTGGGGGTCAAAACAGATTATAAAGGGAAAAAAAGAACAAATTATGAAAAGAATTTTGTAGGTTTAAGAGTCAATTGACCTTTTCTTGTCAAGATAGGAAGCAAACAATTGATTAGTATAATTTTAGATAGTCTATAAGATGCATCAAAAAGTTTTGACTCCTAGAATATTCTCTCAAGGGGGTCAAAATGACCCCCTTGGGAGAATTTTCTAAGGGTCAAAATAAGATATTTTCAGATTTTTTAGGGTCAAAACCCTGGTTCAAGGGTCAAACACAAGCCCTGAGCATGGTTCCTGTCCTTCAGGTTGTCTGTCTGTCTGTCTGTCTGTCTGTAAAACAGGCTATTTCTGACAATAGTCCAGTTTATTGCACAAAAATGACATGGGTGTGGGGGGGAATCATGAAGATACCTGGAAGAAAGTAATTCTCACACTGCACCAATCATATAATCTTGAGTGCTGAAGCAGATTTTGGCTTGTCTCTCAAAAACTTGGTTTATTACATGTTAGCTGCAGCCAGCAAAGCTAGGGTTCATCTACAGGTTTTCTGCCCATGAACAAGATCTTTCTGCCACAGTTCGATTTTATCACGAATAGAAAATTGAATAATGTAATTTAAGAATATTTTTGTTTAATTGTCATTTTCGCGGATATAAGGAAGGTCATCTTCAGAAAACTTATGCCGAGGAGAAGGTGAGATAAGCTGTATTACACTGATATCTTTTTTCCCCCTATTTTCAGTATTATTTGATAGCAGCCTATCTTGAGAGAACCAATAGCTGTATAACTTTGATATCTTTTCCTCTATTTTCAGTATTATTTGATAGCAGCCTATCTTGAGAGGACCAATAGCTGTATAACACTGATATCTTTTTCCTTTATTTTCAGTATTATTTGATAGCAGCCTATCTTGAGAGGACCAATAGCTGTATAACACTGATATCTTTTTCCTTTATTTTCAGTATTATTTGATAGCAGCCTATCTTGAGAGAAGCAATAGCTGTATAACACTGATATCTTTTTCCTTTATTTTCAGTATTATTTGATAGCAGCCTATCTTGAGAGAACCAATAGCTGTATAACACTGATATCTTTTTCCTTTATTTTCAGTATTATTTGATAGCAGCCTATCTTGAGAGGACCAATAGCTGTATAACACTGATATCTTTTTCCTTTATTTTCAGTATTATTTGATACACAGTATTACTCTTGACCCAAAGGTCCTGAGTTCGATTCCCGGGAGCGGCTATCGATCTTGGTTCTTTCATTGGCCCACACATTCGGCGCGAGTACTGGTGAATTTTCCAGGAAGCAGAATGAGAGGGATTAATCTAAGTTGTAAGAACTTGTTTCCCAATCGATGTAAAATAAATAGGTTTAAACCAAGTATTATTTGATAGCAGCCTATCTTGAGAGGACCAATAGCTGTATAACACTGATATCTTTTTCCTTTATTTTCAGTATTATTTGATAGCAGCCTATCTTGAGAGAACTAATGCTGAAGAGTGGCAGAAATTAGCTGAGATGTGTAAAGAACAGAATGATATTCAACAAGCAATAAAATGTTATACAAGAGGTTTGTAAACAAACATACATTAGTCCAGATTGAATATTGAATTGCAACAGATTTTTGTTTGGATGTATAAATAATTTAATTTTAGTTGTGTTCATGCATTTTAATTGCCCAGAAAAGATGATTTTATGTCTCAATGAAAACATTTTAGTACATATCCATATTGCAAGCTTCCAAACAAAGAAGTCCAGAAAGAAACATGCTGTCTTACAGAAAAATCTACATCTTTGCTTCATGTTATTAATTCATAAGAAATGAAGACCATGATTGTTGATTTCATGGAGTGTTCTGCAATCAAAAATAAAAAAAAAAATATTCAAAGATTTTTTTTTATTCCCATGCAGTAAGTCATATTAAAAAAGGATTTGTATGATACACATATGACCTAAAAGGAGTGAAAGGAGTGAAAAAAACTCGTTCAATATTTTCTAAAAACATAAAATCAGCGTTTTGCCATCAAATTTAATATGCCCAACAGTTCTCTATATAGGATCGGAAAACATCACAGAATTCGGCTGTTTTTCTTCAAGCATATTGACCAAAATACCACCAGAAGCCGAAATTTGAACCAAAATTACAACACTTATGTCTTAGGTACTTTCCAGGTTAAGGAAAAGTCCAGGTGATGTTCTGAATGTATTTAATGTTGATTATTATAGCCATAGCAGTCTCTAAAGATAGACTACAATGTTACTGGGAGAGAGCCAAGTTGTATGAGAGTTTGAAGGATCACAGAAAAGCCATGGAGGGATACCAAGCTGTCCTGTCATTGTTAGAACCAAAGGACATGGATAAATATTTCACCTTAGCCTGGTCCATTACTAGGGTAAGTGTACATATATATGAAGTTTGAAGAATCATTGAAAAGTCATGGAGGGATATCAAACAGTACAGTCTGCTAGAACCAAAATTTGAAGAATCATACAAGCAATTTCTTCTTTTCCACAATGTTCTCCCATTCTCTTGTAAATTCAAACTCCTTACTTTGAACTTGGAAACCTTGCTATCATCAGTTGAGTACCCAATGGACTCCATGTTCAAAGAATTTAGTTTCAATCCCTTATTATAGAAAAGTGATAGAACATGTTTTTAGCTCACCTGAGCACAAAGTGCTGAAGGTGAGCTATTGTGATCGTGCAATGTTGGTCGTCCGTCATGTGTCGTCCACAATTTCTTTAGACATCTTCTCCTCCTAAACCAGTGGGCCAATCTTGATGGAATTTGGCAGGGATGTTCCTTGGGTTAAGCTCTACCAAAGTTGTTCAAATAAATGAAACCCACCCTTAACTTTCCCTTTACCCTTAACAAAAAAGGGTGAAAATATGAATATCTTCAAAAATCTTCTTCTCTGTTACCATAAGGTAGACAGCTTTCATATTTGGTATGTAGCATCATCTAGTGGACCTCTACCAAGTTTGTTCATATCAAGACCCTAGGATCATATTTAGGCTCCACCCGGGCGAAACCCTTTTTACATAGAAACAAAGAGCGAAAATCTTTAAAAATCTTCTTTTCGGAAACCAGAGGGCACACAGCTTTCATATTTGGTATGTAGCATCATCTAGTGGGCCCCTACCAAGTTTGTTCATATCAAGACCCTGGGGCCATGTTTGGGCTCCACACGGGCACATCCCTTTTAGCTCATCTGAGCATGATGGGTGAAAATAGGAAAACCTTCAAAAATCTTCTTCTCCAAAACCACAGGGCAGATAGCTTTCTATTTAGTTTGTAGCATCATCTAATGGACATCTACCAAGTTTGTTCATATCAAGACCCTGGGGTCACATTTGGGCTCCACCCATGTGCATCCCATTTTACATAGAATCAAAGAGCAAAAAGGCATATCTGTCTTGCTCTTGGCTGATAACATTCCATGGTATTGATCTTATTTGGAAATTATCTCCTTGTTTACATCTGCCTATTTAATTGATCTGATGTCCCAGGGGTTAAAGAGACTCAGGTGAGCGATCTAGGACCATCATGGTCCTCTTGTTTAGACTTCAATCTCCAATAATCCTTGTTTACCCCTTAACAGAGTTACCATGAACTGGGGATGAAACAAAAAGCCATCGATACAATAAACCTAGCCTTTAAAGATCATCCAGATCTCATCTCATCTGAAGGTGAGTCATCACAGAATATTCAGGGGTCAGTGCAAAAACTATTGTAAGTGCCTTCAATGCTCAACATGCTCATTTGCTTCAAACAAATTGTCAGTTTGGCTGAATATTTTTCAACCAAAATCAAGTAGAAATAGGGTAGTGTACACTAACATCAAATTGCATATCAGTACAGGCAGATCTTAGTCTATACAGTCTGAAAATGTCCTAACAGCGGGTTTATGGTTAAATGAATGGGCACTTACACTAGTGCTGTGCATATTGTTACGCCTGAAAATACTTTAAACAAAATTGGTGTTAAATCAAGACTAAATAGATCCTACAAGGATCATCTAAAAACTTTATTTCATAGTGTAATAAGTTTGTGTTAAGCCCAAGGAATATGCTGGACAAAGCACAAGTCAACACAGGATTTTTGAGGGGTCAGCAAAAATTATTGAAAGTGTCTATATATTTTTGGCATTTGAATATGTTTTGTGCTTGTCTTTAAAAGTCTGTCCATCAGTACATCCAATTCTTGTTTACACAACTCCTCCTTCAAATTTGGACAAAAATGGCTGTTAAAATAAATCAAATTGCAAATCTGTGGTAGGCAAACTTCAAGAATAAGCTTTAGATACATTTTTCATGTTCTATATCAATGACTCAGCACAAAAGAGTTGAAACTGCCTATAAATAATAGGCAGTTACAACTGTTTTGCACTCAGCCATGAATATCTAAGATTATGTTCATCATTTAATAATGGTGGAAAATTAATGGATGTCAAAAATTTAGTTCCTTTTGAGATGAATGCTATGATTTATCAGTCCATTTTTTGATTGACAGCTGCAAGTGTTGAATATCTACTTTATATTTCAGATGTGAACTTACTGCTTGAGCTTTTGATTCCAGAAAAAGAATATTTTAGATCCATAGAGGTATGATAATCTGAATTAAGTCCTTCTTGAATTGTAAAATTTTCAAATTATTTATTTACATGGTAAGCCTGCCATTTTTTTCTCCAGAGAGAAAAACTGGAAGAAGGATGATAAAGGATTTAAACATTATTCAGACAAACAGATTGTTTATGACTATTTCTTTAATACTTTTCAGTGGATTATCAGGAAAAAACAGTTATTTATCATTTGATAAACTGCTAAATCATTGTTTTTAAAAAAAAATATACCCCACTTTTGTTCCATCCAACCATGTTTGATGTTATCATAGCAATCCAGATAAACAAATGATGTCATGATGTTGCGTTGCAATTGCATGTAAAATGATAAATATTGAGAACATTGGTCCAAAAATTTGTCTCATTTTTGCATTAAAATATTAGAATAGTTGTTTTTTTAGCTCACCTGAGCACAAAGTGCTCAAGGTGAGCTATTGTGATCACTCACCGTCCGTCGTCTGTCCATCGTCCGTCCGTCTGTCTGTCTGTCTGTCCATCCGTCCGTCAACAATTTCTTTAAATATCTTCTCCTCCTAAACCACTAAGCCAATCAAGCTGAAACTTGGCAGGGATGTTCCTTGGGTGAAGCTCTTCAAAAGTTGTTAAAAGAATTTAATTCTATAAATAACTCTGGTTGCCATGGTAACAGAAAGGCTGAAAATTGCGAAAATCTTAGAAAAAATTCTTCTCCTCCTAAAGCACTGGGCCAATCAAGCTGAAACTTGGCAGAGATGTTCCTTGGGCGAAGTTCTTCAAAAGTTGTTAAAAGAATTTATTTTCATTAAAAACTCTGGTTTCCATTGAAACAGAAAGGTTGAAAAATGGCCGAAAATTGCTAAAATTCTAAGAAAAAAATTCTTCTCCTCCTTAACCACTGGACCAATCAAGCTGAAACTTGGCAGAGATGTTCCTTTGGTGAATTTCTTTAAAACTTGTTAAAAGAATTTAATTTCATCAAAAACTCTGGTTTCCATGGTAACGAAAAGGTTGAAAAATGGCTGAAAATTGCTGAAAATCTTAGAAAAACTTCCCTTCCTCCTAAACCACAAGGCCAATCAAGCTGAAACTTGGCAGAGATGTTCATTGGGTGAAGCTCTTCAAAAATTGTTAAAAGAATTCAATTTCATTAAAAACTCTGATAAACATGGAAACATAAAGGTCGAAAAATGGCCGAAAATTGCTGAAAATCTTAGAAAAACTTCTCCTCCTCCCAAACCATGAGGCCAATCAAGCTGAAACTTGGCAGGGATGTTCCTTGGGTGAAGTTCTTCAAGAGTTGTTTAAAGAATTTAATTTCATCAAAAACTCTGAATTGCATGGTAACAGAAAGGATGAAAAATGGCCGAAAATTGCTGAAAATCTTAGAAAAACTTCTCTTCCTTAACCACTTGGCTAATTAAGCTGAAACTTGGTAGGGGTGTTCTTTGGGTGAAGCTCTACCAAAATTAAAAAAATAATTCCATTCAATCAAAATCTCTGGCTTCTATGGTATTGGAAATGTCAAAATATTGCCAAAAATCTCAGAGAAGGTTAATCTTCGCCTAAACTATTGGGCATATCTTAAAATTGGCAGGGATATTCTTAAAGTTTAGGTCTACTAAACTTGTTAAAAGAATTCAATTCCATCAATAACTTTGTTTGCAATCAAAAAGCAGTAGGAGTAAATTAAAGTATGTTTCTTTTAAATCCAAACTAAATGTACATCAGACAATCTCTGGTATTTATATCATGGTTGACAAGTTATGACTTGACCCCTCAGGTGAGCAATATAGGACCATCATGGTCCTCTTGTTTTCAGTAAGACTGATTTTAACTATTTCATTTTGATAACAACAAAAGTTATATTTTCACCAGTGGCTCTGCCACTTATAAAAATATAGCTTTTGTTGTTCACTCGATGAAATATAAATTGCTTGTACACTGATAAAAATAATTACCCTCTTTTTGTATGATCAAATTGTTTGGCTTATATACGTTACCTTTTTATCAAGAAGTAATGAATTAACATAATTTGGCTGCCAATCAAAAAAATATTTGTTTCGTTTGTTTGACTTTGGTTTTAAGCCACTGTCAACAATCTTTCAGTTATATAGGGGCAGATGGACCACCTAACAATTGATTAGTACTACCATTACATCCTTGCCTAGCCTCCAGCTGCTATCCCACATAGGTCTAAGATTATCAACATATTGGTGGTAGACGAAAAGTTGGAAAAATGAAAAATGAAAAATAATAATGAGATTTCTGATGACCTGCAAGCATATTCTGCCATTTTGTTACCAATTTTTTTGTAGATGTCATAAACAACAAATGATCCATAGTAAACATAGCTTTTTTGGAGGAGGTCCATAGAAGAAGGTCTTGGGGGAAAGTTGAATTTCAATTCTTTATTGCTTTAACCTATGAACCAATCTTCATAATACTTCACAGCCTATGGTATTTTGAGGAGTCAGTCCAACACTATTGTAAGTGCCTATGAATATATAGGCACTTACAATAGTGTTGGACTACATCAATTAGGGTGTCTTGTTGAAAGCAAATTAATGGCTCAGTGCAAAACAGTTATAACTGCCTATAAACACGTAGATAGATACATTTATTTTATACTGAGCAATTGAAATATGCTGCACTGGAATAAAATTTCAAGAGTCAAGTTCCATCAATGAGTTTAAAGGAAATATTTCTACTCTGCCTGTCCCTCTTTATGATGTCCAGTTTTATGATATTTCTTACAATTAAGATCTCATAGAGCAAGTTGATGGCTCAGTGCAAAACAGATGTAACTGCCCATATATTTATAGGCAGTTACAATTGTTTCACACTAAACCATCAAGTGCGTTGAGAATGTTATACAGCTCAAGGTCATGGTCAAGCATATGGTAGAAGCAGGACAATGATTGACAGTTATGATAGATTGTATGTTACTTTCAGGTTCTTGTCAAGCATTGTGGGGTTATATTTACCTACACTAATGGAGAAAAATGGTCCAGTGAAATAGAGAGTGGAATGAATTATAGAGAAAGAACTCCTCAAAGGTATTGGTGTCAAAAATATTTTTGTCTCAGACTGAATGATTGGATATATTAAAGTGAAGTTGAAGTCTGCATTTTTTTTTGTCACCTATCCATATAACATAAATTCTCTAATACTTTTAAGTTATTATGGTTCCCTTTGAAGAGGAGAGGGTATATTGCTTTGCACTTGTCAGTCGGTAGGTCGGTTTGTCTGTCCATAGACCTTTTTTTGTTGGAGCATTTCTCAAAAAGTATGCAAGCTAGAACTATGAAACATCACAAGATAGATCTCATTGAGGAGAAGTGCAGGATACAAGAACCATAACTCTGCTTGTTCATATTCATTTACATAGTAGAAATTATATATTGACGGGTCAGCACTATACTATTGTAAGTGTCTATCTATGTATAGGCACTTACAATAGTGTTGCACTGTTCCCTCGATATTTCTATTCAAATGCAGTAGAAATAGTTATATACTTGTATTCCAATAGAAAAAACAATTATATGGACTTTGTCATACTTATTTATAAATAATGCATTATTTAAAGAGATTTCATTTTCTCACATGGCTATCCTTCTCATTCAGGAAGAACAGCCAGCAGAGATATTCTTTTGTTACACTTGTGTAATTTCATTGCTTTAATAAAAAAAAAATGAACAAAACACTATCTACTTTGTGATAAAAATGATAAAAAAATATTTTCAAAAGCACAAAAATGCTGTGTATGCTAGAAAAAGTTTATTACAGTCAAAACTGTCAATAGCGGCCAACCACGGGACATGACAAAATCGACCGCACACGGGAGTTGGCCGCTTAACGGAAAATACGCCCCCCCCCCTCTCTGCCGGCGGCCGCCGAGACGAACAACATTCGGTTAAAATCATAACTCCATCGGATGGCACACCGAAAATTCGGTATTCGTGTCAAAAAGATTCCATTCACAATCGGCGATAGGAGACCAAAATAATTAAAATATTTCTTGCATGGCGGTATTTACGATGTTTTGGTCATTCACGATCAATATGTTCTCACCTGGGGAATTTAAACAGCGTATGCATTGTCACAGGAACCAGAAAAGAATTGAATAAACTTCGTGTGAGAAAGATGATGTTTAAGATTTTGACACCGATAATATTCCTGATTACTTAAGATATATTATTATTCATTATAAAAAGTGACAATTTCGAGTTCATTCCATGAAAGTATAAATGCGCTGGAGATACGACGTTTTTAGTGTTCATAGTTTTCATAGAAGCGAAAAGCGGGTTCCTGTGGATTTGGCGGCAATTTGTTTCACGTGCGCGGGGTGTAAACAGAGTCGGGTATGCTTGACGACGTTAGTTGACGTCATTTGGAAAATCCGCAGACATTTTCCACAAGCGGCGATTATTCCACGGAATCAACCGATACTAAACAAAAATACGGCAATTTTATTAATCTGTTATTTATTTTTTCATCTGTGTATCATTAAATTTTCCAAGAGAACACGATTTTTGATGCGAAGAAGAGGAAAAACAAAATGGTTTTTCTGACGAAAAAAAAAAATACTTCCGGAGCCGACGAAGGGAAATCCCCTACGAGATCAATCCGTCGAAAAAGCCTTTCGATAGTTCGGACAAACAGTAATGTTTGATAGGCTAACTAATCGGAATATTAATAATCTGCTGCCGTTATCAATCAACTAATATGCGGGTCGCTCAGACAACACAAATTAGTAGACTTGTTGATTAGGTAAGCGTCACGGTAAATGCATACGATAATCTAAACGCGTTATCGATTTTTTGTTAATCAGCGAGTCACCTGTCATAATTTGATGACTCGCGTGACCGCTTAAGGGGATATACAATGAGTGCAATCCAGACAATTAAAGGTGACTGCCGGCCACATACGACAGATTGCCGCTATTCACAGTAACTTTAAATAGTAAATTTGCGCGGGCGGACCTGAGCTGGCTGCATACGGCAGTTTGACCGCTATTCTCAGGTGACCGCTCGCACAGTTTTGACTGTACTTCACTTTCTTTCAGGCAAAATGATTTTAATGTCATCTAGAATAAAAAAAAAATAGTCTTACAAAATCTATGTGGGATGATTTACTTTATTGATAAAAATTGGCTTCAAACTTCAACATTGAATTTTCTTTAAAATTCTTCAATAGCTGTTACATAAGAATGTTTCTGTTTTCAACAGGTGTGAGATTCCAGACATTCTGCCAATAGATCTAAGGATCAAACTTGCCATTTGTATGATACATATGAAATATTCTAAACTTATCAAGGTAAAGTGGAACAATAATGTTTTTACCAAAACATAGAGTTTTCCTGTCCCATTAAAGCATACAAACTACAGCCATACTTAATTTAAGGTAGTGGAACCCTAAAAGTTCTGCATCATTTCTGGGCATATAAACTTTCACAATGTTGACCGAGGTTTCCTTATGGAAATCATAAGAAACCTTGGTTTACACTGTAAAAGTTCATTACTTTTGAGACGTTTGGAAACTATTACGTGTCTGAGAATTTGCAAAACTATTACGGGTGCATTATCTTTAGAAGGTGTTTTACCTCATCTTGATGGATCAGCACAAAACAATTGCAACTACCTATATGTTTATTGATCTGTTATCATTTTCCTTATGAAATTTTCAACCTTGTGTATTTTTAGTAGAATGACCTTCAATTAGAGCCAAGTCATGTCATATCATCAATACAGCATAAGAAAAATTAAGGGCTGTACATGTGCCTATATCTACAATAGGTTCAAGTTATATCTAGCTATCACATATATATCTTAAGAGATTTTCTAGACAAATTTAACTAGGAAAAGACATGGTGTAAACACTCGCAACAGAAAAATGTTGGTCAATTGTTTGGAAGTGCAGGCCATATACAAAAATCAATACAAAGATCAATAACATTTCATTTTAACCTATCATTTGTCTTTAAATACTAGCTGGTCATTAATTGCTTTTAGACATTTTTAAACCAGTATTTACATGGTTAATGGATTTTTTTTTTCTGGAAGGACTAATGGACAAAAAGAACAAAACTTTCAATAAAATCATACTTTATGAAAGAATTTGAGTTATTTTTATTAATTTACTTCTTGTTTTCCCTGTTACAGACAGTGCTAGAGCCATTGTTCGAGGAGAATATTGAAGAAACCGGAGATTTATATTTAGATGTAGCAGAGGCTTTCATGGAGAATGGTTATTACAAACAAGCTGAGCCTTTATTGAAACTACTTGTGAAGACCAAGAATTACCATCTGGTGAGGCTAGTTTAACCCTTTCCTGTTTTACAAAATTTTGACCTGTCCAAATTCAAAGGTTTTGCAGACGAAAATTTAAAGTGGATTTGATTTGAAAAATAACCATTCAGTAGGGTAGAAAATAGTGTGTAAAAAGAAGAAATTGCTTGTCAGAAGCAATTTCTTCTTTTGTCACACTGTTTTCTCAATCATAAAATCACAGGCACGTAACAAGCAGGGATTAAACAGCAAAGGGTTAAGATATGTGACCTGTCACAGGAAAAGGGACCACCTGGGTAGTGCTTACTGGTAAAGTGTCAACCTGACTAGGATAATTGAAACATTTCCCACATTGATGTTTTTCTCTATCTAGAATGATCAATCTACCTTGTTGTGATAGAATTTTTGAAATGTGACCTCTGGATAACTTGTTCTACAACCAATCTCTTTTTCAAATATTTATTTGATGAAGTTCCCAGATGGTCCCTTTTCACGTGACAGGCCACATATATTACCATAATAACCAGAAGAGCCTAAACAGATATGAGCCTGTGTATGACATTTCCATCAATTTCACATGTGCCTAAAGTAAAGACTCTGGCCAGCCCATGCATCTGCACAGTCTGACTAGAGTCTTCACTGTGCCCTATATAGGTAGATAAGGTCATAGTCCCTCTTCTTGCAGTCAGCATATGTGACTATTGCATTGTGTCATTGTCTATTCAGCTTAACGTTATTACCTTGCAAACTTGTGAAATTGTTGGAGATGTAACACATAGGCTCATATTGTAGAATCAATCAAACTCCTCCTTCAGGAGAATTTTCATCAGGTTTTATAGTGTTTGCCTGTCACTAAGCTTCATTTGGATGCAAAAAATTTTACTATTCCTTTAAAATTTAAGTTTGGTTGATTCCATTAATTTTTGTGCTTTCTGGTTGTCTGAAAAATTGGTTTCATTCCCCAATGAGAATAACTAACAATGAGAGTACATAGCTTTTTATGTAAGTTTAGGCACAAAGTAGTCCAGAAATAAATCTGTCCCATTTGGATAGATATTTTAATTTTGGCTTTTTGATATTAAATTATAAGAGATGAGGAGAATGTTTATTGATTTCATAGAGGTATGAAACTTTAAACCTAATTAAATTCATCTATGAATCCGCTACAAGTATTCATACAGTGTAACAAGGTTTTTAGTTTCATACCACAATGAAATTAACAAATATTCTCCTTAACTCTAAGTAATTTATAACAAGAATATTATTTCACCATTCCCTGTCTGTTTGTTTAACCAAATACTTAGCATTACTTACTACTTCAAGGCTATTCAAGATACAATGATCATATGTGTCGTGATTATAGATCATAATGATGCCCATTTCCAGAAACCAAGGTCAAAGTTATTTGACATGGTTACAGTTCTATGTCAAAGTATTTTAGAATTTGAATTTATGTTTCTCTAACAGATCTTGTTATAATTCATTTAACCTTTACCTGTCTTCCTCAGGCAGCTGTTTGGTTACGTTATGGCGAATGCCTGAAGTATTTAGGAGATATTCAGGGTGCAGTGAAGGCCTACACATGTGTTGTAGCATTAGCTCCATCCCATATTGGTGCACGCATGTCTCTCTCAGCTTTACAACAACAACTTGGAAAACATGACGAGGCTCTGGAAGTACTGGAGCAAGGTAAATCAGACCTGCAGTCAGAATGTAATAGCCTTTGCAAATGATTTGGAAATAATACCCCACTTTGCATGTGAGTATGCATGCAAAGTGGGGTCATGTTTCAGAAATATTTTGCAAACATTTTTAGCTCGGCTGTTTTTGGGAGAAAACCAGAATTATTGCTATAGTCTCCGTGTCGACATCGTTCTCGTCGTCGTTGTCGTCGTCATGCGAAAACTTTGACATTTTGTTATACCTCTGGTTCTACTGAAGGCATTTACTTGAAACTTTGCACATATGCTCATCATCAAAAGAGCAACCTATACTATCAAGGTAGATAACTCTAGATGCATTTTGTGCAAATTATGCCCCTTTTTCGACTTAGATTTTTTCCCACCATCCAGCACTCAACAGCCGAGCGTAGGCACCCATAGGCGGTGCTCTTGTTCATCTTAGACACAGAACTGATTTTAATATCTTTTTGGTTTCAAAACTTTTCATATGTCAAAAATAAAAAATAATTAGAAAATGTTGAGGAGAAAAATTAAAAAAAAAAAGTTTAGAGTCAAGAGATGATGATAAATATAGGAAATAAATACAAGTATTTTAATCTTTTCCCTGCTGAATTTGAATGTTGTTTCAAGTCAATTCATTGGACATTACCCTTGTCTGCTTTTTAGCTCCACTGCCCTAAGGCCACTGTGGCTATTGTCATTCCTCTGTGTCCATCATGCTTCTGTCTGTCTGTTCCTCCTGTCATAAACTTTTTCTTTAAAAATCTTTGCCACAGAAATCTATTGGATGAATTTCGGCCAAACTTCACAGGAATTATCCTTGGGTGATCCTCTATCAAAGTTGTTCAAAGATTTTTGATCCAATGAAAAACAAGGCTTTAATGGGCGTGGCTATTTTCCATATATGGTTATATGTGACTTTTCTCAGAATCTAAATGATGGATATCAACCAAATTTTACTGGAATGATCTTTGAGTGACCCTTTATCAGTCTACAAAAATCAGATGAAAAATATGTCTTTTTGGGGCAGAGGTCATTTCTCTATATATAATATAGTGGAACATTTGAAAATCATTTTCTCAGAATCTAAATGATGGATATCAACGAAATTTCACTGGAATGATTGGTCAATTTTCTAAATGTTATTCATCAATCTTGAATTTTTCTTTGCAGAAATTTTTCAGCATGTGACCCTTAAAAACACTTACTTTCTTGAAATAGAAATTAATCAATTCATTCATTCATTCGATTAAATTCTCATCGAATCATTTCAGTAGATTCAGGCCTGTGGAGCAAATCAGCTACTGAAACAGCTCTAGTTTTTCAACCTCCTTAAAGTATAATTACTTGTAATTTTATCCTGCAATTAGGTATATATCTCATTGATACCCATCTGCCCATCATCAGAGCTACAGCTAGAGGGGATATTTTGGATTTAAAATTGATATTTTTAACACAATTCTATGTTGTGGGTACTAATTAGAATTCTCTAAATGAGACCATTTAAATGAGTACCCACAATGTATGGTTTCATCAAGAAATTAAGATTTTAGATTGATATTATCCCATCTTAACTGTACCTCTGATCCTATGGTCAAGGTCATCTATTAAGGTTAAATTGACATGTGTTTGCTAATACCATGTTTCATGTAAACATTTAAAAACAATCTTGCTGTATGTCATATTTTTTTGCTGTAATTCTAAAATGTTGGAACAAAAGCTTAGATCAAGCTGTAGTTACTAAGTTAAAGAATAACATTCTTGATTTATTTTATTTTCTGATTATTTGTAGAGGAGTTTGAAGAACAAAAGTTGAGTAGGGAGGTAAGTATTTAAACCCATTTCCAACCCAAAAACTCTAAATGAAAAAAGAATGTGATGAATAAGAAATAAAAATGTTTGCTTGTTACATACAATTCAAGGGTGTAGCTCCCATTACGCAACTAGGTAATAGAAATAAATCCTCCTTCAAAAAATGTTATTAATGAATGATCAAAGCATCAAAACTACAGCTTGTTTAAGCTGTAGTTACGATGTTTTGATTATTCATCAACGTTCAAATCATAAAAAAGGGGAGCAGACGGATGACATTCATCTTTTGTCACAGTCCAAGAATCCCCTTAACCTATATATTTTTTGGTGGTCGCTTTCTGAGTGCGTATAAATTTCAAAATCCTAGTTAATCCTATGCAATTTATTCATTTTCCATCATGCTGCCTATTCATAGATACAAAAGAAAGTTCTATGATTTATCAATTTTGAATTATTGTGTGTTTCTGTTTAACCTTTTACCAGACAACATTGATATACATACTTAGTGTAATATATGAAAAAAAAATCTAATGAGGTTGGGAGAATTGATAATTGTCGAGGCTCTGCCGAGACAACTATCAATTCTAACAACTGAGTTAGATATTTTTTTCATACAATACACTAAGTACATATTATATTTATCTTATAACCTTTTTTTGTCTTGTTGTCGATGTTTCTAACAGAAATGCAAGTTACTAAAAATAACCGCATTATATCATTGTTCTAAAAATAACTATGTGATATCATAAAAAAATATCATATGGGATGTTATAACACGGACATTTGTATAGTTATAAGATAATTGATTAAGACCACTTTTCAAGTTGTGCATAAGTTTGAAAAGCTTCCTTATAAAAAGGCTTAGCTGATAAAGTAGTAAGTAAGCAACAGATGACAATGATGTCTGTTTAGTACAATTTGATAAAAGGATGCAAATGACTTTTCTAAATGATTATTTGTGTAAATTAAGATCTACTATGTAGGAAAGATTCTGAAGATAAAAAGTGCTAGACTCATCTGGTGGTTGTGGGTTTTAGCACCACTGGAGGTGGGTTGAGTATTTTGACAGAACTCTTCACAAACAATGCCCCAATCCAGCCAGCTGTAAAAGTGAGTAGCAGTGGTTAGAAACCATTGCCTTTCTCTCTATATATGTGCATGATTAGATCTGGTATGAGTCAGACATGATGGAAATAAGTCACATCATTGTAAACATGAAAAAAATTAAACCAAGCTTACTTTTCAATCAAACAAGCTATGCAAAAACATATGCAGCTCTCCCACCTCAAGCAAGTTTGGGCCAGCCTTTTCTATACAGAAAATTTAAGGTAGTAGACCCGTAAAAGTTCCACAACATTTCGGAACTTTTGATTTTTCACAATGTTAACCAGGTTCATCACTTCCAAAACATTGCGGAACTATTATGGGTCTACTACCTTAAGGTATATTTATAGCCTTGTTGTCAGCTGTCATTGATTTTTTGAAATTTCGGATATGTCTTGTTTAGCTAAATGCATTCATTTAAAAACAACTTTTGTTATGTATCTTTTGTTCAGGAGCAGCAGATGTTACTACAGAAATGTTACCTGTTACATGGTCAAGGGAAGACCAAGGAGTTTTATAACAATGCCAAACATCTCCTCTTTCAAGAGTGGAGGGAGGTAGAGGCAGAAAACAGTAAGACTTGTTTAAAGCATTTCTATTATGCCCCCACCATAAAATGAAGATTAAATGATTAAACTACATCTAGAAAATCAGCCAAGTACTTAAAAATTCAATCCCTATCAGCCTGTGCAGTTAGCGCTGTCTGACAAGGATCGACACTTTACACACTTTTATGCATTTTGCCTGCATAGGAGCAGCAGATGTTACTACAGAAATGTTATTTGTTACATGGTCAAGGGAAGACCAAGGAGTTTAATGACAATGCCAAACATCTCCTCTTTCAAGAGTGGAGGGAGGTTGAGGCAGAAAACAGTAAGACTCGTTTAAAGCATTTCTTTTATGCTCCTCTTATTAAATGAAGATAGAAGGATTATATTACATACAAAAAGTTAGCTAAGTACTTAAAAATTCAATCCCTGTCACCCTGTGTAGTTAGTGCAGTCTGACAAGGGTCAACACTTTACACACTTTTACACATGTTACGTGTGTATGAGCAGCAGATGTTACTACAGAAATGTTACTTGTTACATGGACAAGGGATACAAAGTGTTGAAAGCACTGAGTCCTTGAATTGTGGGTCAAATCTTCTTATAAGAAATATATTTCTATTATTCTGACTTAAAAGAGAGAACTGGCGATATAGGCTCAGATGAGACTACACATACATGTAGCCTGATCTTTGTCAAAACCTCCTATCAAAGCAGGAATATTCCGTGACAACAGTTAAGAATTGTATTTTCCAGCAATGGTTTACATAACTTTCAGATTATTTATTTGTGCTTGTAGTTGTTTTTGTAACAAAGCATCTATATTCAAAATATTTATTGACAGGTCAATGGAAATCGATTGTTAGTGCCTATATTTTATAGGCACTTACAATAGTTTTGCACTGACCCCTTAACAACATTATATTGTAATTAAAGATAAGAGAAAATCCAAAATGTTCAATACTACCTTGAGTGGACAATAGATATTTCTGACAGGTCAAAGTTGAAATGGATCACCTTTGAAAATTACTTCACCTATTATGTTTATTCATTAAACATTAAAATTGAAAGCTGAAATATGTATTTACCTTGTTTTTTTTTCAGTGGAATATCTCCAGGCTATCAGAACATATAAGCATAGAAAAGATAGTATGAAGGCTTATTTTGAAAGTAAAGGGAAAGACCACATGAAAATATGTAAGTACATTAAGGCAGACTTGATTCTCAAAAACTGAGCACTTCATGCTTACAAGATACTTGAATGTCAATCAAGTGAATGGAGTTGATATGGGACAATATCATTTTGGGAAGTCAATGCAAAGCCATTGCAAGAGCCTATAAATATGTAGGTGCTCACAATAGGAGGGCTGAGCACAAGACTTATAAGTGCCGCGGCAATAGCGCAGTTGGTAGCGCGCCGGACTTCTAATCCAGGGGTCTATATTCGCACGGGTTCGATCCCCGGCCGCGGCACTTATCCTTTCCGACATTTGTCTTCCACCAATGGGTAGATAATCGTAAACCTATGTGGAATAGCAACTGGAGGCTAGGAAAGGGATGTGGTGGTAGTACTGGTGTGAGAAATACCAGGAATCCATCGTTAGGTGCTCCAGTCGTCGCGATATAACTGAGAGATTGTTGAAAGCGACGTAAAACCCCAATTCAAATCAAATCAAAGACTGACTTAAGTGTCTATATATTATAAAGGCACCTAGTACAGTCTTATATTGAACCCCTGAATTGAAATTTTAAGCTGACTCATTGATTTTTAGGAAGAGGGAATCTGAATCACGACTTCTTGCACTATGCATGTTCAGTGAGAATGTTCATCAAATACACCAGTTCAATTCACCTGCCAACTTGATTGCTATCAAATCAATTTTGCCCTTGAAAATCTTCATATGCATTCGGTTGCTCACAGCTGTGAAATGATTTCAGTGGCAGGATTGCGCCAGAATATTTAATTTTTGTCTTGTTGAGCAAAGTTGGTTATGGTTTGGCAAGAGGCATAGACAAAGTTGAACAGGCTAATTGCAATCTACACCTGTTTTTTCCCTTTTATCAGAGTTTGATTATAAAACTTGCCTGGAAGATAACTCTAAACTTTCAGCCCTTTAAATTTATCAAACCCTTTTTCCATTTTAAGCTCGGCTGTTTTTGGAGAAAACACGAGGTATTGCTATAGCCTCCGTGTTGTCGTCGTTGTCGTCGTCGCCCCCTTTTTCGACTTAGATTTTTTTCCCACCATCCAGGCACTCGTAGGCGGTGCTCTTGTTGAAAATTAAGACTTTCCAATACTGAAAAATGTTGCATTTAAGAGATTAAGAGAGTATTTGTTGATTTCATTGAGGTAAGAAAGTAAAAACCTAATCAAACTGTATGAATATGCAAAGTGGATTCATACATAAGTGTGATTATATTTTTAGTTTCATACCTCCATGAAATCAACAAAAACTCTCTTCATATCTTATAATTCAATAAAATGAAGCAAAAGAGTAAATACTTCTCCAATAGGACAGATTTCATCCGGGACTACTTTGTGTGGAAGCTTATAATATAGCGCTACTCAAAATTAATTTCATTCGGGAATGAAACTAATTTTTCACCCAATTAGAATGCCATAAACTGATTGGATCAAGCAAAATTAAATTATACAACAAAGAAAAGTGGGTTCAGTTTGAAAAAAAAACCTATCCTATGTATCCTATGTGATAAAAAAAACTTATGATATGGAGAAATTGCCTATTCAAAGCTAAATCTTTTCTTTCCATGATGTTTTCACTAGCATAATCATTTTTTTCAATGTTCATTTGCAAAATGGGTGAACCAGCATACTTTTTAGTCATCAATTTTAACCCTTTCCTGTTTTACAAAATTTTGGACCTATCCAAATTCAAAGGTTTTGCAGACGAAAATTAAAAGTGGATTTAATTTGAAAAATAACCATTCAGTAGGGTAGAAAATAGTGTGGAAAAAGAATAAATTGCTTGTCAGAAGCAATTTCTTCTTTTTATGCCCCCGTATCGAGAGATCGGGGGCATATTGTTTTTTCACAATGTTTTCTCAATCATAAATACACTGGCACGTAAAAAGCAGGGATTAAACAGCAAAGGGTTAAGAATGCTAAAATCGGTAAAAAAATACAATTCTATATGATTTTGTGTTTTTCAGTTAATGTTTCCAGAAGTTCCAAGCAGAGACCACTTAGGGTTCCGTATACAGATCTGTGGGAAATGTTTCAGTTGGTGAGTGGTATAATCTGGCATTTTTGATAGGAAGAAATATAGGGCAAAAAAAGAAAGACAAAAAATAGACAAGAAAGAAAGAAAGATAATTATTCAGGTTATATTATTAAAAAAACAAGAAAAAAAAACCAACAATAACAAAAATTTGGAGAAATATGCACATGCTGATTGAAATCCCAACTATCCCAACTATAGTTGAAGTTGTTATAAATGTGACCTACATGCTCATTTAAGCCTTGTTGTTTTGAACAAGTAATACCTTGGGTGGTAGCAGATGAAGACAATGATCAGCCTGCACATATGTGTAGTCTGATCTTAGTCCAAATTACCTGACTTTTAATTTAAACCAGAAAAGTTTAAACGTATTTTCAAAATAAATACTTTCTCACAATAAGTTCATCTAGTGCTTTTCATTTTGGTTTAATACAATTATGCAAAGGTGTTGTTTTTTTTTGAAAGACTGGATGTATTTTGGGATCAACTATGGTGTCTAGCTTCCAGATAACTGGCGTCCTGACGACCAGTGTCTGGCAGCTTGGCAGCATTCACTTCAATGTCTGGAGGACAACTCTGTCACCTTATGTCCAAATGACTTGAATCTTGGCAGTTATGTTTCTCTCATGGTTATGGAGTACAGTGCACAAAACCCATCACTCTACCTGGCTTATTTTTTGAGTTATTTCCCTTAGTTGTTTTATATACTTAGTCATCCAGCAGTGTTAACCCTTTCCTGTTTTTCAAAATTTTCGACCTGTCCAAATTCAAAGGTTTTGCAGACGAAAATTTAAAGTGGATTTAATTTGAAAAATAACCATTCAGTAGGGTAGAAAATAGTGTGGAAAAAGAAGAAATTGCTTGTCAGAAGCAATTTCTTCTTTTTTCACAATGTTTTCTCAATCATAAAATCACAGGCACGTAAAAATCAGGGATTAAACAGGAAAGGGTTAAGGGTGTATCTTGTGATAATTTTCCTACTTGTTTATCATTACAAGGGTAAATTTTCCAGAGAAGATTTGCTACACAGTAATTGGATAATTGTCTAACATCTATTTGTTTTAATTTGCAGTTGTGTAAGACTTTGTACGAGAAGAAGATGGTATCCGAGTTAGAAGATATTTGTTTGTTGGGAATGTTAAGTCCTGTATTCCATAAGCAAGATCAAGTCAATGAGGTGAGTTAAAAGATAGTTGTTTGTTAGGAATGTTAAAGCCTGTATTACATAAGCAAGATGAAGTCAATAATAAGAGTAAGAAGATGTTTGTTTGATAAGAATGTTAAGTCTTGTATAACAAAAGCAAAATCAAGTCAATGAGGTGAGTAAGAAGATATTTGCTTGTTAGGAATGTTTAGTCCTGTATTTTAAAAGCAAGATCAAGTCAATGGGGTTAGTAAGAAGATAATTGTTTGCCATGAATGTTATGTCCTGTATTCAACAAGCAAGATCAAGTCAATGGGCTTAGTAAGAAGATAATTCTTTGCCATGAATGTAAAGTCCTTTATTACATAAGCAAGATGAATTCAATGATGTAAGAAGATATTTGTTTGTTAGGAATGTTTAGTCTTGTATTTCACGAGCAAGATGAGGCTTATGAGAAACGATTATTCATTTTTGGATAACTTTTAGTTTACCACTAATTGGTAAAGTTTATTTTTAGCTCACCTGAGCACAACGTGCTCAAGGAGAGCTATTAGGATCACCCTTAGTCCATTGTGTGTCGTGCGTCATCAACAATCTTAAAAAACTTCTTCTCCCGTACCACTGGGCCAATTTCAATGAAATTTTGCCAGAATATTCCTTGGATTACCCTCTTTAAAAAGAAATTGTTCACAAAAAACTGATTGGCCCATAAATATGGGCGTGGTAGGAAGGGTCTTATTTCTTTGAACAACATCTCCTTCTGAACCACTGGGTTGATTTCAATGTAACTTTACCACAATGTTCCTGGGGTGACCTTTTCAAATATTGGTCGCAAAATTTTGAATGGCCCATATATATAGGTGTGGCAGGGCAGAGCTTAATTTTAGCCAAAATCTTTGAACGACATCTCCATTGAAACTTTACTAGAGTGTTCCTTGGGTGACCCTTTTCAAAATTGTTTGCAAAATTTTGATTGGTCCATAGATTTGGGCGTGGTAGGGAGGGGCTTATTTTGAGTTTCCTAAGTAATGAATGGGCGGGCAGAGTCTATTCTCACTTTAAAATCTTGGAATTAAATCTCCTCTTCAACAATTAGGCAAATTTGAATGAAACTTTTCCAGAAAGTTACTTGGATGAGTTCCACCGGACCGATAAATTTCAGGTGAGTGATTTATTCTGGCCCTCTTGTAGTTTAAATTGGCAAAGTTTTGCTTGCTATTAGCATTGATTTTGTTAGGACATTTATTTCAGTATACCCTACATGTACTGCAAAATTGAAATGCCTAATACCTTTTTACCCTACATGCATAGTTTAAGAAAGGTTTAAATATAAGGCCTGGCAACTGCATCAGGGAAACCAATATCTCTAAGTTATTTTAAAAGTAAGCCTATATAAGTCAATATTTTTCTCTCGTTGATAGCAGTTTGTGACTGTTAACACTTAATTGACCCCAAATGTGAAAGAAAAAATGCAAAATTGGTTACGATCAAATTATGATTAGGCCAAGTAACGTATGGCTAGGCTACATACTTTGGACAAAATACAATTCAACACAGGATTTTTAAGAAGTCAGCATAAATTATTGAAAGTTACGGTCTTTATATATTTTGGGCACTCAAACATTTTTTGTGCTTGTCCCTATAAATGCTTTTCACAAAACGAATGTTATTGCCCATTCAATGCATGTGAATTCACAGTTGTCGCTCATGTAAACCCTGTCAACATTTGGTAAGTTAATAAAATTCCATGGAATGTTAAAATGCAGCTATCCATTTAACTGACATTAATTATTTGCTGACAAAGGTGATCGTATATTGGTAACATCTACTGTCTGTCCTTCCATCTGTTTGTCTGCATGTCCAATTTTTGTTAACACATCTCCTCCTTCAATTATTGACAGATTTCCAAAAACTTTCACAGAAAGGTCCTTATCATTTGACCATGAGCATTTCATCACAATATTTTTATATACTTTGATGTGTCATGGGGAAAGGTGCTTTTGTTGAAAAATTTCCTTGAACGAAGAATATTGTGACTCTGACAATCTTGTTTCCCAAATATATTGATAGTATTTTGATCATACATTTATGTAGGAAAAAACATTAAATCAAATGGATAGGAAATATTAGGCATATAAATGAGAAATCAAGCATTTTTGTGTCTTCTTGTATTTTATTTTGTCTATTTGTAGATATGGGAGTATTAAAAATAAATAAAGGTAACTATGTGAGAAATATTATTTTCCTGGGGCCTGTTTTACTAAGTTTCTTACGAAAAACTAGATGGTAAGTCAAAATCACAAATAGTACCTGGTGTTTTCCTTATTGTCAGAATTTGCCTTGCAATATATCGTTAGCATTGTCTTTAGAAGACGATTCCAATGCAATGATGCATGACAGAATTCCATATTTAGATACCAGTACTACTGTAGAAGCAACTTTAATTTTTGACTTGCACAAAAAATGACCGTACAATGTTTAGTAAAACGGGCCCCTGGATCTTTAATTCTACTTCAGGAGTTTGAATTCTTCATGTTGACCACAGCTATGATGACTAAACGTTCTCTCAGAGCTTATCCATTTGTAAGGGAAATTGTTCTACAGGTAATATAAAGTTATCTTACTTAAAGAGACACCTATTAAGCAACTACTTTTATTATAGACAAATGTGAAAATAATTCTACAAAATTCAAAATCTTTAAATAGCTTTGGTTTTAAAGACCCAGTCTATAGCTTTTTATGCCCCCGTATCGAGAGATCGGGGGCATATTGTTTTACTCATGTCCGTCTGTCTGTCTGTCCATCTGTCTGTCCGTCCGTCCGTCTGTCTGTTTGTCTGTCTGTCCTTCTGTCCGAAATCTTAACCCGAAAACTTAACCTTGCCAATATCTTCAAGCCTATTCAAGATAGAAAGCTAATATTTGGCATGATGATAGATCTCAATGATTCGCATCCACTGGTACCAAAGTCAAGGTCATGTGACAAGGTCAAGGTCATCTGTCAAGGTCAAACTTTGAAAAAACTTAACCCGAAAACTTAACCTTGCCAATATCTTCAAGCCTATTCAAGATACAAAGCTATATTTGGCATGATGATAGATCTCAATGATCCGCATCCGCTGGTACCAAAGTCAAGGTCATGTGACAAGGTCAAGGTCATCTGTCAAGGTCAAACTTTGAAAAAAAAATGCCGTTACGGGGGCATTCGTGTTTCACAAACACATCTTGTTTGTTTCACACCTCCATGCATTAAAAGAAATATTCTCTCGATCTCTAAAATGACTATTCATTGAAATCGTTTAAGAATTTTACCATATTGGTCTATCTCTGTAACATCACTTGTTGAACACTTAGATAAGAGTGGTCACATATTAATGGCTCAGTGCAAAGCAGTTGTAACTGCCTATAAACATATAGGCAGTTACAACTGTTTTGCGCTGAGCTATTGATATGCGTAAATTGTTGAAAACATTGTGTTGAATCATAAGAGAACCATAATTTTTCAGTCAATAGATCACCCAGCAGCCTGGAACCTATTCATGCAGGTTGTAATGATGAGCAGTGACACCCGACATAATAGATTCTGTCTCAGAAAAATGTTGAACGTAAGTACAATATAGGTGATAAAAAGTATGTTAAATCTTGTTATGAATGTTTATAATCATTGATATTCAGTGATCTAGAACACTTAGCCAAATGATTATGATTTAATATCACAAAAATATTCCGAAGGGAATAGAGTAAACAATTAATAAAAACACTCAGTATTTCAATATTTAGGTAAAATTTACCTTTTTCAAGAAAAATATTTTAACACTACTACATAATGATAGTAATTATCATTATGAAGTAGTGTTAAAATATTTTTCATTTTTCTTGAAAAAGCCAAATTTTGCCAAAATATTGAAATACTGAATGTTTTCATCAATTGATAATAATTTAGTTCTAGATAATTCCACTCTTCTTACTTTATAATTTGAGATCATGATGCAAAGATGTAAAGATTTATCCATAGGACAGATTTCAAATTAATACAAATTTAAGATTTCTAAGTTTAGATTTGTGTTATTGATTTCGACATTTCACAAAGATGAGAGAAATGGAAGACAACTCTACTTTGAGATTGAATGAGGCCACAGGTAGTGGCAACTGCATATTGAGGGAGGATGGGGGTAGGGGGGTACAATCACTTGAAGGGGGGTATTAGACAGCTTTGTGACAGTCTATTTTTTTTTTTCTTTATTTCCGTCAAACCTATTTATGATTATCATCTTGTGCAGATTTTTTTTTCAATTCATATTGCATATAAGTAAAATTAACTTTTATAGGTGAATATAATCAGTATTCAAATATTCATTTATGAATGGAACTAAAACAAACATTCATTTATGAATGGAACAAAAACAAATATTCAAATTCATCTGAATAATCAAAATAAATAAATGAATATAAATTTTGCCATTTTTTCATATCCCTAGTGAAAACTAAGACTCATATTAACCTGTGAATCCACTTAGGCTGATCAGAGTCTTGACTTTGCACTTATCAAAATGATACTGGCCTATAACTTCTGCTCTTATTAGAATTTTGCAGCATCCAGTGGTTGTTCATGCAGCTCAATGACTCTCCAGCAATCTGAAATGACAACAGTGTACTTGAATTGTCACCCATAAAGGGACCATGTGGGAACTCGTTTAAATTATTATTTGAAAAGAAGATTGGTTCTGTTACGGGTCAACCAGAGGTCACACGTTCACAATAGTGCTTTCACAGGAAGGTAGATTGATCATCTTAGATCAAGAAATTTTGATATTTGCAAAGTTTCGACTCTGATAAGTCTGCCCTGATTCCCCCATTCTAACAAGGATGGACACTTTTCCCACTTCCCAGATGGTCCCTTTTTGTCTGACAGGGCACATTTGTGTAAATCCATTTTCAGGAACCCTCCAATGTGGCTCTAGGTATACTGAATGGACATAATTCTATGGCATCAGGATCCTACAAACATTCATTGGGTAAATTCATTAACTCACTCTAATAAATCCAATTACCAGTACTATAGGGCTTTTGGGTAGATTAACCCTTGATAATCTCACTGCTTATGTTCATTTCACACTAAGAGGTTTTAGTTGGTAGAGAGTCAAGGGAGAAGTAGTTTTTGCTATATTAGATACAGAAATAGGGCTGCCAATATAGTGCAGCGTTTGGAACATCACTTGGCCAATCTCACGATCAACCTCGGATGTACATAGACAGACTATTTCTAAAAATTACGGGAAACCCTTGGAAAAATCAATGACGTCAGTTAAAATGGCGTTATCCCTCGAAACTTTGAGTGAAAACATTTGATGTCGCTAGCGCTACTCATTCAAGACACTGACGTGAAACCATCGTATCCTTATATAAATATCTTAAGATTCTTAAATAACTGCTGAAAAGATCTTAATTTTTGAGAATGATTCGTCATTCTCAAAAATTAAGATTTTTCAGCCGTTGTTTACTGTAAAAGATATAAATCTACAGTGCTAGTTTTTCTTACACTGTTTCCGCCTAACAAAATGGACAATTTTGTTACATACCCATCCGCCTTACATACATCTGAGGTCTGTTGCAGTTTATGGAAATGGCCGAGTGATGTTCGGAATGTATAGTGCAGCTGTAGTCTGCCAGACTATCTTCCAAAAGGGTCCTAGTCTGTTTCCTGATGACAGCACTCATCCTTTCCTACTGTTTGTCTTCCAACAATGGGGTTGATATTCTTTGACCTATGTGGGATAGCATTTGGAGGCTAGGAAAGGATGTAATGGTAGTTCTTGTGTGAGAAATACCAGGAATCCATTGTTAGGTGCTCAAGCCTCTGCAATATAACTGAAAGATAGTAAGAAAGCAGCATAAAACCCCATTCAAACAAAAATATACAGAAATGAGTTAATTGACTCAGATCTTATATAACTTTTCATTTCTAATTTTTTCCGGAATACATCTTAACCAAAGGACTAAATGGACTGATTGTCGGTTAACATTTCATCAAAAACATACTTTTTTAGCTCACCCGAGCATGTAGTGCTCAAGTTGAGCTATTGTGATCATACAATGTCCATCGTCCGTTGTCCACAATTTCTGTAAACATCTTCTCCTAAACCAGTGGGTCAATCTTGATGAAACTTGGCAGGGATGTTCCTTGGGTCAAGCTCTACCAAAGTTTTTCAAATAAATGAAATCCACCCTTAACTTTCCCTTTACCCTTAACAAAAAGGGTGAAAATAGGAAATCTTCAAAATCTTCTTCTCTGAAACCAGAAGGCAGACAGCTTTTATATTTGGCATGTAGCATCATCTAGTAGACCTCTACCAAGTTTTTTCATATCAAGACCCTAGGGTCATATTTGGGCTCCACCCGCAACCTATACCATAGAATCAAAGAGAAAAAATCTTTATAAATCTACTCCTGAAACCAGATAGCAGACAGCTTTCATATTTGGTATGTAGCATCATCTAGTGGGCCTCTACCAAGTTAGTTCATATTAAGACCCTGGGGTCATATTTGGGCTTTGCACGGGTGCGTCCCTTTTAGCTCTTCTGATCAAGAAAAGTAAAGAAATGAAAATCTTCAAGAATCTTCTTTTCCAAAAGCAGAGGGCTCACATCTTTCATATTTTTGAATGTAGCATTTTCTAGTGGGCCCCTAACAAGTTTGTTCACATCAAGACACTGGGGTCAAATTTGGGCTCCATCCGGGCGCATCCCTTTTAGCTCAACTGAGCATGATGAGTGAAAATAGGAAACCTTCAAAATTCTTCTTCTCTGAAACCAGAAGGCAGACAGCTTTCATATTTAGTTTGTAGCATCATCTAATGGACCTCTATCAAGTCTATTCATGTCAAGACCCTGGGGTCACATTTGGGCTCCACCCAAATGTATCCTGTTTTACATAGAATCAAAGAGCGAAAAGGCATATCTGTCTTGCTCTTGGCTGCAAACATTCCATGGTATTGATCTTATGCAGAAATTATCTCCTTTTTGGCATCTGCCTATTTAATTAATGTGATGTCTCAGGGGTCAAAGAGACTCAGATGAGCGATCTAGGACCATCATGGCCCTCTTGTTAAAAAAAAAATGGGTGACCTTAAAGTTATTTAGGCATACATGAAAATTCAATATGGGTAGACTGATCTTTATGTATACAACCAGCTTAAACAGAAATCTGCAAGATTTGGTACTATAAGGGTTGATATTTGTACTTTTTTTTCAGGAGAGTATGCACACATATTTAGAATTACGCCTACAGATCCGATGTTGAGTTTATGTATGGGTTTGGACTTCATCCATATTGCCTCACAAAGATTTGCTGCCAAAAGGCATTATCTAGTCACTCAGGTAGTGTAAACTTGCAAGGCTCGTGTTTGACCCTTAAACCAGAGTATTGACCCTCAAGTTTGAATTGAGCCTGAGAAAAGTTTTACAGCCTCGGGCCCTGATAGCTTATATAAGAAATAGAAAACTGTATTTCCTCTAATAAAAGCGCCCTCCCCAATAGAAGCTCTCCTACATTTTTATGCCCCCGTATCGAGAGATAGGGGGCATATTGTTTTACTCATGTCCGTCTGTCTGTCTGTCCATCCGTCTGTCTGTCCATCCGTCTGTCTGTCCGAAAACTTAACCCGAAAACTTAACCTTTGCCTTTTCTCCAAAAGTATTTGACATACAAAGCTGTACACCACAGTCAAGGTCATGTGACAAGGTCAAGGTCATGTGACGAGGTCAAGGTCATCTGTCAAGGTCAAAATTTAAAAAAAAAATGCTGTTACGGGGGCATTTGTGTTTCACAAACTCATCTTGTTTACTAAGAAAACCCACTGCAATGCCCAAATTTTAGGACTTCTTCTCTAATTTGAGATGAATTTCCTCTAAATAATCATTTATATGATTGTCTAGAGGAAATTCAACTTGAACTAAAGGAAAAAGGGCCTAAAACCTAAAAAGACATCAATTTTACATCAGAAAATGCATACTAAATAAAGTCTCCCAGAACACGTTATGTATAGCTCCCAAAAGCGTTTATTACTAATGGTAATTATTATGCCCCCCTTCGAAGAATAGGGGGTATATTGCTTTGCAATTGTCGGTCTGTTCGTCAGTCCATCCGTAAACCATTTTTCTTTTGTCCAGAGCATATCTCATAAAGTATGCAAGATAGAATCATGAAACTTCACAGGTTGATAGATTTCATTGAGGAAAAGTGCAGTGCACAAGAACCATCTCATAATATTTTGTAAGTTATTGCCCTTTGTTGATGGACAAGAATAGGCTATTGACCTGCTTTTATGGGGGGCATAAATGTTTTACAAACATCTCTTGTTACAGTAAAGTTTCCATGAAAGTCTGATAAAGCCTAAAGGTCTTCAACAACAAAAGCTTTATTTCACTTTGGGAATATATAGTTTCTGCTGTTCATTCAGTGAAGGATTTATCACTCTAACATTGAATCAAAGAACTATTCTTTATACCTTATCTGCTACTCTTCATCCTGAAATTAATGTCCGAATGCTTTTACTGGAAGAAAAATTACAATCACGCCATACATGAAGGATAGTTTCTGTCTAAATTTGACCAGCTTTTCATTTTATCATGCAATGCAGCATGTATTGACCTGATATCAACTGTCGATAACAAAACTTTTTTCAGAAACAATTCATGCACACTTTCACCTGAATTTCTTTATTTTTAAGGGTTTATTATAATTAAGGGTGAAAACTGATTGCATGATTAATAGAATTACATGTAAGTGTCTTAAAAAATCAATGTTAATTGGTCTCAGCTGCGAGAAATTATTACGACTCGGCACAGCTTCCTCATGATTAATTCTCTCAACCTTGACTAGATAACAATGATATCTTAAGACACAAACATAATATTCTCTATATTGCTTGTATTCTCTCTTAAAATTTGGGAAATCTATAATTTCCAGTTATGTGAGAGTTATATAGCTACCTTTGTAGTGTACAACCTGAGTAAAATTGTTTGAAGAGTAACACACAGACTCAATTACATGTACTGTCACCACTTTTTTCTAATAGGGTTTGGCTTTCCTGAATAATTATGTTGAGCTGAGAGGAGAGTGCCAAGAGACTTTCTACAATCTAGCTAGAGCCCTTCATCAAATTAGTATGTACAATAAATAATTTCCATTCTGTTTGTACACTACCTTTCTGAGTGTCAAATGTTGAGCTCGGTTAATTCATACCATAGCTCAGATAACTGAAATCAGAGGTGCGTTCGTTTGAGCAAGATAAAAAATCCATCTGAATGAGATTTTTAAGACGTCGTAATGAATGGTTTTCGATATTTTGAGTGAAAATGTTTGATGTCGACATACTCGTTTTAAGCCAATGCAAAACCATCTTCATTTCCTCATTGAGATATCTTGAGATTCTTATTGAGCCGCTTAAAAATCTCGCTCTACCGAACACATTATCTTAAAAATCTTAATAAGAATCTTAAGAATCTCCCTCTATAGAACATACTTCAGATATTTGATAAAACTCCTTGTGACATGCATCAAATGTTTCCAAAGAACTAGCCTGATAGGGTTGAGCAACAGATAAATCGGATGGAATATTGTAGTTGTACTGATGTGAGAAACGATAGGAAATCATTGGAAGGTGCACCGGCCACCATATTACTGCAATACTGTATAAAGATGCTTTAAACCCAATACAAGAAATCAGTGGCTTATACTTCAGTGTTTTAGTTTGGAAAACACCCATGGTTTATTGTTGAGCCCCCCTGGGAGTGAGCAGGGGATAGTTTTCACTGTTACATGTTGGTGTATGTGCAGCTGTTCGTATGTTTGTCAGAATTTGTGCAGAGAGTCACATTATATGGGTTACTAGAAATAGTCTTGGAAAATTTCGTCTAAATCCTTTCATTAATGTAGAGGGATTTGAAATAAGGTAGTGGACCCGTAATACTTTTGCAACATCTCATAAGTATTGAACTTTAACAGTGTTAACCGAGGTTTCCAAATGATTTTCATTTGGAAACCTTGGTTAACATTGTGAAAGAATATGTGGTCTGAAATGTTGCGGAACTATTACGGGTCCACTACTTTAACAAGATTTGGTCGTAAGGACCTTTGATGGGATATACGGAGAAGATACCAATATACAGCCACTTTTAACTGCAAATAAAAGGGGGGATATTTCACGGTCTTACAACATGTTGAGCTTAATCATCAAGATCATGTTTACAAGTATAAGCAATTACTTGTAAACCTTTTCATGTTTATGAAAATATCTAACTGGTCCAAATTGAGAGAAGTTGCAGACAACAATGAAAATTGCATGAAATTTGAAAAGAAAAATACTATAGAAAGTATAATGGGGAGTAGAGAAATTGCTTGTCACAAGCAATTTCTTCTGTTTCCACATTATTGTTCAAGTAAATCTGAGACTTAACACCAAGCATGTATGGATGAAGAAATATTTCCTAATCTACGTTTCAGATATACTGTATGCAGCAGCCCATTATTACAACAAAGTTTTGACCATGCCACCCTGCATCAAAGGAGAGGTAATATTTGTAATAAGATATTTCTCTGTTATTACACATAAAGGACCTGTCATGAATTTGTTTGCCCCCACTTTGATGAGATGGGGGGGGGGGGATATTGTATTTCTGTCCTTCCATTTGTCTGTCTGTCTGAAAACTGGACTGTAAATCTTAATATTGTAAATACTTTCCAGCCTTCTCCCAACCATTTGTCTCTCACCAATGGGTATAAGGGAAGACCTATGTGAGATAGCAGCTGGAGGCTAGGGAAGGATGTAATGGTTGTTCTGTTGCGTAAACTACCAGGAAGCCGATTTTTACCGCTTTCAACAATTTCGCAGTTATATCGCGGCGGCCGGAGCACCTAACCATGGATTCCTGGTATTTCTTTCACCTGTACTACCATTACACCCTTTCCTAGCCTCCGACTGCTATCTCACATCGGTTTACGATTATCTACCTATTGGTGAGAGACAAACGTCGGAAAGCATATTTGCTGCCACCGGGGATCGAACCCACAACTTCCAGATTGGAAGTCTTTTGCTACATTTTACTGGTATTGTCTGCAAAACTTAACCTGTGAACTACAGATATTTATAGGCACTTACAATAGTGTTGCACTGACCTCTAGATATGCAGTGCCTAAGATCCACAACTCTAGCTTGTTTATCTTTTACAGGAGATGTTAGACCTAAGAATGGAGGCTGCATACAATCTGTCCCTGATACACGTGTCAAGTGGGTCGCATGACTCTGCCAGATATCTCCTCTATAAATACTGTGTCATCTGAACTTTGGATACATGAAAGAGGAGGCTGCTTCCAATATGGCCCGTAGAGGTGGTTCTTCTGGGTCATCTGACTTGGATATTTTTGCTATGAATACAGTGTCATCCAAACCTCATAGAAAAAAAGAACAGCATTGAATTCTGGATAGCATGAAGGTCATGTGTAAGTGAAGGCTGCTTGCTACAAGTGTCAGTACATGTTTCAGCTGGGTCACATGATATCTACCAGATATCTCTATAAATACAGTGTCACCTGTGCCTAACAGGAAAAATGTGTCACATACTCTGAAATCTAGTCATGTGATATGCAAGAATGTCAGATTGTCTGTCTATTACTCCCTTATAACCTTGAAAGTCCCATGAAAGTGAAGTCTGCTCCCAACATGTATCAGTACACATTTCTGATGAGTCACATGACTCTACCAGACATCTCTTCAAATACTGTGACCTGAACCTTACAACAAAATGAGCCATAAACTCTGAAATCTGGTTAAGTGAAGAGTGATTTGCAAGAATGTTGGATTTTCTGTCTTAAGTTCCTTTTTAGTCTTGAAAAGCAATAAGGAGAGTTATGGAGGAGAATACTATACTATCCTCGTACATTATTCTGATTATAGGCACACTTAGAAAATTTGCAGATAACATAATTTGTTGACTTTTAAATCACAAAACTTGTCTCAGAGAATGAAAGAAAACATATTAAAAGGATGAATCAATTATATTGTTCTTCTTTCCCAAATTGATTTTTCTGTACCCATAGACATATGTGTGACCCGTTAACAAAAAGAGACCATCTGGGAACTCTTTAAAAAACATTTGAAAAAGAGATTTGGTCCAGCATAGGTCAACAAGAGGTCAAATTTCTAAAAACCTTATACAGAAAGGTAGAAAGGTCATTCTAGATTCAGAAAATCAGCTAAGTTTGAAAAAAATTTGACCTCGGTCAGCCTGCTCATGCGCAGTCCACTGGGGTTGACACTTTAGCACTTTCCAGCTGGTCCCTTTTAGGTTGACGGGTCACATATATTCTTTACCCCAGAACAAGAGGATCATGATGGCCCTATAAAGCTCACCAGATTCTCTTTGGCCCCTGGAATATCAGTATTATATATAAGATCCACCAGGAGTATTGTACCTTATATCATTGCCCTGGCATTCTTTCAAAAAAGAAGAGAAGAAAAGCTGCTGTCATAGCAGTTGGTAGGACGTCGGACTGTCAATCTGGAGGTTCGACAGTGGCACTCATTGTTTCCTACTATTTGCCTCCCACAAATGGGTCGATAATTGTAGACCTATGTGGAATAGCAGCTGTAAAATAGGAAAGAATGTAATGGTAGTACTGGTGTAAGAAATACCAGGAATCCTTTTTAAGGTGCTACAGCCACCACAATATAACAGAAAAATTGTTGAAAGCAACGTAAGACCCCATTCAAACAAACAAATTTCAAGAAGTAAGGAATGTGCACGCGCTGAGCCCAAATATATGGTCACAGGAGCATGATTTCATCAAACTAGGTTTAAGTCAACTTGATGAAGATTTATACCGAATATCTAGACTGTCTGCCTTCTGATTTCAACAAACAAGGTGGCAAAGTGTCATGAAATAGGCCTGTAACACTGTTGGATGTTTAAGTATGAAAAGCAAACAAAGGGAAATTACTCAGAAATTAAGTTATGTATAGTAACTGTTCTTGTGCACAGCACTCCATTATCATAAAAGACATTACTGCAAAGTTTCAAGTCAATCAAACATAAGGTGACTGTGTTATGCTCGAGACAAAGAAATGGAGACCCTCTTTCCAAGGTTGTATAAATTATTTTTTAAACATTTCCTTTTAATAAAGAAAAATTTGTTTAAAGCAACCATTTAAGGGACCACAAAAAAGTGGTCTTTAAAAAGAATGGTAACTAAGTACTCATTATCCCCTGCTGATGAAATCATCTGGGGGATATTGTTTTTGCCATGTCCTTCCTTCCATATGACATTCGGTTCCGCGCTATTTCTTGAAAACTATAGACTGGATTTCAATGAAACTTGGCACACAGCTTCACTACAATGAGGACATGCACATATCGTCCGTGTTACCCGGTTCGACAGTCGAATTTAGAGTTACTGCCCCTGACTGGTTAAGCCATATACATACAGAGTAATATTCATTTCCGCGCTATTTCTTGAAAACTGAAGACCCGATTTCAATGAAACTTGGCACACAGCTTCACTACAAAGAGGACATGCGCATATCGTTGGGGTTGGCCGCTTCGACTGCCGAATTTTTATACTGCCCCTGACTGTTTAAGCCATATACATACAGAGTGATATTCGTTTCCGCGCTATTTCTTGAAAACTATAGACCAGATTTCAATGAAACTTGGCACACAGCTTCACTACAATGAGGACATGTGCATATCCTCGGGGTTACACGGTTTGACTGTCGAATTTAGAGTAACTGCCCATGACTGGTTAAGCCATATACATACAGAGTGATATTTGTTTCCGCGCTATTTCTTGAAAACTATAGACCGGATTTCAATGAAACTTGGCGAACAGCTTCACTACAATGAGGACATGCACATATCCTCAGGGTATAACGGTTCGCCTGCTGAATTTAGAGTTACTGCCCCTGACTGTTTAAGCCATATACATACAAAATGATATTCGTTTCTGCGCTATTTCTTGAAAACTGTAGACTGGATTTCAATGAAACTTGACACACAGCTTCACTACAATGAGGACATGCGCATATCTTTTGGGTTGGCCGCTTCAACTGTCGAATTTAGAGTTACTGCCCCTGACTGGTTAAGCCATATACATACAGAGTGATATTTGTTTCCGCGCTATTTCTTGAAAACTGTAGACCGGATTTCAATGAAACTTGGCGAACAGCTTCACTACAATGAGGACATGCGCATATCCTCAGGGTAACACGGTTCGCCTGCTGAATTTAGAGTTACTGCCCCTGACTGTTTAAGCCATATACATACAAAATGATATTTGTTTCCGCGCTATTTCTTGAGAACTGTAGACTGGATTTCAATGAAACTTGACACACAGCTTCACTACAATGAGGACATGCGCATATCGTTGGGGTTGGCTGCTTCAACTGTCGAATTTAGAGTTACTGCCCCTGACTGGTTAAACCTAATACATACAGAGTGATATTCTTTTCCGTGCTATTTCTTGAAAACTGTAGACGGGATTTCAATGAAACTTGACACACAGCTTCACTACAATGAGGACATGTGCATATCGTTGGGGTTACCCAGTTTGACTGTCGAATTTAGAGTTACTGCCCCTGACTGTTTAAGCCATAAACATACAGAGTGATATTCGTTTCTGCGCTATTTCTTGAAAACTATAGACCGGATTTCAAAAAAACTTGGCACACAGCTTCACTACAATGAGGACATGCGCATATCCTCGGGGTTACACAGTTTGACTGTTGAATTTAGAGTAACTGCCCATGACTGGTTAAGCCATATACATACAGAGTGATATTTGTTTCTGCGCTATTTCTTGAAAACTATAGACCGGATTTCAATGAAACTTAGCACACAGCTTGTCTACAATGAGGACATGCACATATCCTCAGGGTAACACGGTTCGCCTGCTGAATTTAGAGTTACTGCCCCTGACTGTTTAAGCCATATACATACAAAATGATATTCGTTTCTGCACTATTTCTTGAAAACTGTAGACCCAATTTCAATGAAGCTTGGCACACAGCTTCACTACAAAGAGGACATGCGCATATCGTCGGGGTTACCTGGTTCGATTGCCTAATTTAGAGTTACTGCCCCTGACTGTTTAAGCCATATACATACAGAGTGATATTCGTTTCCGCGCTATTTCTTGAAAACTATAGGTTGGTGTAGATAAAAGATAACCTGTACCTAAGTTTGATATTAACTCCATTGACAATGAAAATATGTTCGGCGGGGGATATCAATTCAACGAATTTGCTTGTTTTGTTTACAAATTAGAAACACAATTTGATTGCATATGCATACTTTTGCAGATTTTTCAAAAAAACCTGTGTTGCAGACTCTATAGAATTGTCTCAATGAGATGATACTTAATGAGTTTTAACAACATCTTATCGATGTGGGTGCTTTATAAACAAGAGCTATTGTATGCTGACATATACCTCCACTAAGTGCTTGTCATAGGCAGGGCTTTTCCTTTTTAGAGGCATGTTGCTGGATCCTTTCTGTAGGAAAAAAAAGCAACAAGAGGACCATGATGGTCCTAGATCGCTCACCTGAGTCTCTGACCCGTGGGACATCACATCAATAAAATAGGCAGATGTCAACAAGAAGATAATAAGAGCAATACCATGGAATGTTTTCAGCAAAGAGTAAAAGGAATATGCTTGGGCACAGACCTTACATAACATATTTTTTAGGATTTCCCCTCTTTGATTCTGTGTAACAAGAGCAACGCTTGGCATGGCATTATACACCTGAAGCTCAGAAATAAATAGGTGATGTTTTGAACTTTTTATTGATCCGTAGGATGTATTTTCTAGCAAACACCATAGTATATTGTATTTATTATGATGGTAGTGTTTGTTTCGTTTTGTTTTCCTATTTGTCTTTGGGAAGATGTGTTCTTAGGCAATTAAAGAACTGTGGATTACTTATGGATAACATCACTATTCTTCAAGTAATTGTATGTACCCAAGTACTAAAATATTCACAAATTCAATCAGATTGAAATGCTGTAATCAAACACCCTAGCTATGAGTTGTACATACATGTGAAGTTTCAACATCCTAGTCCTTGTATTTTGAAAGTTATGGACCGGACACGAATTTGCTAACTGAATCAAACAAAGGGCAATAACTCAACAATTATAAATGGTAGACTAAGGGTTATTGTGCTCTGCATACCCTAGCTATGAGATCTATACACCTGTGAAGTTTCAAAACTATAGGCTTTATAGTTTCAAAGTAATGGACCAGACATGAATTAGCAAACTGAATCAAACAAAGGGCAATAACTCAAAAATAACAAATGGTAGAGTTGTGGTTCTTGCGCTCTGCACACCATAGCTATGAGTTCTATACACCTGTGAAGTTTCAAGACCACAGGCCTTATAGTTTGAAAGTTATGAACCAGACGCAAATTGGCTAACGGACAGACAGACAATGCAGATGATAACATAATACGACCCTTTGGGCGTATAAAAAGCTGTGTCACTAGAAATTTTGCTTTTCCTACAACATTTCCCCAAATATTTCTAACAGATCTACCTTGGTATATATGACATTGACTAGTAGAAGTCAATCCAAGATGATAGGACAATTATGAGGTTTCTTTAATAATGGAAATTATTGGATGACAAAAAAGAGATGGAGGCTAATCAATTGTTTCAGTGCAAGATCAATTTATATTTCAAGTGAACAACAAAAGCTGTATTTTCACAAGTGGCAGGGCTATGAATGAAAATATAGCTTTTGTTGTTCGCAAAATGAAATATTAATTGATCTTACTATATAAAAAAAACAAGATGTGTTTGTGAAACATGAATGCCCCTGGAACAGCATTTTTTTTTTTTTTTTTTTTTTTTTTTTTTTTTTTTGAAGTTTGACCTTGACAGATGACCTTGACCTTGTCACATGACCTTGACCTTGTCACATGACCTTGACTTTGGTGTACAGCTTTGTATGTCAAATTCTTTTGGAGAAAAGGCAAAGGTTAAGTTTTCGGGTTAAGTTTTCAGACAGACGGACAGACAGACAACGGGGGCATAAAAAACACTGATTTAAAGGCATAAACGAGACAAAAGTATTTTTTAACAAATTTTCTTACAGTGTGTCATTTTGTAGGTGATTGCTATGCAATGTTCATGATGTCAATTTTTGGGCTTTGCTTAAATGAAGGTTGAAATGAATGAAAGTTGCGTTCAAGTTTTTGATAATTTTACTGGTTAGGCAGTGAGTTTACCAAATGATGATCTACCGTTATTTCTCGATAAACTACTGAAAAACATGTATGAAAAAATCTTTCTTTTGTAACTATAATTTATATTTTTTATAACTGTACATATTTACAAACAAATTTAAATAAATAATGCAAAAACATTTTTAAAATTCTTCTACTCCATTTTTCTTTTTTTGCAATTCAAAGAATGATAGAATGTACAATTCCAAAAGATTTTAGTGCAATGAAATTGTAAGTTACCTATGCTGAAATAAAATTATTATAATTATTATTGAACAGTTGCAATCATTTTGAATTGCTTATACAATATCAATTATTGCTAAATTCTCCCATAATCTAACAACAGTCTCGTAGGGACAATTCAAATTGATGGCTCAGGGGGAAACAGTTGTAACTCCCTATGTTTATAGGGAGTTACAACCGTTTCCCGCTCAGCCATCAAAATGAGCCCACCAAAAATGTGTTCTGTTGATTTTTTTTTTAGGATTTCCCGCTTCATACAAGAAATATACTGATAGAAAAGGAATTTCAAAGTATCATCAAATCGATTGGCTCAGCACCAAACAGTTGTAACTCCCTGTATGTTTATAGGGAGTTACAACCATTTCACACTGAGCCATCAAAATGAAAAATATATTCAATTGCAAAGGATAAATTTTAATTTTTATCTCAGGGGGCAATTATTTTCTGTTTCATCCAGTGAACAACAAAAGCTATGTTTTCCAGTCCTGCAGGATGTAAAAAACGTTTTGCGAACTTTTAGAGATGAGACCTACTTGGCACGTTCACATACATGCAAAGTGGGGTATCATTCCGAAAACATTTCGCTCACGTTTTCATCCTGAATGCAGGGCAGAGTCAAGAACAACATGCAAAAATATTAGTTTAGCTTTTCACGAAATGAGAGACAAATCCATGTTTTCATATGAAACAAGATTATGTACTACATGTATTTTTAACCTATTTACTATATAAGGGTAAAGCAAGTTTTCCCCTACTGTTCTTGTTCTAGACTATAATACTATTGAGAAACAAGTTGACCAAGTTTAGCACTGCATGATAAGCAGACAACAAAACAAATAACATATGAAAGTAATACTAAAACCCTTCCCATGAAATTGAGATCATATGAAAACTGTTAGTCTGATTATATAATCAATCCAAGACTACCTCCCAGCAAGCCAGATTTAAGGGGATGATAAGAGATATAGAGGGCAGAGCTAGTGATAGAGGGGGTATTATGGTCTTTTGATTAACACTTTCTTGTTTTACAAAATTTTGGACCTGTCCAAATTCAAAGGTTTTGCAGACGAAAATTTAAAGTGGATTTAAATCGAAAAATAACCATTCAGTAGGGTAGAAAATGCTGTGGAAAAAGAAGAAATTGCTTGCAAGAAGCAATTTCTTCTTTTTTCAAAATGTTTTCTCAATCATTAATTCAGAGGCACGTAAAAGCAGGGATTAAACAGCAAAGGGTTCAATGATTTTTATGATTATAGCACAAACTCTATGTTGTTAGTACTCATTGGAATTGTCTTGTCAAGACAACATTGGGTTTCATTGAGAAAGAGAGATTTTAGACTGGTTTTACCCCCTCTTATTTGTATCTCTGGAGGGTAACTGTTTGAGTTTAAGATTGATTTATATTCTCAAGTTCTGTTGAATGGAAAAAAACAACAATAGCTACATTTTCACAAGTGGTGAAGCAATGAGTGAAAATATAACGGCAGTTGTTTTTTTGTTCACAAAATAAAATATATCAATTCAAAGAACAAGAGGGCCGTTGGCCCTGGGTCGCTCACCTGAGAAAAAAGCTTCATTACCTAGGTATGTCCATGCAACCACAGAAAAAGAGATTTTCACTTAATCAATCAGATAACATTTGAAATAATCCCCCCCCCTTCTGCTCCTCCCCTGGTCATTATTTATTTAAGCTTTTTTACATAAAAGGTCTGTGGTCAGCTAATGCCAGATAAACAGGCCGAGTCTGAGACTTTTAAAGTTTTCTTTAATGAGTTGATCAATCCATGTCAAAAATAAAGGCTGTAGGGATTCAAAATTCTCAACAAAGCACTCCCCCCTCCCCCAAGATGCTCTTCACCTGGTGAATCTACAGTCATGATTTTAGCTAATTCAATTAATGTCCATATGCTGATCATCCATACCAATTTTCAAGTCTGTAGGACTCCTGGTTTATTAGAAGAAGTTTAAAGATTTCAAAAATGATCCAAAGTACTACCGCCTCCTCAAGACACTCAGCACCTGGTGACCCTACAGTCATGATTTTAGCTATTTTTATTAATGTCAATATATTGATCACCCATGACAATTTTCAAGTCTGTAGGGTTCCTGATCCAGGAGAAGAATAAGGTTAAAGATTTCAAAATTGATCCAAAGTACTACCCCATCCCCCCTAATGCTCCGCATCTGGTGGCCCTACATTCATGATTTTAGCTATTTTATTTCAGATCGATATGCTTATCATCCATGCCATTAAGTCTGTAAGGCTCCTGGTTCATTAGAAGATGAGGTTAAACTTAAAAATTTCCACAAAAGTACTACCCCCTCCCCCCTGGTGCTCCGCACCTGGTGGCATTACAGTCATGATTTTAGCTATTTTTATTAAGGTCTATAAGCTGATCCTCCATGCCAATTTTCAAGTCTGTAGGGCTTATGGTTCAGAAAAAGAAGAAGGTTAAAGATTACAAAATTTTCACAAAAGTACTACCCCCTCCCCCTGGTGCTCCGCACCTGGCGGCCCATCAGATATGAATTTAGCTACTTTTAATAAGGTCTATGAGCTGATCATCCATGCAAAATTTTAAGGCTGAAGGGCTTCGTGTTCAGAAGAAGAAAAAGGTTAAAGATTACAAAATTTAACCAAAGTACTACCCCCTCCCCCCTGGTGCTCCGCACCTGGTGGCCCAACAGATAAGATTTTAGCTATTTTTATTAAGGTCTATGAGCTGAACATACATGCCAAATTTCAAGGCTGTAGGGCTTCTTGTTCATCAGAAGAAGAATTTTATAGGTTTTCTTAAATTTTTAACTTTGGTTGCCATAGCAACCAGAGTTTTTCACTGATTTCAATTCTTTTAGCAATTCTTAAAGGGGATCACCTGAGGAACATTTCTGCCAAGTTTGATTAAAATTGGCCAAGTAGTTTAGGAGGAGATGTCATTTAAAGAAATTGTTGACGGACTACGGACGACTGACGCCGGACGGACGCCGGACAAAAGGTGATCACAATAGCTCACTTGAGCACGTTGTGCTCAGGTGAGCTAAAACCAAACAACTATTTTAATTCTTAAATGCAAAATTCAACCAAAAATGTGAAACATTTATGAAAAATCGAAGTGCAACTTTTTGCATTATTAAGCAACATCATGATTTTGATACCACCACTAAGATAAGTCATATAGACTGAAAGGTAAGTAAGCAGGGTATATATAACCTGTTGAAAATTTAACTAGTTTGGCGATATTTTCAAGTGTTAATCTACAGATATTTTTCAATAATCTTAAGGCATTCAGCAGATATCTTGCACACAGTTAAATAAGGATAATCAACGGTCTTCTAAATCTAAGAGTCCACATCAATTATTTCAACCACCCATAGTTTTATGTATACTAACAATTGTTTGTGTTGATCCTCAAAATACCAGGTGGTTGTCCCAAGGCATCTGATGTAGAGCCCAAGAAGTTTGACTGTAACCTGTGACCTTGAAGGTGTCTAAAAATTTCTCTCAAAAAGCACATCTACTCATGACGAAGATCAATTGTGCTAGAATATTTTGTAAAACATCTATAAATGTACGACAAATCAGACTATCAGGCATACCCAATCCTTCATTGTCGAAATTATGCAGCAGGGGATATCGTAAGTTTGTTCTCCTTGTATGACACAATTGTACCCCTTATCCTGATTAATTTAAATTTTGTTTAAACTAATTTCCAATTTTAGGACATATCAACAAATATGCCTCGAGACTTTTTACACAAAAATTAAGTAGAAACACACAGTGTATCCTAAAATCAGACTGCACAACTGTGCAGGCTGAAACTAGTCTATACTGTCTGCCAAATCTTTGTTCACAATTGAATATATCTTGAACAGCTAGAGAAGGGTTATTCTGTATGAAAATAAAACAAATGGGCTTCAAGAGGGGGGGGTCATTCACACACCCCCCCCCCCCCCCATCTCCCCTCTAGATCCACCACGGCTATGTCCCTCTAACTGCAAGAGGGCTTGACTAAAGCGACTTCGTATCTAAACTATTCAGATTTGAAGAATTAGCAGGTAGCTGGTCCAACCCTCACGGATCAACACTAACTTATGTGATTAAGGAGCCCATTGAACTCCCAACTTATGAAATCAAGGAGTCCAAGCTCAAAGAAAATATCTGAATTTAGATTATAGGGGAAAATTGTAGGAAAGAAGGAATTGTTTTTTACAAGCAATTTCTCCCCCCCCCCCAAAAAAAAGTTTGTTTTTTTCCTTCAAAAGCCTAGTAAATGCATGCCCATGTTACCTTCAACACTTTTTGTTGTCAAAAGATCTATTGCTTTGACGATGTTTGATAAGGAAACCATCCTGTGCATTTGATTTTCAAAATATTCTCATATGATCCTGGAAGTTCATCTGACTCCTTACTCACAAAGGGAACAAGTCCCAGCTGATAATCAAGGACTCCCCTTAGTGTCCAACCCTTACCATTTTGTTGGCTCAGCGCGAAACGGTTGTAACACCCTATAAACATATAGGGAGTTACAACTGTTTCACGCTAAGCCATCGATTTGACCTCTCTCATGGCATTCCATCTAATAGTGATAGGCTGATTAATTATCTGTTATTGAGAGGCATATAAAAAATTAAATTGTTTAACAAAACTCTTGTAACAACTATTCATTTAAGCTGTAGTTACAATGATTTTAATATTTTTAAGCTTATTTGCATAATTCTATTAGTATGAGAGCACCTGTGATATATCAAAAATATTCAATGGAGTAAGTAATTTCACTCCAGTGACATAGGTAATATAATAATTACAAATGAGCTTGTGCTTGACAATTCAAACAATTTCAAATATGTACCTAGCAAAGACTCAGGCCGGCCAGTCTATCCGCAGTCTGTCAAGAATCTTGACTTTGCACTTTCTTTGCAAGCAAGGTCTCAAAGTATCTATATATAGAGAGAGAAAGAGAGAATCTTTTAATTGCACTATGTTACTGTCTAGGATACACAATGTTTGCAGGGCTCGTGTTTGACCCTTAAACCAGGGTTTTGACCCCCAAGTCTGAAAATATCTTAATTTGACCCCTAGAAATTTCTCCCAAGGGGGTCATTTTGACCCCCTTGAGAGGAATTACTAAGGGTCAAAACATGGCTTTATACCTAAGATTTTCACAAATTACTATCTGAAGGTCTTCAAATTAATTACTAGTTTCATGTTATTACAAGAAACAGTTAAAGTGACTCTTAGATATGCAAAATTCTACTTATGTTTTGCTTTTTCTGTTTTTTTTTTACCCCTTTAAATTCAGATTTGACCCCCAGAATTTCTTAGTTGAGAAGTCAATGCAGGGCTTACCCTGTCCGTAGCCAATTTAGCCATTGGCTAAAATTCTGAAAAATTGGCTAAAAAAAATGCAATTGGCTAAAATGCTGGCTAAGGGTGGGTATCATTTTGTAAAATCTATAGAAAAAAAGAAATCAAAAGTGTTCAGATCATTGGAAGAACAATTAACAAATTGATATGAGAGATTATCCTTCACACCTTTGAATGACCTGTTGACAGCTAAAAGATAGTTCCTAAATAAGCCATTACACCATTCATTCTTTTAATTGATAATCCCTAAAGGCTGTAGAAAATTGCTACAAGGTAGTCAATTTGGCATAAGAATTTACCAATTGGCTAAAAAGTTGGCTAAAAGAAATTTTGACCCAGGGTAAGCCCTGCAATGACTCCCAAATATCAAACACAGGCCCTGGTTTGTAACTCATGTACATGTCAAATTGTTGGTAATGTCATACATAGGCTCAAATGTTATCATTAGGATTTAGAATCTAGTCAGTTTGTCACTAATTCAACCCCTTTTCTCTTGACCACTGCTACATCTTGTAAAAGCAGAAACTATTCACAATGTGGTGTTTGATGATGGTCTACAGTCTAAATGTTGAGTGTTGACCAAACTGGCACTGCTTCCAAGCTAACCTTTACTACTGCGGAGTATCATCTGAAAGATGTAAGAAAATTGTACATTTTTGGCAGGTTTCATGTCATTTTTTAGATAAATGTAATTTGCATTCTATCAATGCAAAGTTGATCAATCATACATGTGTCTACAAGGGCCATGAAATGCCGATCAACAGTTTTCCTTCCACCAATTCCTTGAATTTCAGTCAAGGGTCAGCTTGCTTATTTTTTTCCAATTAGTCTAGTAGGTCGTTTAAAGGATCTGGTGAAGATTTTTAGACAGATGAACTGGTTGATGGGCAGACAGATGGACAAGAGTTAAATAATATGCTCCAACAATTTATAAAGTTTACAGGCAAGAATAAAAACTTAAACAAGATGTGTTTGTGAAACACAAATGCCCCTATAACAGCATTTATCATGCAAGGAAGCCTGTATTGACCTGATATCACCTACCTGATAACATGACATGTTATCAGGCAGTCTATTTTTAGAAACAATTTGCATAAACTTTCACATAAATTTCTTTGATTTTTTAAGGATTACTATGAAAAAGTGGTGAAAAATGATTGCTTGATAAATAGAATAACATGTAAGTGTCTTAAAATATCAATGTTATCAGGTATCGGCTGTGAGAAATTATCATGACTCGGCAAAGCCTCGTCATGATAAATTCTCCCCACCTCGACCAGATAACATTGTTATTTTTAGACACTAACATGTTATTCTCTATTTTTCAAAAGGTTGACCTTGACAGATGATCTGAAACCGTGTAACATGACCTTGACCTTAATACCTACAGATGCACATCACTGAGATCTATCATCACAAAAATTATGAGAAAGGTATCTAAAATAGGCTTGAACTAGATTTGTTGCAGAGCAGACTAATACCCCCCCACCAGCGCTTTGTCAAAATATAAGTGCCATTAGTGCAGGATGTGTTTGTAACAAATATTGAGAATCCAACTTAAATTCCTTTGATTGATTGAAGGTCACTTGGTTCTTAAGTTAGAGTCTGGAAACAAAAATTTAACAAAAATTAACTTTGACCTTGACCTTTGTGATCCCAAAAAATAGGGCACTTCCTTGGGTCATAAGCAGCATTTGCATGTAGTTTCATGATTGTAGGTCCTCAAGTTCGAGTCCAGAAATGGAAAATTAAAAGAAAATTAATAGGGCACCTCATTGGGTCATAAGCAATACTTGTATAATGTTTCATGATTCTAGGACGCTTGGTTCTCGAGTTAGAGTCCGGAACCAAAAATTGAACAAGGCTCACTGTGACCTTGATCTTTGACCTATGTGAACCAAAAACAATAGGGCACCTCACTGGGTCATAAGCAATATTTGTATAAAGTTTCATGATTCTAGGTCGCTTGGTTCTTAAGTAAGAGTCCGGAAACAAAAAGGTCTCCGTACGGACAGACAGACAAGGTGAAACCATTATACCCCCCTCTACTTTGTAGATGGGGGGTATAATGAATTGCACAAGTTAAGTTTTACAATTAAGTTTTCTAGAAGTTTGTCCTTTATAGATGACCTTGACCTTGTCACATGATCTTGACCTTGATATCTACATTTGCATATTATTGAAATCTATCATCATGCCAATTATGAGGCTTGTAACTTCAAAAGGCTTAAAGATATTGGCAATATTAAGTTTTTGAGTTAAGTTATTTGAACTTTACACATGACCTTGTCATATAACCTTGACCTTAGAATCAGCAGATGTTAAATCATGATCTATAATCATTCAAAATATAAGGTTTGAATCTTGAATGGGCTAAAAAATATTGACAATACTAAGATTTTGGTTAAGTTTATAAGTTAAACCTAAACAGATGACCTTGACCTTGTCAAATGACCTTGACTTTGGTATAAGCAGATGTCACTGTGTATCATTGAGATCTATCATTACACGAAATATGAGGCTTGTATCTTGAATAGGCTTGAAAATATATACGTTTTTTGGTTAAGTTTTGCAGATAGACAGGCGGAAAACAATAAAAGAATATGCCCCCCATCTTTCAATGTGGGGGCATAAAAATCTTGTATGATATAAATTATGATAGGAAAAGAAGAAATAGCTTGAGACAGTCACAGGATTTTCTTCTTTTCCACATTTTTCTCAACTTTCACATGAAGAGGAAAACAGATATAAAATAACGGGACTGCAAGGGAAAGAGTTAAGAACCTCCATTTCCGAGAAGAAATCTTGAAGACTGCTGGCCTTAATCTTTTGTCTGTGTGTTTGTCAAAGTGCAGAATTGTATGGTTGTTCTTCAAATATTCTGCTCTTAAAATCTAAATCTAGGTTATTTCTTAAATTCTTACACTTGAAGCTGCTTTTACATGGTGCTTCTGAACGACTGACATTCTCTCCTCCTGAGCTTTTTCTGCTGATAGTTTTGCTAGTTTCCTCAAAAATATGTTGAAATTGAGCCACATCTGAAAATAGAATAAGACCTTCAGGTTTCAAAAGCATTTATGCCTCATAATTACTTACAGGTTAAATCTTGTTTTCAAACCCTTTCAAGCAGTCTAAGGTATTAAATCCCTGCCATTTTATACTTGAGAAAATACAGCAGAAAAGAAAAGATTTTTTGTAACATGCATTTTCTCTTTTTCAAAAGATATCTTCAACAACAGAATTTTATCATTTATCCAATTTCATCCTGTCAGATCCAGGAAATTCTGCAAGTCGATTTGTTTTTTCAATGCAAGTGAAGAGTCTTATTCTATCATTACTATTTAATTATTCTTTTTCCCACAAAGAAAGTAACAAAAGCTACAGAGAAAGGTCCTGTTTGTAGCCTGTATCCTCCCATATTTGAGCATCTTAAAATTTACACATGCACATATTCCAACAATACAGTTTTCCCTTGTCAACTACACCAAAAGAAGCATTTTAACATTATTGTGATATTCCCATGTGAAAAAAGTAAGATTGCAATTCGGTCGCATATTAAACTTTGTGACAAAATGTGATGTTTGTTAGTACATACACTGATTAGAAACTCAAAAAATAGTCTCCGTTTATTTGATTTGTTTGTTTGATTTGGAGATTTATGCTGCTTTCAACAATCTTGCAGTTATATCGCGGCAGCTGGAGCACATAACAATGGATTCCTGAAATTTCTCGCACTGGTTCAACCATTACATCATTTCCTAGCCTCCAGCTGGTATTCCACATCTATAGGTCTACAGTTTTCAACCCATTGATGGAAGACAAATAGGAAGAATGGGTGCCACCATCAAGTTCTTAAGAAATATGCGAGATATTAGTTAAAATATTTCCCGATAAAGTTGATAGAGTTTCACCACCAAGCCCTACTACCACTTCAAAGTGCGACATGCCATTAGATTGCTTAAATACTTACAAAATATTAATATATGAGAGTACAATATGGCTTCATAATGAACTTTAAAATTATTGAAATGAATTTATTGTCATGTTTAGACGATTTTTTTCCAATTCAGAACGTGGTTGTTCAAAGGGACAGTACTCTTTAAAGTTTATTCAGAATTCAACAGAAGTAGTCGTTCATTACACGGCGCTCTGGATATTTTAACCAAAGGTGCCAAGATATAAGTGTGGGTGTTAACCCTTTTCCACACAACCCTGCTCTTTAGTAACAATCAATGTTTTTACATTTGAAATCTTTTAGGGAAAGAATGCAGAAGTCAAGAAATGTCGAAACTGCAATGAAATACAAATCAGTGGATTTCTTCAATTATTTCTTCAACAGGATTGAAAATTTGTAAACTAGAACTTAAACTAAATTGTCCGTTTGGGCAATTATAAACTCTTATAATTAATTATTGACTATCCATGCCATTTCTTGACCCCCAACCTGCACATGATTTATGAAATACGAGTAATTTTACTTTTCCAAATGCAAAACAAGTTAGGTGAACCACCCACTCTGTTTGGATGAGCTGGAATGAGTCACTGCGAAGAAAAAAAATTGTAGATTGATTTTAGATTTGCATAAGAAATTCAATTTTAATAGCTGACAATGCTTTTAACGTTCCGAGTGACAGAAAACTGATAGGGAGAAACCGATCCAATTTATGAGAGCTATATCAACTAAAGCAATTATTATTCAAGGCAAAAAAATTGTGATGCAACATTAAGACAGAGCAAGTAAAACTTTCTAGTTTGAAACTGCACAAGGGGAAAATACATGTAAATCTACAAATCACTACTGACGGACTAAAACTTCATAACTGCAGTCTTTTCAAGCTGTAGTTACCGGGTATTGGTTGGCCTAAATTATGGTCAGTAGGTCATTAAAACTTTGTAGCTGAAGCCGCAATCACGAAGTTAAGGTCACCAACTGATGAAATTATTATTATAAAATTATCATGTTAATAATCACTATTGAAATTTAATCAAGACGTCTGTACGCTACACACAATCTGTGCCGTGTCAATATGGGGAGGAAATAAGACCATCAATAAATAAGTAAATAAACAAATAAAAAGATATTGAAAATTTGAACTTAAAAATCATTTATATTAATATCTTTTTCATATTTGATTCTATTTTATTTTGTTACATGTATTTTAGTTCGGTACAGCGACTATAAAAGTGGTGGGGCGTTTTCAGCCTCATTTTCACTTATATCTTGCTTATTTTCTAAGATAGACAAATGAAACTTTAACAAATAATCAATATTGTGTTTTCCTACCAGAAAAACATAATATGTCCCCTTGACACTTTGCTGAAACCTGTGGGGCATTTTTTTACCTTGGAGCTTGGTAGGGCATATTTTCCTGTAGGGCATAGTTTCATATTTCATACAGTTGTTAAGGCAGTATCTGATTTTGGGGTATAGTGGAAAGGTTGTTTTTAAATCGATCTCTAACTTTTTTAACAGAATATTTGAACAAAATTTATTTTACCATGACACAATAGGATATTCAAGGGATGTCTTTGCCAAATTCCATTTCCTTTATATTTGTTTGTGTACTTTCAATTTGCTGTAACCGAAACATGGCTACCTGAAGCTGAATTTTTCAGGTCAAGAGTAAATACAATAGCAGGCGCTCGGACTTGAAATGTTCATGTAAATCAAAGCCAATCAGCAAGTTCTTGGTATCATTTTGTAGATAAACCTATTTTGCACTACATCAACACATCTGGATAGAAAATTTTTGGAATATTAACTAAATTAGCGCTTGATGAAAACATCTCCCAATTCAGACAGTTGCGGATAGTACCAACGAGTGGAAATGGTTTCACGGGGGCTGTCTCAAAGTGAACATTAACTGTCAAAAACCTAATTATGATTCACATTTTCTCAGTGCATTGAAAAATACAAATATAAACCATGAAGCAGTCTGTCTATGCTAAAAGAGTAATTCTACCATGAAGCAGTCAGTCTATGCTAAAATAGTAATTCTAACCTTTATCATAAATAAAGTTATGCATTATTTCACGAGCTGGGGTATGCTGATTTTTTAAGCCACTAAAATTCAACAAACTAATGTGAGCACTCAAACACTTACTGTATGAATTCATTCATTTTTTATGACAATGGAACTCATAAACGACTTTGTCTCGTATCATAGCTTTTGTAGACTAAGACAGACTAAGAAAGTGTGTCCTGTCTGATCTTTATCTAAACCCAATTAAAACTTGAATATTCCCGATTTATTACAGTATGACAAGTTTCATTATAGTCACGGACATCAATGTATAACTCGTGCATTTTCACCAGTCAATTCAAGAAAGAGATAGCTGGATAATGATAATGCGGCCCAAAAAATAACTTTAAACTTAAAAAAAAACCATTGGCCAGATGATTTTTTTTATATTTCCGGGCTTCCTTTTCATATGCTCGCATCTTTTTGTGATGTTTTACCAAAGGAATTTCTACAATTGGGTATCAACGTTTATTACCCTGACGTCTAAAGCAGGAAAAAGACAAACGAGGTTCCTCGAAAAATTCGCTGAATTCTTTTGACAGACTTAACAAAAAGTATTTGATTGATTTCTATTATATAAAAAAAATAAAATAAATGCAAATAAGATTTTTCGTTTTTCATAAGCATGCGTTGATGCTTTCAGATTTTATTTGAAATGTTATCAATGCACCCTCAAATAGTTTTTAAACATGCTAATTAATGGTAACTTCGAGCTTGAGAAATCACTGATCAGGAGCACTTGTGTAAGGTAAATTCATTTTTACCGCGAAGTTCTCAGTGTATTTGAATATAAATTTGAGAGTCCTTTCTTCAAAGAACTATGAACACGCCTGTGATTTTTTTCCTTAAGATCGCAAAGGAATTTAAATAAACTCAGGAAAATATTTGGTGTAATTTAAATGTCAACGTTATAGTCAGTTTAAAGTCAAAATGAATAAATTTAAATCCGGATTTTAAAAAAGTCAGCATGTTGGGAGTTTTTAAAACCTTTCCTGTTTATCAAAATATAATTATAGAAAATAGTATGAAAAACTGAATATTATTATTTTATTAAATTTTGTTAAAAGTGAGATTTTTGGAACAGTAAAAAATGTGAATATTAATTTCAACCAACTCATAGGACTCTTTATTTAGTTACAAAGGTTTTAATGTGGCATTTGCGTTATGACCATTCATTAAGCTTCATTTTGGTACAATTTTTGTAACAAAAATGTCTTGTATCATATCGCATTGCTCATTTAAATGGGACAAGTTTAGTTTGTAGAAAGCCCTCAAAATCGTATTTTCCTGATCAAAACTAAAAAATACACGTCGTTGAGATAACACTAACTCTGAGTTTCTATATATATACCAAAATTTATTCACTTATCTCAAAAACACTACTGTCCTCTTGTACCTTAACCCTTTCCCAAATAAGACCGGGTTTTGACGTCCCTATTAGGAAAGGATTGGGAAAACATTGAGGCAAAAGAAGAAAGTGCTGATAATTAGCACTTTCTCCTTTTACCTCATTATTTTCTGGACTATAACATAACTATTTTCTCCATTTGATATAATTTATTTTGTTGTCTGCAGCTCCTTTCAAATTGGACAGCCTTAAAATTTTGTTGTTTAGGAAAGGGTTAAATGACTGTTTGGTTAGACAGATTTTGCCAGTTTGATAGTATGAAAACGAACATGAAAAGGAAGCAGTCTTATATGGGCGACCAAATGTGCTAATTTCCAGCTTATTCACTAAGCTGTAGTTTCGGGGTTTTGTTTGGTCACTAAATCACTGAGTCACTAATCAATATCAGAGAATGGTGATATTGACGATCTGTTAGAAAAATACTTTGAAACCATCTTCAATTAACAATAACGTCGGTGGCACATAATGGTCATGAGTTTTTATCCCAGGGGCAGTTATTCGGGGATTCTCTGTATCTATAAACAATCTTTTAGTTCAATCACCATTCTTAGTCCTTCATTTCATTTGATACTTAAGAGAATACTTGAACACGAGCTACGCAGTATGACCAAAGCTGAATCTGTATGAATGTATCTTGGAAGAAATATTTCTTGACGTTATAGGCTGGTGAACAAAAACATTTGTTTTCAGAATTTCTAGTTATCCCCTTTTGTGTGAGATATGCAGCAAGAATATGAACTTTAAAGCAGTATGTTGTCGTTCTAATTCGAATATTTTGTAACTACAGCTAAATAAAAACTGCCGCTACATTATTCTGCTTCACCAAAATGTTTTCAAAATCTGTTAATCTGCCCATTTTTTGAATAATTCAAATTTGCCAAAGCCTTCTGTCTGAGTCCAATCTGTGAGCTTTTGAGGATCAAACTCGCTTAAATACAGCTCTTTCAGCACCCAAAAACAGTGAAATAGTGTCATTGTCATTTTTGAGACTTTCCCTCAACTATCGATCTGTTATTACCCAACCTATCCGCTATTGACTTAATCAGTGCTGTATGCAGAAAGCGTTTATCTGACGTATAAATGACATTAGTATTCCGAAATTGGTTTCAATCGAAAGAATACACATTTTCCTACGGATTGGTACCACACACCATAGATTTTGTTTTGTAATAGAAACATATGCTTCGATAACTTTGTTAACTATCCGCTACTGCCTGAACAACTGTATTTTTTAGCATGCTCGAATACAGGAATCTCATCTACATCTACATCTACATGTTACTCCCGAACAATCTATGCCGATTATGACTGGGAGGCGCATGTCAGGAAAACTGTGTTAATAGGTTCTATTAGTGTGCAGTAATTAAAAGTGTAAAAGATCGAAAGTAAAAGTTTAAAATCCCTGGATCAAGGGTAAAAGAGTGCAAAGTTAAAAGAAAAACCATTGTGATCATTAGAAGGTGAGGTTCGCCAGCCTATCTTTGAAGATCTCGAGGCTTGGACTCAGTTTTATTTCAATTGGAAGACCATTCCAGTACCTTAGTGTTCTAGGGAAATAGGAGTTCATATGATATTGAGTGCGGGATTGGGGGATTGGGTAATTTAAATTTCTAGTTGGGATGAAGTTTAAATTGTCAACATAGACAAGGTTATTCTGTATCTTATAAAGCATAATTAGTGAGGCCTGTAATCTACGGTTTTCAAGAGTTGTCCATCCAAGTTGGTTTAGCATATGCGTGACGCTGTTATGATAGTTAAAGTTGTCACAGACATATCTAGCTGCAGCCCTCTGGACACTCTCCACTTTATATGTAAGGTTTTTCTGCCAAGGATGCCATATTATAGAGCAATATTCTAGTTGTGGTCTTACATATGTCATATAGGCTGATGTTTTGACCTGTCTGTTCTTGGTTTTTACATTTCTTTGAATAAATCTGAGGGAATTTCTAGCCTTGGAGGTTATGTTGTTTATGTGGGGGTTCCAGCTAAGATCTTTTGAGATGGTCACTCCAAGGTACTTTGCAGTGTCTGCTGTTTGTAGGATTTTGTTGTGGAGAGCATATGGGAACAATGTGGGTTTTTTCTTTCTTGTGATCCTTATGACCTCACATTTGTGCGGATTTAATTCCATGGACCATTCCCGTTCCCAATTTTCGAGGCTTTTCAGGTCTTCCTGTAGTGTTGTCGTGTCTGTCTGCCTCTTGATTGTCATGTATACAATGGTGTCATCTGCAAAAAGACGAGATCTGCTTTTCACCATGTCAGGCAGATCATTAATATATACTAGGAAAAGGCAGGGCCCGAGTATAGAGCCTTGCGTGACACCTGATATGACTGGGAGTTGTTCAGAGGATTGACCTTCCACAATGACTTTTTGGCTTCGATTACTGAAGAATGATTTAATCCAATTTGAGACTTCATTATTGACACCTAGGCAATTTAGCTTATGGATAAGTTTGTGGTGGTCAACTTTATCAAAGGCCTTTGAGAAATCCATTACTTTTACATCTGTTTGCTGGCCTTGATCCAAATTATCAAAGACTTCTTGGGAAAAACTCAGTAGCTGTGTTTCACAACTACGTTTGGCTCGAAACCCATGTTGGTAAGGACTAAGAATATTATGTCTATCAAAATATGACATAAGATTTGAGACAATAATATGTTCTAATAATTTTGACGCTATACAGGTAAGGGATATTGGCCTGTAGTTGCTTGCTTTGGCCTTAGAGCCTTTTTTGAAGACTGGTGCAATATTGGCGAGCCTCCAGTCATCAGGCACTTTGCCTGTAGATAGAGATAAGGTGAAGATTGAAGTAAGAATTGGTGCAATTTCAAGGTGCAGTTCTTTGAGGAGTTTCGGGGAGATTTGGTCAGGGCCTGAGGCTTTATTTGGATTTAGACCAGACAGTAACATATCAACTCCATCAACAGTGATATTGATGGGTGGCATATTATGGATGGGGGATTTAATAAGCTTGAGCACATTTGTTTTAGGCTTAATGGTTGGGGAGGTGAAAAAACAGATTTAAACTGTTTGTTGAGTATACTTGCTTTTTCCTTTGCATTGATGTATGTTTGACCTTCTGATTTGAGCGGCGCTACACCGCAGGTTTCAGTTTTATTGTGCTTAATAAAACTGTAGAACTTTTTATTGCGTCCTGGTTGGTTATCCACTGTAAATATTACTGTCTCTAAATAGTTCCAGTATGAGGAGCGTATTTTTCTCTGGATATTAGCTTTTAGGATTTGTAACCCTGATTAGAGTTTGGTACAATACCTGGGCCTTCTCTGGGGGTCGCCATTGTCGCCAAATGCGAAAATGAAATGAATTTGGCGATAAAAAATTGAAATTGGCGAAATGATTGGCGACAAAAAAATCTGAATTTCGACCCATCTTCGATTATTGATTTTGACATAGGCCGAGAGGATTTTGTGTAGACACGCTCACTAGTGACTGACAATTACTTAAGGCAAAAGGCGTGTGTGTCAACTAGTAACCTCTTGGCTACCAATGACACTTCTGTGATTGTTTACAAAAATTAACTACCAATTAAATGTTAATTGACATTTAAATGCGATTCCCTTGGATAATGAGCGTTATAAAAGGAACATAAGATTTTATCAATCACAGTTTTTTTAGAAGATGAATGGCCCAAAATTTGGCTCCTAAAAACCAATTTTGGCTCCAAATTTTTTGATTTGGCGAAAGTGTTGGCGAAAAGAAATTTCAGTCCAGAGACGGCCCTGCAATACTTTTCTTTTTGAGTTTAGCATACAGTTTATCTCCTTTCTGTATAAGTCGGCGTATGTCAACTGTGACCCATGGGAGGTTTTGTTTTAGTTTGGTTTTTTTGGTGGGGATGCAAGACTCACATAGCCTATGAAGTTCCTGTTTGAGACTTTTATAGGCTAGGTTTGGGTCTATAAATTTAGATTCACTAAACTTGATCTGGAATTTTCTTAGTTCAGTTTTTATCTTAGGCCAGTTTGCTTTTTTGTAGCATGGTATTTTCCTTATCGGTTGGTCCAGTCGGCCTTTGGTTATGCACATTTCATGAAAGATGATTTCATTATCAGAGTTACTTAGCCCTGGAAGGGCTTTAACATTACTCACTAGTGATGGTTGGTTAGTGAGGAAAAGATCTAATATATTATTGTTCCTTGTTCGTATTTTCACCACTTGTTCAAGATTGTAGCCAATGATATTTTCAAGGAATTTGGTATATATATATCCTTGTGACTACATTGGGTTTTAATGGACTCTGTTTCCCAGTCTATTCCAGGCATGTTGAAGTCGCCTGCAAGCCAGACTATTCCATTTTTAGGAAGTTTCTGCAAGGAGAGCCATAGTTGAGGGAGTTTCTAAGTCATTTTCATGGGGCTTATAAAAGGATCCGATGTATATATCCCGAGTTCCCTGGATGCTCAACTTTGCCCAGCATATGTTGCATTCAGTTTTTAGGTCAGGCTGCTCCTGACTTAGCAAAGACTTTGTGATGGCTAATAGTACACCACCTCCCTGTCCTTCTGTTCTGTCATCACGATAAACAGTATATCCCAAGCTGTCAGGGAAGATTTCTGCTGTATGTATGTTTGGTTTCAACCAAGTTTCAGTGCAGCAGATTACATCAGGTTTTACCTGATCGACCATTTGGTGCAGTTCAGGGATTTTATTTATTATTGACCTACAATTAACATTTAGGATTGTGATTCTTTGTATTGGGGTAGTAAGTTGCCTTTTCTTTGAACAGCTTTTTTGTTTTGGGGTTGATGAGGCTTGTGGGTTGGGATGTCTATCTAAATTTGGACTAAGAGTGTTTGAACCTTCATTTTTTGTAGAGTTATCCAAGTTTTCAAGGGTGCAGTAGACATTTCTGTGGCTTAATGAGTCCAGAGAGATTTCTAGAGAACTTGCATAATTGCATTTGCCACAGCACATGCAGTACCAACTGAATTGTGAATCTGACAACTTCTCATATGTCAAGTTTCCTATATCCTGACAATCAATGTGAAACCACTGGTCACAGTTATCACATAGGATGGCCTTGTGGCTCCATGACACATCTAAGCCACATTTACCACCTGGATATAGTGGAATTCCAGTAACAGGACCAAAGTTTAGTTCAATATCTGTTGATTGGGTGATTAACAAGAAGAAAATATAAAGAAGTGACAACTTACATTTTACAGGTCTTGACAGAGCAGCTGCTTTCAGTGCAAGGTTAACACTTTGTTTATATGATCTTTGCCTGATAAGGGCTAATAAGGCCTTATTTCTATCAAAGATGCTGAAGGAAATGTATCCAAGTGGGCTGTTTTTTCCTGATTTGACAATAAAAATAGTTAGCAACAGCAATAAGCAGGCCATACGAACGACAGATGCCATAGTGTACTAGTATCCGGATGGAAGCAGGTCAACTCGTACCCACGGCAACTCATACCAAAGTCAACTCGTACCCATTTTGGTCAACTCGTACCCAATTTTTGGTCGACTCGTACCCTTTCCAAAAATTATGGAGTCAACTCGTACCCAATTTTTTTATTGAAAAAAAAAAGTCATAAAAGCGACTTCTTTTAAGAGAATTATTATGATTTATGAAAAAATATAATGTATTTAGATATTTGTAGAAGTTTTTGCTGTGAAGAAAAGACTAACATACGAAAAAATTATGTTTAAGTTTAAAAGTGATAAAAGAGTGTTACATGGACGACAATTGTGCTACAATTGTTGGTGTTAATAATTAAGTCATCATGTTTAAACTGTGTGTGCAATTGATTTTATTTGGTGGCTATATTGTTTAAATGAGTTGGAAAAAACAAATCTAATTTAAATGTCCGAATATTCTGATAATTAACACCTCAGAATACCAAACAGTTATTTGTAAGAAGCAAATTAAGTAATTATAATGGGTTGTACGAAATTGCCTAATAAGATTAAAACTCTGTGTTATCGTAATTATATATTTAGTTTTGTTATCTTTTATTCCTCAGCCACTGTAAATAACAAAACTAATCGACGTTTATAATACAAGTCGTCTACCATGGCTCTTAGTAACCAGCCCGATTAGCTCAGTAAGTAGAGCACCGGACTTCAAAACCGTTTGAGTTCGACGGCGTGGGTTTGATTCCCGGGCTGGTACACTAATAAAAGCTAATTGTCTTTCGGATGAGACGTTAAACCGAGGCCCCGTGAGACGGTGCTATACACCGAGCACGTTAAAGAACCATGTCGGATCTCAGCAGTCGTTTCGACATGTATCCTTGCACTATCCCCCGTAACAACTAACCGTCTTCTGGGGCGTCGCTCATTTAGGCATGTGCATGTAACGTCGTAACGACATTTGAAAGATACTGTGTTCACAATTTTTTTTTAAAATTAGTCAAGATTAAAAGATTGAATAAATGCAAAATATGATCCCCCGGGAGTAATGGCTATTAGCGGATAACAAGTCAGATTTATGGCATTAGTCCCAGTGTTCATTTCGCCTATCTACAGTTTCTTAAAAGAGGGCAATATTCTTGGCATGATTACTATTGTAAATATTTTAGCGTTTGAAATTTTTCTGAACCCATCTCCTGCTGTGTTCTTTCTTTCTGAACATAAAAATCTAGTAGACACCATAGGTTAGTAACAACCTGTATAAGATTTGAAGTTGGATATAGGCCTACGATGCCTACTTTATAAATTATATAAACAGATTGATTGGATTGGATTTTATGTCGCATTAAACATTATTTCAGCCACTTCGCGGCGGCTACAGCACCTAACAATGGATTCCTGGTATTTCTCACACCAGTACAACCATCACATCCTTTCCTAGCCCCCAGCTGCTATCCCACATAGGTTTACCATTATCAACCCATTGTAAGTAGATAGAAAGATTTTAAAAGATATGTTATATTTGATAAATATGTTTAAAATGAAATAAATGAATGTTATCTGTTAAAGTTAATCTCGCTTGTTATTATTCATTATCATCGAAAAATAAATACCCCCAACTAAAGAGAAAATACATCTTCCTTTGGACATTTTGACCAACTGTCGTTGTTCTCAGTTTGCTGAAAAAGATTGTAATAAACAAAAGGAATTTGACACTTTATCCATTGACAAGGTGTGAACCAGAACCACTGACCGATAAATAAACATTGAATGGTGTTATTTGAATGATTCTTGCTTAATCATATTTAGCATTTTAAAAGCCAAAAGCATGATATTCCACTGTCTGTAAATGAAATATTATGCAGTCAGTGAAATTTTGGACTGGCATTGCAAACATATACTGTGAAAAAAGATCACATAAAAATGTACGCCATGACGATTATAATTTTGAAATTCTTTTTTATTGAATTTTTTTGTCTTTGCAAGACTAAATAGTGATGTCCAACATGAAATAACATCGTAAGTTATAATGTCTACCTATTTTGTCATTATAAATATATAATATAAATAAACAAAAAAAAATAAAAAAAATGGGTACGAGTTGACTCCATAATTATTGGAAAGGGTACGAGTTGACCAAAAATTGGGTACGAGTTGACCAAAATGGGTACGAGTTGACTTTGGCACGAGTTGCCGTGGGTACGAGTTGACTGTAAGCCATCCGGATGACCTTAAGTAATCGGATGCAGATATCTCAATAATTTCCGGGTTTATTTCAATTATTACAAACAGTATTTTATTAGTAATGTTAGGAATTACTTAGTTCTTACCACAAACCCGATAAAACAAGGTGAAATGCCAAGGAAAATGTGAAATACATTAAAAACTGTGAGCGATCCAAAAGATGAGTGCAGTTTTCCGACGCATGCGCAATTTGAATATCTCAAGGTTACCTCTTCTTGACCCCACTATACTTTTTAATACTGGGAAAAAGTGGAGAATGTGGATTGTTTAGTCTAGAGAACATTTTTTCTAGAAATCAAGCCCTTTGGGTTTTATAACTTTGCCTTGAAATAGACATGTTTGTATCAAGCTCTCCGTTCAAAGTGTCTCTTAAAAAAGGGTTGGACATACAAAACCACTCCCAATTGGCAACCTGAATGAATTCTTGTTTCATTTATTAGTTTGAAATTGATAACGCCTATTTTTGCAATACATCTGTTGGTTGACACGGCCTTTTGGATGGTCTAATCAATGCCTAGGGTTGAACAAACCCTGGGCCGAATACATTGCAGAACTTCGATATCAAAACAAGATGCTTTATCAAGATACTTTTTAATGTCGCGTCAACGAATTTAAGGTAATATACCATCGAATTCATTTTACTTGCAGTCATTTCTCCATGTCTGATTTTATAAACCGACTTGATCTTAGCTTCAGGAGCCTTTTCTAACATCGTTTTTCGCACCGCCGATTCCTTTGAAAATTAGACTGGCTCATTTTCAATTTTCTTAGTGCTATAGACTGGAAGGTATGTCCGTCAACCTCAGGCCCCTTTTCTCCGGAGAAAACTTATATCGCTAGAGAATCAGCCGTTTTAATGGATTTTTCTAGGTGACACTATCATTAATTCTCGTGAATTCCCGGAGACATTGTGTTTTGCCATATTTCGCCTCGTTTCCAATCCGTGTATATTTAGAGTCCGTGTTCTGGCCAAGTTTGGAGACAATCGAATGAAAACTGTAGTCTTATGAGGGGTAACGAGGATTTTCCAATAAAATTTCATTTGGCCCCTTTTCTTGTGACCCTTGATTGACCGGGCCCATTTCCCAAAGGGACCATTCTTGTTGTATGGTACAATTATTCCGCTGAGCGAAGTTTGAAGACAATCAGGTGAAAACTGTGGACCTAAGCGTGTTAACAAGAATTTTCTTATTAAATGATTTGCTAGACGAAACTGGTCACCAGCAATGTTTCTTGTATTTAACATTATTTTTGGGTATCTCGTCGCAAAAAAAGGATTTGGATAGAGTACGGGGTATTTCTGATGGCTGAACAGAAATATCTTTCTAAAAGACTAAATAAAAGACTACGCAACAGAATGCAAATATTGTTTTAATATTGATAATTTGGTACAATGTTATTTATCAGAGTTTTCTCTCTGCATTTTTTTTATCAGGCTCAGAAATTCAGTACTTGCCCCTAAATTGTGGTTCAGCGATAACTTACATTCTGTTGACAGCCGCGGGGACGTTGAATCATCGTGTTTACTGGCCGGTTATTCTCAGATGGTTCCATTGATAAAAAAATAGATATGAACAGTGTCCGCAGTGATGTTTTACCGATTGCAATCAATAGGGATAACCATCGGAAAAAATCCTTTTCTCAACATAACGTCATGACGTTCGGGTGTATTTTAATTGTCGTCAAACGAGATATGTAAAAGAAAGTGGGTCATTCCATGTCAATATTTATTTGCAACAAACCATATGACTATAAAATCAAAGCGCAAAAAGCGCCGAATGCCTGGTTTATAAAGAGGCAAGGTTACAATCAAAAGGCATGCACTCAAATTTTTATATCTTTTTAGCAAGGCTTTTTAAGGCGAGGGGAACCAAGGATTCCATTTACCTAAATGGATCGCAAGCCACATTCCGAACTCACTTCAAAGGAAAAAATGTCCAACGGTATGCTCAGAATTAGAGTTTTATTATTTAGCTCCACAACGACTGTAAACAGTGAAAGGTGAACAAAATAAGAGGGTCACTCGTAATGCTCAAATCGAGTAAGGCCAAGCTAAACAAAAAATGGGGTTCTCGCTCTAAGTCGCAAGCTAATAAAGATAATTCAACGTCATTAACTTATCTTACCGATCGCCCTATTTTTTCGGCCAATGAAAGGTCGCTATTTCGTTTGAAATTCAAAAAATATATCCCATAACCTGACGATCTATTCGAATAAGTGACCTACATGATTTGAGGTCATAATGGGCGGGGACTACATTCAAAACCAGTCAGTGACGTCATAATCTTGTCTGATAAAAAGTCCCGAAAGACCCTTAACTTGTAATCGAATAGTTTTAATTAAAAAACGTTTTATGAATGTTCTTTTGAAGTAATGCTTATACATAATTACTCAGTAAAAGGAGAAGAAAAATTCTTTAATAGTATGTCTGCATATTAATCAAGACAAGATTTAGCGGATAAAGCAATGATTCTGATAATAAAATATCAATCGCAGTAAGAATGAAACAGACGAATTTTCTTGAACCAAGCCTTTCTGTACTCCAAATTTTCACATTGACATAAAAATAAGAAAAGACGACAGGGTTGAAACGATATAAAATCTCACTTCCTTTTTTTAAATGAATACTTTGGATCTCTTGAACGACATTTTAATTAAATCGTTCTACAAAGGTCCCAATCTTATAAAAATGCAATCAAACGTTCAAATGAAAGGTACATGTATGCAAAATAATTGTAGAAAAGATACACTATGCCTACTTAAAGGATTCTAGGGATACAGATATTTGCAAAAAGAAAGTGTTTCGAAGCATATTATGCATTTGATAGCTGATTAATATCGAAAGTCTGTGTCACACCCGTTTAACTATGACGTATCGGTTGAGAACCAAAACTTGGTAACTAGAGCTTTTCAATGCACTGTGAATGTTTTCTACTAATGTCTTGTTGCAAACTTTATATTATTGATAATGAATATACCGTGGTTTTGTTTGTTTGTATGGGGTTTTACACCGCTTTCAACAAGCCTTCAGTTATATTGCGGAGGCTGGAGCACAATGAATTCCCGGTATTTCTTACCCCAGTAGAACCATTCATTTACTAGTCTCAGGCTGCTATACCACATAGGTCTACGATTATCGACCAATAGGTGGGAGACAAATTTTCGTAAAGGATAAGTGCCACCGTCGGGGATCGAACCCGGGACCGTTTGAATGATAGACAGAGGAGCTTACACTGCGCGGCTGAATATGTCGTTTTCCTAAAAATACGAAATCCCTAAAATGAGGAATATTGTCCGCAAAAAAACAAACTACCGGTAAAAGGAATACAAAATCCACTAGCAGCAATCACGAGGTTTTGTTCACCGAAAGTTTTCAGCTGATTTTGTCTCGCCGTATGACAAAATAATTACAGAAACGCGATAGTGATTAAATTCGCTCCTCCCACTTTTTGTTTACCTCGATTTGATTGAAGAATGTATGACGCAACAAAAATGAATGACATCATTGATTGACGTGCAACTCAATTGAACAAGAGTTATTTGATGAAAAAATAAGTCGATCGGTAAAACAGTTATAGTTCATATTCTGAAAATTTACGCGTATAACCTTGCGCTCCGCTAACGCTCCGCTCAGGTTATATCGCGTAAATTGTCAGAAATGAACTATAACTATTACATAAAAATCTTCCTAATGAATAACATATTTTGGGTCATTCCCTTAGGCAATATTTATGCACCAAAACACATGCGCGCGCACGCACTCAGACGTGCATGTCTCCTCACACACACGCGCAACCCTCTCAACACCTTTAGATATTCAGTCTTACTCTACTGAGATAAGTTAAAAGGTAAGTAAATAAAAAAAAGAATTTTGCACTTAATCATCATAATGTGATTTGTCCAGTGTTAAACTGTTCTATGGTAAACATGGCAATTACATATATTTCTGTCGGTTAAATCAAGCAAAAGCAACAAAATATACCGTTCACAAAAAGTAGGGGATAATCTGTTAATCCATAAGCTTATTGTGGTTGCAAACAATTTAGGACAATCTAACTTATTCTTGGTCGACCAGCAGTTGTCTCATGGTAATATGGTAGTTATGGAATTCCCTTTTTTGCTAAACATGTCCTAAAAATTCAGTATCTAAGAAGAGAGGGGTATGGCGCTTATTTTAACATAGCGTATGTTGTAATGGGATTCTTACTTTAGTTGAGCATAACTCCAAAAAAATTATTTGGTGATTATCTCTATCATGTATTCGCATAACATTTTGTTGGAAAAAATTGGTGGTCTAATGAAAGCTCACCGTAAGTGAGTCAATGGTATGCTGGAAACCAGAAGAATCTGAGTCCAGACTGCTGTCAAACCCTGGGCCTCACAGTCAGATATTGTCATGATATCAAACAATTGGATGATTCCAAAACGGGGCCCTGAAGATGTATGGGAGCCCAAGCTGACCAGAATACCACAGATCAAACTTAAAATATCCTCTACTTTTTGTGAACAGTATATGGATTTTTATTATACTGCAAAGAAAATTCTAGCATTTTCATTGGTTAATGCAGACCTGACAAACAATGATAGCTACGGCCGCTCCGGTATTACCTCTAATGTTTCCTTAAGGCGCCTCGACGTGAACATAGACAAAAAATCGAAACGGTAATGGCAACCATGTTTCCTCGCTTCGCTGATAACACGACCCGAATATGCACACTAGAATACAGTTGAAAAGGATGTCAGTTAATAATGTGCAAATAAAAAATGATATAGATGTCAATAAATACCTTAAATTTGTACAAATCTGTCCATTTAAAGTGCCAAGTTTCTCGCAGTTTCAGCCAACAAACGCTTCCATATCACAATAGCACAGAGTGTAGTAGTGTGACGTCACAACTATATATGACGTCACTTTGTACATGTTTACTTTTCATAGGGGCGCATTAAGGGATATTGGTGGTTTAAAAGAAATCGGTTTATACTAACGCCTAAAATAGGCAAAAGACAGAATACTTAGCCCTAAAACTTTGAAGTATAATAAATTCGTAATACGGTTTCTTGCCTGGGTATATGACGATTTATTCCCGGCAGTAAAAACGATGTCAACCCTCGCCTACGGCTCGGGTGACATCATTTTTCCAGCCGGGAATAAATCGTCATATACCCCGGCAAGAAACCGTATAACTAATAATATTATGCTTTCATACAATTTATATCTTCATAGTTTCAAAAGTTTCATAAAAATTTTGCCATCATCTTGTGTCGCACAAACGACGAAGCAAAGATCTATTTTGATATTATTTCTAACATCAGAAGGTTCGTCAGCAGTATTCAATTTAGTATCTTCTTTACGCTTCATTTATTCTAAAATCTCCCTTCTCCAAGTTTTCGAATGAATATAGCATTTTCAATTTATTTGCAGTAATTAAAACCATACGTTTAGAATTAAATTGTGTTAGGCGTTAACTGATCAAAAAGTAAACGTAATATTACATAAGTAATGTTTAATTAATACAATTTTCCAAAGAAACGATTCAACGATTCTAGATTTGCCGAAAATATCGACAATAGTCCTCTTGATTTTAGATACTCTGCGTAATTAATGAACTGGCAGGGCGGGGCTTAACCGTGACGTAATTCGGCGAGATTACTTTTCAATAGTTTGGGTTCTTTCAAATTTTATTCGGTTATTATCGTTAACGCGTGCAAATAACTGTGTCCTAATACCTAAAGGAATCACGTGCTTTGAGAGAGTGAACACATTTCATCGTTTGGTTACCCAGCCCTCGTAACTTCAGCTTGATTAAGCTGAAGTTACGAGGATTTGGCTACCAATCTACGATTTATGGTCTCGAGTTATTTATGTCCACTCTCTTTAGAAACAGGTTATTTTAGATGAAGGCTGATTTCCCTTAACCTTAAGTGCAACGACCCGTTACTTAGGCTCCGCCCTGCCAGGGCATTAATCATGGATAATACTGGAATCAAAGGGAAATGCAATCCTTATCGTTTCACCGAAAAATATTTTTTTGAAAAGCGTTCTTACAGATTCTTTCTTTGCCATAAGAAACAATAGACATAGATAAAGATTTAGAAAGAGGTTACTTTCAGAATAATGCGAAGTATATGTTTACGCCAAACAACTCAATTATTTAAAGCATTGAAATTCAGCAGACCTACAGAGGCAGGAGGAATATACTCAGTTCCACGCACCATTAGTGAAGGATCTTTTATTTCGAGTGATTTGCTTGTGCATCCAACAGTTGATGAACAATAATTGTGGAATAGTATTCAGTTATATTTTTGCAGCCCACCTTGCAATAAATCCATACCTGAATGACAAGTGTACATACACTGTGGAACAACCTAAATTGACCTACAAATTTCTTGGTTGTGCAAAACTAAACCCGTGCGGGGAAAACTCTCCACCAAATTACACCAACATTCATTATCCAAAAGAAATCCTATGTAGCCGCTTGCAAGCCCTCTTTTAAGGCTTGGTCACATTTACATTAATTAACGTGGTTGCCCGTAGTTATGCATCAACGTAGTCAGCCGTAAAATTCAAGCAGCTGAGCGTATACCGCGAAGTAAGTCGAAGTAAGCCGTGCTTACGCGTTGTGAGTAACGCAGTGCAAATTCGTGAGTTTGACCGTAGTGTCTTGGATATTGTAAACAAATGTTCAAAAGTCTATTCACGTTATAGTACGTTATTTTGTCCCTAATTTGGCCGTACTGCCACAGTAGTTGATTCCTGCTTATCCGTAAATCGGACCTTAATTAACCGTAGTAGCACGCTATGATATTGTAACGTGCTAACGGTCACTGGATGATCACAAACTTCTTAAGTACAACAGCAAGCCCTTAGTGTAGGACGGTAAGGGTTAAAAATGTTTGGGTGGACTCCACGAGAAAGTATAAAGTCTAAATGGAATGCTTAAATTCCAGAACTAAATAATTTGACACATACCGTAAATAAATTTCAGTTTAAATTTAATTAAACAAAATAAAATTCCAGTTACATAATAAATCAAATGAACAAATAATCAAATCAAATTAATCTCTCAAAATGATCAGCAAAATCAACGAGCGTAGTGGTTAAAAGAGAATGCGAACTTTTGTTACTAAAAATAGAATTAACTTAGTTCCCTTAGGGTTAAATCTTTATCGCGAGTGAGCAGTGGTCAGTAAAGTCCAAGTTAAAAAAAAACAACAAAGATAAATTCAACTTTAAATTAAAAAAAATGATAAAGTACAAGATGTTAATTCTTCAGAATAAATATTAGAAAAGCGCAATTTACAGTTTTAAGCTTTGGACAAATTACTAATATAAACCAACTGATTTTAAAACCAAAAATAAGAAACTAAATATAACGCGAGTTCTACCCAAAGAAAAATCAATGTGAAGTCCCTGACTTAAGTCGGAACATAATCTTTTATAGGGCATGCCGACACAATATGACGTCGTGCCGACACAATATGACGTCACTCAGTAGGTGTGGGAAAACGTAAAAATAAAAATGCAAAGTGTTACCGTCGAAAACACCCCAAATTGTTTTGGGACAAAGTAGTTCCGGTAGAAAATGTACCGGATTTGTCCGTAAACTCTCACTAAGTGGTTAGCAGATGGGAGTGGATCGTAGGACGAAAATACAAAGAGTGTGGGTACGCTCACTAAGATTTATTACAAATCTTTCCTGGAAATTTTGTATGAATTTTTGTAGTAAATCTGTAGCAATTTTTTTCCTTATTGGTTCATATTATTGCATCAAGGTAGAAGATAAGGTGAAAGAGGAAAAAAGCGTTGAGATAATTGCCGAAAAATTGGTATCTATGGATCTATGGATACGGTGTATATATTTTTTAACGTTCAGTTCACAATTAACGTTGCCATGGCGTCGTCCACTCTTTGCAGTCTTATCAAGTCTTCATTCTCACATGTATTGAAGCGCTTTGGGTTGGTTTATAAAAAAATTTGTGTGTACCTGTACTATTTGTCTTCATTCCCCCTGTACTTAAACGCTTTGGGTTTAATGTTTTGCTTGTTAATTGTACCTAAACGATTTTGGGTTATTGGTTACATTTCCTCAATGTCCTTCCACTAAATCTATTTGCAGTCTTATCCAATCTCATTAAAATATCTCTACGTAACCACTACGCTATCTCTCCGTTACGTCTGGGGCGTAGCGGTAGGCAATATGGTGGATCAGATTTTAATGAGATTGCAGCCTAATCCAATCTTTATTCTCACATGTTTGGAAACGCTTTAGGTGGTCTTGCATGTAACCGTTCTATACGGCATCTATTTCTGTCGCCATTCTCCTCTGTACTGAAACACTTTGGGGTTAATGTTTTGCTTTGTCCATAAACGCTTTGGGGTTATTGATTACATTTCTTCAATGTGACGTCCTTCCACTCTTTGCACTCTTATCAAATCTTTATTCTCATATGTACTGGAACGGGTTTGGGTGGTTTATAACATTTCTTGCATGTACCTGTACTATTTGGAGTTTTGTTTGTCGCTATTCTTTCATGTACTGAAACGCCTTGGGTTAATCTTTTCATTTTTCATAGTTCCTTAACGATTTGGGGTTACTGAAAATATTTCCTGACTAACCTTTCACTTTCTGCAGTTTAATCAAATCTCCATTCTTCACATGAACGGAAACGCTTTTTGGTGGTTTATTTCACTTCTTGAATGTACCTGTACTATTTGGAGTCAATTTCTGTCGACATTCTCTCCTGTACTAAAACGATTTGGGGTGAATGTTTAGCTCGTTCATTGTCCATAAACGCTTTGGGGTCATTGATTGCACTTGTTCAATGCCCCTCCACTCTTTGCAGTTTTATCCAATCTCTAATCTCACATGTACTGAAGCGCTTGGGGTTGGTTTATAACATTTCTTGCATGTACCTATTCTATATGGAGTCAATTTCTGTCGCCATTCTCTCCTGTACTTAAACGCTTTGATGATTTGCTCCTTCATTGTCCCTAAACGCTTTGGGGATATTGATTGCACTTGCTCAAACGCTTTTGTGTGGTTTAGAACATTTCTTGCATATACCTTTAATATCTGGAGTCCATTTCTTTCGCCATTCTCTCCTGTACTGAAACGCTTTGGGATTAGTCTTTTGCTTTTACAGTCTTATCAAATTTTCATTCTCACTTGTACTAAAACGCTTTTGTGTTGTTTACAACATTTCTTGCATGTGCCTTTAACATTTGGAGTCTATTTCTATCGCAATTCTTTCCCGTTCTTAAAGGCTTTGGGTTTAATTTTTTGCTAGTTCATTGTCCCTAAATGCTTTAGTGTTATTGATTTTATTTTCTCAATGTCCTTCCAGTCTTTGCACTTTTATCCAATCTTCATTCTCCCGTTTACTAAAACGCTTTTGTGTTGTTTATAACATTTCTTTCATGTATCGGTACCATCTTGAGTCCATTTCTGTCGTCATTCTTCTGTACTGAAACGCTTTTGGATTAATCTTTTGCTTGTTCATTGTCCCTTAACGCTTTGGTGTTATTGGTAATATTTCCTTTATGTCCTTCCACTCTATTCAGTCTTATCCAATGTTCATTCTCACTTGTACTAAAACGCTTTAGTGTGGTTTATAACATTTCTTGCATGTGCTTTTAATATTTGGAGTCTATTTCTATCGCAATTCTTTCCCGTTTTTAAACGCTTTAGGTTTAATTTTTTGCTCGTTCATTGTCCCTAAATGCTTTAGTGTTTTTGATTTTATTTTCTCAATGTCCTTCCAGTCTTTGCACTTTCATCCAGTCTTCATTCTCCCGTTTAATTAAACGCTTTTGTGTTGTTTAGAACATTTCTTGCATGTATCGGTACTATCTGGAGTTTATTTCTGTCGCCATTCTTCTGTACTGAAACGCTTTGGGATTAATCTTTTGCTTGTTCATTGTCCCTTAACGATTTGGTGTTATTGGTAATATTTCCTTCATGTTTTTCCGCTCTATACAGTTTTATCCAATGTTCATTCTAACTTGTACTAAAACGCTTTTGTGTAATTTATAACATTTCTTGCATGTACCTTTAATATTTGGAGTCTATTTCTATCGTAATTTTTCCCGTTCTTAAACGCTTTGGGTTTAATTTTGTGCTAGTTCATTGTCCCTAAATGCTTTAAGTGTTATTGATTTTATTTTCTCAATGTCCTTCCAGTCTTTGCATTTTTGTCCAATCTTCTTTCTCCCGTGTACATAAACGCCTTTGTGTTGTTTATAACATTTCTTGAATGTATCGGTACTATCTGGAGTCCGTTTCTGTCGCCATTCTCTCCTGTACTGAAAAGCTTTGGGATTAATCTTTTGCTTGTTCATTGTCCCTTAACGCTTTGGTGTTATTGGTAAAATTTCCTTAATGTCCTTCCACTCTATACAGTCTTTTCCAATGTTCATTCTCACTTGTACTTAAACGCTTAAGTGTGGTTTATAACATTTCTTGCGTGTGCCTTTAATACTTGAAGTCTATTTCTATCGCAATTCTTTCCTGTTCTGAAGCGCTTTGGGTGTAATTTTTGGCTCGTTCATTGTCCCTAAATGCTTTAGTGTTATTGATTTTATTTTCTCAATGTCCTTCCAGTCTTTGCACTTTTATCAAATCTCCTTTCAACCGTTTACTAAAACGCTTTTCGTTGTTTATAACATTTCTTGCATGTATCTGTACTACCTGGAGTCCATTTCTGTCGCCATTCTTCTGTACTGAAACGCTTTGGGATTAATCTTTTGCTTGTTCATTGTCCCTTAACGATTTGGTGTTATTGGTAATATTTCCTTAATGTCCTTCCGCTCTATACAGTCTTATCCAATGTTCATTCTCACTTGTACTAAACGCTTTTGTGTGGTTTATAATATTTCTTGCGTATGCCTTTAATACTTGAAGTCTATTTCTATCGAAATTCTTTCCCGTTCTTAAACGCTTTGGGGTAAATGTTTTGCTCGTTCATTGTCCCTAAATGCTTAAGTGTTATTGATTTTTTTAAAATGTCCTTCCATTCTTTGCACTGTTATCCAATCTTCATTCTCTCGTGGATTTAAACGCTTTTTTGTTGTTAATAACATTTCTTTCATGTATCTGTACTATCTGGAGTCCGTTTCTGTCGCCATTCTCTCCTGTACTGAAACGCTTTGGGATTAATCTTTTGCTTGTTCATTGTGCCTGAACGATTTGGTGTTATTGGTAATATTTCCTTAATGTCCTTCCACTCTATACATTCTTATCCAATTTTCATTCTTACATGTACTGAAACGCTTTTGTGTGGTTTATAACATTGCTTGCATGTGCCTTTAACATTTGGAGTCTATTTCTATCGAAATTCTTTCCCGTTCTTAAACGCTTTGGGTTTAATTTTTTGCTAGTTCATTGTCCCTAAATGCTTTTGTGTTATTGATTTTATTTTCTCAATGTCCTTCAAGTCTTTACACTCTTTTCCAATCTTCATTCTCCCGTGTACTTAAACGCTTTTGTGTTGTTTTTAACATTTCTTGCATGTATCGGTACTATCTGGAGTCCATTTCTGTCGCCATTCTCTTCTGTACTGAAACGCTTTGGGATTAATCTTTTGCTCGTTCATTGTCCCTTAACGATTTGGTGTTCTTGGTAATATTTCCTTAATGTCCTTCCACTCAATACAGTCTTATCCAATTTTTATTTTCACATGTACTGAAACGCTTTTGTGTGGTTTATAACATTGCTTGCACGTGCCTGTAATATTTCGAGTCTATTTCTATCGCAATTTTTCCCGTTCTTAAACGCTTTGGCCTAAATTTTTTGCTCGTTCATTGTCCCTAAATGCTTTGTAATTGACTGATTGCACTTGCTCAATGTCCCTTCACGCTCTGTAATCTTCTTTCTCACATATACTGTAATGGCTTGCGGTAGTTTATAACATTTCTTGGACATTTAAAGCCTTTTTATTGACCCTAATCTGACCCAGGCTATTTAGAAGAATAAGAATCTAATTATTCCTGTTCAGATTTGCTCGTGCTTTCACTTGAACGAATATCAAACGGAATTGAATGTAATATATATTTTGTTAATTGATGAAACAAGTCGGTTTTTGTTATCTAAGCATATTACTACAGGGGTCAAAGTCAATTCAAATTAACCAAGGTAAACCGAACTATTTTGCGTTTATTTCTCGCGCCATTATCACATGTACTGAAATGCTTTGGGATTAATTTTTTACTTGTTCGGCGTTTCTAAACGCTTCGTTGATAAATATCTCTTGTGCCTTATCGCCTTGGAGTTAACTTAAAAACCTTGCCTACTAAGTGGAGCCAAAGTCCAGTTCCAATCACGCCTGTACCTAAACAGTTAGGGTTTATTTTCAATATTTCTTAAGTGCCCCTCAACTTTTTGGAGTCTTATCCTCTCGTCAATCCCGCCTGCACCTAATCGCTTTGGAGTCAAAATCGATCAATGTCCCTCCACTGTTTTGGGTCTTATTCCGAGGTCACTATGACTTGTTCCTTAACACATTGGGATTAATGATTGTACTAACTCAAAGCCTCTCCACAGTCCACAGTCTTATCTATTCTTCGTTCTCACATGTACTGAAGCGCTTTCGATTGTTTAATAACATTTCTTGCATTTAACTGTAATATTTGGAGTCAATTTCTGTCGCCATTCTCTCTTGTACTAAAAGGCTTTGGGGAGAAGCCTTTGCTTGTTAATTTTCCCTAAACAGTTTTGGTACTTGATAATATTTCCTAAATTACCCCGCACTCGTTGGAGTCATACCCAGTCGTTATTGTCACATGTCCCGACACGCTTCGGGTTGGTATATAACATTTCTTGAAAGTGATTTATAGAGTCCATTTCTGTCGCCATTCACTCCTGTACTGAAACGCTTTGGGGCTGATTTATTGCTTGTTCATTGTCCCTAAACGGTTTGGGGTTAATTGATTTCATTTGCTTAATGTCCTTCCACTCTTACAGATTTATCCAGTCTTCATTATAAAATTATTTAAACGCTTTTGGGTTGTTTATAACATTTCTTGCATGTACCTGAACTATTTTTGGTCTATTTCTGTCGCCATTCTCTCCTGTACTGAAACGCTTTGGTTTTATTAATTGAATGGAGTTTAACGCCGCTTTCAACATTTTATCAGTTATAGCGCGGTGGCCGGAGCAACTAACAATGGATTCCTGGTATTTCTTTCACCAGTACCACCATCACATCCTCTCCTAGCCTCCAGCTGCTATCTAACATAGATCTACGGTTATTCAACCATTGGTCACAAATAGTCGGAAAGAATGAGTGCCGCCGTCGGGGGTCGAACCCGGGACCTCTAGATTGACAGTCCAACGCGCTACCAACTGCAGTTTGACGTAGGCTCTTGAAACGCTTTGTTGTAACTCTGAAATGCTTTGGTGTAACTTTTTTGCTTGTTCAGTGTCCCTTTACGCTTTGGTGGTAATTGTTGGCTTCTTCAGTGTCCCTAAACGCTTTGGTGTTAATATTGATTATATTTGCTCAATGTCCCTCCATTCTTTGCAGTTTCATCAAATATTCATTTACATATGTACTAAAACGCTTTTGGGTGGTTTCTTATATTTCTTGCATGTACCTGTACTATTTGGAGTCTCTTTCTGTCGCATTTCTCTCCTGTACTGAAACGCTTTGATGTAAATGTTTTTATTGTTCCGTGTTCCTTAACACTTTGTGTGCACTTGCTCAATCTTACCTGTACGTAATCGCTTTGATGTCACACTTATCTTTGGGGTCTTATTTGGGCAACAGTCTCACCTGTACCAAAACACTTTGGGGTTGTTTACAAAGTCTATGCAATGTCCCCCCTCTCCTTGGGGGCTTATTCGGTCTTTTTTCCTAATGTGCTGAAACGCTTTGGGGTGATAAATATCATTCCTGGCAAGTACCTGTACAATTTGGAGTCTATTTCTGTCGCCATTCTCGCATGTACTGAAACGCTTTGGGATATAATCTTTACTTGTTTGGCGTCCCATAACGCTTTGGAGTCTTGCTCACGAATCAATCTCACTTGTGCCCATCCCCTCTGAAATTGGAATTAATTTAAAACTTTGCCAAATTCCCCTCTACTGTTTGTAGTCAATGTCCACTCTTCATTCTCGCCTGTACCTAAACGCTTTGGGGTTATTGACAATACTTGTTGAGTGTCCCTAAACTCTTTAGGATACTGTAATCTGACTTGAACCTAATCGCTTTTTAATCATATATCACAGTTGTTCAATGTCCTTCTGCTATATTGGGTCTAATGCAGTCATAAGGACATGTTCCTAAACGCTTTGGGTTTGTGGATTGCACTGGCTCAATGTCCATCCACTTTTTGCAGTCTGAAACGAGTTTGCGTGATAAATAACATTTCTTGAACGAACCTGAAATATTTTGAGTTTATTTCTGTCGCCATTCTCGCATGTACTGAAACGCTTTCGGATATAATCTTTACTTGTTTGGCATCCCTTAATGCTTTGGAGTCTTGCTCACTCATCAAATTCACTTGAGTCCATCCCCTCTGAAATTGGAATTAATTTAAAACCTTGCCAAATTCCCTTCTACTGTTTGTAGTCAAAGTCCACTCTTCATTCTCGCCTTTACCTAAACGCTTTGGGGTTTTTGACAAAATTTTGGAGTGTCCCTCAACTCTTTGGGGGGTATCCCTGCTCGGCAACAGGTCAATCGTACCTATACTATAATCGCTTTTCAGTCCTTTATCACAGATGTCAATGTTCCTCGGCTATTTGGAGTCTTATTCAGGCGTCACTAACAATATTTCCCAAACGCTTGCCCCTCTTCTCCTTGGGTTCTTATTCAGTCTTCATCCTTACATGTGCTGAAACGCTTTGGGATGATTTATACCATTCCTAGCATGTACCTGTACTATTTGGGATGTATTTCTGTCGCTATTCTCGCTTTACTGAAACGCTTTGGGGTAAATTCTTCTCTTGTTCGGCGACCATAAACGCTTTTACGTCTTGCTGCCTCATCAATCTGACGTGGCCCCAATCGATTTAGGGATGATTAATAACACTTGCTCAATGCCGCGCTGCTCTTAAGGGTCGTATTCACTCACCAACCTTACCTGCACGCTTTGGAGTTATTGGCAATACTTGTTGAGTGTCCATTAACTTTTTTGGGTACCTCAAGCTCCTTTACCTACACTAAGCTCGTCAATCTGACCTTTAATTTATCGTTTTGAAGTCAAATATCACACAAATTCAATGTCCTTTTGCTATTTGGGGTCTAATTCAGGCGTCACTAGGACCTGTACTAAAACGCTTTGGCGTTCATTCTCTTCTTGTAAGGTGTCCCGGAACGATTTGGGATTTTATACACGCTTCAATCCTACGTGTGCCCAATCGCTTTGGGGTGAAGGGATAATTTAAGTCAATTGCTTTGATACACCGCTACTCTTAAGGTCTTATTCACCCATGAATCGTACCTGTAACTAATTGCTTTCATGTCACACTACTCTTTCGGGTCTTAATCGGAGATCAGTCTCATCTGTACCAAACGCTTTGGGGTTATTTACAACGATTGTATAATGTCCCTACACTCCAAGGGGTCTTATTCAGTATTCAGTATCACATGTGCTGCTACGGTTTAGGGTAATAAATAACATTCAATACATATAATTGTACTATATGAAGTCTATTTAGAAACTGTCACCATTCGCGCCTGTACTGAAACTCTTTGGGTTTATCCTTCACTTGTTCGGCGTCCATAAACGATTATGGGTATTATTCGCCAACAAAATTAAAGTTCCATTCCCGTTTGGGTCTTGTCTGATCATCAATCTTACCTGTACATTCTCGCTTTAGCGTCTTATATCACATTTGTTCAATGTCCCTCCACTATTTGGAGTCTTAATCAGGCGTCACTAGGATCTGTACCTAAACGCTTTGAGATGATCGAACGCACTTGTTCAATGTTCCTCAACTTTGGAGCGTTTATAACATTTCTTGCATGTACCTGTACTACTTGGATTCTATTTCTATCCCCATTCTCTATTGTACTGAAACACTTTGGGGTTAATGTTTGCGTATTCGGTGATCTTTTTCCAGACGCTTTAGGATTATTGATAACATTTTATCAATGTTCCTCCCCTCTTTGAAGTCTTATCCAATCTTTAATTATCACAGGTACTTTAACGCCTTGGGGTTAATGTTTTGAATCTTCATTTTCCCTAAACCCTTTGGGGGAAATTGATTACATTTTCTCTATGTCCCTTCACTCTCTGCAGACTTATCCAGTCTTCATTCTCACATATACTGAAACGCTTTGGTTTTTTTTTTTTTTTTAAATTTTTTTGCATGTACTTATACGATTTGGTTGCCATTTCTATCACCATTCTCTGCTGTACTAAATCGCTTTGGGGTTAATGCTATGCTTCTTCAAGTTCCCTAAACGCTTTGGGATTATTGATTACATATGCTCAATGTCCCTCCATTATCTTCAGTCTTATCGAATCTTCTATCTCCAATATACTGAAATGGATTGTTTATAATAATTCTTGCAAGAACTTGTATTCGGAGTCTTTTTCTAGCGCCATTCATGCCTGTTCTGGAACGCTTTGGGTGAACGCTTTGTGGTTAATTTAAAATTGGTACTGCGTCACTAGACGGTTCACTCATCAATCTCAGGTGTGCCCTATCGCCTTTGAAGTACATTAAAACACTTCCTCAATGTCCCTCTACTGTTAAGAGTCAAAGTCGAGTTCCGTTCTCGCCTGTACCAAAACGCTTTGGGGTTATTTGCAGTACTTGTTAAGTTTCCCTCAACTCTTTGGAGTCTTATTTGCTTATCATTCTTTCTGGCCTGTACGCTTTAGGGCCATATATCAAAAGCGTTCAATGTAACATCACTATTAGGAGTCTTATTCAGGCGTCACTAGGACCGGTACCAAAACGCTTTGGGATTATTGATTAATGTGTGGTTAATACATTTCTTGCATGTACCCGTACTATTTGGAGTATCTTTCTGTTGCCATTCTAGCCTGTACTGAAACGCTTTCGGGTTAATTATTTACTGGTTTGGCGTTACTTGACGTTTCATCCATCAATCTGACGTGTCCCTTATCACCTTAGAGTAAATTTAAAACACTTACTCAGTGTCCATTTACTGTTTGGAGTCAAAAACCATATCAATTCCCGCCTATACCTTAACGCTTTGGGGTTATTTGCAATACTTGTTGATTGTCCATCGACTCTTTGGGGTCTTACATGCTCATCAATCTGGCCTGTGCCTAATCGCTTTAGGGTCAAATATCAATTGCGTTTAATGTCTCATCCACTATTTGGCGTCTTATTCAGGCGTCATTAGGGCATGTACTTAAACGCTTTAATGTTATTGATTGCACTTGCTCAATGTTTGAAGTCTTATCAAGTCTTCATTTTCAGATGAAATGAAAGGCTTTTGGTGGTTTATAACATTTCTTGCATGTACCAGTACTACTTGGAGTCTATTTTTGTCATCTATGTCTCATGTATTGGAACGTTTTAGGTTAATGTTTTGCATCTTTAGTTTCCCTAAACCCGTTGTGGTTAATTGATAACATTTCCTTCATGTCCCTCCACTATATACATTCTTGTCCGGTCTTCATTCTCACTTGTACTAAAACGCTTTGGGGTGGCTTATAACTTGTCTTGCATGAACCTGTACTATTTGGGGTCCATTTCTTTCGCCATTCCCTGCAGTACTGAAACGCTTTGGATTTAATGCTTTGCTTCTGCAGTTTCCCTAAACCATTTGGGGTTAATGATTACAATTCCTCAATGTCCATTCACTCTTTGGAGTATTATCCAATTTCATCCCACAAGTAATGAAACGTTTTTGGGTGGTTTAAAACATTTCTTGAATGTAACAGTACTATTTTGAGTCTATTTCTGTCGCCATTTACACCTGTACTGAAACGCTTTGGAATTGATGTTTGCTTGTTCCGCGTTCCCAAACGCTTTGGGTCATTGATTACAATTCCTCAGTGTACCGCCACTTTTGAAGTCTTATCTTATTTTTTTTCTCAAATGCACTGAAACGCTTTGGGGTATTTTATAACATTTCTTGCATGTATCTTTACTCTTTGGATTCTATTTCTATCCCTATTCTCTCTTGTACTGAAACCCTTTGGGATTAATGTTTGCGTATTCAGTGTTCCTAAACGCTTTGGGATTATTGATTTCATTTTCTCAATGTCCCTCCCGTGTCCCTCCACTCTTTGAAGTTTTATCCAATCTTTATTCTCACAGGTACTGAAACGCTTTGGGGTTAATGTTTTCAATTTTCAGTTTCCCTAAACCCAATGGGGTTAATTGATTACATTACCTCAATGTCCCTTCACTCTCTGCAGACTTATCCAGTCTTTATTCTCACATATACTGAAACGCTTTTGGGTGTTTTTATAACATTCCTTGCGTGTACCTATACGACTTGGATGCCATTTCTATCGCCATTCTCTGCAGTACTGAAACGCTTTGGGGTTAATGCTTTGCTTCTTCAAGTTCCCTAATCGCTTTGAGATTATTGATTACATTTGCTCAATGTACCTTCACTATCTTCAGTCTTATCGAATCTTCTTTCTCCAATATACTGAAATAGTTTTGCATGGTTAATCATATTTCTTGCATATACCTGTACTATTTGGAGTCTTTTTCTCGCGCCATTCTCGCCTGTTCAGAAACGCTTTGGTTGAACGCTTTGGTGGTTAATTTTTAATTGGTTCTGCGTAACTAGACGCTTCACGCATCAATCTCAGGTGTGTCCCATCGCCTAAGAAGTTAATTAAAACACTTGCTCAATGTCCCTCTACTGTTTAGAGTCAGAGTTCGAGTTCCGTTCTCGCCTGTACCAAAACGCTTTGGGGTTATTTGCAATACTTGTTAAGTGTCCCTGAACTCTTTGGGGTCTAATCTGCTTATCATTCTAGCATGTATCTTCTCGATTTAGGGCCATATATCAAAAGCGTTCAATGTAACATCACTATTAGGAGTCTTATACAGGCGTCACTAGGACCGGTAGTAAAACGCTTTGGGATTATTGATTGCACTTGCTCAATGTTCCTCCACTCTTTACAATCTTATCAAGTCTTAATTTTCACATGTACTGAAACGCTTTGGGGTGGTTTGTAACATTTCTTATGTACCTGTACTATTTAGAGTCATTTTATATCGCGATTATCTCCTGTATTGAAACGCTTTGGGGTTAAAATTTTGCGTATTCAGTGTCACTAAATGCTTTTGGATTTTTGATTTCATTTCCTCAATATCCTTCCACTCTTTGAAGTCTTATATCCGGTCTTCATTCTCACATGTACTGAAACGCTTTGGGGTTAATGTTTTGCTTTTTCATTTTCCCTACACTCTTTCGGGTTAAATGATTACATTTCCTCAAAGTACCAGTACCTTATCCAGTCTTCATTGTACAAATGTACTGAAACGCTTTGGGAGGTAAATACATTTCTTGCATGTTCCCGTACCATTTGAAGTCTCTTTCTGTTGCAAAACTAACCTGTACTGAAACACTTTCGGGTTATTTATTTAATGGTTCGGCGTCACTAGACGTTTCATCCATCAATCTCACGTGTCCCTTATCACCTTAGAGTTATTTTAAAACACTTACTCAGTGTCCCTTTACTGTTTGGAGTCAAAAACCAGTTCCATTCCTGCCTATACCTAAAGGCTTTGGGGTTATTTGCAATACTTGTTGAGGGTCCCTCGACTCTTTGGGGTCTTATCTGCTCATCAATTTGGCCTGTACCGAATCGCTTTAGGGTCAAATATCACATGCGTTTAATGTCCCATCCACTATTTGGAGTCATATTCAGACGTCACTAGGACCTTTACTTAAACGCTTTGGGATTATTGCTCAATGCTCAATTGCTCAATGTTCCTCCACTCTTTAAATCTTATCAAGTCTTCATTTTCACAGGTACTGAAACGCTTTGGGGTTGTTAATAACTTGTCTTGCATGTATCTATACTATTTGGCGTATATTTCTGTCGCTATTCTCTCAGGTATTGAAATGCTTATGGGTTATTGTTTTGCATCTCCAGTTTCCCTAAACCCGTTGTGGTCAATTGATTTCATTTCCTCCATGTCCCTCCACTATATACAGTCTTATCCGGTCTTCATTCTCACATGTACTAAAACGCTTTGGTGTGGTTTATAACTTGTCTAGCATGTAACTATACTATTTGGTGTATATCTCTGTCGCCATTATCGTTTTAGTACATTTGAGAATGAAGATCTGATAAGACTTGAAAGAGTGAAGGGACATTGAGGACCTTTACCTTAACCAATTGGAATTATTGGTTGCACATACTCAATGCCCCACCGATCTTTGCAGTCTTAAATGTCTTCATTCTCACAAGTACTATTTAAACGCTTTGGGTGGTTTATAAAATTTCCTGCATGTAACAGTACTATTTGGAGTCTATTTCTGTCGCCATTTTCACCTGTACTGAAACACTTTGGATTTACTATTTTGCTAGTTCCGTGTTCCTTAACGCTTTGGGTTTATTGGTTACATTTCCTCAATGTCCCTTCACTCTTTGAAGTATTATCCAATCTTTATTCTCACATGTAATGAAACGCTTTGTGGAAGTTAATAACATTTCTTGAATGTAACAGTACAATTTTGAGACTCTTTCGTTGCCATTCTCCCCTGTACTGAAACTCATTGAGGTTACTTTTTTGCTTGTTCCGTGTTCCTAAACGCTGTGGGTTTTTGATTACATTTCCTCAATGTTCCTTCAGTTTTGAAGTTATTTTCAAATGTACTGAAACGCTTTGGGGTGGTTTATAGCAGTTCTTGCATGAACATGTACTAATTTGGGTCTATTTATGTCGCTATTCTCACCTGTACTGAAACGGTTTGGGTTTACTATTTGCTTGTTCCGTATTCCTAAGAAACGCTTTGGGGTTATTGATTACATTTCCTCAATGTCCGGCACTCCTTGAAGTCTTATCCAATCTTGTTTCTCTATGTGCTGAAACGATTAGGGGTGGTTTTTATCATTTCTTGCAGTTACCTGTGCTATTTGGAGTCTCTTTCTGTCGCCATTCTCTTCTGTGCTGAAACTCTTTGTGGTTAATTTTTGCTTGATTTGTGTCACTTAACGCTTTGGGGTTTAATGATTACATTTGCTCAATATCCCTCCTCTGTTTGAAGTCTTATCCAGTCTTCATTAATACATGTACTGAATTGCTTTAAGGGAGTTAACTACATTCTTGCAGAAACCTGCACTATCTGGAAACTATTTCTGTCGCCATTTTCTCCTTTACAGAATCTTTTTAGGGTTTGTGTTTTGTTTGTTCCGTGTTCCTAAACCTTTTGGGGTTATTGATTAGATTTCCTTAAAGTCCCCACACTCTTTGCAATCTTGAACGACCCCACCCGAACCCCTTTTGAATCCGTATGTATCTAACGTTCCTGAATTATTTGGAGCAATAAACAGTCAATATATTGATTCATTTTAATAGGGAACAAAGGACCATTCAATCACATGTACTTTTTTCATAAACTATTGGTTTTATTTCGAATTGCCTGCAAGTTGTATCTTATGAATTTTATTAATATTTCACAGTGGGTCCTTGCAGTCAAGTTTATTTCGTTATACGGAAGGTCCCGGTCTTTAGCGCAATAATATGTAATACTATTAAAAGTAGTTCTTCATTAAATCGTGTTATTTTGTATAAAATCGTAACGATTTCTTACAAAGATTAACATTCTTTCATTTGCCAATAAGTAAATAATAGAATAGATTTAAAAAGTAAATGTATAGATATATTTCAACAAAACGTCCCGAAACGATATTCAGTACATTTTACTGAGCGTACCAAAACTCTTTGCATTTTTATGCTAACCGGTGGGAAAACAGTAGATTTTCCGACAGTCATGTTGGAAGAAATATTCCGACACGATTGTTGGAAGAAATCTCTGAGTCAAATCATAAAAGTTTTAGCGACAAAGTTCAAAAACGATGCGAGATAAAGGTAATAATTATGCTCATAGTCGATTCTCTGAATTATTAAGTTAGTAAATACCTAAGAATAGGGAAAATGACTTTAATTATTTTGAATCTGCCGCTCGATAAGAGTACAAGAGTAAAAAGGTTCGCGTCACGTGATGTCATCATTCTGATCCCATCATGCAACGCGGACTGTAAACAAAACATGGCGACCTCCATCGAGTGACAGTTTTCAAACAAAATACTACGGACTTTACTGACTTACTTATGCGTTACAGAATGCAATTTAGGTAAGAGAACGAGTTTGTAATGAGCGTGCTATCGATGTAGATCGATGAAAGCAGATGACAATCAGTTTTAAAGCTGTATAATGAATGCGAATAGTTCAAGAAGCAAAAGTAAATAAGAAAACTCGAACACCGAGGGCTGGCTCATTACATCACCCCCTCCCAAAAATGCCAAAGTTCCATCTGGCATACAATTAAGTTGCGCTCTGTATCACATGACATAATAAACATTTCAGTTAGAATCAATAGCTGTAAGAGTAGGTTAAATAAACTATAACTCTCAACTAAATTGTAATCAATTAAGTAATAATAGAACACCTGAAATCAATATAAACTTAAATGTCAATAATGTCTGAGGTTTATCCTGAGGTGTTAATAGACGAATCAACTTAAACATTAAATGCTAATAACTTCACGGTCATGAATGTCCAAGCTTAACAGTAGATGTGAACTCATTAAGAACAAATTTAAACAAGGTTTGGTGTTTGCTTGGCACCCAAAGAAAGTTCAATTATAATTTATCTGCGGTCTCGTCTGTCATCTCTGTAGTCCTGTGTGCTCGTCCTAACTCGTCTAATGTCCTCTCCACTCCGTGTCCTCTGATCCCTATTCGCGCTTCTGTCACTCCTGTCTGTTTCTCGTCGTCGCTCTTGGTCATCTAATCTTCTGTCATCAACCCTCCATCGACTCTCTCCTGTACATCGTCCCTCATTTCTCATCTGTGTTCCATGTCTGGTTTCGTCCCTGCTCCTTGACCTTCTCCTTCTCTTTGGTGATGTATCCTCTCTCCTTTCAGCTTCCCTCTTTCTGTCATTGGTAGATTGTCGTCTGTTGTCTCCTTCCTGCTCAATATGATGTCTCCTGTGTGTCTTCTGCTCACGCCTGTCCTCTCCATGTTGTCTGTCCTCTCCTCTTCTCTCCACATTGTCCCGTCCTCTACCTTCAGCCACATGTTGCTGCTTGTCCTTGTCACTGTCCTTGCTGAGCTCACCATTGCACCTCTCTGTCCTTTGATGTGCTTCTATAGACCTGCTCTCATCTTCAGTTGTTCTTTCAGCTTTGGTTTTTTTCTTCCTGCTGTTCCTGGGTCTGCTTCTTCTCTGTATTGGCCTCTTTGAATCTCTTTGCCAGGGCGGTGACAGCACTTGTCAATGTCAGCATGGTTTTCTCCATTGACCTCAGGGCTTTTGTGTTTTCTTCCAGGGCTTTCCTGACTGACGTTTTCCTTGTCCGTGTCTCTTCTTCGGAATCCTCGTCACTGCTGTCTGTGGACTGGCAATCATCAAAGTCCATCTTCTTTGTTGGGGCATGCCTCATAGGTGACGTCCTTCTTGGTGAGCGAGCTGGCGATAGTGACTGCCTTTCACTAGGTAGCAGCTGGGGCATCAGATTCTCCACCTGTTCCTCAGCACCCTCCATCTGCTCTGCACCCTTGTTCTCTTGCTCATCAGCCTTGCCCTCTTTATCCTCTTTGCCTCTAAGCTCCATCTCTATGTCTGTTGCCTCTGTTGACTTCTCTGGATGTCTTTTGGTTGGTTCTGGTGTGTCTTTTGATTTCTCTTCTTCCTGACCATCAGTTTGTTGACTTGGTCCTGCAACATCCTTGACCCCACCACCTCCCAAAATTTCAGTCAACTTCCCAGGTCCTACTAAAGCTGTAAGAGAGGCTAAGATGGGAGCTACAGCCTCGTTCATCCCCAGATGGCTTATGGACACTACTGTGCTTGGGGCTGTCTTCTCCTTCACAGGTTCAGGTGGGTCCTCTGGCTCAGATGGTTGATCAGGTCTGGTAACCTCTCCTCCACAAGTCAACTGGCTCTCTTCATCATGAGACGACCCAGGTGTAGAAGACCCCAAATCCTGCCTCAAGAATTCCTGCATTTCTTCATCTCCACCCGGGAACGTCTCATGCCACGCCTCGGCCAACGGATCGTCTGCGACGGCTTTCCTCAACAGGTTCGCTTTCCAGTGGTCGAAGGACTCCTCCTTTCCCATCTGGTGAATGTCCCTGGCACTGAGAACATATGGTTCTGGGTTGGTGCGTAGAAAGCTGGGTTCAGCAGGATCAACACCTTTCTCCTCAGCAATCAAGGCGTGACGCTTGAACCTAGTCACGTGCTGTAGCAGGTTCACATGACGCAGACATCTGAACTGACAAAGGGCTCTGTAGAATGGCACTTGGGTAAAGTTGAGGGGGTCCCTTAGGAAGTGGGCTTCTATCCGTGCCTTCACTCCAATGACTTCTCTGTTATACTTGTGCAGGCATGGTAGACACTGGTAGGCTCTGCCCCTTCTTCGTGCTGACTGCTCCATCTTGTCAAGCTTTTCCTGCGTTACCACTTCGCAATCGTCCAGATCCATTTTGAAAGATTCCTGCCAATAAAGGAAATGACTAGTAAGCAAAGTAGCTCAAAGCTGTATACGATTTGACCACTGCCACTATGACCTTGAGGACCAGTGCCTTCTCAATAGAGTGTTTCATTGCGATGCGATGGCATGACGCAGTTATTGATTTATGCTGTGGTTGTGACATTTTAAAAATGCCTAAAGTTGCGGTTTGCGGATCTTGATTTCTAAAACACAAATTATCCCCCTCACCAATTACATACGTTATTTCGCAACTCCCACCACCCTTTGCAATTTTCTGATTTTGTAGCCTGCTGCTATAGACTTAAGCACAACGCTCACATATTCTCTGAGCTGCAAGCTTCTACCCTCTCACACACCTGTGAACCTAACTTGCCCCGGCTTAGAAATTCTGTCGAGCAACTATGGCTTCTCGTCGTCTAACAGCAGGAATGGTCAAACCTAAATCTGCAATATAAAGTGGTGGTCGGGATCTCTCATGTGCAGCATCCACCAAGGTTACCGCAAACATCTACTCTAGTGACCTATGTCAAGAAATGTAAAAATGAAGATTATTGTAAAAACATTGTGGAAAACAGAAACCATGCACTTTCACACTTAAATTTGCAATCTCTCTCTTGCTTTCTTGATCCAAATTGGATACTGTTTGCTTTCATACAGTTTTAATTTGTCATGATGAGCCACCCTTTCATCTCCAGCCTTGTTGAGTTGCAGAAGAAAGTTGATATCTGTTATCTTCTTTGTAACAAGGAAAGGGCCATCATACAATTTCTCAAGCTTGTGTGACACTCCGACCTTCCTTGTTTCATGCAGGTACCATACCACATCACCTACTTGGTATCCCTGGAAAGAAAGTTTAACATCATAGGCTTCCTTTCTGTGCTGAGCCTTGGCTTGCAGGTGCTTCCGTGCGAGGTCATGCGCCAATTGCATCCTGGCCCGAATTTTGTCCACATACCGGCCATACGTCGGGTTTTCGGGATCCAAATCTTCATTCTTTGAACCAAACACCAGGTCGCCAGGCATACGTATTTCCCTTCCCAGGGTCATCATGTTTGGGGATAGTGTGGTGGTTTCATTTGGTGTTGCACGGTACGCTCCAGCGATACATCCCAGGTGCAGATCCCAATCAGTCTGTTCTCCAACGAGGTATGCTCTGATCATGCTGACCAGTGTTCTGTTAAACCGCTCGCACTGACCATTACATTTTGGGTTTCGTGCTGTTGTCCTTGACGTACGGACCTGCAGGAGACGACACAACTGTCTGAATACCTCGCTTTCAAAAGTACGGCCCTGGTCACTGTGGATTGTGATAGGACATCCCCAGCGTGCGATGAACTGGTTAACCATTTGTCTGGCGCACTCCTCAGCAGTCTGATCCTTCACTGGCATCACCTCCACATACTTAGTATATAGATCTGTGAGGACTAGTATGTATCTATGGCCTCTTGGGGTCAGTGGTAGTGGTCCTACATAGTCAACAGCTACAACGTCCCATGGTGCACCTACTTTAATGTTACCAAGTGGGGCCCGTGGAGCTTTTGGTGGTCTCTTGTTGACAGCACAAACCTGACATCTTTTCACATAGGTGAGTATGTCTTCCTTCATTGCATACCAGTAAAACCTTTGAGCTGTCTTCTCTTTTGTCCTCTTAACCCCCATATGCCCAGATAGTATGCTGTCATGCATTTGATGAAGAACTTTATCCTTCAGTGTCCTTGGTAGGAGAAATTGGAGATATTGGTTTGTACCATTCTTTTTTGAAAAGCTCTTGAAGATTAATCCGTCTCTTAACTCTAATGAATCCCATAGTAGCCAATAGTGTCGGGCTGCCGGGCTGTGGGTTTGCATGGCTTTCCAATCTGGTCTAATTTGTCTTGTCAGGCTATTGTAGAGGTACGAAATATCTGGGTCCTGTTGTTGTTCTGTTCTTAGGTCTTCCTTGCTGAGTCCACCTTCCCACATCCAGGTCACTGGTACCCGTTTTCGGCTGGCAGATGTGTCTTGCCTTTGTCCACTAGTACCTGGAGATGCAACACCATTACTGCTTGGGCCTATCTCTGTTGTTGTCCTTGCCTTTTCATCTAAACTACAATGTATGTTTGAGGTATCCAGTGTCCTCTGTTCAACTTTTTGTTCAGAGTTGACTGCCTGTTGGTCCTCACCATGGCTCTTCTTGGGTTCATGCGTTTTGGCACTCTGGTTTTGCTGTTGGCCTTCTGGTCCAAGTACCTTGGTAACTGCTAGAGACGGTTCTGCGGCTAGTTCCATTTCTGAAGATGGCAGTTGCTCTGCTTGTGCTGGTTTGTCCTTTTGGCTGATGTGAAACTTAGGTCCAGTCTGCATCAGGCTCAAGTCTTGATCTATTTTAGGGGTGGGTTGCTGGAGGTCTGCATCCTGGTCTTTACTCTTGCAACCTGGAAATAGAGAATGACTGAACTTACCTCCCAACGCCATTATTTCAGCTCGCCTGGTGCACTTTCTACATGGACCGCATTTCAAGGGTTCTGCCATATCAGCATCTGGACAGTTACAGTCAGAAGGGTTGTCACACCGTGACAAAGCGTCACAATGACCCTGCTTCGAGCTGGGGCGATATTGAACTGAGAAGTCATATTGTGCTAAAATTTCTATCCACCTTGCTATCTTACTGCGTGGTTCCTTAAGACTGAATAGCCAAACAAGTGCTTGGTGATCAGTGCGAACTAGAAATTTTCGACCTAGTAAGTACTGTCTAAAGTACTCTTTGAAGTACCGCACTGCTAGCAATTCCTTTTCTGTGATACAGTAATTTCGTTCAGCCTTGTTCATTGCTCTGCTGGCATATGCGACAACCTTTTCTTCGCCTGCTTGCACCTGAAATAGTACGGCTCCGATTGCGAAGTCTGACGCGTCAGTGTCTAGAACGAACTCTCCCCCATCATTCATCACGGCAGGACTTGTAAGGGCAGTCTTCAAACTTTCAAATGACTCTTCACATTTCATGTTCCATTCAAATGGCTTTCCCTTCTTGGTCAGGTCTATCATGGGTCTTGCCACTTTTGCAAAATTTTTCACGAACCGCCTGAAGTATGAGCAGAGGGCGACAAACTGCTTGACTTCTCTTGCCGACTTTGGCCTCGGCCACTCTACGATTTTCGCTATGTTCACTGGATTTGGTCTCACTCCTTCTGCTGATACGACATGTCCGAGAAACGAAACCTCTGTCTGCATCATTTCCCACTTCTCTGGCTTCAATTTCAGTCCTGCCTCCTTCAAGCGCTTCAACACTTGTTCCACCCTCTGTAGGTGTTCTTCTGTATCCCCTGCAAAGATGATTATGTCATCAATATATATGATACAGGTCTCCCACTGCAATCCTTGAAGGGCTAGTTCCATGGTTCGCTGGAAAGTACTGGCTGAGTTGTTAAGGCCAAACGGCATCCTTGTCATCTCAAATTGGCCGAACTTGCATGCGAAAGCAGTCTTTGGGATGTCTTGTTCTTTGATTGGGATCTGGAAGTAACCACTTGTCAAATCAAATGTGCTGAAGAGTGTTGATCCAGACACAGCATCAAGGCAGTCTTGTATTCTTGGTAATGGAAATGCATCTGGAGTGACAAGTTTATTGACCTTTCTATAATCAATGCAGGGTCTTCCAGATTTCTTCTTAACCAACACTATTGGGGATGACCAAGGTGATGTACTCTTCCTTGCAACATTCTGTTCTAAAGGTTTTCAACAGCCTTTCTTTCTTCCTCAGCATATGCTAGGGGCACTCTTCTAGGTCGTTGTTTAATGGGGGTGACATCCCCTGTGTCAATAGAGTGCTCTGTTAAGTGAGTACATCCCAGGTCCCACTCATCTTTAGAAAAGGTATCCTGATACTTGGTTAGCAAATTGGCTACAGCTTTTCTCTGTAAAGCATCAAGATTGCTGGAACCTCTTTGGAAAAGGTCCTTCAGGTGGTCAGGCACCATAGTAGTACTTGGGCTGTCTCCCTCCTTATCGCTTGTTATCTTGGGTGACTTGCTACTCTGAACTTGTATTCTTCTCACGCTGGTATTTTCTTCTTCGAATGTGTGGGATTCGCTTTCGGCTAGTATGACTGGTTTTTCCTGCACTGGCTCAGCTTGCCCCAATACAGCGTCTTGTCTGATAGACACTGGCTGTGCAAAGGGATTAAGGAGTCTTATCTTGCAGGTGGTGTTTTCCCGGTTGTCCACAAGTGATGCAGCCATGTGTAATGGATAAGCTGTCTTAAAGTTGTCAGTTGGCTCAATGAGGAACTCATTTGTCGCTTGTATTTCATCCTCTTCTTTGCGCTCTACATAAACATCTATTATGGCCTCACTTTTCCCTGGAACTGTGAAGTCATCGGCTGCTGTTACTTTTCTGCTTGTTTCACATGATTTGTTGCTCATGCATGGTATTTCTTGACCCCTCAGGTGGATGACTCCCTTACTCATGATTATATCAGCAGGCCCAGACTGGTCATTTTGTAAAATATCCATTCCTAGGAGTCCATCATCTTCGATTTCTGCCACGATGATCTCTTTGCTGAGCTTGACAGGACCAAGTTTCACCTCAAAGTTACCTTTTCCCATCTCCTTAATCTTGGTTCCATTTGCACTGACAAGGTTTGATGATTTTCTTAAGTGGGGTCTTCTTGCTTGGTTAATCTTCTCATATATTCGTTTAGAAATGACAGTCTTTGTAGCCCCCGTGTCTGTAGTAAATAACAACTGTGTTCCTTCTACAAAGCCTTTTACATACAAGCTGTTTGTTGGTCTTTTTCTGATAAAATTTTCTCCAACTGGTGATTGGTAATCCTTGACGTTAGAGCAGGCCTCACCTTGACCCTCAGGTTCGGCCTCTAGTAGTTTAAATGACTGGTGTTATTCCTTTGCGGACCTGTAGTTTCTGTTAGTGATGGGACGATGATCGATTATAATCGAAAATCAGTTGGTTTGGCCTTCCGATTACGATTATCGACTAAAAAATTTTACAATCGATTGTAGTCGGCCCGGAATGTGTTTTTTACCGGACATTTTGTCCAGGAATATAACAGCCACAATGCAATTAGCAGTTTATATAATCCTTGCTAGAAACAAAATAGCGGATGCAAACAATAATATTCCCGAGGATCAAGAGATATTTCCTTACCCCCGTCATTGCGAAGGACCATCCGACATGTCGAACCAAAATCCCCTTGGTCCGGCAAATTTTACCATATCGTTGGTCTGAATGTCCGACACTATTCTGCGGGCTTAAAAATAATTTAACAGTAAATCCTGTCTTTCACTTAAGAAAACACTATTCTGGACATCTTTCTCACGAAAACAAACATTTTTCTATAACTTTACATAGGTCTAGATTCCGTCAATAAACTGTTCCTCTACGACTTTCGGCACCCCTAGAAAGCGAAAATTCTCTTCTTTAAAATGTATCAATTAAGAGGAAGAAGAGACGATTTTAGGATCCAATTAAGAAAGAATTATCGGTAGCTAGTCTTATTTTACCTGAATATTTCGTATTTTTCCAGTATCAAAAGCACACAGACTAAAATATTTTTTGCTTATTCGTACCCAAGAATGTTCGACCCATCTAAATTATGTCTTGTTATTTTTAATGAAAACCACAAACGACTGTAGCCGTTTGACTTGAAAACAGTTCAAAAACATTTTTTAATAACACTGTTAATCTCTGAATCTCAGCTTTTATATCAAAGCACTGAAAACACTGGGAGGGCTTTTGACAACCTAGTTAGGCATATAATGTTACTGCTAGTTAATCTTAATGAGGAAAGAAAGCAGTTATGATATAATTTGACCCCTAAAATGTTTGGTCTGACAGGTCTTGCTTCAGTCTGACAGTTTATTAGGGTTTGTTGGATCGTCTGTCTGACAGTTTTTCTGGACCCTTGCCATGTCTGTTACCCAGGTCGTTGGATGTCGTAAAATATATAGCCTATAGTACCATGAACTTTATTGCTTGAAATATGTCTAAGTTTTGAACAAATGATGCAGTTATACCTTACTATGTTTTTCTTTATATTTTGAAAATAGTATTAATTTTTTTTGTAATTAAATATTTATTCAGTGATCTAATATATGCAATTCTTTAATTGATTCTTAAACTTTTTTTAAGGCCGATGCATATGTAAATATCCTCACAACTGAATAAAAATTGAATAATATTGTTTTTTTTTACTAATCATTCTAAATGAATAATCAATAAGATAATGATTTTTGCATAAAAAGATTTTGGGCCGAGTTGCCGATGGGCCGAGTTGACTGGTCACCAGAAGATATGGGTATACCTTGTACTGGTTTACAGCTTTCTATCTAAGTGTCCAACCAACTATCTATCTGACCAATCTCTGACAATCTGTCTATGGTGCTGATTTGAAATTGTTTGGATAACATTGTGGAAAAAGAAACAAGCATTTCTTCTTTTCAAGATATATATTACCCTATTTGGCACTGGTGTTTCACATTTTATACAAATACACAGATAACTGCAATTTCTTGTACAGAGAGGGGATGAGAGTACATTTTCCAATTGCCTTTATACAACATAAACAGTTTCAATAACAAATTCTCAAGCCTTAAATCATATCAATTAAGTAATGATGCATAGATATTGCAATTTTAAGATTCAAATTCAAATGTAGTCTTGTAATTCCAAAGGATACAAACAGATGATGCAGTACTGTTTTGATATTAATGAAACGATTATATAATCGATCATTAGTTGATTAATTCTTCCAACTAAAAACCGATAATCGATTATGATTTCAAACCGATTGCCCAACACTAGTTTCTGTACTATTCTTCTTGTCTTTGTTTCGGTGTGGACAATCCCTGATAAAGTGACCCTCTTCTGAGCAGAAAAAGCACTTTCCATCCATTTTTGGGGGTGGTCTTCTCTCTGTGTTCACAATTTTCTCCAACTTGGTAAGAACCTCTAGTATTGCAGCATTGGTATCATTCTGCGGTTTAGCTGGCTGAGTTTGCTCCTTAACTTCTTTAGTTCTTTGTCTATCATCCCTTAGTCTAGGTCTCAGCTTTTGGTTATCTCTGCAAACTCTAGCCTCAAAGAAATCTTCCTCATCTTGTATATCTGTGTCTGTTAGGTCATCCTCTGAGTCTAGTTCGTATGCTTGTCTAGTGAACCTCTTCATTTTTCTGTCGTTGTATGGGTCCCTGTCTCTGCCTCGTCTCATCTGTAGGAACCGGATGACATGATATACAGCTTCATCAATAGTTTCTGGGTTCTTGTGAAACTCCACTTCAAATCTTGTCTCCTCATCTCTCAAGCCATCTAGAAATCGCCTAACCAAGTCTTCCTGTCTGACTTCATTGTCTCGATTGCGATAAGCTCTGGAGTAAAGCCTCTTCAACTCAGCTGCGTATTCTTCCGCAGTCTCGTCAGCGTTCTGTCGTCTGCGGCTGAACCTGGCTGCAAATGATTGCTGAGTCTCAATCTTCTTGAATTGGGCATCTAGTTCTGTCTTGAGCTGTCTGTAATTGTTAAGCTTCCATCTTGGGAGCTGTGTGAAGACAAAATCTCCAGCGTGACCTTGAAGTCTAGGCAAAAGATTATCAATCATAGCATCTTCCCCCCAGTGACATCTTTCTGCTATCACTTCAAACCGACTGATCCACACGTTCCAGTCTTCTTTACCGGTATAGGGCGGTAACTTAACTTCTGGATGTCGAACGATTGTCATTTCATCATGGAAGCGTATAGGTGGCCTTTGCTGTTGATTGGATTGTTGAGAGCTACTCTGTATCCACTCATCATGGTAGAGAGTCTGTCTGTTATTTGGAGATAATGGTAAGTCAAAATCAGCATTTCTGCATGTCCCTGTTTGCTGTTCCAGTGATTGTTCTCTTCCCCATGGCCCATAAGTCTGTGTCATTGTTTGTAACCTGCCCCTGCCTTGAGCCCCTGTTGCTGTGAAATGTTGACGGACACTTGTGTGTTGATCCACAGTCTGTCTGTTCATGGAGTACTCTGGGATTTCATCCAAAATCTGGTGTCTGTCTATCCTAGCTCGATAGTAGGAGTGTGGCTGGCGCTGGTCAAAGTCTGATGTTGGCACGCAGTTGCTGTCAATCGGTCGTTGATCGAAGTACAACTGTTTTCCTGAATGGCGTGGAGTAAAAGTCCTTCCTGGTTCAGATAAAGTGTTGTCAACTCTGTATGGCTGTGTTCCTTTAATGGTAGGGCTAAGTGGTCTGTCCCCTGCCGCCTGGTCTGTTTCCCCTTGTCGGTCGCTCTCCATGGTTGTCCTCTGCTGTGCTGTACTGTTATCTGCCTCTGTCTGTCTGGGTCCACTCTGTAAGTCAGCTCCCTGGATGTCTGTTGGCAGTAAACTTGTCTCTGATTCTGTTGTGGTCCTTTTCTTTCCCATCCTGGCTGTGAATTCGTATCTCTGGATTCACTGTGTGGTTAGTTGACTAGTGAATCCCACTTCTGACACCATAAAAATTAGCTGTAACGTGCTAACGGTCACTGGATGATCACAAACTTCTTAAGTACAGCAGCAAGCTCTTAGTGTAGGACGGTAAGGGTTAAAAATGTTTGGGTGGACTCCACGAGAAAGTATAAAGTCTAAATGGAATGCTTAAATTCCAGAACTAAATAATTTGACAAATACCGTAAATAAATTTCAGTTTAAATTAAATTAAACAAAATAAAATTCCAGTTACATAATAAATCAAATGAACAAATAATCAAATCAAATTAATCTCTCAAAATGATCAGCAAAATCAACAAGCGTAGTGGTTAAAAGAGAATGCGAACTTTTGTTACTAAAAATAGAATTAACTTAGTTCCCTTAGGTTTAAATCTTTATCGCGAGTGAGCAGTGGTCAGTAAAGTCCAAGTTAAAAAAAAACAACAAAGATAAATTCAACTTTAAATTCCAAAAATGATAAAGTACAAGATGTTAATTCTTCAGAATAAATATTAGAAATGCGCAATTTACAGTTTTAAGCTTTGGACAAATTACTAATATAAACCAACTGATTTTAAAACCAAAAATAAGAAACTAAATATAATGCGAGTTCTACCCAAAGAAAAATCAATGTGGAGTCCCTGACTTAAGTCGGAACATTAGCTTTTATAGGGCATGCCGACACAATATGACGTCGTGCCAACACAATATGACGTCACTCAGTAGGTGTGGGAAAACAGAAGTTTTTCCGACAGTCATGTTGGAAGAAATATTCCGACACGATTGTTGGAAGAAATCTCTGAGGCAAATCATAAAAGTTTTAGCGACAAAGTTCAAAAACGATGCGAGATAAAGGTAATAATTATGCTCATAGTCGATTCTCTGAATTATTAAGTTAGTAAATACCTAAGAATAGGGAAAATGACTTTAATCTGCCGCTCGATAAGAGTACAAGAGTAAAAAGGTTCGCGTCACGTGATGTCATCATTCTGATCCCATCATGCAACGCGGACTGTAAACAAAACATGGCGACCTCCATCGAGTGACAGTTTTCAAACAAAATACTACGGACTTTACTGACTTACTTATGCGTTACAGAATGCAATTTAGGTAAGAGAACGAGTTTGTAATGAGCGTGCTATCGATGTAGATCGATGAAAGCAGATGACAATCAGTTTTAAAGCTGTATAATGAATGCGAATAGTTCACGAAGCAAAAGTAATACTCAAACACCGAGGGCTGGCTGATTACAATATCTTAAAAGTTTGTCCCCGATACTACGGTTAACCAAGGTTGAAGTAGCGCCTCACTACTCTTGCAGTACGTGTATCTGATTTTAGTCCACGGTTAGGTAGAGAAAAAGTACGTTGTAAAAAATCGCGGTCACATTTCACGTTGTAAACATATTCTCGACGTAGTAAAAGAATGTCGTACTACAACGTACCCTACCGTAGACTGCGTAGTTTACCCTAGTCACCCCTGGACTGAACGTTTTTCTACCGTATAATTCTACCGTAGTGGCTGCACAAATCTTTGGCATGTTCAAAACCCCTACGGTGAAAATGAACTTTCTGTCGAAGTTTGAATGTAGTTCAACGTAGTAAGATCTTGTTGAATCGTACTCTTGCCGAATTAGAACGTATCGTTTACCCTAGTTTGCCGTACAAACCGTTTAATAAACATCTGTCCAAGTTAATGCTACGACCAAGCAAGAAAACAGTGGGGGTGTACTACGTTCAGAGTACGAAAAGAATCGGTGAAAGTGATAAAATCTAATCATGAAGTGCATGTGAAATCAATGGTCTGAAACTCGTGTGTTTTTACAACAAATTAATTATAATACCCGAAGGTGACTTATAGAAATGCTATGTTTTAAACCTTGTGTTATATTTAAAGATCGTGATTTTTATTTATAGAATGGCAAGCAAGAGATATCAGGGCTTGGGAAACAAATAAATGGTGTTTTTCCAATAATTAAAAACAATAGTTAATCTAATTTAACTTATTTTACGCAGTTCTACGTAGTTGTTCCTACTCGCACGTACTTCTTTCTACGGAAACTGTTCGAAAGTTCCTTTGTTAAATGTACTTTGTCTTACGTTAACCATGTTAATCGCAATAGTGACACGGCTTGTCTACGGTACAATGGAGTACGACTTACTACGATAATTGCCGTGAATGTGACCATAGCTTTAGGTAAAATAGAATGCCACTGAATTGTTTGATCTGACGTTACTGATCAATCAACGTTGCGATTTCAAACGTTCGCCATGAGTACCATTTTTTGTTTGGAAATGTAAAGGAATCCCTAGTCAAACTCGGTAATGCCAAATAAGGGCATATCGCCTACTAGGAAAGAAAGTTTTAGAGGGTAAATCTTAGTACCTTATGTGCTGACCATGTTTCCGCAACTTTATTGAATTTGGTAATTATGCTTTGTTTCTTAAGGGTCATATCTAAAATATTCAATTGTTTTAATAAGCAGGTGTTTCCCAAACTTTGCAAAAGATAAAAGAAAAGTGAAAGTGCATATTTTCTTTTCGCACGCAGTATAGGTTTTATTCTCCAAATTTATCTTGAAAATGAAAAAAAGAAGATCGGATCCTTCATATTGTACATATTTTTCTCTTCATGTTTTTTTTTTTTTTTTTTTTTTTTTTTGTATCCCGGGCAACGTATCTTAGACAAAATGTATAGGTGTTTTTCTTTCCAAAACTGAACTCTGACGTAGACGTTGAGTCAATTTCCATAGGTATATCAGGTATATTTAATAATCATATAATAGGAATTGAATGTGATCCCTCCTTTTCAACTTTGAAAGTACATGAATGAGTAAACCTTGCGGTATAATACAAGCCAAAAGTTTCATTTGAAAGGTAATTTCTATTCTTTTAAGGTATTGTTTAAACCTGTTTTACCTATTTTGAAAGAATAGCACGGGAATTTAACCGTTAAAAGTAGATTTCACGTTTCACCGCGCAAAATCTACCTATATGGTTATGATTTGTGGGCCTCCCTAAATGAAAGACCCAAACATGCGTAAGTTCCTATCGAGACCGGACCCCTTTTTGTTTACAGTTCACACTCCAAGTTCACAGTCGAGGTAAATAATAAAACTTTTTAGCGCTAAGTCCACCAAAAACATCCATTTCCAAAGGTAGGCCTATAGATTACTACGCCCGATACCGCTTTGAAGACAGGCGCAACTCGCGTTTTTAAAATTTTAGTTGATTTGATTGGTTTGCTACTAGTCAGTCAATTTATCCATTTGATCATTCCGTCTAACAATTGTAGTAATGCTGTTTTTCTAGCGACACAAGCTTGTCGGCTCTTTCTTTTAAATTGAATTGAATTCCATAAAGAAATTGCGTTTTACTGTGGGAACACAAGAAATTGATAGGGTCAATTTCTCCCTTTCCCACAATAAGGTCCATCTTATACTCACACCATTATTTTAATTTCTACCCTAGATATATATCAATTACACTTATGTTGATTTCTTGTCAGCAACCTGTTCCAAGTTGGACCAGTCTAAAATTTTGTCGTCTGTTTAAGGGTTTAAGGATAGGCTTTTATTTTTTTCTAATTTAGATTAATCCATTATAAGACAACATGTTTAGACAGGTCCAAATTGTAAAGGGTTGCAGATTACATAAATATGTGGGCAAATTAGTAAAATTTGTAGCAGAAAGGGCAGGTAATATTAGGGAGAAAGGAGAAAGTGTTAGTTAGCAGCATTTTCTTCTTTTCCATATTAGCAAGGTCACCCGTCAAAATCAAGTATAAAAGCTATGTATCTTTAACACAACACTGATTTTGGCAGTGATAAGTAAGAAAATATCTGGCATACATAAGGACAAGGTGAATAATAAAGGTTATATTCCAGAAAATTGATCTCACGAGTGTGTTGTTTGGTCTATTCAGTTCCCTCGCCTTCAGTACTATCAGTACTTTGATTTTAACACAGGGCAGGATCCGCTCCGGTCACAATTTACTTCCTAGGTCGTTGTACCCTCAAATAGTCCGGTTAGAAAAAATGATATTCTCCTTTTGCCACACTGTTTTAATGTTTAAATAACAGTAAAGGGCTTGAAATGAGGTTCAGCTAAGTGCCAGACCTCTGCTACATTTCATGCATAGGATTAAATGAATTTAGTTGCGAACTACTTTTTCTTGGGGCCTGACCTTTGATGGAGGTACCAGAGTTGACATACACTTTCGTACCAAGAGAATTTTGAGGGTAGTTGTGCGCAATGAAAAATTGTGAAAAAAGTTATCCTGCAAGGTACTGTTTTCTGGGGCTGATATGCAAGAACATATATTGCTCTTTAAGCCACACTAAGTTATTTAGCCCAAATTAGTTTTTCAAAAGAGCTACAGACTGTCAAAATGTGCCAATTTACTATATAATTTAACACGGCCAAAACAGACAGGAGTGTAACCTATATCAAGATGGGGGGGTCACACAAAAATAACGCTTGTAATGTTCTTTTCATAGATTTTTGGCTCAAAATGTCACTGTGCACTAGTAAATATGTTCAACAATTGGATTTTAATAATATTCTTCCAATTTAATTGAAATTTGAATTTGATTTTTTTAAAAAAATATTAAAATGTCAATTTTATCCCTTTTAAGTACTTTGATTCCAATTGGAATGCTTTGGCCTTTTTCACATGATGTCATAACAAGCTGTCTGCACCATTGATCACCCGAACCAGACTTTTTAACTGTAAACAACTTGAATTTACATCTAAAAAAGATTTGGATTAACCCCTAAACCTTGGGACATGAGCCCCTTAAACGCCCCTTTTGTATGAATTTGCTCTGTTTCGGCTAGCATCAAGCCTCATCAGTGGTGTTGCTCTACACCAGACAGAGATTGTCTCATCCTGTCTCATCTCATCTTATTTGTGATTTGGTCCCGTAAATCTCTGTCTCATCTATTTCACTATTAGTGGACAGTCTGCGCATAATTATGTATGTCATCATTGGCCACGCCTTTAATGTAGTCCTGTATTTCGTTTATGTTTCGTTTTTTCTTAACCTCCCGGTGTTGAAATTCCATAAGAGCTCTTCTTCTAAGGCGGTTCCTTTTAAAAGTGTCGGTTTTTCTGTACAATTTGTCCTTAATTCTTTTTAAAGAAATTTGCTGGAGTCGCTTTTTGGCCCAAACTCCAAGCCCGGTCCCCGATATTTTCCAAAGTTTCTTTCTGACTGCTATGTCCAGAGTATTGTTAGAACGCAATATTTGGGCTGAAAGTCTTCCAGTGAAAGTCCTGCTGTAGTTTATATTTTTGCTTAAGGTTGCAGATGCTGCCCTATTAAATGCTTCACACTTCTGTGTGGATGTCCTTGAACTCACACTGTAAATTGCACCTTCACTAAGTCTCATCTGCAAAATAACTTCCAACAGCGCCTTGTCGTTCTCAGTCATACGCAGATATGTTATGTTCGCAGGGCCTAGTACTTTAGAATTGTGCCACCAAGTTGAAACGCCATCACATACAAGTGAATGGTTGGCACAGTTACTACAATTTCCAGCATAACAGTCAACAGTAGATGATCTTATTGAGGGTAGGTCTTTCAACATTTTGGTTATGTCCCCCTGTCCCCTTCTTGCCATTTCTTCAATTATAGCATTACACCGCATTCTTATGTCATTTCCCAGTTTCCCCTGTGCGGTCTGTCTGTCACGCTTCGTATTGAACGGGAACATTTTTTCACTAAAGTTAACGTTACGTACTTTCCTCTCTTGGCAAACGGATAAATGATTCGGGTCGGCCTGCCTCGTCACATTCCACACGTCATCGAGAGTTCTGTAAAAGTCCTGCATGCCGAGCTGAGACTTTGTGTCGCCATCCGTGGTTAGCGTTCGAACCAAGAACCCGTCTTTGTATAAGTCTTCAGCCACATTGTAAGCCATTTTTCTTTCTGAGTGTGGTGTGAAGTGTTCTAAGTCTGCAGAGCAACCTGCATGACCACCAGGGCAGAATACATCCAGTCCTTTGTATCTGAGGGAGGCCCCTGTCATACAGAGCTTGTTTTCAACCGACATCGCGACAATGAACTTGTATTCTGTATGATTCTCGGTCGCTATAGTATATGCCTGAGATGAGCTTTGCCCTGGTTTGTAGGAGGAAACCATTCTCTGGCTATTATATCTAGCATCAATTGAAAGGTCTAGCTGCTTTGGATCCTTTGAGCCAATAGAAATGTTGTGTTTAGTCACAATTTCACGTTTCTCTGCCATATCATCACTGTTTATCTTTACAATCTTCTTGCTGACCTGCTTGCAGAGTTCATGCATATGGCTTGCTGCTGGAAAAGGCAGGTCAAGTTGTGTGAATAAGTCCTCAGCTCTGGATACACCCATGGGACTATCCATCAGTGCCACAGCAAGATTCGTATTGAGTACCGCCGCGCCTCTGGTGTCCTTAATTTCCTCATACATTTTGAAAAAATCTGACAGATAGCCACATGAGTTGCATTTAAATTGTAGTTTTATTCCAAGTCCTGCTTTCACCTCATTTGCAAAGGTGATCTGAGGAGCCCTGCATCTTGTCCTGTTGTGGCTTTTCACCAGTTGATTTATAGAAAATACTAACTTGCTCATGCTCACAATACGGTTTCCCTTGAAGGCATCTTGATCTGTGTCACGTTGTCGCAGGTTATAGGTGCGATCCCCAGAAAGGGTGTTGTGGGTAGTTGAAATAAAACCATTTTCTTCACCGGTTTGACTGGAGGGTCCTGGTTGGTTACTTCTCAATAAATGATATGTATTCCCTTTTTGAAAATAGTTTGATCTGCTGCGTTTAACCATGTCGAAAAATTATTTTATTTATTTTAAGATTTCTCTATAATGAATGAGTAGCTGGTTATGGTATTGAAAGGCTTTTGCATCTTCTTTTATACCTACCCAGCAATGTCAGTGTCATATGACGGCACTAATTGGATTGGTTGGCATTCAAAGTGACCACTTGATATTAAGATAATCAGCTTCCAAACCCTAGCCCTTGTATGGATATATCCTGTTAGAGCCCATTCTCTTTGTTTCACCAATATCCTTGTATTTTGATACAGCAGCCTCTTTGATCAAAATGGTAAAAGTAAAAAAAATTAGAACTTAAGATTTAACATAATAGACAAAAGATAAACACCACCACTATTTTGCTCTAATGGCCTAATGCCCATTTACAGTTCACCTTACCCTTTTCAACACTGTCAAATTAAGTGTATTTTCCTTTTTCCTAGGTGTTTTTTTACTCTAACTTAGTGTAAACATATTAGATTTTTAGAATCAGCCATTCATGAGGTTTTGTGTTCATTGTATTGAAATTTCTATACAATAATTGAACTTTTTTTTAAAATTTTAATTCACTTTTTTTTTTAAATGCTATTTTTTAAAGCATTTCATTTTAGCATAGACATCTGGGAAAGGGTTCAAAGTGAAGAAGAGTAATTTTTCTGCAAGGGACTTTTTATTTTATGAAAATTGATGACTTTTTACAAAAGTTATGGCAATTTCTAACCATCAGGTGAGGGAAACTGAAACTACTCCTTTTTGGCCCTAATTTCAGAAATATAGGCCTTGTACTAATTCTACTGCCATTTTTCTTCTAAGTGATATTTTTGGAAAATTTAAAAACGGGGAATGTTGTAATACATATGCGCTTCAAATGGGGGCATTTTTGTCAAAATTGAAAAAAAAAAGTTTGATATTTAGGATCCGCTCCGGTCACAATTTACTTCCTAGGTCGTTGTACCCTCAAATAGTCCGGTTAGAAAAAATGATATTCTCCTTTTGCCACACTGTTTTAATGTTTAAATAACAGTAAAGGGCTTGAAATGAGGTTCAGCTAAGTGCCAGACCTCTGCTACATTTCATGCATAGGATTAAATGAATTTAGTTGCGAACTACTTTTTCTTGGGGCCTGACCTTTGATGGAGGTACCAGAGTTGACATACACTTTCGTACCAAGAGAATTTTGAGGGTAGTTGTGCGCAATGAAAAATTGTGAAAAAAGTTATCCTGCAAGGTACTGTTTTCTGGGGCTGATATGCAAGAACATATATTGCTCTTTAAGCCACACTAAGTTATTTAGCCCAAATTAGTTTTTCAAAAGAGCTACAGACTGTCAAAATGTGCCAATTTACTATATAATTTAACACAGCCAAAACAGACAGGAGTGTAACCGGCACTGCGTTGAATACACAAAGCACTTCGTGTCGCACAAAAGTTGATGACGTAAACTAGACATATTTTTTGCGCGCGCGTGAGCACAAAAATAGCTACGTAATACACATGATGTTCAGTTTTTTACTCCGGATTATCTTTTCCAAGGCAATTTCCTGGATACAGGGTAGTTTCCTATGGCCTGCTAAACCATACTCCCACCACCAAACACATAGCCTGTCTACCACAACACAACGCATGCGGTTCTCATTGAGACCGTCGACCCATCGAGATAGAGTCTTGGTTCTTCTGTGAAAAGTACACTTTGTCCGTCGATTACCTTATCTCCGATATGAATGAATATGATCTTTTTGACGGTCTGGCTTTGAAACGTTTTTCAGGAAAGCTTTATCAGCGCGTTAAACGACCTGTTTAAGACAACGACGTATAGTAGTTGTACACATCCATCCCCTTTGAGGACCATAATTGTCCAGTGCCGTCTTCGAGGCCGATCGGAACCTGTAGTGAACATGCCCTTTGATCATTTGATCATCAGTTCTTGTTGAAATCACCGTTTGGCGTCCTATTTATGGCCTATCATCTACAGACAAGTTTTTAATTGCCTCGGACAAGTTTCATTATTTTTTGGTATGAGCAGCCTATTCCGCCTACAGTTTGAAGAAAAGACAACCCTGCTTGGACCTTACTGAAAATCCAATGACCTTGTTCGATAGTCAAACGTTTCATTCGTGCAAAACGTTCAATAATTTAAGGGTCTTTAGTTCGGCATGATTACTGGCTAGCATAATCTATGAACAATTTGTTATAAACTTTGCATTCACGTCAACAACGTAAGAATTATCAAATTTGCACATGACCTATTTTGGCAAAAATGAGAACACTTTATAAACACATTTAATTTGTGCGTACACATTTATATCTAATATTAATATCGTTCGAAGTATTTTGCATAGGACAATACTATTCGAAAGATCCAAGGGTATTTTGGTTGGTAACTTTCTTATGGCGCTAGGTATATAAAGGCTGTTAGCCACCTGGTTCATCAGGAGAAGAATTTTAAAGATTTTTTTTATAAAAAGCCACTTGATCCTATCCCCTCCCCCTGTGCTCTCCCCTTGATTGCCCAACACTGATGATTTTAGCTTTTTATCGTGCAATGAAGCCTGTATTGACCTGATATCGCCTTTCTGAAAACATAACATGATATCAGGTAGTCTATTTTTAGAAACAATTTGTATACACTTTCACTTGAATTTCTTTGATTTCTAAGGGTATATTATATAAAGCGCTAAAAAATGAATGCATGATAAATGTATAGAATAACATGTAAGTGCTTTGAAATGTCAATGTTATCTGATCTCGGCTGGGAGAAATTATCATGACTAGGCAAAGCCTCGTCATGATAAATTCTCCCAACCTCGACCAGTAACATTGATATTTTAAATACTAACATTTTATTCTCTCCTTAGCTCTTCTGTCAGGTCAGAAGAGCTATAACAATACTGGTTTTCCGAGACCTTTCCGATAACTTTTGCTTTTTAACGCTCTAGAGTCCACAGTTTCTATCTGAGTGTTTTCAAACTTAGGTCAGAATGATTGGGACCATCACAATGATAGTTCTTTTCGAAAAAGAGTCGGATTCGTCAAGTGTCATGGGAAAAGGGTCCTAATGAAAATTTAATAAGAAAATCCTCGTAAACGCTCTAAAGTTCAATTTTCATCTGAATGTCCTCAATCTTGCTCAAAATGGTTATACCATCACAAGAATGGTTCTATCGAAATGGGCCTGATCCATCAAGCGTCATGGGAAAAGTAGCCAAATGAAAAATTAACTGGCAAATCCTTGTAAATGCTCTAAAATTCACAGTTTTCATCCGATCGTCTTCATACTTGCCCTTTTCTTTCTACATCAACCATGGACAAGCATTTTCAACATTTAATATTGTTAGATTTTAAAGTGAAGATGGATGATAAATTATATCCTAATGTATATATATATATATATATTTTTTTTTTTTAGTTCATCAGATTTGGCTAGGAGGATAACTCTACAGGGCCTTAACATACCTAATCCACCAAACTTCCTCTGGTATTGCTACATCAATCAGGCAGACAGTAACTCTAAATTAAACAATGGAACCAGGTAACCCCAACGGTATGCACATCTCCTCTTTGTAGTGAAGCTTTCCACAAAGTTTAATTGAAATCCAGCTCATGGTTTCCAAGAATAGCACGGAAACGAATATAACTCTGTATGTATATGGCTTCACCAAATAGGGGTAGTTGCTCTTGATTTAACAGTCAAACGGGTAACATCGACGATATGCGCACTTCCTCTTTGTAGTGAAGATTTCCACAAGTTTCATTGAAATCAAGCCAATGGTTTCCAAGAAATAGCGTGGAAAAGAATATTACTCTGTATTTGTATAGCTTCACCAATTGCGGGCAGTAACTCTGAATCTAAAAGCCGAACCGGATAACCACGACGATATGCGCATCTCCTCTTTGTAGTGAACCTTTCCACAAGGTTTCTTTGAATTAAAGTCAACGGTTTCCAAAAAACAGTGCTGAAACGAAAATTGGCCTGACGGACCGGAGAAGGATATGGCTTAACCAATCAGGGACAGTAACTCTCAATTAAATGGCTAATCGGGTACACCTGACGATATGAACATCTGCTCTTTGTAGTAAAGCTTTCCAAGAAGTTTCATAAAAATCAAGCCAATGGTTTCCAAGAAATAGCGCGAAAACGAATATTACTCTGTATGTATATGGACGCACCAACAATTTGATTTGAATTGGGGTTTTACGTCGCTTTCAACAATCTCTCAGTTATATCGCGACGACTGGAGCACCTAACGATGGATTCCTGGTATTTCTCACACCAGTACTACCACCACATCTCTTTCCTAGCCTACAGTTGCTATTCCACATAGGTTTACGATTATCTACCCATTGGTGGAAGACAAATGTCGGAAAGGATAAGTGCCGCGGCCGGGGATGGATGCACCAACAAGGTGAAATTTGAAAGTCGAACCGTTTAACCCCAAAGACATGGACATCTCCTTTTTGTAGTGTAGCTTTCCACAAAGTTTCAACGCAATGGTTTTCAAGAAAAAGCGTGGAAACGATTCAGACGGAAGGACAGACGGATAATGCAAAAACAATACCCCCCCCCCCTTTTGATGATTTCATTGGCGGAGAATAATATAGAAATCTTAAAAAAATGTCAGTAGTTAAACCATATTGCCAATTTCAACAGCAATTGGTATGGAGAGTTCGAATAAACAGAGATGAAATGATTGAATATGGGAATATCTGTTTTACTGGCTGGGGTTGCTTAGACAGGTGTAGGTAATAGAGCCATTTCTCAGGTGAGCGACCCAAGGCTAACTGAACCCTTTTTGATTATATTTCATTTTGTAGGACCTTTTTTCAATGATGGGACAGCCCGTTATGTCCATGTCTTCAGCCTGATAGAACTGAAAGAGCAAGTCCCAAGGATTATCCCTGTGAAGTTTCACCCAGTTGAATTCTGAACAGTTATTTCATTATATGGGACCATATTTCAGTCATACAACAGCCTGCAAGGCCCATGTCATCAGCCTGATCATAATCTAATAATAAAATCTGAAAAAGCATGTCCGAAGAATTATTCCTGTGGAGTTAGGTTGCATTATGAACAGTACATTCAGAGAAGAATTTTTTACATTTCATCATATTGGACCGTTTTTTTCAGCGACGTTATTGCCCAAAGAGCCAATGTTATTGACAGAAAAAAAATTACTAGCAAATCTGAAAGGACATGTTCTAAGCACCATTCATATGAAGTCTTTTTTTATATTCTATCATTCTACAAATATAATATTTCAGAGAAGTAGAGTTTTGGTTGAATTCTGAACAGTAGTTTCAGAGAATATTTTTTGGCTCACCTGAGCACAAAATGCTCAAGGGGAGCTTTTAGGATCACCCTGAGTCCGTCGTCAACAATCTTCTTTTCCTGAACCACTAGGTCAGTTTCAATGAAACCTTGCCAAAATGTTCTTTGGGTGACCCTCTTTAAACATTGATCACAAAATTCTGATTGTCCCATAACACGGGCTTCGCATTTTTCACTTAAAAATCTTCGAATGAAATCTACTGAACTCCTGGGCCGATTGCAATGGAACTTTACCAGAGTATTTTGATTGGCCCATAAATATGGCCGTGGCAGGCGGGGGTTATTTTGAGCCGGACATCTTTGAACAACATCTGCACCTGAACCACAGGGCCATCTTTTATTATACTTTACTATAATATTTCTTAGGTGACCCTTTTCAAAAATTGTTCCCGAAATTTAGATTGTCCCATAAAATTGCCTATCACCTAGTGAGTGTGTATATGAAGTTATGATGTCCCTTGGTAAAACAATCAGAAAATATAAGCATGGTTTAAGTTTTTTTGGTTAAAGCTTTTGGTAACAGTTTTTCTAAGTCCACAAAAGGTCAAGGTCAAGGTAAAAATGTCAAGGCACTTGGTCTCTGGTGTAAGAATTAACTATTTGTTTTTTTGTTTGAATGGGTTTTTTAAGCCTTTCCGCCTATATGTCTCTCACTAATGGGTTGATCATCGTTGACCTGTGAGATAGCAGCTAGAGGGTAGGAAAGGATGTTATGGTAGTACTGATGAGAGAAATACTAGGAATCCATTGCTAGGTGCTGTATCTGCTGCGATATAACTGAAAGATTGTTAAAAGTAGTGTACGAGCCCTTTCAAAGAATCAGATCTTAAACTCCTTAGCAAACTGAAATGCCTACAAAAATTATTAACCGACAATTTAACACCAAGTTTCCAATAAAAGTCATTATTGTAGTATAATAATTCTGGCTTTTAATCCCTGCATTGGACTGTGACAGACAGACATCCTGACCAACCTTCATGAACCAAAATGATGCCTCTAGATTGTTAAAAATCCAATTGTCATTTAAGCACCTTTTCCTGTGATTTCAAATGGATCTTTCCCATTTAAACATTCTGACAAAGTTTCGTGAAAATTGTACGGTATTTGTGGCCTCAGGAGTGTAAACAAAAAATTGTCACTAAGGCGCCTACTCCTGTGGTATCACATATATCTTTCCAGTTTTCAAAAAGTTGCGTCCTTGTGATCTAACATACATTCGCACGTTTCATGAAGATTGGGCTATATCTGTAGCCTCGAAGAATCGCTCCACTGGAAATGCCACAGGAAAACCAGAAGAAACATTAATTCGCGTTTAGTAAAATTTAAATAATTGAAGACTTGAGAAAGTAGGTGAAGATCCGTGTAAATGTAGGTCGAAGGTCAAAATCTGGTTCAAATATTCATCATGATGCCAGAATCAAAGTAAATAATTTACTTACATTTTGTATTAATTGAATACTAAAATTCAAAATCTAAGAAAGTACGTGAAAGGTTACGGTCAGGGTCAAGTATTCAATATGATGCTGGACTAAAAGACAGTCATCTACAACTAACCTTTAGTATTGATTAAATATAGTCCTAGATCAAATATTTCATTTCTCTTAAAAAAGTAGGTCAAAGGTAATGGTCAAGGTCAAGGGTTCTACAGGATGCCAGAATGAAAGACAAGAGGACCATGATGGTCCTAGATCGCTCACCTGATTCTTTTTGACCACTGGGATGTCACAGCAATTAAATAGGCAGATATCATATAGAAGATAATAAAAAACCAACTTTCATGAAGTTTGGACCAAAAAATGGCTGGCCTCTACAGTGTAACATGAGAACAATCATTAAGACCCCTTTTCCTGTAATATGGCATGGATCCCTCCCATTTTAAATATGGTTCATCCTTGTGACATAATCAACATTCTGACCAAGTTTCATGAAGATTGGATCATATTTGTAGCCTCTTGAGCATAAACAAGAAATTTGTCAATAAGGCCCCTTTTCCCTTGATTTTGCATGGATCCTCCCCATTTTCAATACATTCATCCTTGTGACCTGGCCTACATTCTGAATAAGTTATATGAAAATAGGACCATATTAGTGGCCTCTAGAGTGTTTACAAGAAAATTGTCATAAGGCCCCTTTTCCCGTGACATGACATGGATCCTTCCCATTTGCGATAGGGTTTATCCTTGTGACGTGGCCGACATTCTGACCAAGTTTCATGAAGATTGGGCTATATTTGTGGCCTCTAGAGCATAAATAAGAAATTTGTCAATAAGGCCCCTTTTCCTGTGATATGGCATGGATCCCTCCGATTTTCAATAGGGTTCATTCTTGTGACCTGGCCTACATTCTGACCAAGTTTCATGAAGATTGGGCCATATTTGTTGCCTCTAGAGTGTTAACAAGAAAATTGTGAATAAGGCTCCTTTTCCCTTGATTTTGCATGGATCCTTCCCATTTTCGATAGGGTTCATCCTTGTGACCTGGGGAACATTCTGACCAAGTTTCATGAAGATTGGGTCATATTTGTGGCCTCTAGAGTGTAAACACTTAAATTGTTGACGCCCGGACGACGGACGACGCACGACAGACGACGGACATTCAATGATCACAAAAGCTCACCTTGAGCACGATGTGCTCAGGTGAGCTAAAAATTATACCCTAACACTTAGTTACAAAATATTGTTCTTGGTCCGTTAATTCAATATTTAACAAGAGGACCGTGATGACCCTATATTGCGCACTTTCGTCTTATAGACTCCTTAGCAAATACATGGTTTTGAGATCATTAAATGGTCATTGAATTTTTGCAAAGACAGTATTCTATTCATATGATCTCTGCATAAGTTTCTAGCCTTTTCTAAATAAGTTTGATAAAAGATCAATTAGCATACTGAAATTATGAGGAAATAACCCCTAGAGTGGATATAGATATTAAAAGCCCCTTTCATTGTATTTTCTTAATGGACAATGCTTTTTTTTTTTTAAAAAAAAAGGCATTATCCTTTTGACTAAATATACATTTCGACCAAATTTTATGAAGATTTGACCAGAATTATTGTGGCTCCTAGAGTGTAGACAGACTAGGTGTTTGAGCGCCTGATTCGCTCCACAGGCCTGAATATCCTGATAATGATTATTAGAGGATGATGATAAGACTGTTTAAACGAGAATTTAAGTAAATGAATGAGTGAATGCTAATTTCAATTAAATAAGTGTTTTGAGTGTCATATGCTGAACAAATTCTGCAAAGAAAAATCACGATCAATGAATAACATATTGAAATTTTACCTCCGCCTGTTAAACACATATTTTTCATCAAATCACAATAATTTTGTGCAGTCTGATAATGGGTCACCTAAGGATCATTCCAGTGAAATTTGGTTGAATCCAATTAAGAAAATTTTAACACTAACAGAAAGTTACTGCACAATATACAATGTACTTTGTCTGCAAAATTTTGATTGTAGATCTTACCGCTTTTCATTAAACAATACTTAAAGGATGTTACTTCACAATAATCATTTGTAATCAAAACAGAATTCTAACTAATGATGATGAAAAGTTAAATATTCAATCCAATATATTCTTTTTATTCTGCCCAATGCCTTAGAAAGCAGTCAACTCAACTCGTTCTACCCCACTCTGAACCTCAGTAAGTCAGTACATATTTAACACCAATTGTCCTCTCTGTACAGAGTCACCCTTCGTTCAACTAAACTGACCAATTCTCGGGGGATATTATCAGGCTACCTATTTCAAGTAATGTTTCTATACATTTGGATTTCAACAAAGGTTTCGTCCCTTCTAATCTACAATCTTAACATCTATTAAAATTTGTAAGTCTTAGAAGAACTAGGACTTCAAAAAAATAAAATTACAATGATATTTGGATAAATCTTTCAACTTTGAGAAAAGAATACTACTTAAAGTTTGCTAAGCACCAAACTTTTTTGCTGTCCTACAGAAGCTGACTTAAACAAGAGGACCATGATGGTCCTATATCGCTCACCTTCGTCTCTTTGACTTCTCCCTTAGCAAAATTATATACTTGAAAGATCATTAAATGATCATTAAATTTTTCAAAGAAAAACATAACTCTATTTCTATGATCGCTGCATAAATTTTTATCCTTTTCTAAACAAGTTTCATGTGACCTGGCCAACATTCCGACAAAGTTTCATAAAGATTGGGCAATATTTGTGGCCTCTAAAAAGAAAATAGTCATTTAGGCCCCTTTTCCCATGATATGACATGGATCTTTCCGATTTTAAATAGGGTTCATCCTTGTGACCTAGCCATTATTCTGATCAAGTTTCATGAAAATTGAATTGTATTTGTGGCTTCTAGAGCATAAACAAGAAAATTGTCATTAAGGCCCCTTTTCCCGTGAAATGGCACAGATCCTTCCCATTTTCAATAGGGTTCATCTTTGTGACCTGGCCAACATTCTGACAAAATTTCATAAAGATTGGGCCATATTTGGGGTCTCTAGAGAGTAAACAAAAAAAATTGTCATTTAGGCCCCTTTTCCTGTGAAATGGCACGAATCCTTCCCATTTTCATTAGGGATCATCCTTGTGGGTTGGCCAACATTCTGACCAAGTTTCATGAAGATTGGGCCATATTTGTGGCCTCTAGATTGTAAACAAGAATATTGTCATTAAGACCCCTTTTTCCGTGATATGGCACGGATCCTTCCCATTTTCAAAAAAAGTTCAATTTTGTGACCTGCCCAACATTCTGACTAAGTTTCATGAAGATTCGGCCATATTTGTGGTCTCTAGAGTGTAAACAAAAAATTGTCATTAAGGCCCCTTTTCCTGTAATATGGCACAGATCCTTCCCATTTTCGATAGGGATCATCCTTGTGGGTAGGCCTACCTTCTGACAACGTTTCATGAAGATTGGGCCATATTTGTGGCCTCTAGATTGTAAACAAGAATATTGTCATTAAGACCCCTTTTTCCGTGATATGGCATGGATCCTTCCCCTTTTCAAAAGGCTTCATCCTTGTGACCTGGCAAACATTCTGACCAAGTTTCATCAAGATTGGGCCATATTTGTGGTCTCTAGAGTGTAAACAAAAAAATTGTCATTAAAACCCCTTTTCCCGTAATATGGCACAGATCCTTCCCATTTTCGATAGGGATCATCCTTGTGGGTAGGCCAACATTCTGACAAAGTTTCATAAAGATTGGGCCATATTTGTGGCCTCTAGAGTGTAAACAAGAATATTGTCATTAAGGCCCCTTTTCCGGTGATATGGCATGGATCCTTCCCATTTTCAATAGGGTTAATCCTTGTGGGTAGGCCAACATTCTGACCAAGTTTCATGAAGATTGGGCCATATTTGTGGCCTCTAGAGTGTAAACAAGAAAATTGTCATTAAGGCCCCTTTTCCCGTGATATGGCACAGATCCTTCCCATTTTCAATAGGGTTAATCCTTGTGACCTGGCCAACATTCTGACCAAGTTTCATGAAGATTGGGCCATATTTGTGGCCTCTAGAGTGTAAACAAGAATATTGTCATTAAGGCCCCTTTTCCCGTGATATGGCATGGATCCTTCCCATTTTCAATAGGGTTAATCCTTGTGGGTAGGCCAACATTCTGACCAAGTTTCATGAAGATTGGGCCATATTTGTGGCCTCTAGAGTGTAAACAAGAAAATTGTCATTAAGGCCCCTTTTCCCGTGATATGGCATGGATCCTTCCCATTTTCAATAGGTTAAATCCTTGTGACCTGGCCTACATTCTGACCAAGTTTCATGAAGATTGGGCCATATTTGTGGCCTCTAGAGTGTAAACAAGAATATTGTCATTAAGGCCCCTTTTCCTGTGATATGGCACGGATCCTTCCCATTTTCGATAGGGTTTATCCTTGTGACCTGGCCAACATTCTGACCAAGTTTCATGAAGATTGGGCCATATTTGTGGCCTCTAGAGTGTAAACACTAAGATTGTTGACGCCGGACGACAGACGACGCACGACGGACATTCAATGATCACAAAAGCTCACCTTGAGCACGATGTGCTCAGGTGAGCTAAAAAAAGAAGAAGAAAAAACATTCGTGTTCGTGTTTAAAATTGTACAATAATGCATTGACAATGTTGATTGATTGAATGGAGTTTTACACCACTTTCAACATTTTTTCAGTTATATCGCGGCGGCTGGAGCACCTAACAATGGTTTCCTGGTATTTCTCTAACCAGCACAACCACCACATCCTTTCCTATCCTCCAACTGCTATCTCACATAGGTCTGCGATTATCAACCCATTGGTGAGAGACAAATAGTCGGAAAGAATGATTTGTTTGTTTGTTTGAATGGGTTTTACGCCGCTTTCAACAATTTCGCAGTTATATCGCGGCGGCCGGAGCACCTTACAATGGATTCCTGGTATTTCTTTCACCTGTACTACCATTCCACCCTTTCTTAGCCTCCGACTGCTATCTCACATAGGTTTACCATTATCTACCCATAGGTGAGAGACAAACGTCGGAAAAGATATTTGCCGCCACCGGGGATCAAACCCACAACTTCCAGATTGGAAGTCTTATGCGCTATGGTGGCGGCTTTGTATAATGAAAGTCTGGAAGTGTTAAAGCCTCTTTTCTATGAGATAATATGGATATTTCCATTTTCAACAGGTTTCTTGTTTGTGACCTGGCTAACATTCTGACCAAGTTTCATGCAGATTGGGCCATATTTGAAGTCTCTAGAGTGTAAACAAGGAAATTGTCACTAAGGTCCCTTTTCTCATGATATGGCATGGATCCCTCCCATATTCAATGGGTTTATTTTACACTTAAATTGTTTGCTCCGGACAACAGTTGACACACGACGAACAGCAAACTACCGACATTCAATGATCACAAAAGCTCATCTTGAGCATGATGTGCTTAGATGAGCTTTTAAAGGTCAAGATCAAGATCAAAGTCAAACATTCAACATGATACCAAAATCAAAGATAACCATCTAATGACTATCATTATTGACTTTATTCAGTCCTAGACCTAATATTCAATAGAAAAGAAATTAGGTCAAAGGTCAAGGCTGGGATCAAGAGTAAAAAGGGATGCCAGGATCAAAGACAATCATCTACTAACCTTTATTATTGTATTAATACTGTTGTAGCCCTAATAATTCAATACTGAAGAAAGTATGTCAAAGGTCATGGTCAGGTTCAACAAGAGTGCAACATTATGCCCGAATAAAAACAAGAACACGCAAGCAGGTGCCAACGCTCAGCTATTTATTATTTCTTAAGGACGATTGCTAGATTTAATTTCCTGAGATAGATTTTTTCTTAAATTTTCATATTTTGTAGATTAAAGTAATGCAATTGCAAAAATGGAAAGAAAAAAGGGGGTCACCGAATCAGATTTTTCGTAAAACGTCATAGAATTTCATAGGTATCAAGTACATTTTTGTCCAATTTTTTCGCCGAATTTTCATTTCTTGGTAATGACATAAAACCATAACACAATGAAATCTAATCTAACAACTCATATCAAATTTATTTTAATTTCAAAGATAGGAAGTTATTTGCACTGAATATAATCCACAATTGTCGATTGAAAGGAAACATAACTGGTAACTGGTATATCGAAAATGAACGAGACAATTTTCAAAATTTATTACTTTTGATCAAATATCTCAAAAACCATGAGAAAGAAAGTTTTGTAGATAATTATATGCTTGTGTGATATTGATATAAAACAAGAGGGCCGTTGGCCCTGGGTTGCTCACCTGAGAAAAAAGCTTCATTACCTAGGTATGTCCATGCAACCACAGAAAAAGAGATTTTCACTTATTCAATCAGATAACATTTGAAATAATCATTCCCCCCCCCCTCTGCTCCTCCCCTGAACATTATTTATTTAAGCTTTTTCCATAAAAGGTCTGTGATCAGCTAATCTATGCCAGATATACAGGCTGAGTCTATAAGACCTTTAAAGTTTTCTTTAATGAGTTGATCAATCCATGTCAAATATAAAGGCTGTAGGGATTCAAAATTCTAAACAAAGCACTCCCCCCTCCCCCAAGATGCTCTGCACCTGGTGAATCTACAGTCATGATTTTAGCTTATTCAATATATGTCCATATGCTGATCATCCATACCAATTTTCAAGTCTGTAGGACTCCTGGCTCATTAGAAGAAGTTTAAAGATTTCAAAAATGATCCAAAGTTCTACCCCCTCCCCAAGACACTCAGCACCTGGTGACCCTACAGTCATGATTTTAACTATTTTTATTAATGTCAATATATTGATCACCCATGACAATTTTCAAGTCTGTAGGGTTCCTGATCCAGGAGAAGAATAAGGTTAAAGATTTCAAAATTGATCCAAAGTACTTCCCCCTGCCCCTAATGCTCCGCATCTGGTGGCCCTACATTCATGATTTTAGCTATTTTATTTTAGATCCATATGCTTATCATCCATGCCAATATTGAAGTCTGTAGGGCTCCTGGTTCATTAGAGATTAAAGTTACAAAATTTTCACAAAAGTACTACCCCCACCCCCTGGTGCTCCGCACCTGGTGGCTTTACAGTCATGGTTTTAATTATTTTTATTAAGGTCTATGAGCTGAACCTCCATGCCAATTTTCAAGTCTGTAGGGCTTGTGGTTCAGAAGAAGAAGAAGGTTAAAGATTACAAAATTTTCACAAAAGAACTACCCTCTCCCCCTTTGTGCTCTGCACCTGGTGAATCTACAGTCATGATTTTAGCTATTTTTATAAATGTCCATATGCTGATCATCCATGCCAATATTCAAATCTGAAGGCCTCCTGGTTCAGAAGAAGAAAAAGGTTACAGATTACAAAATTTTCATCAAAGTACTACCCCCTCCCCCTTGGTGCTCCGCACCTGGTGGCCCTACAAATAAGATTTTAGCTATTTATATTAAGGTCTATGAGCTGATCCTCCATGCCATCTTGAAGTCTGTAGGGCTTGTGGTTCAGAAGAAGAAGAAGATTAAAGATTACAAAATTTTCACAAAAGTACTACCCTCTCCCCTCTGGTGCTACGCACCTGGTGAATCTATAGTCATGATTTTAGATATTTTAATAAAGGTCCATATGCTGATCATCCATGCCAATATTCAAATCTGTAGGTGTCCTGGTTCAGAAGAAGAAAAAAGTTAAAGATTACAAAATTTTCATCAAAGTACTACCCCCTCCCCTCTGGTGCTCCGCACCTTGTGGCCCTACAGATATGATTTAAGCTATTTTTATTAAGGTCTATGAGGTGATCATACATGCAAAATTTTAAGGCTGTAGGCCTTCATGATCAGAAGAAGAAGAAGGTTAAAGATTACAAAATTTACCCAAAGTACTACCCCCTCCCCCCTGGTGCTCCGCACCTGGTGGCCCAACAGATATGATTTTAGCTATTTTTTATTAAGGTCTATGAGCTGATCATCCATGCCAAATTTCAAGGCTGTAGGGCTGCTGGTTCAGAAGAAGAAGAATTTTTAAGATTTTCTTAAATTTTTAACTTTTGTTGCCATAGCAACCAGAGTTTTTCACAGATTTCAATTCTTTTAGCAATTCTTAAAGGGGACCACCTAAGGAACATTTCTGCCAAGTTTGGTTAAAATTGGCCTAGTAGTTTAAGAGGAGATGTCGTTTAAAGAAATTGTTGACGGACGACGGACGACGCACGGATGCCGGACAAAATGTGATCACAATAGCTCACTTGAGCATGTTGTGCTCAGGTGAGCTAAAAAGGTATGGTCACGGTGCTAATTTTCTAGAAACAAGAGGACCAAGATGGCCCTAGATCGCTCACCTGAGTCTCTTTGACCCCTGGGACATCACATTAATTAGATAGGCAGTTTGACCCCTGGGACATCACATTAATTAGATAGGCAGATGTCCAAAAGAAGATAATTGTCTAAGATCAATACCATGGAACATTTCAGCCAAGAGAAAGAGAGATATGCCTTTTTGCTCTTTGATTCTATGTAAAGAGGGATGCACCCGGGTGGACCCTAAATGTGACCCCAGGGTCTTGATATGAACAAACTTGAAAGAGGTCCATAAGATGATGCTACATACTAAATATGAAAGCTGTCTGCCTTCTGGTTTCAGAGAAGAAGATTTTGAAGGTTTTCCTATTATCACCCATCATGCTCAGATGAGCTGAAAGGGATGCGCCCGGTTGGAGCCAAAATATGACCCAAGAGTCTTGATATGAACAAACTTGGAAGGGGCCCACTACATGATGCTACATACCAAAAATGAAGGCAGTGTGTCCTCTGGTTTTGATTAAAGAAGATTTTAAAAGATTTTCGCTCTTTGATTCTATGTAAAAAGGGTTGCGCCCGGGGGGAGCCCAAATATGATCCTAGGATCTTGATATGAACAAACTTTTGAAGATTTTCGTTTTTTTACCCTTCGTGCTCATATGATATAAAGGGATGCACTCGTGCAAAGCCCAAATATGCCCCAAGGGTCTTGATATGAATAAATTGGTCGAGGCCCACTAGGTGATGCTACACACCAAATATTAAAGCTGTCTGCCATCTGGTTTCAGAGAAGAAGATTTTTAAAGATTTTCGCTCTTCAATTCTATGTCAAAAGGGTTGCGCCCAGGGGGAGCCCAAATATGATCCTAGGATCTTGATATGAACAAACTTTTGAAGATTTTCGTTTTTTTACCCTTCGTGCTCATATGATATAAAAGGATGCACTCGTGCAAAGCCCAAATATGCCCCAAGGGTCTTGATATGAATAAATTGGTAGAGGCCCACTAGGTGATGCTACACACCAAATATTAAAGCTGTCTGCCATCTGGTTTCAGAGAAGAAGATTTTTAAAGATTTTCGCTCTTCAATTCTATGTCAAAAGGGTTGGGACCGGGCAAAGCCCAAATATGACCCAAGGGTCTTGATATGAACAAACTTGGTAGAGGTCCACTAGATGATGCTACATACCAAATATGAAAGATGTCTGCCTTCTGGTTTCAGAGAAGAAGATTTTTCAAGATTTTCATATTTTCACCCTTTTTGTTAAGGGTAAAGGGAGGAGAAGATTTTTTAAGAAATTGTGGACGACGCACGACTGACGACGGACACTCTACGATCCAAATAGCTCACCTTGAGCACTTCGTGCTCAGGTGAGCTAAAAATGCAAAATTCTAGGTCACCCATATTCTTTTTCTCGTGCAAATTTTATGGATAAAATCAATGATTTTCAATCCTTCTTAAATTAATCGATTATGGAGTTGAATTCCTCATTATTAGGGTATCACTTTGTTTTGTGTCAACAAATCACAAGGTCAAATCATATGGAAAGGTCAAGCTCATATATCAAGGCCAACGTTACATAAATCACGCAAAAATTTAGTATTTTCAAAATTCTTCAAGCCTGTTGAAAATAGAATACACCCATATGGAATAATAATTGATCTTGTCAATAAGCATCATCAAGTTCCCTGATCAAAGTCATATGATGAGATCAAGGTCATCTACCTCGCTCACACCCCTAACCCCCAATAAACTTTCAAATACACCCAGGGTCTGTTAAAAAATTAATCCAAACATTTGAAATTAAAAATCTGACAAGATCATTTGACAACGACAGGATCTTTTATCAGGGTCAACTTTTCAAAAACTAACCCCGTCACAATGAAATGTGACGGATACATGTAATTATCGGATATACGTCTGATAACTTTGTTTGATGTCTGATTATGCGCGGGAACGTTTACGTCACAAATACCTACAAAAATGATGCTGACATCATATCTTTTATTCTATAAAATAAAATGGCTGCGATAATTTATATTATTATGTTTTAATGATAGGATTAGTTAATCGTCTTCATGAAAGCATTTTCCGCAAAAAATAGAAATAAAGAGGAGTTTTGTAGTGTTTTTGTTACGTCCAAGATAAGTGTAAGTTTGGAGCGCTTACTCCTTTTTGAAGAGTTCGATGCGCAAAGACGTTGCGCAAGAACGAACTCCCGAAATTGTCCTTAAGCAAATGCAAATATATAAACTTGGTACCTACAGAAAGGTCTTGTCCCAAGCAATGATCATGTGAAATATGAAGGCTCTTTGACTTCATAAGCCATTCAAAAGTTATGACCAAGGTTAAATGTTTTTAAAGAAATTTGACCTTGAAAAATGACCTTGACCTTTATTGATGACCTTGAGCTTGGTACCTACAGAAAGGTCTTGTCCCAATCACCTTGAGTGATGACCTTGAACTTGGTGCCTTCAGAATGGTCATGCTTGTCCAAAGCAATGATCATGTGAAAAATGAAAGCTCTATGACTTACCATTAAAAAGTTATGACCAAGGTTGAATTTTTTAAAAGAAATTTGACCTTGAAAAATGACCTTGACCTTGAGTGATGACCTTGAACTTGGTACCTACAGAAAGGTCTTGTCCCAAAAAATGATCATAATAAATATGAAGGCTCTTTGACTTACCATTCAAAAGTTATGACCAAGATTAATTTTTTAAAAAGAAATTTGACCTTGAAAAATGACCTTGACCTTGAGTGATGACCTTGAACTTGGTACCTACAAAAAGGTCTTGTCCCAAAAAATGATCATAATAAATATGAAGTCTCTTTGACCAAAAGTTATGACCAAGATTAATTTTTTTAAAAGAAATTTGACCTTGAAAAATGACCTTGACGGTGAGTGATGACCTTGAACTTGGTCACTTCAGAACGGTCTTGTCTCAAACAATGATCATGTGAAATATGAAGGCTCTATCGCTTACCATTCAAAAGTTATGAGCAAGGTTAAAGTTTGTCACGCGAATGTCAACATCAACTCCATTGTCATCGCCAAGGCGAACAACACTAAGGTGGACATAATACCTTGGGTTTTCTTTGAAAACAGTTGAGCTTGAAATTCTTCCAACCTTTCTTATTGACTTAATACAGCCCTAGCACCTTTAACTATGAATTTAAGAAAGTAGTTCAAAGGTACTTGTCTGGGTCAAGGTTTCAACTTGATGTCAGAATCATAGTCAATCATCTACTCACCATTATTATTGTATTAATTAGACCTAATATGAAATATTTAGAAAAAATTCGCCAAGGTCAAGATTGGGCTATGAAATTGAATATTTACTGAAAGAGCATGTGCAAAGCATCATTCCCGTGAAATTTGGTTGAATTCCGACCTGTTAGTTCACAGAAGATTTTTTTTATATTTCACAATAAGGGACCATCTTTGGGTGACTCAACAGCCTAGAGCAACCAAGTTTTCAGCCAGGTTATTATAACAAGAAGGAATCTGGAAAAGCATGTCTTAAGAATCATTCCTCTGAAATTTGGTTGAATTCTGAACAGTGTTTTCAGAGAAGAATTAAGATGATCAAAGAGAAAAGTTTACACACTATGGATGGATGGACAGACGTACAACGGACACAGGGCCATGATAATAGCTGGCTGTACTTCATCCACTGGAGCTAAAAGTCTCATACATCTTTATGAACTGAGTAAGAGAGAGTTAGAAATCTTGAGACTGTGATTACCGGTATAATTTGTAACAAAAGCTTGATTTATTTATTGTCAGTTTCATCTTCATTACTTGTCGATTGATTGCCATAAAGTCTTGACAAGAGCTGGGATCGGCTGTGGTTACCATCTTTTGGTGACAAAGCAGTGAGTTGCAGGACTTTATTATCTAAATAGAATAAAACAAACATTCTGAGACTCAGGAATCATTTAATTAACAATTATTAATCAAATAGTTTCAGCAGTTCGAAAAAAGAATTGACATTTGAATTTGACAGTTTGTTTGAATAGGGTTTACGCCACTTTCAACTCTTTTTTTTCAGTTCTATCTGGAGCATCTAACAATGGATTCCTGTTTTTTCTCGCACCAGTACTACCATTACATCCTTTCCTATCCTCCAGCTGCTGTCCCACATAGGTCCAGGATAATTGGTTCATTTGTAGGAGACAAATAGTCAGAAAGAATGAGTTGGTTGGTTGCTTGAATGGGTTTTTTTGCCGCTTTCAACATTTTTCAGTTATATCGTGGCAGCTGGAGCACCTAGTTATGGATTCCTGGTATTTCTCACACCAGTAGAAGCATCACATCCTTTCCTAAACTCCAGCTGCTATCTCACATAGGTCTTCAATTAACCATTGGTTATAGACAAATGGGCTGAAAGAATGAGTGCCGCCGTCGGGGATCGAACCGGGGACATCTAGGTTGACAGTTCGACGCACTACCAACTGAGGTATGATGGCGGCTTAGGAAGTATGAGTGCTGCCGTCGGGCATCAAACTTGGAACTCTAGATTGACAGATAAATATGATGGTCTGGCATAAACTTCTTTCTCAGACCTCAATCACTAATCAAATCAGTGAGATAATCTGCATTATTTCTTTCCAAAATCGACAACAATGGTACCCTCCTCCCCACAATAATAATTTATCCACGTATCCAGACATGAGCTTGACTGGACAAAAAAGTAAGGGATAAATAATTCAGAATTCATTTTTTTCGGTTGGAAATTATTTTTGAGATTTGTATGTGTATCTGAATATTCTTTGGTGTATCTTCTTCCATTTCAAGGCATGCTTGAGTCGCTCCATAGGCTTAAAATTCTTGTAATAGCAAATCAAAGTTTTGACTAGATTTTTAGATATTTTGGGTTCTACTGATGTTGAAAATGATCATCAAAGTTTCCACTATATAACATATAGAGAAATGACCTCCGCCCATAAAATACAGATTTTTCATCCGATCACATTAATTTTTGGTAGACTGACAAAGGATTACTCAAGTATCATTCGAGTGAAATTGGGTTGACCTCCATCTCTTACAATCTGTACAGGTCAACTACTGTAGAAAACTTCTGGGTCTAAATAGCACTGTAAATAATTGCATGGTATTAGGGGAATGCGGTAGGCTACCTTTAAATATTACATACAACCATAACTGTATCAAATATTGGTGTAAAATTTTATATATGGAAGACCACAGATACCCTAAACAGTGCTATAATATGCTAAAATCACTAGATGATATTGGAAGAATAACATGGGCAAGTAAAATAAAAAATCTTCTCTTTGAAAATGGTTTTGGAATAGTTTGGATTAGTCAGACAGTTGGCGATAAGAATAATTTTCTAATACAATTTCAACAGCGACTAAAAGACTGCGCATTACAAAAATGGTCTTCAAAAATTAATAATTCTAGTCGATGTGATTTTTATAAACATTTTAAGTCATTATTGACACCGGAAAAATATCTTAATATGAACATTAAATTTGCCTTCAGAAAATCTCTAGCACGATTTAGATGCTCAGGACATAAATTACAAATAGAAATAGGACGACATCATAACACTCCTCAATCAGATCGTATCTGCTCATACTGTTGGAACCAAAATAATATTAAAACTACAGAGAATGAACAACACATCTTCTTTGATTGTCCAAAATATAATGAAATAAGAGCAAGATTCCTTTTCACTTGGTATATGGGAGGTAAAAATGACCAAAACATTTACAACTTAATGAATCAAACAAATGAGAAAAGCATTAGACTACTAGCAATCTATGTGTATCATCTATTAAACAAGAGGGCCGTTGGCCCTGGGTCGCTCACCTGAGAGAAAAAGCTTCATTACCTAGGTATGTCCATGCAACCACAGAAAAAGAGATTTTCACTAATTCAATCAGATAACATTTGAAATAATCCTCCCCCCCCCCCCTGCTCCTCCCCTGGTCATTATTTATTTAAGCTTTTTTCATAAAAGGTCTGTGGTCAGCTAATCCATGCCAGATATACAGGGTGAGTCTGAGACTTTTAAAGTTTTCTTTAATGAGTTGATCAATCCATGTCAAATATAAAGGCTGTAGGGATTCAAAATTCTCAACAAAGCACTCCCCCTCCCCCAAGATGCTCTGCACCTGGTGAATCTACAGTCATGGTTTTAGCTAATTCAATTAATGTCCATATGCTGATCACCCATACCAATTTTCAAGTCAGTAGAACTCCTGGTTTATTAGAAGAAGTTTAAAGATTTCAACTAGAAAGCCATGAATGGCTTGAGTCGCTCCACAGGCTTGAAATTCTTGTAAAAGCAAATAAATGTTTTGACTAGATTTTTAGATATTTTGGGTTCTACTGATGTTGAAAATGATTCCATCAGTAACATTCTGAGAAAATGATTTTCATAGTTTCCACTATTTAACATATTGAGGAATGACCTCCGCCCATAAAATGCATATATTTGATCCAATCAAAATAATTTTTGGTACACTGATAAAGGGTCTTTCAAGGATCGTACCAGTGAAATTTGGTTGATATCCAAAAATTAGATTCTGAGAAAATGATTTGCAAATTTTCAACTATATAATATATAGAGAAATGACCTCTGCCCATAAAATGCATATTTTTCATCCGATCACAATGATTTTCTGCAGACTGATAAAAGGTCACTCAAGGATCATTCCAGTGAAATTTGGTTGATATCCATCGGTTACATTCTGAGAAAATGATTTTCAAAGTTTCCACTATATAACATATAGAGAAATGACCTCCGCCCATAAAATGCATATTTTCCATCCGATCACAATGATTTTTTGTAGACTGATAAAGGGTCACTCAAGGATCATTCCAGTGAAATTTGGTTGATATCCATCTGTTACATTCTGAAAAAATGATTTTCAAAGTTTCCACAATATAACATTATAGAGAAATGACCTCCGCCCATAAAATGCATATTTTCCATCTGATCACAATGTTTTTTTGTAGACTGATAAAGGGTCACTCAAGGATCATTCCAGTGAAATTTGGTTGATATCCATCACTTATATTCTGAGAAAATGATTTTCAAAGTTTTCGAAATATAATATATAGAAATGACCTCCGCCCATAAAATGCATATTTTCCATCCAATCACAATGATTTTTAGTAGACTGATAAAGGGTCACCCAAAGACCATTCATGTAAAATTTAATTGGTATCCATTGATTAGCATCTGAGAAAACTCACTTTTTACCATATTTGGAAATTAGCCACGCCCATTAAATCCATGTTTTTCATTGGATCAAAATTTCTTGAACAACTTTGAAAGAGGGTCACCCAAGGATCATTCCTGTGAAGTTTGGTTGAAATCCATCCAGTAGTTTCTGAGGAGAAGATTTTTAAAGAAAAGTTTACGACCGCACGCACGCACGCACGGACGGACGCACGACGGACACAACGCCATGACAATAGCCCCAGTGGCTTTCAGCCAGTGGAGCTAAAAATGATCCAAAGTACTACCCCCTCCCCAAGACACTCAGCACCTGGTGACCCTACTGTCATGATTTCAGCTATTTTTATTAATGTCAATATATTGATCACCTATGACAATTTTCAAGTCTGTAGGCTGGGTTCCTGATCCATGAGAAGAATAAGGTTAAAGATTTCAAAACTGATCCAAAGTACTACCCCCTCCCCCCTATTGCTCCGCATCTGGTGGCCCTACATTCATGATTTTAGATATTTTATTTTAGATCCATATGCTTATCATCCATGCCAATATTGAAGTCTGTAGGGCTCCTGGTTCATTAGAAGATGAAGGTTAAAGTTACAAAATTTTAACAAAAGAACTACCCCCTCCCTCCCGGTGCTCCGCACCTGGTGGCATTACAGTCATGATTTTAGCTATTTTTATAAAGGTCTATGAGCTGATCCTCCATGCCAATTTTCAAGTCTGTAGGGCTTGTGGTTCAGAAGAAGAAGAAGGTTAAAGATTACAAAATTTTCACAAAAGTACTACCCTCTCCCCCCTGATGCTCCGCACCTGATGAATCTAAAGTCATGATTTTAGCTATTTTTATAAAGGTCCATATGCTGATCATCCATGACAATATTCAAATCTGTCGGGCTCCTGGTTCTTCAGAAGAAGAAGGTTAAAGATTACAAAATTTTCACAAAAGTACAACCCCCTCCCCCCTAGAACTCCGCACCTGGCAGCCCAACAGATATGATTTTAGCTATTTTTAATAAGGTCTATGAGCTGATCATCCATGCCAATTTTCAAGTCTGTAGGGCTCCTGAATCCGAAGAAGAAGAAGCTTAAAGATTAAAAAATTTACCCAAAGTACTACCCCCTCCCCCCTGGTGCTCCGCACCTGGTTGCCCAAAAGATATGATTTTAGCTATTTTTATTCAGGTCTATGAACTGATCATCCATGCCAATTTTCAAGTCTGTAGGGCTCCTGAATCCGAAGAAGAAGAAGCTTAAAGATTAAAAAATTTACCCAAAGTACTACCCCCTCCCCCCTGGTGCTCCGCACCTGGTTGCCCAAAAGATATGATTTTAGCTATTTTTATTCAGGTCTATGAACTGATCATACATGCCAAGTTTTAAGTCTGTAGGACTACTGGTTGAGAAGAAGAAGAATTTTAAAGATTTTCTTAAAATTTCACCTTTTGTTGCCATAGCAACCAGAGTTTTTCATGGATTTCAATTCTTTTAGCTATTTTTGAAGGGGACCACCTAAGCAACATTTCTGTAAAATTTGGTGTTAATTGGCCTAGTAGTTTAGGAGGAGATGTCGTTTAAAGAAATTGTTGACGGACGCCGGACGACGACCGATGACCGACGGACGGACGCCGGATGAAAGGTGATCACAATAGCTCACATGAGCACTTCGTGCTCAGGTGAGCTAAAAAGTCAGAAGAAACCAACATACCTGTCTAACTTCTGTAAAATGCAGTAATTACCAACTCAAATAAAACTTTCATCCATACACAGTACTCAAATCCACCTGAAAATATAAATAAAAATCCACAAAGAACCATGTTTTTTAAACAAACTTAATATGGAAGCAGAATTGTGACTTATTACTCTGAGTAATTGAACTTGCTCACACTTGCTCCAATCAAAACATCATCTGATTAGTCAATAAAACTTTGGTAAAACGTTCTTTAGTACAAATCAACTAAAATCAAACGGCAGTACCTAGTTACCAATCATAAATCATTATAAACGATCACCAAATATCATTAGAACTAAGTAAAATTTATAAAATAAATGTTACTTATCTAAATTCTGTGTTTTTTCCACGTTTTACTCCACGAAAATAGGTCAAAAATAAATCTCAAAGATGTAAACTAATGATGTATACAAACCGTTTTAGCTTTAAGTTTGAATAATTTTTTTATGCAAAATTAATTATTTATCAAATATCTTGCTTCAAATAGTGAAACTTTACAATAAATTTTACTTTAGTAAGAATATATTTTGTTTTTGGATTATTATCAATGAAACCTATAGACTGGAAGGCAGAGTGTTTTCAGACGCATAGACTTGATCTCTTTGTAAACCCATTCAATACCTTATCGGATATGATATACCTTATCGGATAAGATATTGTATTCTTCCGCTTTGTTTATATTTATATACTAAAAAACATAGGGCATAACCCATGTTGTTGCTTAAACAAACTATCTATACATCGTCGGTGTTGATCAGGATCATAGTTACAAGCAGCTGTAGTTGAGATGTTTCGAGAAAAGACCAACGGTGTATGTAATAACGATATATCTTGAAATGTTTGCATATGTCATAACTATTGTTTGTTAATATGTTGTACTATGGGCCAGTGGCCTTTGATACTTTATGAGAATAAAATGTTCAAAAATGTTCAAAATTCTAAGAATATGATTTTCAAAGTTTCCTCTATATAACATACAGAAAAAAGACCTCTGCCCATAAATTACATATTTTTCATCTGATCACCATAATATTTTGTAGACTTATAAAGGGTCACCCAAGGATCATTCATGCAAAATTTAATTGGTATTCATCAATTAGAATCTGCGAAAACTCACTTTTTACCATATTTGGAAATTAGCCAAGCCCATTAAATCCATGTTTTTGATTGAATCAAAATTTCTTAAACAACTTTGGGAGAGGGTCACCCAAGGATCATTCCTGTGAAGTTTGGTTGAAATTCATCCAGTAGTTTCTGAGGAGAAGATTTTTAAAGAAAAAGCTTATGGCTGGATGCAAGGATGCATGGAGGAACGCGGGACGGATACAACGCCATGACAATAGCCCCAGTGGCCTTAGGCCAGTGGAAGTAAAAAGCACATGCCATTCAACATCAACCAGGACTAAGGATAATTGTAATCTAACCACCTAAAACAAGAACCATCAGTGACGGATAATGCTCCATGAAAAGGTGCTTGATAATTAAGTATGCTATAAATCAACATTCAAAATTTACTTAAGACAGTTTACCATGATATCTTTGGTATGTGGGTAAGCTTAAGCTGAAGGGTTCCTAAGGTTGTGGAGAAAAGTTTAGAACTGATTACTGGAAGAAATGTCAAGATATCACATCAAGCACCTTTTAAAAGACATGTTTTTTGGACATTTATTTCTAACCAGTGTTTTTCACTAGTGATTTAATATAACAATAGCTCATGCTAAGGCAATTAACCTTTTTCTGTAATGCTTTTTGGTGGATAAACAAACAAGAGAGCCGCATACAAAGCCTATGCTTGGCTATTAAATACTGGATGGTGTAAAGACCCATGTCGTAAAAGGTCCATAATTTGCACAAAATGCTGATAGAGACCACATTTCAACAGTTAGTGTCTTTATCAATCAAAAGTTTAAGCAAATTGTGAAGTTTTTATCACATAAATGAATGACTTTCATCTAAGGACCTTGATCAATGACCTTGCCATTGCTATGCATGTGACAGTTTTATGTCACAAGGAATGCACTTGTGAAATTTCAAGACTCTATGACTAACCAGTCCAAAGTTACGGCTTATTTTAGTTTTAACTATAACTAGACTTAAGCCATGAATGGCTTGAGTCGCTCCACAGGCTTGAAATTCTTGAAATAGCAAATCTAAGGTTTAACTAGATTTAAAGATATTTTGGGTTCTACTGATGTTGAAATGATTTTCAAAAATGCCACTACATAACATATAGAGAAATGACCTACGCCTATAAATACATAGTTTTCATCTGATCACAATAATTTTTGGCAGACTGATAAAGCTTCACTCAAGAATCATTCCAGTGAAATTTGGTTGATATCCATCAATTATATTCTGAGAAAATGATTTTCAAAGTTTCCACTATATAACATATAGAGAAATAACCTCCGCCCATAAAATGCATATTTTTCATCTGATCACAATAATTTTTGGTAGACTGATAAAAGGTCACCCAAGGATCATTCCAGTAAAATTTGGTTTATATCCATTGTTTACATTCTGAGAAAATGATTTTCAAAGTTTCCACTATATAACATATAGAGAAATGACCTCCGCCCATAAAATGCATATTTTCCATCAGTTCACAATAATTTTTGGTAGACTGATTAAGGGTCACCCAAGGAACATTCCAGTGAAATTTGGTTTATATCCATCAATTACATTCTGAGAAAATGATTTTCAAAGTTTCTACAATATAACATATAGAGAAATGACCTCCGCCCATAAAATCCATATTTTTCATCCGATCACAATAATTTTTGGTAGACTGATAAAGGGTCACTTAAGGATCATTCATGTAAAATTTAATTGGTATTTATCAATAAGAATCTGGGAAAAGTCACTTTTTACCATATTTGGAAATTAGCCACGCCCATAAAATCCATGTTTTTCATTGGATCAAAATTTCTTGAACAACTTTGAAAGAGGGTCACACAGGGATCATTCATGTGAAGTTTGGTTGAAATTCATCCAGTCGTTTCTGAGGAGAAGATTTTTAAAGAAAAAGTTTATGACCGCACGCACACACGGACGGACGGACGCACGACGGACACAACGCCATGACAATAGCCCCAGTGGCTTTCAGCCAGTGGAGCTAAAAATTTGAACTAAAAAGAAATGACCTTGACCTTGATCAATGACTGTTACATATAAAAAGGCCTTGTCCAAGGCAATCATCATGTGAAAAAAAGACCCAATCACTTACCATTTAAAAGCTACAGCTTAAGTTTTTTTTGTTTTTTTTTTTTCTCTCACAAATTTGACCTTGAAGTAACCCCTTGACCTTCTCTGATGACCTTGAACTTGGTACCAACAGAAAGGCCTTTTCCAAGGCAATCATCATGTGATATTTCAGCCCTATCACTTACCATTCAAATGTTGCAATCAATGTTAAACTTCGATTTTTTTCACAAATTTGACCTTGAAAATGACCATGATTGATAACTTTGAACTTCCCTTACAGAAATGAAAAGTTTGCTGCAAATTTGCAGCAAATTTGCTGCAAATTTGCCGCAAACAAATTAGTTTGCCAGAACAGTTCGCAGCAACTTAACATGTGTTTGCAGCTAATTTCAATCTTCCTGCAAACAATGAGTTGTTTGCAGTATGTTTGCAGCAGATTAGACTTATAGGAAAATTAGTAAAAAAGTTTGTTTTGAAAGAGGGTCACACAGGGATCATTCATGTGAAGTTTGGTTGAAATTCATCCAGTCGTTTCTGAGGAGAAGATTTTTAAAGAAAAAGTTTATGACCGCACGCACGCACGGACGGACGGATGCACGACGGACACAACGCCATGACAATAGCCCCAGTGGCTTTCAGCCAGTGGAGCTAAAAATTTGAACTAAAAAGAAATGACCTTGACCTTGATCAATGACTGTTACAAATAAAAAGGCCTTGTCCAAGGCAATCATCATGTGAAAAAAAGACCCAATCACTTACCATTTAAAAGCTACAGCTTAAGTTTGTTTTTGTTTTTTTTTTTTTCTCACAAATTTGACCTTGAAGAAACCCCTTGACCTTCTCTGATGACCTTGAACTTGGTACCAACAGAAAGGCCTTTTCCAAGGCAATCATCATGTGATATTTCAGCCCTATCACTTACCATTCAAATGTTGCAATCAATGTTAAACTTCGATTTTTTTCACAAATTTGACCTTGAAAATGACCATGATTGATAACTTTGAACTTCCCTTACAGAAATGAAAAGTTTGCTGCAAATTTGCAGCAAATTTGCTGCAAATTTGCCGCAAACAAATTAGTTTGCCAGAACAGTTCGCAGCAACTTAACATGTGTTTGCAGCTAATTTCAATGTTTGCAGCAGATTAGACTTATAGGAAAATTAGTAAAAAAGTTTGCAGGATGTTTGCAGGAAAACTATCTTTTAAAAATCATTCACATGTTGTTTGCAGTAAGTTTGCAGCAGATTAGACTTATAGGAAAATTAGTAAAAAAGTTTGCAGGATGTTTGCAGGAAAACTATCTCTTAAAAATCATTCACATGTTGTTTGCAGTAAGTTTGCAAGAACACTAACTTTATCATTTAACGGATTGGAGTTAGCAGAGAGTTTGCTAGAAATAAAACTTGTCTATTTGATGTCCAACACAATGTTAAATACAAAATATTGAACCATATGCATTACTAAAATGATATCAGAGGATTTTTTTAAATTTCTTTTTCCTACGTAAATACCTTGTGTACCTTGATTAAAACAAAATGTGCCTGACATAGTTTGTTTGTATGAGTGGGGTTTTACACTGCTTTTAACAATATTTCAGTCATTTTACTGCGGCAGTAACATCTAACTATAGATTCCTGGAAGTTCTCACACCAGTACTACCACAACATCTTCTCCAAGCCTCTAGCTGCTATACTACATAGGTCTAGGATTATTAACCCATTAGTTGGAGACAAATAGTGGAGAGGATTGGTGATGCAGTCAGGAATTGAACCAGGGACCTCTAGATTGACAGTTTGGTGTGTTACCAGGGGCTTATTGATGACGGCAAGCATCCGACAAGGGATGAAAGAGGCATCAATTAACAATGCATTTTCCACAAGGGGCGGCATTTAACTCGCACAATCCTAATTTTTTATGGCCCCCCAAGAAAAGGCTGTGGAAATTTATCAAATATCTTTTGCAACATTTGTTACTTCACCAAAATATTATCTGCCAATAAAACAGATAATTTCTTCATTTTCATCTGAAATCTTGTCTTTGGACCAGTCTAAAATTTTGTCATTTGCCAATGATCCAACAATTATTTATTATAGGTATTTTTGTGGGCCTATTTGCATTCTTTGTTATCTCAAAGAACTTTTAAATTGGACTTGTCAAAGGAAAAACAAAAACACCAGAACCATAGCAGCTCCTTTATCTTTCACCTGTCTAGGTTATCTAAATAACCAAAAATGTAAAATAAGGTGTGGAAGAGAGCCAATATAGGGCCCTAAGTGTGTCATAGACAAAAAAGCCCCCCCCCCCCTTCCAACCACACACACACCAATTAGCGGGAAAGCATTTACCTTAAAGGAATAGCTGCAAGAGGCCAGGAAAGGGTGTAATAGCGGTACTGCCTTCAGTAATACCAGATGTATCACAAATAGTCCAAGTTTTCACACAATAATGATGACCACACAAATTACAACATAAAAGCTTCAGCAATATCTTTTGTTTTCTCCGAGTGAACTTGTGTCCTAAGTTTCAAATGAATGCCTTCAATAATACAAGCAATGTCAGGGGTTACGTAATGAATCCCTAAATCTTACTGTGAGGAACCCACTGGATAATCAGGGATCCCTCTTTTATTTACATGGGTAGAATTTTAAAGAAAGAGGGAGATGAAGGATATGATATATTCAGCCTAGAGTTTTACCCGTACGAAAAATTGTAGCGGATTCCGCTTGGAAAATAGGCGTAAATGAGATAGAAATGAAGCGGAAATGGTCATTTACGCTTGTAACTCAGGCGCAAGTTTAATATTACGTCTCTGCTAGATCATAAAGTACCGGCAGAATACATCAGAAATTACAGGCGGCGTAAAATGAATTCGAATTTCATTTCTATTCAGTTTGACAGGGGTACTTCAACACTTTAACTTAACTTTTTCTAGAGACGGATTTTCATACTTAGCATTTTTATGGAAGCTGAAAGACACTTTCAGCAAGCGTAAAATAACTTAAACTTTTGTTAGAGGCGTATTTTTCTAACTTAAACATTTCATGTGAAAGAAATCATTACTGTGAGAAAAATTCATGCCCTGATATAACTGAAAAAATGTTGAAAGAGGCGTAAAACTCCTTTCAATCAATTTTTCACTTACCCTTAAAATGTTATGTCCAATGTTCAAGTTTTTATGCTGAAAATCAGTGAACTTCAAAAAATGACCTTGACTTTGGCAAAAGACCTAGACTTCGTCACAAGCAATTCATATGTAAAATATTGATGCTATATCACTTACCATTACAAAGTTAGAGCAAATGTATAAGTTTTAACCTTTTACAAATTTACCTTGACAAATGACCTTGACCTTGACTGATGACCAAGAACTCAAACAGAAAGGCCTTGTCCCAAGCAATCATCATACATGTGAAATAAGAAGGCTTCCCCCCCCCCCCCCCCCCCAAAAAAAAAAAAAAAATCTTAGTATACTCACAAAATATCTTTTTATTCTCAAGTAAATATCTTAAAAAAACCCAAAGTTTCTGAAAATATTTTTGAAAAAATATCTACAAGCTTATTTACATTACCCAAACGAATGCAGTTGATAATGTCCAAGTCTCAAAATGAACTGGACTCCAGTCTATAGAAATCCAAAATGGCTGCCGATTTTAAATGAAATTTCCGTTGACATGTTTTTTGCCTTATATCCTTTCCGATTGGGAAGAATAGCACTTAGAATGTATGTAAAAAAGCAGTAATTTGTTGATTTTTAATAGAATCTTGTCCTGTAGGGCTCAAAACAAGTTATGTACAAATATAAGACAACTTATAACTCAGTAAATAGAGAGTCCGATTTCAGGTAACTTCGGTAAATTACAACTTCGGTAAATTGATAATATATAATAAAAATATGGAGACTTAGGTAAAAAGGTAATTATAGTGTAATTATATATAATTATCGACGATATATTGGTAAATGTATGTTTTTGACATATTTATAAAATGATATACGTAAATGAAATATATATTAAAAAAATAAAAAAAAAGAGATGTAGATATATAAACATACATACGCAGATAATGCATGTAGAATAAATATGTGCCCTCAATTAAACACTGATTAAGAAAATAACATAAGTCTGATTTAATTGATATCTAATTGATATCTAATTGGAACAAAATTTAATATGAATACTATTCAGTCAATCAGATTTATTAATTGAACCAATTAACGAGCTAATGCGTCAATCAAAGACTCAACTCTACAGCACCCGACAACGACATTCCACCAATGGAAATAGACGTATCACCTCTCGCCCAAGACGCACGAGGATACGTCTTCCCTGACGTCTCTTTTAACGTTGCGGGCAGGAGTTTTGATACTGTTCCTGCTCCATTGGACGACTGACTCCCAGACAGAGATCTAACAGACGACATTCCACCAGAAGCACCCACAACCTACGAAATCGTCCCCAGTGGGTCAGTCAGAGGCGCACCAAAACTCGTCAGTAGTGACGGATTCACCTACACAAAAGGGGTAAGTCGCATATTTTATTATATTCTATCCATTCTTTGGATCTTTTGGAATATTGTAATTTAGATTGTTTAAACGAAAGACGTGAGTAAGATTATGTTGCTTTCAAGCATTAAAATTTAAAAAAAAATATCATTTTAGCATAAAAAGGTACTTACTTAAATTGCTAAGCGGTTAACTTCTTACTTATCATATTATATACTTTTCATTTCAGGTGAAGTCTGGCGAGAGAACGTACTGGCGTTGTGCAGTGCGCAACAAGAAGTGTAACTGTCCCGCGTCTGTCAAAGAATTCATGGGCGTCTTCATACCAGGGATCAACAGACATATCCACCCTCCCCAACCTGGTGCAGGTAGAAATGTCAAAATGACTCACAAGGTAGGTTGCACATTACATAAAGTATTTAATAATTTTTGATAAATAAATAAAACAAAAATGGATTTCAATTCAAATTCGTTGATTCTTAAATTGAAATCTTAAAAATATTATTAATAATATTAATATTGATTATAATATTATTTATAAAATTGGAGGGCTGTGTCTTCCACTTTACACAGCGAATAAATCGCAAGATACAGTCCGAAGGTCTAACGACAGCCTACATCGAGCGCGGTGACAAATTCCAGTTCCTCCGAAAGCTGATGTCACTGCCTTACCTGCCAGCACAGCAGATTATACCAGCCTTCGAGCAACTCAAGACAATCGCCGAACAGGTTGGGGGACCAGTCCTGAATGTCGTCAGGTACATGGACCAGCCAGGGAACTGGTGCGTCTTCCGGGAGTTCGTACGAACCAACAATGACCTTGAAGGTAATCTCGTTTTCTTTAATGTTATGTATTTACATATATATGTATTTTAACATTTATTAATATACTCTTCATATACTTAGTATCATTTCATTTTTATTCATTTAAATCATTTATTTCACAATATAATTTCCATTCCAATCTATTGAATATACATTTATGCAAATTTCATTTGTTCATATATTTCATTTTATATTTTAGGCTGGCATAGACGTCTCAACAACAGGGCAGGTCATCCAAACCTGGGTCTGTACAAGCTGTCCCAACTCCTGAAAGAAGAAACCAGAACATTCGACATCCAAATCCGCCTAGTTTCAGACAATTTATTGTCGAAGCTTAGGCGGAAGAAATACCAAAAAGTCCACGGCAACCTAGAAGATGCCTGGGACAAATATGAAGAAGACGAGATAACAACAACAGCTCTACTTAGACTCATCTCCAACATCACCGGGCTGGGCCCGTTAACTACACCAAACCACATACTCGCCGACGAAGACACAGACAATCGTGACATATATACTTTAGCGAACATTGTTGTTTAATGCATGTATAATATTTTTAATACGGGCCAGTGAGCGACTCAAACTTCGTAAATAGAGACTGTATTCGTTCTGTAGTTACGATGTTTCAGTCGCTCAAGTATAAAATGCTCAAATGCTAATTAACTTGTGATTCTTGGTCTGTATTGTGTGACATATAGGCCTTTATCGAACATTGTTATTAAATTTATGTAAATATGTTTCAAAGTGAGCGACTCAAACTTCGTAAATAGAGACCTATTCAATCTGTAGTTACGATGTTTTGGTCGCCCAACGACAAAATGCTCCAATTCAAATTAAATTGTGATTCTTGGTCGTGTAAATAATCTCTTCATTCATCTTCATTCCGTTGTTTTCATATTCTTTTGTATTTAAACTATGAGGAAACGCATCTTCAAGCTGTAAAGGATAAAAACAATTCTATATATAACTATCTTCTTAACCGATTCTTATTACTCAGTTTTAGGATGCCTTTCTTCATTAAATTGAATGTAAATAATTGTAAAAAATAAATCGATAGAATGATTAGGAACAACTTTTCAATGATGTTCATATTACAATATGACCGGCAAATATTTCATTCCGCATTCGTAAATAAAATTCATGAAATTTAATAAAGTTTGTCTTGTTTTTCAATTTTTTACTCAGACTCAATCACTTAATTGACTAATTAATACAAACTTGCGCAGTTAATTGATATGACCAGTGCCGCACCCAGCCCCAATGTGATAATTATATATAATTACCTTTTTACCGAAGTCTCCATATTTTTACTATATATTATCAATTTACCGAAGTTGTAATTTACCGAAGTTACTATCACCCGAGAGTCCTTCGGAATGCAAAATTGAAAAATGAAGACATGGTTTGGATGAATAAAGCCAAATTTCATATATATATTCAAATATTATTAAACCCATATTAAACCTTGTTACCCCAAAGGTATAGAAGAATTATATGAAATGGATATATCAAATTGTATTAATTTTTTGTAGATTCGTACCAATAAATTTTCGACCCTATGTCCTATTTGAGCAACATGTTTTTTAGAGTATATTGTACAGTGCTCCCAATAAGGGCCAAAATTAGGATTTTTTGTATTTCTATGTTAGATTTTCAGGATTTTTTTTTACTAACTAAGGAATCCCCCCTCCAAACACCCCCCTTTCCTACACACTTTGTAAATGCTCCTTTTCATTGTTAGAATAAGTTTAATTGTTCCCAAAGTCCATTATTCTTGGTTGGTATTTGAATATAAATTTCCTAGGGTTAAAACTTTAACTTTAAGCTGTAGGTACAAACTTTGGTTGCTCAATCACCCTTTATTTCTTTATATATATATAAATTTTGGAAACTAATATGAGGAACTGAAGTTTATATTTGGAATTGCTCTGTAGATGTTTCTTGTGTGATGGACCTAGGAAATGCTGCTTACCCAAATTTTAGTTGCCATGTTTTAATATCCTTCAATATAACACAGCTTTATTCTCCCCCTCTCTGTCCTTTTCAAATCTCTCCTCGGACATTTTGTTGAAGTCAACTTTTAAATGACGTAATTGGGATTTTTCATGTTCTTCGAGGATGCTGTTTATAGACGAGGGTAGTCGAATGTGGAATGATAGGTATTTATCAAATAACTTTTAGAACAACCCATACTTTCAGGAGGATAACTCTCTGATATCTTGCTAAACCAGAGGTATTGTCGTCAGCTAAGCATTGTTAGCATTGGTTTGACAAGGCTTAAACAAGCTCAAATCTCTGTGTTTTAAAGCTCACATGAGCATTACAATCATGCTCAAGGTGAGCTTATGTGATCACCTTTTGTCCGTCGTCGGTCGGAAGTCGTCAACAATTCTTTAAACATTTTCTCCTCAGTAAACAATTGGTGGATTTCAATCAAACTTGGCAGAAATGTTCCATGGGTGACCCTTCTGAAGAATTTTGCTTGACACCTAAATATGGGCGTGGGCCTGGCTTTTTTTCACTTTCAAATCTTTGAAGAAAGTCTTCTCTTGAACCACTGGGTCTGATTTCAATGAAACTTTACCAGAATGATCCTTGGGTGACCTCTTCAAAAATTGTTTGCAAAAATTTTCATCAGCCCATAAAAATGGGCGTGGCAGGGCAGAGCTTTTTTTGAGTGTTCAATCTTTGAACAACATTTCACCCTTTACCACTAGGCCAATTCAATGAATCTTTACCAGAATGTTCCTTAGACGACCCTCTTCAAATATTTTGATTGGACAATAAGTTAGGGCGTGGCAGGCTGGGCTTTTTTTGAGCCCAAAATCTTTGTACATCTTTTTGTGAACCATTGGGTCAATTTCAATGAAATTTTTCCAAATGTTCCTTGGGGGACCCTCTTCAAAAATTGTTCGCAAACTTTCGATTGCCCCATAAATATGGGCATGAGCCTGAAATCTTTGAAGGATACCTCCTTATGAACCTCTCGGCCGATTCAATGAAACTTTACCTGAATGTTCCTTGGGTGACCCTCTTCAAATTTTTTTCTTGAAATTTTGAGTGACTCATAAATGTGGGTGTGGCAGTTAGGAGTTTATTTTGAGTCTGAAGTCTGTAAACATCTTCTCCATAGAAATCAATGAGTGGGTAGGATCTTTTTTCACCTTGAATTCTTGGAATAACATCTGCTCCTCAACAACTAGGCCAATGTAAATTAAACTTTGCCAGAATGTTTTTTTTTTGTGAGATCCACTGGACCAATAAAATTCAGGTGAGCAGTTTAGGGCTATTCTGGCCCTCTTGTTTGTAGATATCTTCTTGAAAGTTGCCATCACTGTGTGACATCACAAGAGCAATCAAGACTAACAAGGGATTTAACCTGAAAGCATTTTTGTGACAGTTAATTGTACTCCTTTTTGCAAAACAAACATATTGCATATCAGTTGGAGAACTTCTTGCCATGATCATTTTTGCAAAGGAAATTAATGTGATTTTTCATGAAATTTTCATACACTGGACATTTATTGATGAACAAATTACACTGGGTGACGTGAACATAGTTAAATTTTGTCTATCTGTTTAAACAAATTTGAAATTCAATGACCTGCTGTGATTTAAACATCTATAGCTGGGAACCCTTTATAAACGTTCAGAGAAAGTCCTTTTTGATCTGTTTAGATATCACAATTTGTCCTTTTCATATGTTTTCAGGAATTTATTCCATTAAGTGAAGAGTTGCCTAATGGCTACATAAGACTAATGAGTGACACTAGGCTTGCTGTACCTAATGTTTGGTTGGCGCTTGCGTTGTCTAAATGCAAAGGAAGCTCCCATTCATTTGCGGTGAAGAAGTTGATGGGCGGTTTCTTTTAGCCCGATCAGCTAATAAAAAGGCCAGACTGCTGTAAAACTCAATGTAAACAGTGAGATTTTGAGAGCCATTAAATATAAGTTCATTTGCTCAATATAGCCAATTATTCTTCAAATGAAATCTTTTTATGACCCCGTATCGAAAGATCGAGGGCATATTGTTTTATCATTGTCCATCTGTCCCGTCTGTTAGCAAAAACTTAACAAAAAACTTAACATTGCCAATATTTTCAAGGCTATGAATTCAAGATAGAAGCCTCATATTTGGCATGATATAGATCTCAATAATGTGTGTGCAACTGTAGATGTCAAGGTCATCTATCAAGGTCCTTTTTTTGAAACTTTGTTAAAACTTTACATGTTCAGTTCATTCAAGCTTATTTTAGATACCTTTCTCATAATTTGTGTGATGAAATATTTTATTGATGTGCATACCTCTGTAAAGGTCAACATTTAAAAAAAGAAATGCTGGCACGGGACAATTGTGTTTCACAAACACATCTTGTTACATTTCAAATCTGCAGTAAATCTACTATCAAGGGTCAATAAAAAACAAGAGCTGTCACTGTAAGATGACAATGCCCCCGACACCACTTTGATTTTAAATTATGGCCAATCTATGTTGAAGGTCAAGGTCATCCAGGGGTCAAGGTCACCAAAGTATGTGCCTACAGAAAGGTAATGTACCAAGGAATGTTGTGGTAAAGTATGATGCGAATATGTTAAGTAATAAGGAAGTTATGGCCAATGTTAAAGCTTTTGGACGGAATGACGGACAGACGGACGGACGGACAAGTCAAATTTATGATGCCTCCCTATCGGGGGCATAAAAAGATACGATTTGACCCTAAAGTTTCTCACACCAGACTAATGTTGCTTTAAGACTTAGTCCTATAATCTACAGATCTCAAAACTTAAATGATTGGAGATAATATAATAATTGACCATGACTTTAATGGACCTGTGGCATGACACATTCAACCAGTCCTCCATTATATTCACAGGTCTTGTCAAAAGTGTTGATAACTGAGAGAAACTTCTTAATATTATAAATGAGAACAAATTACAAAATTCATATTAGAATTTCATTCTGATAATTTGAAAATATTTGAATAATCATTTTAGTTCAATGCAAAATTCACCCTATTTCATCTAATTATGCACCCAGGCACAATGCAAAACATCATGGAAGCGCTTATAATTATGTCACACCCATTTTCCTTAATTGCAATAACTTGCAAAGTTTAGGCCAATTATAGTACCTAACACTAGTAAACTCAATACCTGTACGTAATTTTTGATTAAAAGATGTGCACTGCCAATGTGCTTTTCGATTTTTCTGTCAGCACTATGAATTTACAAAACTAGTATAAGATGTTAACTAAATATGTGCCACCTTCAATCATTATATTTACATAACCACTTTCACTCTTTCACTATATATATAATTCTGGTAGCAGAAGAGGGGGTACAAGAAAGGAAGTTCCAGACAAATACAAAATTCTAAACACTAGATGGACAAAGCGGTCTAATTATTCATTCCCTTTCTATGAATGAAATATAAAATTTGATTTGTATTTAATTCTGAAATTCTGTTGTATATATTTGCACCTAGTACTGGAGGTGGTAGCGTTTGGAGCTAGCCAGGTCACTTGGTGTTGGCACCCTTTTAAGACCCTAGATTCTTGCACAGTGATGTCATTTTTAAGGTAGTGGACCCGTAATGGTTCTGCATTGTTTCGGGAGTAATGAACTTTAACAGTGTTGACAGATGTGTCCGATTGATTTTCATAAGGAAACCTCATTCAACATTGTAAAAGAGCATGAGTTCCAAAATGTTGTGGATCTATTATTTGTGTACTGCCTTAAAAATGGTTTCACCTAATTTTATGGTTTTCCCTTTTTTCATTTACCAGTTGTAGGGCAGGACATAAGTGATCACCTGTGGAATCTAGCATCTGGGAAGTGATTATTTTTTTTTTCAGAGAAAAACATATGTCCATTTTAATTTAAACTTGGCATTTATTTTCCTCACAGAGTGCAGTGTGTAAGATACGTAACTCTATATCCAGCTTAGTTTTTTCCAGTTTTAAAAATTAATATTTGTATCTGAAATCTTATTCGAATATTCCCTACAAAGGGAATATTTGAATATTCGTTCCCAATTCCTGCTTTACATCGGAAAATCAAAAAATGCCCTCATCTCATGATTTCTCAAAGGTTCTTCCCTTTACTTCTCAATTGTTTAATTTCAATTGTTATTCTTTAATTACATGTATATTTAAAGACATAATTTTCAAATTTTGTAGAGAAAAATCTGACTATTTATTTGAAAATCAAATATAAATTGGAAATAAGCTATCATAGCAATTTGAAATAATTTATTTAACATTTTCTTTTTTCAGTCTATGCCATAAACAAACTTAACATGAAAGAGTCAACATTTAATGCTGCAGTAAACAGTAAATGCCACACATCAGCGAGGGCTGTGAAAAACATTGTAAACCAAACTCAGGACTAGACTTACAAAATCATATACTTTTGTGAAAAGAAATTTAACATATGTCTTGGTGTATCACATACTTTTTGGTCAGTTTTAGATGGTTTATTAATATTTTTTAGCTCTACTGACCGACTATTTTTCTACCAGCAGTATTTTGATAATAGTAAATCTATATGGTAAAGCAGCTGGAGGTTAGGAAAGGACAAAATGGTAGAACTGATGTGAGTAATACTATAAATCTATTGTTAGGTGCTCCAGCCCTGCAATATAATTGAAACATTGTTCAAAGGGTTGTAAAATCCCATTCAAACAAGTATCAAGGAATGTCAAGGGGAGTTATCAAGGTTAATTTAAAAAAAAATGCCATTTTAAGGGCTTTAGAGTTGTTGTTTGTTTCTTTTTATCATGAAAAAGAATAGTGTTAAAGGTATTATGATTTAGATTTTAGATTTGAAGTAAGTTTTTGTACACTTTTTATACTCTCGTCGAAGAAGGGACATATTATGGGTATCATCCCTGCTGTCCGGCATCGGGCGCCTGGCGTCGTGGACTTCTAAGTCTGGAACATAACTCTGTAACCTTATGTCTGATTTTCATGAAACTTGGCAGTTATATTTTTCTTCTCATTACCTTCTGCAGTGAACAAGAACCATTACTCTACCTTTTTTTGAGTTATTGACCTTGTTTTTTTTCCATACTTGGATCTTGTCCGGAGCATATCTCTTTAAATATTTGAGCTATAATAATGGAATTTGATGGGTAGATAGATCTCATCAGGGGAAAGTACAGTGTAAATTGTGATCAATCAGATTAATATTGTTTTATTCATTCATGTATTACCCTATAATTGTTAGCGAATGTTTCATATACCCATTTTCACTAGAAAACATAATTTTAGATTTGTCAAGTTTTTTTTCTGGGTAGAAATGTTGTGGGATGTGAATAATTCTTTTAAGCAATTCTTCTCATTCTACAATGAAGCTCTTACCTTTGAAGTTATAAAAAAGAAAAATCATTGAATTATTGTAGAGAAAGGCATCTGTAATTTTCTTTCATATATATTTTTTTGTTGTTTTTTAATGCACAAATGGCAGATTGCTTTTGAATGTTTTAGGGTATAAATGTTTCCTCAATATGTATCATGTTAAATTGATATGTTCTCAGGTAATCCCTTTAAATTGATTCCTCAACTTTCTGACCTGTACATTGAATAAGAGGCTTATTGTGTTCTAGAGTTTGTCTATCCTAACTTAAAATTCATTGTTTCTATTGCATGATTATTAAGGCAATTTTTTCTGACCTGGGTACACAATCTGTCTAATATTTGTCTCCTTCAAATGGATGGATGTTAACCTATGAGCAGTTGGAGGCTCAGAAAGGTTGCTTTGGTAGTAATGGTTAGAGAAAAATCAGAGTCAATGGTTAGGTGCTCAATTCAACTCAATGCCTCTACCAAAATGTTAAAAAGTGGTGTTAAACCTCATATTAACAAACATTTATTAATCATATAAATTGGGAAATTTCACCTGTTAGATAATTGCATTTTTGAATTGCTAATTATAACATTTAAAAGGTTATCTCATGATCTGTTAAGGTCAAACACAAATGTTGTTTAAAATATATATTATTTCTGTTGATAGACAAAGTGCTTAAGAAACACATCTTCCCTTCACCCTTTTATTGCCCCCATATTGACAAGAGGCCCAAGAGGGCCTGTATCGCTCCACTGGCTTTTAAATATCTTAATTATGATATCTTGTCAGATATGGAAGTTTATAAAGAAATTCGTGAAGAAGACAGAAAAGCTGATTCTAGTGAAGGCTGAATTTTAAATGGAAAACCTTATTTCAATATATACATATTAGTACTGATTCTAAAGAGGAAAGGCTTCTCATTTATCATATGGATAAGTCTTTATGATTATTTATCCATGAAACAATAGTACAATATAGCACAGTTAAGAATGGCAAAAAAATTTTGAAATGTAAATATAATTTCTGCCTAAGGATGGCTTACTCTTGACTACTGGTCAAAGTATAACAAGGTGGTTTGTTGAATGGAGTTTAACACGGCTTTCAACATTTTTTCAGTTATATCACTGTGGCTGGAGCACCTAACAATGTTTTCATGGTATTTCTCTCACCAGTACAACCACCACATCCTTACCTAGCCTTCAGCTGCTATCTCACATAGGTCTACGATTATCAACCCATTGGTGAGAGACAAACAGTCGGAAAGAATGAGTGCCGCCGGCGGGGGTCAACCAGGGACCTCTAGATTGACAGTCTGACACGCTACAAACTGCGCCATGACAGCAGTATGTATAACAAGGTGGCCAATTATTCAGCACAACAAGGGTTTTGGGATTCAAGTAACAGTATAGTTGCAATGTTTTTATTTCACCTATTCTGGTATATAATATTCAACAAAACACAGGATGTAGTTAGAAATTTTAATTTAGAATTGTTTTCAGCATTTCAAAGTGTCATGTACAATATAAAATCTAAACAGGTCATTTATAATTACACTGAACATATAAAACACAAAACTTGTGGCATTGATATTATAATTATGCATGTATTAAATTAAAATGTTCTCATTTTTTCATATGCACAACCACAACTCATTGTATCATTTAGTTACACCAAAGTGTATTGAGTATGTGTTGATGGAATTGAACAAATAAATGCATTGTCTATAAATCATTATCACAAGGCTGGGGCTCTGAAATAGCTTGCCAAAGGCTATACCCACATTGCTGGCAGCTTGGATGGAATCCAATCTCAATACCTGTGATTTCTCCCAAGTATTCAGTTTGGCATCCTTGCTACCAAGCCAAGCAGGACCCTTTTTTTCATGTTTTTATTTTTCTGAGTTCAATTCATCATTCTATCTTATACAGGCCATTAAATCCATTTGGCTTGAATTATCACTAGGCTGGGGCTCTGAAATAGCTTGCCAAAGGCTATTCCCACATGGCTGGCAGCTTGGATGGAATCCAATCTCAATACCTGTGATCTCTCCCAAGTATTCCGTTTGGCATCCTTGACACCAAGCCAAGCAGGACCCGTTTTATAATTTTTTTTTTATTTTTTTGAAGTTCAATTCATCATTCTATCTTATACAGGCCATCAAACCCTTCTGGTTTGACTTGACCTGTTTTGAGTATAATCTATATTAAGTATGGTTTTAAGACCATTTTAGCATTTATTTTCATCATTAAATATGACTGTCTGTAGGCATAAACATTTAAATCTGTTTTATCATAGCATGGAATAAAATCTGTTTGATGCAACTTATAAAGTAAGTTTCAGGTTGTTTCGTTGCCGTCTGATGCATCCGTCTGTCCGTTTAATCAGCATTCCTGACCCATGTTCATTCGATTTATTTAATAATTATTAAATTCTTATTTAATGTTAAATATTTCGGGTACCAAATTTTCGATCACGCGTGTACACACATGAATTTTGATACAATTTTTTTGCCAAAATGCAGGTAATTATATGAAGTAGCATCACATTGTCATAATCTTACTATTATGGCATATAAAAATACATTCCTACAGCATTACCTTCCAAACTAGAGCAATCACTTACCCCCACCAGCATTTTGGCCTAATACAAGTACCATCAGTACATAATGCGTTTGAAACAAAAACAAAAAATACCCCAAAAATCCAACCCTTTGTCACTGTTGCAAGTACAGTGCAAGAAGGTCAACTTTTTCATGAGATGGAGTTTGCAAAAGTTTTTGAACAAAGTTCAATTGTTACCATGACCTTTGACCTTCATTACCCCAAAAATAATAAGGCACTTCCTTAGAGTCATGGTCAACAGTTGTATAAAGTTTCATGATTCTCTGTCAATTGATTCTTGATATAGAGCCCAGGAATAGTTTTTTGACAAAGTTCAATCGTAACCTTGACCTCTGCTACCCCAAAATTATAGAGATTTTCTTCCATCATATGGAACAATTGTACAGAGTTTCATGATTCTTAGTCATTTGGTTGACAGACAAATGGATGGATTTACATATGTATGGATGGATGGACAGACAGACAGATATGATGAAACCAATTGATATATTTTTCTCTACTTCAAATTGGGTTATAATTGTGTTTCTGTTTTTCCTCTTTTAAGGACACATGAAAAAAAGAACAGAAAATATGTGTTTGTGAAATGCCCCTTAAACAGAATTTGGTTAAAATCATTTTGACAGTTAACTTTGACCTTGTTAAATTATCTGTTATATTGTTGAGTACTATGACCATGCCAAAAATGAGCATTCTATCTTGAATAGGTCTCTAACTATTACAAAATTTTAATTCTTTTAAGTCTTTCCAGACATACATTATGACAAACAAATATGAGACAATATGTCACAATCTCATTGATTTTGTGTACAAAAAGAACAGAATTTTAGTCCTTGTCTTGTAGTAATAAGTTATTAAACAACCTTTTAAAAAATTATATTTATTTCAAAGCAATGTTGTTGTTGTTTTTAAAAAATCAAATTCATTATAAATCTAACTTTTAAAGGACAAAAAGGAGGTTTTAATCAAGAACTGTCCATACATATGGGCTAGCTGATTATTTCCAATATTTCCTATCAAACACTTCAACAAATTGGCAAGTGTTAGGGTAGCAACACCAATTGTGATTTTCCACTTTTGGATGGAAAAATCGATATAAATAAATTAACTTGAAGTAGTACACCACTAATAAAAAGTTTTGAAAACAGCACAATGTTGAAAATCTTTGGAAGGCATAGCTATTTGTTTTAATCAAATGTTGGAGCAGCACTGAAATGTTGTAATTGCCTCTACAAAGATTAGGTACTAACAACATTTAAGCACTACAAACATAACCAATGAAAAAATTACTATCTCCTTACTTTCTGCTGGCAATATAAAGGGAAAAAGACTTCATCTGTGAAAGTCATGCTGATTTCAAAATTGTTTATTTGGGGTGGGCTACCTTAAGCAAAGTAGTTCTTTTTAATTATGTTTTTTTATATTCATGGTGGTCACCCATACCTAAATTAACCACCAGCATTGTCTGCCAGAACAGCAGACAATGCAAGAACCAAGGACGGGTGAAAGTTCAAAATGACCATTAATTTCTTACATATATCTATTTATCTTTGTCTTTGATTTCATATAAACCTATTTAAAGGTACATGTGTTATCATTCTGATGTAACTTTATTGTTCCTTTTTTTTCAATACAGTCAACTTCACTTAGGTACAGCAGCATACACCATTGAATGATCAGACCAGACACATTCTATAACATCTGTGAAAGTCAAAGGTATATTACTGTAAATGTGATCTATTAATGATCCAGAATAATGGGTCGTTTTTTTTACAAGCTGTTTGCATTTGAAGAAATCCTGCATAAAACTCTCAACAGCTGTGCATCTATCTAATGCATTTATGTTGAAATCACCTTGTATAAGGAGACATTTTCCCTTAAAGGTGTTTAAATTCTGAGTTAGGAATATCCTCAGGTCAGCCACACAAGATTAAGGTGAGTTATACACTGTTGCAATCACTATTTCTTTATCTTTAACCACAAGCTCTACAACAATCATTTCAATATTCTTTCTCACAACAGAAAAGCTGTGTGAAATATGTATGGTGTCCCGAACATAAACAATAATTCCTCTGTGAGGGCGAACATTTCCTATTTGTTTCCCATCTGCTCTAACAATTTGATATCCAGTTCTTTGCACTAAATCAATAGAATCATCCATAGTTAACCATGTTTCCAATAAGCAAAGACAATCAGCAGTTTGGACATTTGGATCTGAAAATAATTCATCCTTGTGGCTTCTGAAGGATTGTACATTGTTAAAAAGACAGGAAAAATGAGTTTCACTGATCATATAAACAGGAGTGTAACACAATTCTAATTTGCATGATTCTCTCAAACGGGCCATTTCTTCTTTAACTTTGCTTGACACAGAAATTTTACTCTCATTCAAGTTTACAATGTAAAGTCCTTCTAGGGATCTTGATCTACTTATAGCAACATAATGGGCATGTGGAAATACACGTTTCCCATCCATATCTATTACAACCTGACTCAGGGTATCTCCTTGAGATTTATGTACAGTTTTTGCAGTTGACTGTCTTAGAGGGATCTGTATTCTATTAAAAGTCTTTCTCAAATACACAAAATTTCTTTTGCAATCAAAAATAGGTGTCCACAACAGATTGATAGCACTATGATACAAATGTTTGTACTTTGAGCGCCATAATGTTCCAATTTCAACATCTTTAAAGGAAACCCAAATAATACTTGGTCTTGTAGTATTTTTTTGTCTGTATTCAATCTTTTCTACTATGCAAGACGACCCATTTACTAAACCATCATCTACATCAAGATTAAGACAAAGATCATAAATCATTCCAACACATATTCCTACAATTTGACTGAGACCAGCAGTGTGTGTTGAATCATTTGGTAATCGTGATAAAAGTTGTTGTTTTACAGTCACATTGTCATCACCTAGTACATGATCAAGCGAAGGAATGTTAACTTTTTCATTATCATTATTTAGAAAGCTTCTCACATTAAAATTATTTACTTTTTCATTTGTATTGAATAAATGTGTTGTGTTTTGTGGGTAATCTGTACTTGTAACATCAGTCAGCCTTTTTTTCAAAATTTCAATATCATCTTCTGTGTAATTTCCTTCTCGTAACCTGTTGAGAATCTCCGCAAATTGCTTGTCATTTTTTTGCCTCATGATCTCATCAAGTTCATGCATCTTAACAAAATCCTGCCATAAATTAGTAGCTAAAGGTCCAAAGCTTGATTTCAAATTTTCAAATATCCAACCATCCATTACTGGTTTCAACTGGAACAGATCACCAATGAATATCATATGCAAACCACCAAATTCAGCTTCACTGCCCTTTATTTGTTTTAATCTCTCATTTATTAGTCTTAGCATATTATTTCCAACCATGGACACTTCATCTATCATAACAACCGATAAGTCCTTATATTTTGTTCGAAGGGTGTTTAAAGTGTCACTACTCAGCGGTGTACAATCATAGCCCTGGCTTGCTGGAATGCGGAAAGCTGAATGTAATGTTACCCCATTTATATGAAAAGCAGCTTTACCTGTGGGTGCACAGAGAAGAACTCTACAATTCTCCGGATTATCACCAGGATCAGATGTCAAGTAACGTTGCAAAGCTTCGAATAGTGCACTAACAAGAACAGATTTTCCAACACCTGCACCACCAGTTAGAAAAACTTTCAATTTTCGTTGATTACACTTAATGGTTTGGAAAACATGAATGAAAAATTCTCTCTGTTTTGTATTAAGTGAGTTTATCAATTGCCTGTATTCCACATCTGACATTGTTTTCCTACGGATACTTATATCTACAGAAGCAACATTTAAACCAAACTCTCCAGCAATATCACCTTGTCTCTGATTTTCGGGTCTGTCAGGATCAAAGAATATGAAAGTTTCACTATCTTTAGCACCTATATCTGCATCATCCTGTTCAGATTGCTCTGTACCTGGAGCAACACTATCAAAATCTTCCTCATTTTGTGCACGCTCCACAGCATCATCTAGTTCATCAGCATTTCTTTCATACTGTAAAGCCTTGTGCTCTATAGAATTCTTAATAGATCTGTATTGTGATAGGTAAGAATCATGGCCTTGTTTCAAATCAATACTTTCATCTCTCCATGGACTAAATAGAAGCAACCTTTCTCTACAAAACTGTTCAATGTCAGTCTTCTTTGAGAATCTCACATATCTTATGACTTTTCTATGTTTCCTTTCACTAATTACAATACCATTTTTTAGAACAATCTGACCACCAGGTATAGAAAATTTTTTATCCTCAATCGAATCACTGGTGTTTGTGACTGTGTCCAGTAACTCATCATCATTACAATATGTATCCATGTTTTCATTGTCTACACTTTCCTCTGTTGATGGCTCAGAGTAGCATTGTCCTGAATTTTCTGCAGTTGCAACATCATTATTGTATTTGATATCAAGCTGAGACACATAATCTGCTAAACACCAATTCTCAAGTGCTCTTGGTCTTTTTGAATATCTTTTAATGATATTATCTGCTTCAATATCAGTAGAGTTTGTTGACAGTTTTTTCAAAGATTCCTTAGACTTAAGTAGAAATGTTCTGTCTTCAGGCAAAGAAGTATTAATGAAAACAACATCCCTAGAGGCCTTTGTCAATGATTGTTGCAAAAGTAAGTAACAGGCTTCCTGGGCACTAACTTCAACGCTATTCAAGAATTTGTTTCCAATATGTCTAACTTGTTGTCTTAGATCCATGTTTCCTCGTCTAGCTTCTTTACATGCTTCATTCATGAGAATGCTCATTCCCCTCTGTGCTTTACTAATATACGACACTATATATACAGCACAAGCATATGGATCCAATACAAATTGTAAGTCATGATTTGCACCCCAAGCATTTAGGATAGGTTTCATGTATGCATTAATTCTAACCTCACTTAATCTTCTTTTCAGAAAGACCTTTGGACCATTCAAAGAACTTTGGATTGCTTTCATATAATCATCCTCTTTCACTTTGATCTGAGCTAAGAATTCTTCTTGTGTAATATTTGTATCTTTCATTTCATCTAATTTCTTTTGAATTTCCGCAAATAATTTTTTGTAATCCTGTCTGTCTTTACTATCATTCAAGGGTTCTAATATGGTTGTGTTTTTCATTGGAGGAATTGGAAAGCCAAATCTACAGATTGATTTCTGTTTCTTTCTACAAGACTTAGAATGTTTATGAACTTGCAGTTCTACTAGGTGTTGATCAGGAATTTTCTCACATGATACATACTTATCTATGAATAAAGTTATGTCCTCTAAAGAACTTTCATGATATCTAGGAGCATTCTCAATCCAGATTAACATGTGGATATGTGGTGAACCTCTTTGTTGAAATTCAACTCGATAGAAATAGTCTACTACTTTCCCTAATGGGTCATGGGGACTTTGTAGGACAGTATTGATGAATTCCTGAACTCTGTTGTCAAAGTACCTTACACAAGTTACTGGATCTTTCTGCACAAGTTTTGTTTTATCAATCCAAGTCAACCCATCTATATCTTTCTCAGACAGTGATTTCCCATTATTTATCTCAGAAAGCATGTTCAGTAAGTCATGCCACCTGGTATCTGCTGATGAAAGGGATGTAAACCAAGTTGGTAGTCCTAGTTGTCTTATCATTGCAAAAACATCTTTTTTACGTGCTTCAAAATAAGGGGGTGAATTTCTTAAACTTCTGAATATATAAAAGCCCTCATCCAATCTCACAACACTTTGAAGATAATTTGGATCAAGCATTTGTGAGGCAGTAAATGTTTTCCCTTCTTTTTTGCATCTTCTTAAAGCAAGATGAACTTTGTCTGAAATTTGTTTCAATTGAACTTTCTTCAATTTGAAAAAGATGTTAGGGATATTCGATGCTACTCTGCGGTCAATATGTCTAAGTTCTAGCTTGCATGTATCACTGAAATGGATTGGAACGTGTTTTTCTTCATTTGGGGTTCGTCTTTGTCCACAAAAAATTGTTGGAAATGCTAAATATTCAGCATCAGGATCTTGATAAAGACTTAGTGGTATCTGACCTTCACCTGGAGCAAAAGTATAAACATTGTCTTTTGTTGGATCTGCAACATCCAGCATAGTGTCACTATTACCGATAACCGTTTCAGTCTCATCAACCTCACTGAAGTGATCAGAATCATAATCAACATCATTATCACAATTTAAATCTTCATTAGTTTCACCTTCAGTTTCAATACCAAAAAATTCTTTAACTGTATCACTACAATCTGAAGTAATTGATTGTATCCATTCATCGTCTACTGTAACACCAGATTCTTTATACAGCACACTATGGTTCACTAGCCAATGAAGAGCACTTAAAACATGCAGAGGTCTAATATTTTCTGTGAAATCACATTTATTATAAGAAAGTTTTTTCTTTAGTTTAACAGGTATTGTATAGTGACTATCAAATGTTCTAGGTAAGCTATGTATGACAGGCTGAATGTCAACAGGAACGTTGACAACATTTCCTTTTATAGACAACTGACCTCCTCTTGGTAATTCTCTTATCTGCATAAACGGAATTCTCAAAGACACTAGCCTCTCCTCTAGCTGATGTAAATCGAGTTCCTTTGGCTGTACAGGGAAATCATTCCTATTATAAACAGACATTGGTGGAACTTTGTTAAGCTTAACTTTTTCATAACAAGTTTTACACAACCATTCACAACCATCAACAGAGATGTAGCCAGTAGAAAACCTTTTAACTGCATCAGAAGTGCATTTGGATTTTATTTTCTCAAATAGTACAACAGAATGTTTAAACCATGTTTGGTTGCAGCATGAACAAACATAAACAGGACCCTTTGAAATATTTTTCCTAAATTTTTCAATACAGTCTCCTATATCAATACCATGTCGTTTTGAAGTTTTGTAGCACTTTTCTTTCATCCTATAATCTAAATTAGACCTCAAACATTGACGTTTTGTTTTATTTCTTTCATTTTCCTTATTCGAATAACATCTTGAAGCACGTTTATTTTGTTTTTTTAGCCTTTCTGCATCTTTGTACAATTTACTAGAGCGGCACTTGTGCATTGATTTAAGAGTTAGTATTCTTTCTTTCTTATTTCTTTCCTCATTTTTTCTAACTTTTTGCTTAGAGTTCTTTGTCATTAACCTTTCTTTGACTTGCCTTTCAGGGTTTTGTCTTGCTTTCTTCATTGAAATAAGAGTCAGATTCTGTTCCTTAATTTGTCTTTCAGGATTTTGTCTTGCTTTTCTCTTTGAAATATTAGACATACTACGTTCAGTTACTTGTCTTTCTGGATTTTGTCTTACTTTCTTCATTGAAATATTAGTCCTACTACGTTCAGTGACTTGTCTTTCTGGATTTTGTCTTGCTTTCTTCTTTGAATAATTATTCCTACTACGTTCAATGACTTGTCTTTCAGGATTTTGTCTTGCTTTCCTCATTGAATTATTAGTCCTACTACGTTCCATGACTTGTCTTTCTGGATTCTTTCTAATTTTCCTCATAGCTTCTTTTGTCATTAAACACTCTTTAAGCTTTTGTTTCCTATCCAGACGCTGTTCCTTTTTATAATTTCTCATATACTCTCTTCTTTTTAATCTTTTACATTCGTGTACAGTTTCATAATCTAGCCTATCAACTTCTTGTTTGCGCTTTTGTCTTACTGATTGGTCCTTAAAATAGTTCTCAATCAATGATATGGGCTGATTTTTAGTTGAACAATCTAGAAATTCAATTTCATTCTTCCTAGAATCAGATTCAGGGAATTTTCTTTTAACAAATTTAATTGGGAGCATGTCAAATTGTTCACATAGATTGATGTTCATGCTTTGATACAGTGAATACATGAATGTAACTAAATCATCCAATGAACTAAAGGAAGCTAATAATGATTTTCCATCATCAGTTGACAATCCATCCGTACCATGTGAATGAGAATCAAACAAGCAGTATTTACCATCCTTTCTGAAAATTGCAGAACAAACTGAACCAATGATGAATAAAAGGTAAGAAGTTGTTTGGAAAGCTTCACTAAGAGAAATGTGAAGTGATGGCATATGAGTGTTGTTAGAACTCTGAATTAATACACCAGATACAATATTTCCTTTTACTATAGAAACACTTCTGTCAAAAACAGCAACAGAATCTGGTATTTCATCTAAATTCAAAAGCAAACTTTGAAACTCATTCCTTGCTTTCAGACCACTCACTATTCTACTATGTAGTCTATCTCCTTCTATAAGAATATCATCAAGACATTGGGAGGATTGCAATTGTCTTAGGTCTGTGTATATCAATGAGCATAAGGCATTGGCTGTGCACTGAAAACTTCGTGAGGATGGATTGAACATTTGATTACCTTGATGAAATGTTCCAAAAATCATTGTGTCTGGTTCTTCAACAGTTACATTAACAACGGGAGCAGTATCATCACTAGCACTAGGTCCAGAATCAGCAAAAGAGTCAGTTAGTATATCATCATCAGCAGGTAAAGTATCATGAACAGTATCAAGAACAGTTTCAAGAACAGTTTCAGAACAAATTCCAGACACAGATGGTTTTTGTGGGTGGGCAAGTCCCCCATCTGATATTCCAAAGACGCCCTCTAAAGACACAGATGGTTTTTGTGGGTGGGCAAGTCCCCCATCTGATATTCCAAAGACGCCCTCTATAGACACAGATGGCCTTACATCTGTTTCATCCAAAACAGATGCAGGTAAAGGGTGGGATGGGCCCCCATCTGATAGTTCAAAGACACCCAGATCAGCTGTGCATCTCTCCAGAACATCTCTTCTTGCTCTTCTCATTCTCCAGGTCTTCTTGCGAGGCATTTTCAAACTGTAATTAAAAGATGAGTTTGTAAAACACTAATGTCCTCCCTACATGGAAATTTTTTGGAAGTTTGACCTTGATAATTCAACTTGACCTAGACAGATGACCTTGACCTTTAATTGTGTGTTTTATTGATAGGAACTTTCATGCCAAGTATCCCCATTGTCACTAGAATAGAGTTGAGGAAAAAGTATAGTTGGTAGGTAGAGTTTTCAAATTAAGTTTTTAAGATAAGGGTAAATTTTTTTGACCTGGATGAAATTACCCTCTCCAGTTGCACTTGTTGACCCCAGCTGCATACAACGTATTAGTATTGAGACTTAAATAGAGTTGAAATTGTAGGAAAATGTTTGGATGGCAGATTAAGTTTTTCTGTAAAGTTTTGGGGGGAAAGGTTTAAATTTTTTACCTTGATTCTTTACAGTTGACCTTTACAGTTGAGCCTTGTTGAGGCCTAGCTGCATACCAAACACTAACATTGTAATTTAAATAGGGTTGAAGTTATAGGAAAATGTTAAGTTGAAAGGTAAGGATTTGCGGAAAATCAGACAGACAGACGGACAGACAGATGGACACCAGTAAAAGAATATGCCCCCATCCATTGATGCCTGGGCATAAAAACAAGAGATGTTTGTAAAACATTTATGTCCCTATAAGTGCAAGTCGATAGCCTATTATTTGTCAATTAACAAAGGGCTTCAACTCTAAAAATATGATTATCAAAGTTAAGGTTCTTGTGCACTGCACTTCTCCTTGATGAGATCCATCGACCTGTGAAGTTTCATGATTTTAGCTTGCATACTTTTTGAGATATGCTCCGGACAAAAAAAGGTCTACAGACAGACTGATGGACAGACGTACTGACAAGTGAAAAGCAATATTTAGTTGAGAAAATTGTGAAAAGATGTAATTGTGAAATACTTATCCTCAAAACATGACAACTCTTTCAAATAATTGCAGTCTTTCAAGAACTGACAATTAATTTTCTTTACACTACCAGTGATAATGTAATTTTATATTCTCATCAAAAGTAAAACAACTTTGTGCAGGTGCTAAATCTAGGCTATGGTTACCAATACTAAAGTTTTGCATCAAAATCTACTAACAGCAATGCTGCTAGGGTAATGAAAATAGCTTGACTGTTTTTTCAAAAACAGCTGATGAAAAAATCAACTTACAAATAATGTAACAGGATGACTGATTATTGATCTGTATCTTCAATAAACTGGTTGATAACTTCAGTCTGCTACAGTATCCACCTATCTTAATCCAATAGTCCAACTAATCCAACAGATGCACACTGATCTCAAAGGTCAAGAGTTTAACACAACTATTCAAAAATTACCCCAAAACACTAGTATAACACACTACAATTTAAAATTTTCAACTACAGCAAAATTTAAGTCAATGTTGAAAAGAGTCACATTAGCTCAATGGCAAAACTGTTCAAATCACACATAGAAATTCAAGTTGTCAAAATGTCAAGAATAGAATATATAATTCAAGTTATTACTTTATTTCTTGTTTGTAATCTAAAATAGAAAACAATGATGGATATTGAAAATTGAAAAAAACAAGGTGCCAAATTTTCACAAGATACGCCAGTCTCACAGCTTGATGTAACTTCGAGTTAAGAGAAGAATTGAAGGGAATTTGAATGAATTTTTTTTGACAATTTTTGTTTTTTCAGACAGATGAGCAATTGTAGTAGAAGCCTAATATTATTATGATCAAAGCTCTTATACTATTAGAGATATGCTCTTGACAAAATTCAAGTATGAGGAACAACAAAGGGCTATTACACAAAAAGTTATTAGTCAGGTAGAGTCATGGTCTTTTTGTACTACACTTCCCCTTTATGAGATCTATCTATGCACCAAGTTTAATGATCATAGCTCAAAGATCTTTAGAGATATGCTCTAGACAAGATCCAAGTATGAAAAACAACAAGGGGCAATAACTCAAAAATAAGCTATGAAGGGTTATGTTTCTTTTGCAATGCACTCCATTATGAGGAGAAGAATACAACTGCCAAGTTTCAAGAAAATCGGACAAATGGTTTCAGAGTTATGCTCTGGACAAAGAAGTACACGCCGCACAGACGCTGGAAGCCAGGATGGCACGGGCAATCCCATAATACGTCCTGTCTTCGACTGGCGTATAATAAAAACACACACTCACACTGAAAGTCTAACCTTAGGCAGAAAGAATACAAGAATGAAAATATATCTCATTAATGAATATTATAAGCTTTCACAAAAAAAAACTTACTTCAACAGTAATAAGTGAAATACAAATAATTATTTATTTCAAGCTTCTATGCTATTCTTCATTGGGGTGTTATGAAACAACATTTTATCTTTAATGAAAAGGATCATATTTGAAAAAAAAGCTAAAAATTTCTTAAAATTATCATAAAGATTAAGATTTCAAAAGAAATCTTTGTTCCGTCATCAGCAAGGCGGTATCTCTCAGTCTGAAGCCCTTCTATTACAATACTGATAGATTATAATTTGTTCTAGATATTTAGTTTATACCTTTTTCACTTATTCACAGAAATAGAATGAAAGAGGTAGATAATTCATATTACCCTTCAAACATTTAATTGCACTCTCACCTGGTACAATCTATCAAAATAAATTTTTAGACTACCATATATACATGTAAACAAAATTCTTTGTAAAAGTATACATGAAAGTCTGTAAATAAATTTCAGGATATTTCATTAAAGAGGTTACTCAGGTACGTGAGTATAAATAATGGACAGCTTGAACATGTCCAAAATCACACAGTTGATGTGTCAGCAATTCCTTCACAATTTTCTTCTACATCAAATCTGTTCTTGGCATTCTTTGTCTGAAAATAGAAATAAGAGCACCGCAAAGTCTGTGGCACATACAGAGGATGGATATTAAAAAAAGGATGAATTGGGACTTTCTCAAAACAAGAACATCTCCTAAGGGTGCAACATTTGGCTGCAGATGCTGAATAATGCAAAACTTGTCAGTCAAAAAAAGGGGCATAACTCTTACACAAGAGTGCCATCGTCAAAAAATATGCCGCCACTTTGCTGCTGTTTCACGAAAATAATTGTAGACACTACTTATTTTGACAGAACCAAATTCAAAATGACCAAGTTTCATTTAAATCAAGACAAAAAGTTAGGAGGTGCCAAGCCCATATTTATGGACCAATCAAAATTTCTTGAACAATTTAAGTAAATAGTCACCCAAGAAACATTCTGGTAAGGTTTCATTGAAATTGGCTGAGTGGTTCCGAAGGAAATATCGTTCAAAGATTTTGGCCTCAAAATAAGCCCCGCCCTGCCACGCCCAAATTTATGGGCCAATCAAAATTTAGCAAATAATTTACTGAAAAGAGACACTCAAGGAACATTCTGTTAAAGTTGCATTGAAATCAGCCATGTGGTTCAGGAGAAAATGTCAATTGAAAATTTCGGGCTCAAAATAGACCCCGCCCTGCCACGCCCATATTTATGGATCAATCAAAATTTCTTGAACAATTTAAGTAAAGGGTCACCAGAGGAATATTCTGTTAAAGTTTCATTGAAATCGGCCCAGTGGTTTAGGAGGAGATGTCGTTCAAAGATTTCGGGCTCAAAATAAGCCCCGCCCTGCCACGCCCATATTTTTGGGCCAATCAAAATTTCTTGAACAATTTAAGTAAAGGGTCACCCAAGGAACATTCATGCCAAGTTTCATAAGAATCGGTCCAAAGGTTTGGGAGGAGAAGATTTTTAAAGATTTCAAAGTGGAAAAATGCCACGCCCTGCCACGCCCATATTTGGGGGCCAATCAAAATTCTTTGAACAATTTAAGAAGAGGGCCACCCAAGGATCATTTCTACCAAGTTTCGTTAAAATCCACCCATTAGTTTGGGAGGAGAAGATGTTTAAAGAAAAAGTTTACGCACGCACGGACGCACGGACGCACGACGGACACTCCGCCATGACAATAGCTCGCTGGCCTTCGGCCAGTGGAGCTAATAAATCAGGACATATTGAATGCAAAATCTTGACACATGAAATTAACGTTATCCTATAACTTCAGTTAGTACTGTTAATGTTACAAAGTTCATATTTTGGTATGCAGCTATCTTACAAGAACATACAACTAGGGAGGGTCATTTCTTCAAAATGTTTATTCTTAACTAAACCTGCAACCAAATATTGTCCTGAAACTTCAACACGTTTCAAGTGACAATGCTCATATTTGGCTCAACGATTGAAGTTCCTCCCAATAGTACGCAGCCTTGAAGATCAAGGTCATCTGATAAGGTAAATCTTCTGAAAATTGCTTTTAGGGGAATTAGTGTTTAATGAACACATCTTCTTTATTTTTAGCTTGGCTGTTTTTGCAATCCAAATTTAAGTATTGCATCACCTTGTCACTAGTGATGGGCAGATTAATAGATTATAATCTATAATCAGTTGGTTTTGGCTTCTGATTGTGATAATTGACTAAGAAATTTTATAATCGATTAATCAGTTCCTAACACATAAAAGAAAGCCTTTGCTTTTTGAAAATAACATCAGTTTGAAAGCTCAGTGTGAAACAGTTGTAACTGCCTATATGTTTATAGGCAGTTACAATTATTTCATGCTGAGCAATAAAGTTGGAAGAAAAATATGCAGAAAGAGTCTCAAGGTCATGAGTTTTAACTAGACTTTCACATTCTTTTCTTCAAAGGATGATACTAGGAGTGTTGTATTCATTTCTAAGAAAACGATAGTACAATCATTAGTATATTTACTCTTTCAACTAAAAACCAATTATCGATTGTGAATTGAAACTGATTGCCAAACACTACTTGTAACTAGTACTAGCTTAAAACCAAAGTGGGATGTGCAGCTGGATCAGGCTTGGAAAGATTTCTATACTACTGGTATGACAAACATAAAAATATATTGAGGTGCTCGATGTAGTCATTGTGATATGACTGAAATATTTTTGAAAGCATCATTTGAAATATAAACAAATAGCCAAGTGGGTTTTGTAATAGAGCACAGCAATCTAGTGTTTTTGTTGACTTTATTTTGTTTATATTTTAAGCTATATCTGAGATAGTTAGCTTGTGTACACTAGCAAACTCTGAACAAGAAAATAAACATGATATGGCAAATATTTCATTGATTCTGTTTATCTATGCCAAGTGATAACATATGACAGGGGTCGACACTAACACCAATCCGGCGAATTTCAGAGAGGACTGGTAGAAGCTTCCATGTTGCAGGTCCTTAAGACCTGTATAGTCAATGACCATTTTTTGTCAAAGCTGTCAAGTTTTAAAAAAGGAGCTGCCTTTCCAATACTAAAACTTTTCTTTACCCTATGGACAACATTGTGGAAAAAGAAGAAATTATTTGAAACAATTTTTTTTTTCTTTTATACACCTCACTCCTTAGAATCTTTTAAAGTAGATAAAGTTTTCACAGAGGACCAGTTATTATCAGGGAGGGTCTGTAAGATTTCAGGCTAATAGGTCCTTTGGGCTTGTGGTAAAATGTGGTTAGTGTCAAATCATGTATGATGATGCAATTTGTGTCAAATATGACCCCTTTTTTCATCCAATAAAGCACTCAATTAGACAAGCTAAGGCATCTGTAACAGTGCACTTGTACGAGTAGGAATCGCAATTTTTTTAGTGGGGATATCTTGTGAAACGCTTGTCATCAAATGTAAATTGAGTTGAGATAACCTGACTTGATATTCTTAATTTACAAAATACAACTGGTTACAGTTTAAAAACATCAAAGTACCTCAGGCCAGTTTCATCAAAACATTCAAGACAAATTTTTGTCTTACAGATGACTTTAGAAACAGTAACAACAACATTCACTTTACAAAGGTAATGATAGATTGATGAGTTGTGATTTTGGTCCTAAATGTGTGTAGGACAAATATATATGCGTCTTAAATGTTTTGATGAAACTGGCCCAGGTTTAAAAAAGACATACCAATGCAGTTATAAAAGTAATAATTACTCCTGCCTGTGATTTAAGCAAGCCATATTGTTTTTTATGCCCTAGCTTATCTATAAAGTTATTTCTTCATTTTCAACTCAGCTGTTGTTGCAGAAAATGGAAAACATTGCCATAGCCTTGTGATCGTTGTCTTGAAAAGGTTTTGATATTGCATTATAAATCTGGTGTTACTGTATATATCTGGTGTAACAGATGAGATTCATATGGTGCTTTAACTTGAAATATACATGACCAGTATTGCAAAAAGGTATCTTTTGGGTAGTACAAAAAATCACATTTGTCATAGCTGGTGTAGATGTTATCTATGAAAATCACTTCATTCTCTGGTTGGTTTGTGTTACAAACTATGTTTTGTAATTTCTGCATTATTTCTTGGTTCACTTGATCATAAAGTGAGCTTTATAGTTACTTCCTGATGTACCGCATTAGTTGTGCAAAGACTGACATCCAAAATTTCTTTAAACATCTAAACCACTGGGCTAACATTCATGTATGGTGTCAGAAATGTTCATTGGGTGAAGAAGTACGAAACCTGGCATGGTAAATTCTTCTTCCAATGGCAGACCATACCTTTGAAGGAAATATCTATAATTGAATTCCATTAGATTATTAGAAAATTAGGTGGAATATACTATAACTCTTGCTAAAGCAGGAATAGTCTGCCTTCAGCAGGATAACTTAATCTCCCAACAATGTGTTAATATTAGTAGACCTTTGTGGGATAGCAGCTAGAGGCTAGGAAAGGATTTAATGGAAGTATTGGTGTGAAATACTTGTAATTCATTGTAAGGTGCTCAAGCTGCAGCAATATTACTGAAAGATTGTTGAAAGCAGCATAAAAACCCATTCAAACAAATAAATCAGCACAATAAGGGTCAAATTTCTCCTAGGACTGGTCATTAGCAATAACAGAAGAAAACATGACCTTTCATCCTAAATCAATTTTATGGGTCTCAAATGGATTAAGGTCACTGCTTGGAAGATGGATTGAGCCATGAAATTCAAAGCATTTGTTTGCAGCAAATTTGCTGCAAACTGTTTGCAGGAACAGTTTGCGGCAAATTTGCTGCAAACAGTTGTTGCAAACTGTTTGCAGCAACTGTTTGTGGCAAATATGCTGCAAACAGTTGCGGCAAACTGTTTGCAGCAAATTTGCCGCAAACAGTTGTGGCAAACATGTTTGCAGGAAGTTTGCAGGTTTGCAGGGTGTTTGCGGCAACTGTTTGCTGCAAGTTTGCAGCAAACTGTTGGCAAGAGAACTCATTTGCATACGAAAAATGAATAGGCAGCAAATATGCAGCAAATATTTGCTGCAAATTTGCAGCAAATGTTTGCGACAGGCCTTATATTTTGGTAAGGGTTGGCACCAACAGAAAGGACTTGACCCTGGCAATCATCATGTAAAATATGAAGGCCCTATCACATGCCATTCAAAAGATATGGCCAATGTTAAAATATTTTTTTTCTCAAATTTGACCATGAAAAATTACCTTGACCTTGTTTGTTTGTTTGTTTGAATGGGTTTTACGCCGCTTTCAACAATTTTTGCAGTTATATCGTGGCAGCCAGAGCACCGAACAATTGATTCCTGGTATTTCTTTCACCTGTACTACTATTACACCCTTTCCTAGCCTCTGACTGCTATCTCACATTGGTTAACGATTATATACCCATTGGTGAGACAAATGTCAGAAAGGATATTTGCCGCCGCCGGGGATTGAACCCACGACTTCCAGATTGGAAGTCTTATGCCTAACCAACTGCTCAATGGTGGCGGCACCTTGACCTTGACTGATGACCTTGAAATTGGTACCAACAGAAAGGTCTTATCACAAGCAAAGCACATGTGAAATATGAAGACCCTCTCATTCCAATTAAAAGTTATGGCCAAATTTGAGTTTTTATGATAGACATTTTTGACCTTGACAATTTGACCTTGACATTCTGTAAGATCCTTGCCTTAGTTTTCTTATAAAAGGTCTTAACATGTAATAAACATTTGAAATATGAAGGCTTTATCACTCACCATTGCCTAATTATGGCCCATTTTAAAGTTTTTATTTTCTAAATTCTGACCTTGACCTTGAATTTAGTTTTGAAAAAAGGGTTTGTCACAAGCAATGCACATTGCACCAATCAAAAATTATGGCCAACATAAGTTTTTTGCATGACAAAAAAAGAGTTTATGTAAAGCTAATAACATTAAGGCTCCACTTCCCATGACACGTTTTTTTTAAGCGTAAATTTCGATAATTTCAGGTCAAGAGGATCTTTTTTGCTACTAAAATATGAAATTTCTTAAAATTCTGACAATTAGACTAGGAGAAATTGGCAAGAAAAAAAAATACCTTAAGGTCCCTTTTTCCATGACACAGCCTTGAATCAAGGAAATTTAAACAAGGTGTCTTGGAAATTTTGTGGGAATATTATATATGAAGTTTCAACCAATTAGGCCCAGGGGTTCCCAAGATATGATGTCGGACGGATGGAAAGACCAAAGGACTGATAGACATGCACACAAGCCGACGACTGTATATTCCCCCGAAAATAAAGTGAATATGGATTTTTGTTTTTGCTATAATGTGGAAACCAAGTGATTTTCTTTTGTTTACTTTCTGCATATTTGTGTTTTTTGACCTTTGTATTCATTAAACACTCTAAAAGAGTATCATTTTTTCTGCATAGCAAGCTTTAAGCTCATTTGGCATGATTTCAGTCGAACCAACCTAAAGCAACGTGGTCAGTCAGTTAAATATTACAAAAGGGTTGGTTCTAGACCCTAAAATCGCTTCAACTGGACTGCATCCGTGCGCCAATTTTGTGCATAGCGGGCTATTTATGCTGGTAATGATCATGGCATTGGTAACTTTGGAAGGTTAAACATATTTCAGGCGTCTGTAAGACTTGCGACATGTACCTGAAAGGTAAGTGTTGACCCAGACATTCAAGAATGTGCCCTTAACTTCTCATATGCTCAATAACAGACTAGCAGTACAGCTAGTTTTGACAAGATGCATGAAATTCAAAGTCTACTCTGAGCAATTAACCATACAGATTTAAAGTTGGGTATCTCACAGATTTTCTTTTCATATAGGTCCAGCTTTTGTATGGATTTTAAACTGTTAATATAGTCCGTTTGACTTCTATATGGACCAACCTTTTCATCAATTACATAAAATTGCGTTTGAATAAAGGAGTTGTATGTAGTAAAATCTTAATTTCAGCTTAATACCATTCCAAAAAATATTTTTTGAAAATAAAATGATTTCAAAATAATGTTTTTGTCTATCTAGTTAATGTTAATATTTTCGTCCGTTGTCCGTTCTTAAACACGAGGGGTGATGGAGGCTGTTCAGTAGTAAGAAATTGTCAACATATAAAGTAAAAACACTTGGTTTTATACTAAACATTTGACAGATGAAATGTCTATTATTCCTTATTTGGACATGCTAATTAGCATATCGACGGTCATGTCATCTTAAACTTAAAAAGCACGTGAAATTCCAAACTACTTCGTTTTTAATAATGCTTTTTGATTGGTCTTAACATGTAAATATAGGGTTCATCTCAGAATAAATGAAAACAATTATCAATTATCTTGTCATCGGTTTCTGAACAAAGAGAAAATATAGATAGATTTGATATCAAACAATAGCAAAAATCTTCAACAAACTTAATTATATTGAAATACTTGATTTCATAGTAATACAATTCCCGTAAAATCTTACACTTTTGACTCGGCCCCTATGCAAATCAGTACTATTTTTGGTTATACAACTCGCTGTTCCGTTTAATACAGTCACAAGTAGGTATGAAAGGCTGAAAGTTAACATGTAGACGGACGGACAAAATCATTATTTTACATTCAAAAGTTCTGAAAAACAAAATTCGTCATGGTATTAGCTGGAAAATAAGATATGACAAGAAAAATATGCGTTTCATTAATTAATTTCTGAGATTCTCAGCAAAATGTTGGTCCATATAGAAGTCAAACGGACTATACAGAGTGTGTGCTTCATTCAGACTTTGTTTTCATAAATTGGCCAATCTTTCAATTGTATTATTCAAGGTTTTTTCCAGCATCAACATTGTTTGCCACCAGGACATCGACATCATCGACAATGATGTGCCAGTTGGTGTGTACTATAGATTGGAAAAAACTCTTCCATTGTTACACCTTTTGTAACTGCTATTGTGGATGGTTTCTTTTAAATGGATGAAAATGGGCGCACTCACAGGAATTTTGTTTCCAATCAGTACCATACAATTGGAAATCTTGTTGCTCCAGACTTTTAGATTCAATAGAGCATGCATAAGGCTTATTGCAAACAAATGATCTTAGAACAAAAATGCATATCTGAATCACAATTTAAGATGAGCGTGTTCATGCGGTAACAAAAGAATGGAATGGAATTCCTTAAATGTGCCACAAACAGTGAATAAGAAGGGCGAAGACGAACTGTAAGACGATTATTTATGTAAATAGAAGCCACCCATGGAACTCTCAGTCGCTTTAAGCACACAGTGTAAGAATTCTTTACATTCAGTGTTACTGGTGAAACCGATTTACAATTTGTTTTTAGGGGTATGATAGGTTTTCTTTTCATAAAGCCGTATCTTTTGACAAAATTTTGTTACTTTTCATAAAATTATGCATAGGGGAGGTGGACACATATAACAGAATTAGATTAGTTTTGAAGATGAAGTGCATCCTTTTGAAAAGTAAAAATTAAGTTTTGACCCCTAACATTTTTTGCACAAACATATGAATTGGACACGCAAAAATTATCATTTTATTGTGTCAAAAAATCTATGGATGAATTCGTCTTACATGGACGCAAGATAATAAAAAGAGGACCCTGAGGGCCCTAAATCGTTCACCTGATATTTCAAGTAAATTATCATAAAGACTCCATTTCCTATGATATGGCATGAACCTTCCCATTTTCAAAAGAGTTCATTCTTGAGACCTGGCAAACATTTTGATCAAGTTTCATGAAGATTGGACTTTATTTGTGGCATTTGGAGGTCTCACGAGAAAACTGTCATTAAGACCCCTTTTTCCGTAATATGGCAAGGATCCTTCCCATTTTCAATAGACTTCAGCCTCATGACCTAACAAACATTCTGACCAAATTTCATGAAGATTGCACCATATTTGTGGCTTCTAGAGTGTAAACAAAAAATTTGTCATTAAGGCCCCTTTTCCCATGATATGGCACGGATCCTTTCCATTTGAGCAATTTTTACAAGAGACCACCCAAGGAATATTTCTGCCAAGTTTGGTTGATTTTGACCCATAAATTTAGGAGGAGATGTCATTTAAAGAAATGTTGACCAAATTGTTATTAAGGCCCCTTTTTCTGTGATATGACAAGGATCCTTCCCATTTTCAATAGACTTCATCCTCATGACCTAACAAACATTCTGACCATATTTCAAGAAGATTAGACCATATTTGTGGCTTCTTGAGAGTAAACAAGAAATTTGTCATTAAGGCCCCTTTTCCCCTGATATGGCATGGATCCTTTCCATTTGAGCAATTTTTACAAGGGACCACCCGAGGAATATTTCTGCCAAGTTTGGTTGATTTTGACTAATAAGTTTAGGAGGAGATGTCGTTTAAAGAAATTGTTGACAAAATTGTTATTAAGGCCCCTCTTTCCGTGATATGGCACGGATCCTTCCCATTTTCAATAGACTTCATCCTCATGACCTAACAAACATTTTGATCAAATTTCATGAAGATTGGACCATGTTTGTGGCTTCTAGAGTGTAAACAAGAAATTTGTCATTAAGGCCCCTTTTCCCGTGATATGGCACGGATCTTTTCCATTTGAGCGATTTTCATAAGGGACCACCCAAGGAAATTTCTGCCAAGTTTGGTTGATTTTGACCCATAAGTTTAGGAGGAGATGTCGTTTAAAGAAAAAGTTGGCGCCGTGATGGACAGATGGACAGACAGACGCCGGACAACGATTGATCACAATAGCTCCCTTGAGCACTTCGTGCTCAGGTGAGCTAAAAAATAAAGTGGGAATGGCCAGTTTTCAGGTTCTTTCGGATTCGTAAAAGAAGGTGACACATGAAAATTGATTGAACGGCTGAATAGAGTTTAATGCCGCTTTCAACATTTTTTCAGTGATTATACTGATATTGTGGCTGGAGCATCTTACAATGGATTCCTGGTTTTTCTCTCACCAGTACAACCATCACATCCTTTCCTAGCCTCAAGCTACTATCTCAAATAGGTCTACGATTATCAACCCATTGGTGAGAGACAAATAGTTGGAAATATTGAATGCCGCGGTCATGCTGCGAACCCTGGACTTCTAGATTGGCAGTCTACCAACTTAGCTATGACTAAGGATGAAACATGCAGAACTAGAAAGCGATGAATGGCTTGAGTCGCTCCACAAGCTTGAAATTCTTGTAAAAGCAAATAAATGTTTAGACTAGATTTTTAGATTTTTGGGGTTCCACTGAAGTTTCAACTATATAACAGATAGAAGAATGACCTCTGCTATTAAAAGACATATTTTTCATCAAATCAAAATAATTTTTGACTGCATGATAATGGGTCACCAAAAGATCATACTAGAAATGTTTGATTGATATCCATCAGTTACATTCTGAGAAAATGTTTTTCATAGTTTCTAGTATTTAACATATTGAGAATTGACCTCCACCCATAAAATGTATATTTTTCATCCAATCAAAATAACTTTTTGTACACTGATATAGGGTCGCTCAAGGATCATTCCAGTGAAATTTAGTTGATATCAAAAATCAGATTCTGAGAAAATGATTTTCAAATTTTCCACAATATAACATATAGAGAAATTACCTCTGCCAATAAAATGCATATTTTTCATCCAATCAAAATGATTTTTGGTACACTGATAAAGGGGTCAATCAAGGATCATTCCAGTGAAATTTGGTTGATATCCATCAGTTACATTCTGAGAAAATGATTTTCAAAGTTTCCACTATATAACATATGGAGAAATGACCTCTGCCCATAAAATGCATATTTTCCATCCAATCACAATGATTTTTTGTAGACTGATTAAAGGTCACTCAAGGATCATTCATGTGAAATTTGGTTGATATCCATTCGTTACATTCTGAGAATATGATTTTCAAAGTTTTCACTATATAACATAGAGAGAAATGACCTCTGTCCATAAAATGCATATTTTCCATCCGATCACAATGATTTTTTGTAGACTGATAAAGGGTCACCCAAGGATCATTCATGTAAAATTTAATTGGTATCCATTGATTAGAATCAGAGAAAACTCTCTTTTTACCATATTTGAAATTAGCCACGCCCATTAAATCCATGTTTTTCATTGGATCATTATTTCTTGAACAACTTTGAAAGAGGCCTTTAAGGATCATTCCTATGAAGTTTGGTTGAATCCATCCAGTAGTTTCTTAGGAGAAGATTTTTAAAGAATAGTTTACGACCAGACGCACGCACGGACGGACGGACGACAGACACAACTCCATGACAATAGCCCCAGTGGCTTTCAGCCAGTGGAGCTAAAAATGGCTTGTATACTGTGTAACATAATTCTTAACCATAATGGGAACACCTAAATTTGAAAAGAATCTTTTGAGATTACCATAGAAAATAAATAAAATAATATCTTACTGATAGTATTATGATACATCGTGAAAATCTGACAAAAGTGAAAGTATCATGATATCAATACTGCCATATTTACACTTTCGTGATAATGAATGATATTCCAAGGAAACAGTCAGCCCTATCCATCATGATGCCAAAATTAAAGACAATATCTGCTTTCCTTTATTATTGATTTAATAAAATCCTGGACCCTATTATTATAAGTTTATGAAAGTAAGTCAAAGGCCAAGATCTAGGTCAAGATCTGTGTCCAGGGTTCAACATGATTCCAGAATCAAAAACAACAAGTGCATGTAGGTCAAGATCTGTGTCCAGGGTTCAACATGATTCCAGAATCAAAAACAACAAGTGCATGTCGTATTGCGATGCAATACAGGAGTCCCCCACCAGATAACAAACAAGAGGGCCGTTGGCCCTGGGTCGCTCACCTGAGAAAAAAGCTTCATTACCTAGGTATGTCCATGCAACCACAGAAAAAGAGATTTCAACTTATTCAATCAGATAACATTTGAAATAATCCTCCCCCCCCCTTCTGCCCCTCCCCTGGTTATTATTTATTTAAGCTTTTTTCATAAAAGATCTGTGATTAGCTAATCTATACCAGATATAAAGGGTGAGTCTGAGACTTTGAAAGTTTTCTTTAATGAGTTGATCAATCCATGTCAAATATAAAGGCTGTAGGGATTCAAAATTCTCAACAAAGCACTCCCCCCTCCCCCAAGATGCTCTGCACCTGGTGAATCTACAGTTATGATTTTAGCTAATTCAATTCATGTCCAAATGCTGATCATCTACACCAATTTTCAAGTCTGAAGGACTCCTGGTTCATCAAAAGAAGTTTAATGATTTAAACAAGAGGGCCATAGTGGCCCTTAATCGCTCACCTGAATTAACAATCTTAAAAAGTTTTTCTAAGATTTGACCCCGTGACCTAGTTTTTGACCCCACTTGACCCAATTCCAAACTTGTCCGAGATTTCATCAAGATAATAATTTTGACCAATTTTCAGGTTGATTGGGCAAAGAATACGGCTTCTAGAGTGTCCACAAGGTTTTTCTAAGATTTGATCGTGTGACCTAGTTTTTGACCCCACTTGACCCAATTCCGAACTTGTCCGAGATATCATCAAGATAATCATTCTGACCAATTTTCAGGTTGATTGGGCTAAAAATATGGCCTCTAGAGTGTCCACAAGGTTTTTCTAAGATTTGACCCCGTGACCTAGTTTTTGGCCCCACTTGACCCAATTTCGAACTTGACCGAGATTTCATCAAGATAATCATTCTGACCAATTTTCAGGTTGATTGGGCTAAAAATATGGCCTCTAGACTGTCCACAAGGTTTTTCTAAGATTTGACCCCGTGACCTAGTTTTTGACCCCACTTGACCCAATTTCGAACTTGACCGAGATTTCATCAAGATAATCATTCTGACCAATTTTCAGGTTGATTGGGCTAAAAATATGGCCTCTAGAGTGTCCACAAGGTTTTTCTAAGATTTGACCCTGTGACCTAGTTTTTGACCCCACTTGACCCAATTTCGAACTTGTTCGAGATTTCATCAAGATAATCATTCTGACCAATTTTCAGGTTGATTGGGCTAAAAATATGGCCTCTAGAGTGTCCACAAGGTTTTTCTAAGATTTGACCCCGTGACCTAGTTTTTGACCCCAGTTGACCCAATTTCGAACTTGTCCGAGAATTCATGAAGATAATGATTCTGACCAATTTTCAGGTTGATTGGGCTAAAAATATGGCCTCTAGAGTGTCCACAAGATTTTTCTAAGATTTGACCCCGTGACCTAGTTTTTGACCCCACTTGACCCAATTTTGAACTTTTCCGAGAATTCATGAAGATAATGATTCTGACCAATTTTCAGGTTGATTGGGCTAAAAATATGGCCTCTAGAGTGTCCACAAGATTTTTCTAAGATTTGACCCCATGACCTAGTTTTTGACCCCACTTGACCCAATTTCGAACTTGTCTGAGATTTCATCAAGATAATCATTCTGACCAATTTTCAGGTTGATTGGGCCAAAAATATGGCCTCTATAGTGTCCACAAGGTTTTTCTAAGATTTGACCCTGTGACCTAGTTTTTGACCCCACTTGACCCAATTTCGAACTTGTCCAAGATTTTATCAAGATGATCATTCTGACCAATTTTCAGGTTGATTGGGCTAAAAATATGGCCTCTAGAGTGTCCACAAGGTAAATGTTGACGACGCACGACGCACGACGCACGACGCACAACGCACAACGCACGACGGACGACGGACGACGGACATCAAGTAACCCCAAAAGCTCACCTTGAGCACTTCGTGCTCAGGTGAGCTAAAAATGATCCAAAATACTACCCCCTCCCCAAGACACTCAGCACCTGGTGACCCTACAGTCAAGATTTGAGCTATTTTTATTAATGTCAATAAATTGATCACCCATGACAATTTTCAAGTTTGTAAGGTTCCTGATCCAGGAGAAGTATAAGGTTTAAGATTTCAAAATTGATCCAAAGTATTACCCCCTCCCCCCTAATGCTCCACATCTGGTGGCCCTACATTCACAATTTTAGCTATTTTATTTTAGATCCATATGCCTATTATCATCCATGCAAATAGTGAAGTCTGTAGGGCTCCTGGTTCATTATAAGATCAAGGTTAAATTAAGTTACAAAATTTTCACAAAAGTACTACCCCTGCCCCCCTGGTGCTCCGCACCTGGTGGCATCACAGTCATGATTTTAGCTATATTTATAAAGGTGTATGAGCTTATCCTCCATGCCAATTTTCAAGTCTGGAGGGCTTGTGGTTCAGAAGAAGAAGAAGGTTAAAGATTACAAATTTTTTACAAAAGTACTACCCTCCCCCCAGTGCTCTGCACCTGGTGAATCAAGATTTTAGCTATTTTTATATAGGTCCATATGCTGATCATCCATGCCAATATTCAAATCTGTCAGGCTCCTGGTTCAGAAGAAGAAGAAGGTAAAAGTTACAAAATTTTCACAAAAGTATTACCCCCTCCCCCGGTGCTCCGCAACTGGCAGCCCAACGGATATGATTTTAGCTATTTTTATTAAGGTCTATGAGCTGATCCTCAATGAAAATTTTCAAGTCTGTAGGGCTTATGGTTACGAAGAAGAAGAAGGTTAAAGATTACAAAATTTTCACAAAAGTACTACCCCCTCCCCTCTGGTGCTCTGCACCTGGTGAATCTACAGTCGTGATTTTAGCTATTTTTATAAAGGTCCATATGCTGATCATCCATAACAATATTCAAATCTGTCGGGCTCCTGGTTCAGAAGAAGAAGAAGGTTAAAATTTACAAAATTTTCACAAAAGTACTACCCTCTCCCCCCTGGTGCTCCGCACCTGGAAGCCCAACAGATATGATTATAGCAATTTTTTTAAGGTCTATGAGCTGATCCTCAATGCCAAATTTGAAGGCTTTAGGGCTTCTTATTCAGAAGAAGAAGAAGGTTAAAGATTACAAAATTTACCCAAAGTACTACCCCCTCCCCCCTGGAGCTCCGCACCTGGTGGCCCAACAGATATGATTTTAGCAATTTTTTTAAGGTCTATGAGCTGATCATCCATGCCAAATTTCAAGGCTGTAGGGCTGCTTGTTCAGAAGAAGAAGAATTTTAAAGATTTTCTTAAATTTTCATAGCAACCAGAGTTTTTCACCGATTTCAATTCTTTTAGCAATTCTTAAAGGGGATCACCTAAGGAACATTTCTGCCAACTTTGGTTAAAATTGGCCAAGTAGCTTAGGAGGATATGTCATTTAAAGAAATTGTTGACGGACGACGCACGGACTCCGGACAAAAGGTGATCACAATAGCTCACATGAGCATGTTGTGCTCAGGTGAGCTAAAAATCCTTTCTTATAATATGTCTCCTACTTACTAGATCTATAACTGTATACAAAATTTGAAGTTGCTAGCACATAAGGTTTTGAACAAAATGTCCCAAACAAAAATATAAGAGTAAAAACAACCAATGGCAAAAATTCCAAAAGTGGGCGGAGAAGAATGATTCTTGTACATGCCACTTGTCCTCAATTAGATCTATAAGTGTACCAAGTTTGAAGTTGCTAGCACTGATGGCTCAGGAGATATGGTCCGGACAAAAATGTCAAGATAAAAAAAAAACAACGGACAATAACTAAAAAAGTGGATGTGGCAGAGTAACAGTTCTTGTGCATTACACTTCTTCTCAATGAGATCAACCAGTGTACAAAGTTTGAAGTTGCTAGCACTTATGGTTTAGGAGATATGATCCGGACAAAAATGTAAGGGTAAAAACATTAAAGGGCAATAACTCAAAAAGTGGGCGTGGCAGAAAAACGGTTCTTGAACATGACACTTGTCCTCGATAAGATCTATAAGTGTACAAAGTTTGAAGTTGCTAGCACTTATAGTTTAGGAGATATGATCCAGACAAGAATGTAAGGCTAAAAACAACAAAGGGCAATAACTCAAAAAGTGAGAGTGGCAGAGTTATGGATCTTAAACATGACACTTCTCCTCAATGAGATCTATAAGTGTACAAAGTTTGAAGTTGCTAGCACTTATAGTTTAGGAGATATAATCCAGACAAGAATGTAAGGGTAAAAATAACAAAGGGCAATAACTCAAAAAGTGGGCGTGGCAGAGTAATGGTTCTTGAACATGGCACTTCTCCTCAATGAGATCTATAAGTGTACAAAGTTTGAAGTTGCTAGCACACATAGTTTAGGAGATATGTTCCGGACAAGAATGTAAGGGTAAAAACAACAAAGGGCAATAACTCAAAAAGTGGGCATGGCAGAGTAACGGTTCTTGAACATGACACTTCTCTTCAATGAGATCTATAAGTGTACCAAGTTTGAAGTTGCTAACACATATGGTTTAGAAGATATAGCCCAGACAAAAGTGTGACAGACAGACGGACGGACGGATGGACGGACAGACAGAATCGAGCAAACCTATAGTACCCCAACCGGTAATCGGTGGGGGACTATTAATCTACCAACCTTTATTATTGACTTAACAGGGTCTTACCCTGAATAATTCAATATTCAAACAAGAGTGCCATCGTCACAAAATACGCCGCCACTTTGCTGCTGTTTCTCGAAAATAATTGTAGACACTACTTATTTTGACAGAACCAAATTGAAAATGACCAAGTTTCATTTAAATCAAGACAAAAAGTTTGGAGGAGTTGCCTTACAAGGCTGCAATTTCAATAAGCCCCAGGCACTAAGTTTTAAGGGGGCATAATTCAGGGAAATAAATGGGCAATAAAATCCTTGATCCATGTACAACCTCAAATTATGGTGATGACATTGACCAAGTTTCATTTAAATAAAGACAAAAAAGTAAGGAGGAGTTGTGTTCAAAAGGCTGCAATTTCAATAAGCCCTAGCTACTAAGTTTTACGGGAGCATAATTTAGGGTAAAATTAATGAACCATAAAATCCTTACTTCATGCTCATCTACCAGTTTCGGTTATAACATCCACCAAGTTTCATTTAGATCCAGCCAGAAACTTAGGAAGAGTTGCATTCACAAGGCTGCAATTTCAATTAGCCCCTGAGACTAAATTTTAAGGGGGCATAACTGAGGCAATAAGCCCCAGAGACTAAGTTTTTAAGGGGCATAACTCAGGCAAAAATCAACGAACCATAAAATCATTCCTTCATGCACATCTACCAATTGAGGTGATAACATTGACCAAATTTCAAGAAGATCCAGCCAGAAGTTTAGGAGGAGTTGCGTTGACAAGAAAAGTGGACCCAGAGACTAAGTTATCAAGGGGCATAACTCAGGCAAAAATCAATGAACCGTAAAATCCTTCCTTCATGCACATCTACCAATTGAGGTGATTACATTGACCAAGTTTCAAGAAGATCCAGCCAGAAACTTAGGAGGAGTTGCGTTGACAAGAAAACTGGACCCAGAGACTAATTTCAGGCATATAGCAACAGCTCGAGCACCTAACAATAGAACCCTGGTATTTCTCACACCAGAACTACCATCACATCCTTTCCTAGCCTCCAGCTAGGTCTACCCATTGGTGGGAGACAACTAAGGATAAGTTTGTCAGGGATCAAATCCAGGACCTATAGATTGACAGTTGCAAGATGGCTGGATGCTTGACTGGACAGAGCTTGACTGGTGACAGGTTATGCTTCCAGAATAAGTGCTTGTTAATTAAGTTTGCTTATAATCAACATTCAAAATTTACTTAAAACGTTTTACTATGACATCTTTAGTTTGTAGGTAATAAAAGCATAATGCTGAAGGGCTCCCAGGGTTGTAGAGAAAAAGTTTAGGACTGATTATCGGAAGAAATGTAAGATATTACATCAAGCACCTCTTGAAATACATGTTTATTGGACATATATTTCAAACCAGTGTTGGTCACTAGTGATTTAATATAACAGTAGCTTATGCTTAGGCGAATCTAACATTTTCTTAAATGCTTTTTGGTGGATAAAAAACAAGAGCACTGCCGATGCTAGGCCGTTAAGTTTTGGATGGTGAAAAATCAAAGGGCTGAAAGGCCTGAATTGAAGACAGGACTGAATATTAACAATTCGAATGAAAATTGTGGCGTTTTGAGAAGATCTCTAGAATGGGAATCAAAAATATAAAACAACCCAAATGGTTGCATATGGAAACTTCACTTCCATTACAAATGAATATGCTAAACTTTGAAGACTCTTTACTTCCAGGTAAACCTTTTCTACTATCCAGTTCAAGCTTAACAAGAGGGTAAATGCCTTCATAATCGCTATTCATCCCCCAGTTAAGTTTTTAATGTCCTAAATGAAAAATATTCATTTAACCAATAGATATATGGAGGCAATTCCCGAACTTCTAAAAACTCTTATGAATTATTGCAACCCTGTTTTATAAAATTGTATAGATTATCCCCAGCAATCAAAATATGATCCAAATCGGATTTTTTTCCAGGCAAACTCATTAAGTGGATGTGTATAAATCATAAATAACAAGAGCACTGCCTACGGATGCCTACGCTCGGCTGTCGAGTGCTGGATGGTGGGAAAAAGTCCGAGTCGAAAAAGGGGCACAATTTGCACAAAATGCATCGAGAGTTTTCCCCCGGTGATAGTATAGATTGCTCTTTTGATGGTGAACATGTGTGCCAAGTATCAAGTGAATGCCTTCAGTAGAACCAGAGATATAACAAAATATCAAAGTTTTTGCACGACGACAACGACGCCAACAAAGACACGGAGGTTATAGCAATACCTCGGATTTTCTCCGAAAACAGCTAAGCTAAAAATGTTTATTCAGATGACACACATTGTCTCACCTTGACGAGGACTGAACATTTCATTGCCCTGGTGAATATTGCCCTGAATAGGAAATTTGTTCAAATTTCTTTTACCTTTATTTATCTGGTCCAGGATTCGACTCAATGTCTCCACATAAAAGAAGCAATGAAAGTAAAACCAATATTCTTATTCTTTTACTAGTCAAAGTCAATACAAAGAAGTATTTTCTTGTACAATAGCTGTAGCTTTTGTTGTTTTTATGAATACCCTTAAAGTTTCTTCCAGCAGTGAAACATCCTATTCTAATTCTCCATGGAGATATTTCAATCTTCATTTCAGGTTATTCTTGTTGCATATGGTCTTACTTAGTGTTATATATAAATAATCCTAATGGTTTTTACCGTGTCTATTTTTAGAATTAGTCAGGGGTTTTTCCAATACCTTGACTAATAGGTAAAGGTATGTAGAATATTTTAGATCTTTCTAGAAAGGACTTCTAGAAAGTGATTCAAACTCTAGAGTCTTCTAATGTTCTATGCTACTCTTGATTGTTCTATGGTATTATATAAAGGGATTCCTACAGCATTCTTGGTTCACTTGGTTTAGACTAATGGTTTCATTTAGTAGTACTGTGTTAAACTAAAAGGGGATTTCTCGTTATCTTAAAAGTGTGTTTAAAAGCGTGTTTAATTATACAAGAGGACCATGATGGTCCTATATCGCTCACCTTCGTCTCTTTGAGTCCTCCCTTAGCAAAATTAAATGCTTTAAAGATCATTAAATGACCAATAGATTATTCAAAGAAAGACATTATTCTATTCCTATGATCCCTGCATAAGTTTCTACCCTTTTCTAAACCAGTTTCATGTGACCTGGCCAACATTCTGCCCAAGGTTAATGACTATTGAACCAAATTTGTGGCCTCTAGAGACTAGAGAGTAAACATAAATTGTCAGGCCCCTTTTCCCTTAATATTGCATGTATCCTTCCCTTTTTCAATAGGATTCATTCTTGCGACCTGACCAACATTCTGACCAAGTTTCATGAAGATATGGCCATATTAGTGGCCTCCAGGGTGTAAACAAGAAAATTGGCATTAAGACCCCTTTTCCTGTGATATGGCATAGATCCTGCCAGTTTTCAATAGGGTTAATCCTTGTGACCTGGCAAACATTCTTTTCAAGTTTCATGAAGAATGGGCCATATTTGTGGCCTCTAAAGTGTAAACAAGAAAATTGGCATTAAGGCCCCTTTTCCCTTGACATGGCATGGATCTTTCCCCTTTTCAATAGGCTTCATCCTTGTGACCTTGCCAACATTCTGACCAAGTTTCATGAAGATTGGACCATATTTGTGGCCTCTAGAGTGTAAACAAGAACATTCTCTCCAAGGCCCCTTTTCCCTTGATATGGCATGGTTCCTTTCCATTTTCAATAGGGTTCATCCTTGTGACCTTGCCAACATTCTGACCAAGTTTCATGAAGATTGGGCCATATTTGTGGCCTCTAGAGTGTAAACAAAAAAAATATCTTTAAGGCCCCTTTTCCCTTGATATGGCATGGATTCTTCCCATTTTCAATAGGGTTAATCCTTGTGACCTGACAAACATCCTGACCAAGTTTCATGAAGATTGGGCCATATTTGTGGCCTCTAGAGCGTAAACAAATTAAATGTCATTAAGGCCCCTTTTCCTGTGATATGGCATGGATCCTTCCCATTTTCAATGGGGTTCATCCTTGTGACCTGACAAATACTCTGACCAAGTTTTATGAAGATTGGGCCATATTTGTGGCCTCAAGAGCGTAAACAAGAAAATTGTCTTTAAGGCCCCTTTTCCCTTGATATGGCATGGATCCTTTCCATTTTCAATAGGGTTCATCCTTGTGACCTGGCCAACAATCTGATTAAGTTTCATGAAGATTGGGCCATATTTGTGGCCTCTAGAGTGTAAACAAGAAAATTGTCTTTAAGGCCCCTTTTCCCTTGATATGGCATGGATTCTTCCCATTTTCAATAGGGTTCATCCTTGTGACCTGGCCAACAATCTGACCAAGTTTCATAAAGATTGTGTAATATTTGTGGCCTCTAGAGTGTAAACACTAAGATTGTTGACGCCGGACGACGGACGACAGACGACGCACGACACACGACGGACGACGGACATTCAATGATCACAAAAGCTCACCTTGAGCACGATGTGCTCAGGTGAGCTAAAAATTTGGATATTATTGGACTTATTATTTGTGGACCAGGAGCTTAATTAAATTGGATCTAAAATTAAAAACTTTAGGATTAAACATTCAAGGTATTGTAATTTGTTTTTGTATTAATTTCATATTGTCAATAATTCTATTATTATTGTCAATTAAAATTGTTTATTGTAAAGTTTGTTGCTGGCTTCTTTGTTCTTGTTACATTGGCACGTAGCATTAGTAGAAATTGTTTTATAGTCCAACCAGGGTATTCGAAAACACAGGAAAATGTGGTATAGCCGTGAGTAGGGTTGGACTGAACGGAAATTTAACAAGCGTGAGATAACGGTACTTAAATACAATTGAAATCACCTGTATACTGATACAGTAAAGAAACTCATCAAATAAAACACTTTTTTTTCTCCCAATCGATATTCAATGCTTTTTGTCGTTCCAATTTTAGTACCTTCATGGTGAAGACGGTTTCAATAGCATGTAACTTTTACGCTATGACACATGACGTTTACAGATGTAGTTTAAAGGATTGAATGCAATTGTAGAAATTCCAGTAGTGTTGTGTTTCTGTGATCCTTCGGTATAGTGAAAAGACCGTGACAGCAAAAAAATCGTTGGTCCCAATTTCTTTAAATTAAACTCGTCGAAAGTCTGTTTATAAACATTCAGATAGCATGGTTAACCTATAACTACAAAATACAAGAGGACCATGATAGTCCTATATCACTCACCTTCGTCTCTTTGAGTCCTCCCTTAGCAAAATTAAATGCTTTAAAGATCATTAAATGACCATAAGAATATTCAAAGAAGGACATTATCCTATTTCTATGATCCCAGCATAACTTCCTAGGCTTTTCTAAACCAGTTTCATGTAACCTGGCCAACATTCTGCCCAAGTTTCATGGCTATTGAACCAAATTTATGGCCTCTAAAGACTAGAGTGTAAACATAAATTGTCAGGCCCCTTTTCACATGATATGGCATGTATCCTTCCGATTTTCAAAGAGGTTCATCCTTGAGACCTGGCCAACACTCTTATCAAGTTCCTTTGATATTGGGCCATATTTGTGGCCCCTAGAGTGTGAACTAGAAAATTGTTATTATGGTCCCTTTTCATGTGATATGACATGGATCCTTCCTATTTTCAATAGGGTTCATTCTTGGGACCTGGCCAACATTCTGACCAAGTTTTATGAAGATTGGGCCATATTTGTGGCCTCCAGGGTGTAAACAAGAAAATTGGCATTAAGGCCCCTTGATATGGCATGGACCCTTCACATTTTCAATAGGGTTCATCTTTGAGACCTGGCAAACATCCTGACCAAGTTTCAAGAAGATTGGGCCATTTTTTGTGGCCTCTAGAGTGTAAACAAGAAAATTGTCATTTAGACCCCTTTTCCTGTGATATGACATGGATCCTTCCCATTTTCGATAGGCTTGATCCTTGGGACCTTGCCAACAATCTGACCAAGTTTCACGAAGATTGGGCCATATTTGTGGCCTCTAGAGTGTAAACAAGAAAATTGTCTTTAAGGCCCCTTTTCCCTTGATATGGCATGGATCCTTCCCATTTTCGATAGGGTTCATCCTTGTGACCTGGCCAACAATCATACCAAGTGTCATGAAGATTGGGCCATATTCGTGACTTCTAGAGTGTAAACAAGAAAATTGTCTTTAAGGCTATTTTTCCCTTGATATGGCATGGATCCTTCCCATTTTCAATAGGGTTCATCCCTGTGACCTTGCCAACAATCTGCCCAAGTTTCATAAAGATTGTGTAATATTTGTGGCCTTTAGAGTGTAAACACTTAGATGGTTGACTCCGGACGACAGACGACGTAAGACGCACATTCAATGATCACAAAAGCTCACCTTGAGCACGATGTGCTCAGGTGAGCTAAAAACATAAACCTGTTAAGACAACCAACCTTTCAGGCCTTTTCCACAGGACTTTTTTTCTAGATCAAGATTCGGATTGAACAATCCGGTGAACTATCAATTTTGACAAAACTGTCAAAATGACAGATTGTTAAATGAACTCCCAAGCTTTAGCTTTTATCACCTCTAGTAGAATTCTTTCAAAGTCCACTCCAGAATGTTACAAATAAATCCATTCCATTCCAAAACAAATTTTGTTTTTGTCGTTGAAAAAAGCAGAATCTCAAAACTGGGGTCGCGAATGTGTGGTACAACTGTACAGGCCATTCGGAACACCACTTGGCCAATCTCATGATCACGATCTGTTGTAGTTTATGGAAATGGCCGAGTGATGTTCCATATGCTGTACAATAAGGATAGACAAAACAAGCCTAATAATAAAGTAATTTGAAAAGCCCTTGAAATTATTTCTCCATGAATCCAGCTAAAAATTCAAACCTAGAAAAATCCTAGGGTTTACGAGTTAATTGAAATAACCTTGTGACGTTTTAGTATTTATCCATTTATACTACGACAGGCCCGGGAGACGGATAACTAAAGTAACCTTAAGGACACACAAACACACAATTTTACAAGAAATAGTGAGTCTAAAATGGGGAGCTGAAAAAAGCTTGCCAATGCATAAAAACAGTTGTAAGATGCAATTGAATATTAGAAGTAAATGCAAAAGATTGCAGCCAAAAACTCCCTATAACAGCACCACTTACGAATGCAAAACACGGTTTTTCAAGGGGGCTTTTGCATAGATCACGTGCTCACTCTCCTGAGGTCCCGGCAAGAATTTCGGTCAGCACCAAAATTTTACAGTATATTTCTACACTATTGATTATTTTTGCCGTGTTTTTTTCTTATGAATGGGTCTACTTTTTTAGCGTACTAACACATGAAGAGTATGTTAGCAAAATCGGATGGCAAGGATCCCTAAATTGAAAGACAGGCAAGCCTGTCTTCAATAAAAACCAAGTCAAACAAGATGTGTTTGTGAAACACAAATGCCCCCATAACAGCATTTTTTTTCAAAGTTTAACCTTGACAGATGACCTTAACCTTGTCACATGACCTTGACTTTGGTACCAGCGGATGCGGATCATTGAGATCTATCATCATGCCAAATATTAGCTTTGTATCTTGAATAGGCTTGAAGATATTGGCAATGTTAAGTTTTTTGGTTAACTTTAGCAGACAGACAGACGGACGGACAGACAGACGGACAACGGTAAAACAATATGCCCCCGATCTATTGATGCGGGGGCATAAAAAGATTAAATCTAGCAAACTAAAACCACAAATTATTCAAAATGAGCACCGCTGACAGGTGCTTGTACTTGGCTGTTGAGTGCTGGATGGTGGAAAAAAATTCTAGGTAAACAAGAGCCATGTCGGACATGGCAAAAGTCCCCTACCGGCTTTGTTTGTCTCAATGTTTTCCCAAGCCAATTCTATCAGGGACGTCAAAACCAGGTCTTGTTTTGGAAAGGGTTAAACAAGACTTACATGAGTTGTTGTCTCTGCTGTGCCCACTATACAATTCATGCAAGCAATAGACAGATGCAAGAAATAGTATCAATAACAGTTACCTTGTCTGATCCAAGATGTTTTTCTTCAGTCTTGTTGGTAAGAAATGAGAACTTTCACTGGAGGTGATTAATACTGCTGCATCACCACCCTGACTAACATGGCTTATAATTTTTTTACATTTTAAAACAGGTTTCATCAAGTTAGCTTGCTTAGTTATTAAGTTATTGCAGGATCCATTTTTTGCCATATTTTCACTATTTCCGTTACCATAGCAACCGCACTTTTTGTCAAAGAACAAAGATAAAATGATGTGCATAATCTACACATTGCCATCTAGTCATATACCAAGTCTCATCAAATTAGCTTGCTTACTTATTAACTTATCGCAGGATCCAATATTTTTGCCATATTTTCACTATTTCCGTAACCATAGCAACAACAATTTTAGTCTAAAAACAAAAATAAAATGATGTGCATAATCTACACATTGCCATATAGTCATATACCAAGTCTCATCAAACTAGCTTGCTTAGTTATTATCTTATCGCAGGATCCCATTTTTGGCCATATTTTCACTATTTCTGTAACCATAGCAACCTCAATTTAAGTCGAAAAACAAAAATAAAATGATGTGCATAATCTACACATTGCCATCTAGTCATATACCAACTTTCATCAAAAACGCTTGCTTAGTTATTAAGTTATCGCGGGATCCAGATTTGAGCGGACAGACGGACGGACGGACGGACAGACGGAGGGCAAACCTATAGTCCCCTCCGGTGTGAACACCGGTAGGGGACTAAAAAAAAGGCATAATTTGCACAAAATGGATCTAGAGTTACCCCCCTTGATAGTATAGGTTACTCTTTTGATGGTGAACATGTATGCCAAGTTTCAAGTCATTGTAGTGAATGCTTTCAGTGGAACCAGAGATATCACAAAAAGTCAAAGTTTTTGCACACTAACGGCAACACCAAGGCCATAGCAATACCTCAGGTTTTCTCTGAAGACAGCCAAGCTAGAAAAGATGATCAAAGAAGGTTTAAATGATGATTCTAGATGGAAAAAAGTTTCAGTTCAGCTAAAGCAGTCAGACTAAATACTTTTAGCACTTTCTTCATTTTTCTCGTCCCTATTTTGCCTAACATGTTTTCATTTAGTATTTTGTGACCCATCACTTAAATAATGAACTGAAAATAATGGAAAATGGCCACATTAGTGAGGCTGTGCAGACTTCTTATACATTCTTCCTGTGCCCATTACCAGACAAAATGAAACACGAATGCCCCCTTAACGGCATTTTTTTTTTTAAAGTTTGACCTTGACAGATGACCTTGACCTTGTCACATGACCTTGACTTTGGTACCAGCGGATGCGGATCATTGAGATCTATCATCATGCCAAATATTAGCTTTGTATCTTGAATAGGCTTGAAGATATAGGCAAGGTTAAGTTTTCGGACGGACAGACGGACAGACAGACAGACAGACAGACGGACATGAGTAAAACATTATGCCCCCGATCTATCGATACGGGGGCATAAAAATGCTAATTATTTGCACAAAATGCTTCTAGAGACCACTTTTCAACAGTTAATGACTTAACAAATTTAAAGCAAATTGTGAAGTTTTTATGTTATGAATGAGTGACTTTCACCAAATGACCTTGACTTGACAAATGACCTTGACATTGTTATGCATGTGATGGTCTTGTCAAAAGCAATGCACTTGTGAAAATTCAATGCTCTATGACTTACCAATCCAAAGTTACAGCTAATATTAGTTTTAAGTACAAAAATTTGAACTAAACAAGAGTACCGCATATGGGTGCCACGCTCAGCTGTAGAGTGCTGGATGGTGGAAAAAAATCTAAGTCGTAAAAGGGGCTTAATTTGCACAAAATGCATCTAGAGTTATCCCCCTTGATATTATAGATTGCTCTTTTAATGGTGAACATGTGCGCCAAGTTTAAAGTGAATGTCTTCAGTAGAACCAGAGATATAACAAATTGTCAAAGTTTTCGCACAACAACGACAGTGACAACAACAATGACTACAATGACGACACCAAGGCTATAGCAATACCCTGGGTTTTCTCAGAAGACAAGCCGAACTAAAAAATGACCTTGACCTTAAGTGATGACCTTGAACTTGGTACTAACAGAAAGGTCTTGATTCTGGCAATCATCATGTACAATTTAAAGACCCTATTACTTTAATACCATTCAAAAGTTATGGCCAATGATCAAATTATTTATTTTCTCACAAATTTACCTTGAGAAATTACCTTGACCTTGACTGATGACCTTGAAATTGGTACCAACAGAGAGGTCTTACCACAAGCAAAGTACACGTGAAATATGAAGACCCTATCTCATTCTATCTTAAAGTTATGGCCAACTTTGAGTTTTTATGATGTAAATTATTGACCTTGAAAATTTGTCCTTGATTTTGGGCTTGATCCTTGCTTTAGTTTTCTAATAAAAGGTCTTGTCACAAGCAATCAAATTGCAAAATAATGGCCATTTTTAAAAATTTTATTTTCTAAATTCTGTGTTTGTCACAAGCAATGCACAAGTCATGTGAAATATGAAGACTATATCTGTAACCAATCAAAAGAGATGGCCAATATAAGTTTTTGAATGACAAAAAGGGAGTTTACGTAAAGCTAATAACATTAAGGCCCCTTTCCCATGACACATTTTTTTTAAATGAAATTTTAGATAGTTTAGGGTCAAGAAGATCTAATTTTCTTCTCATGAAATTTCATAAAATTTTGACAATCAGAATATGAGAAATTTGCAAACAAGAGGCCCAAAAGCATTTTATTTTTTATGTACCTCAGAACTGCAAATGATGTCAAGATGGGTCCAAAATCATCCCAACTTTGGAATTTAACCCCCCCCCCCTTCAATAAAAAACAAAAGGCCCAAGAGGGCCTGTATTGCTCCACTGCTTTAAATATCTCAAGATTTGAAAGAGAGATATTGAAAATAGAAGGAAATGAAAGTCACCAGTATTCAGAATTCCTTTTTTCAGAGTTGAAACTGACTTTTCAAAGTTGAAACTGACTTATCAAAAATGAACTCATATAACTAATAAGTAAAATTACAAGGAAAACTATTTAGATATCACTTTAAAACAAGAGGACAAGAAAGGCCCTAAAAAGCTCACCTGAATTTCATTGATCCAGTGGATCTGATCCAATCAAAATTTCACAAACAATTTTTAAAGAAGGTTACCAAAGGAACATTCTGGTAAGGTTTCACCCAAATTGACCCAGTTGTTCAGGAGTAGATTAGGAAGATTATAATGAAGTTTCAACCACTTAGGCACAGGGGTTCCTGATGTCAGACAGGCGGATGGACGGCCGGCCAGACGGATACACACACAAGCTGGAGACTATATGCTCACTTGAAAATTTTTGGGAGAGCATAAGAAAAGGTATCACAATAGCTCTTCTGACCTTAGTAGAGCTTAAAGCAGATAATCGATTATGATTTGGAGCCGGATGTCAGACACTAACAATAAGGCACCTTTTTCCATGATGTGGCTTGAATAATCTAAACCCTAACAATATGCTCAATGTCAGGTATAGGGACATTTTGTAAACGGTTCCTCCATATTGGTCTATAAATGGAGGGATTGTGTTCACAAGAATTTTACATGAGGGCTCCTTTTACCATGACAAGGCTGAAATTCACCAAACCATGGCAATGTGCATAGGGTCAAATGACTATGAATATTTTGTGTAAGTTCCATCAAATGTCTGCCCATAAATGAATGAATGAATATTGATTTATGGTCTGTCTACTACTAAGGTCATGTTGGGCGCAAATAAGTCTGAAGCAAAGCCCATAAATGAATTGATTGATTGATTGAATGGAGTTTTACTCCGCTTTCAACATTTTTTCAGTTATATGGCCGCGGCTGGAGCACCTAACAATGGTTTCCTGTAGTCCATGAGCCAGAATGGGTTTTGTTCCCCCCCCAGGGGGAATTTTGTAGACCATATTTTTCTGAAAGTCCATGGTGTGTAGAACATTTTGAGACATGTTAGCACTCTGGCAAGTGGGGCTTTTGTAAGATACGTTACTTTAAAGTAGCACACCCCTCAAAATTTTGAAAATGAATTATAAAAGAGTACCCAAAAAATTGAAGTTAAAATGACAAAAAGTTGACTTCTTATACATATATTTGTGTTACTGATTAACTGTAGGGTCCATTTATGGACTTTTTTGAAAAATCTGGTAATCTTAAGAGTAGTGATATTGCAGTAAAATACGTTACCCTTAAATTTCAAAGAAAACTATGAATATAGAAATTAATTGTCTATCCCTGCCTCACTAGGAATTTTGTTAACATTGCCTGTTTGATAGTCCATGGTATATAGAACATTTTTAGACTTGTTAGCACTCTGACAAGTGGGGCGTTAGTGAGATACGTTACCGCAAAGTGAATTACCTATCAAATTTTCTAGACAAGATTTTAGGTTTGTACAGTGAAAAAATGAGTCAAAATGACCAGAAGTGATCTTTTAATACCAAAATTTATGTTGCTGAATGTATGTAGAGCAAATTCATACTAATACTTTGTAAATAAATCCCCATTGAAGGCATGTTATGGAAGTAAAATACGTTACTTTTGAATTTCAAAGAAAGGCACATAGATAGGAATGATTTTTCCATAGCTGCCCCACTGGGAAGATTGTTAACATTGCTTTTCTAAAAGCCTATGCAATGTTGAGCATTTTGAAACTTGTTAGCAGTCTGGCCACTGGGGCAAATGGGAGATATGTTACTTTAAAGAAACCAACCCATAAATTTTTCATAAAACAATTTCAGTTGTTTGTCTTGTTATAGAAATTACCTGTAATTTAGTAAATATTAAATGATATTTTGTGTTTTGTTAATGATATTTGTGATTCTGGAGAAAGTTGAAGCTCATTTACATTATGACTTGAAAAATAAAGCCCTTACAAGCAATGCATGGGAGTAAAATATGTTACATTTAAATTTCAATTTAATGCATTCAAAAGAAATGTTATATTCATCAATGCTCTACTGAATGTTTTGTTTACTGTGTTTATCTATAAGCTTCTGTTCTTTGGGAGATTTTTTTTCTTTTCATGCATCTGCCAATCAAGCTATTTGCAAAATAGGTCACTCTAAAGTAACCAATTTACCCATCAATTACCATAGGCTTATTCATATCTCTTCTGATTGCAATTATTGTAAAATCCCTCATTGTCTTAATCAACTTTAAAACACAACTGTTTAAAGTATTTTTAAGGTATCAACATAAATTTTAATCATTTCAAGAATCATAGTGGTTTTAAAAGCATGCAAAATACGTTACCATTTATTTATAGGTATAATTATTATTGAGCCACTGTCATAGTTTATGGAAATGCACCAAATTCAATGTTGAGGCAGCTTCCAAACACACTATTGAGGCAGCATATGGTTTCTTCTATGTTTGAGACTTTTTTCACATTTTTAGAATAAAACACAAGTTATATATGTTACTTCTGATGATAAGAGACAGTTTTCATTGTGAAAAATGATGACCAAATAGATGAAAAAAGCGGTTACTACAATATTTTTTAAGCAATAGTTCCATAAATTTAGTACAGAAATGTTAAAAATATTTCTTAGAGTTGATCACGATCGTAGCCCAGTTGGTAGCACATTGGATTTGGTAGCGCAGTTGACTCCATATCATATGTACAAGGTTTCATCAGCCAGTACAAAGGAGTTGATTATCATTCATCTTCGTTGTATAAGCAGCTAGAGGCTTTAAAAGGATGATGTGATGAATGGAATAATGTGTACGATAAATACAAGGAATTCATGGTTAGGTGGATAAGCCACCTTGATAAGAGTGTTATACTGTTAAAATGGCCTGGAAATTCTTTGAAGCTCTCTATTGTTTCCAATTGAATGCAAAAGTACATTGCGCGCAATCCTAGTTTTGCCAAGAAACTGTGCAATTCAGATCAATACTGAAAATTTACATGAGTATGACCATATTATATTCAAATGAATAGAACATTGCCGTATACATTTTGATTTAGCTATTAAAGAGAGTAATATATGTTTTTTTTTAAAGAACCTTTTTCAGAAAATAAAACATAATTGCTTCTCCCAAAGGACAATTAGATGCACACCAATTGTTATGCTCTTGAACATGATCAGTTCTTACAAAAGTAAAGATTTTAGTAAAACAAAGTAACTTAAAAAGTGCTTTAACATTGAACTAGATACCAACTACAAGTACTTTTTATGCAAAAAGAAACATATCTTAGATAGAATTAGAGCTTCTTTTATATCTTACATTCTGAAACATTAAATGAGTAATGATTAATTGCTTAAGCAATAGAATTTTATCAATATCAATCCCTCATTCAAATACAACCCAAGACTTGATTCATAAATATAAGAAAATTGCATGATGGGTCTATAAGTCGCATGCTTATAAGAGCTTTATAGGTGTTAATGTGTACATGGCTGGTGATTTAACATTCTATTTGCATTCCTGTTTGACATTGCTGGCTGACTTTCAATATACATGTACATGCAGTTCGTGTTAAAGTAAAGAAAAGAATTGAAAAATGACCATTCTAATTAATATACTCATGGTTCTTTGGCATAACTCTCATATTTTTCTCATGTGCACAAGTACAAGACTCTTCTACTAACCATTAAGTTTTATTCTAACCACTTGGCCAACATTCCAGACAAACAATTTGAAAAACATGCAGTAAAACCAAAATATCCATCTTAATCAAAGAGAAACAATAATTTTAATTTAAATGGCTACAGTATTGACACTGAAGTGCATTTAAGATAATTGTGACTTGTTTCATACAAATGGTAACATACGTTACTAGATTATGACCATCGGTATTCTGTTTCAAAACATCTATAGGTAACGAATAAAACCATGCACGAAATTAGAGATAAATGGTATACATGCTTAAGTGACTAAGTTATTTTGAAAAAAGTTTCAATTAATTAAATTATTTTAGCTGTCATGCTGCATTGATTAGTGTGATTGATAGATACGTAATTGCACTGAACAGATATTTCCCTATGATGAAATTAAACAATGGGTAAAGTACAACACAAAGTACATATCCATATCTTTAAAAAAAGCCAGTATTTGTATTGAATATTTCAGGATGTTTGTAATTTCTAATGTAAAATGATTATCAAGATCTGAGCTGATTTAGAAGGGTGTAGGTATTTTGATTTCAGCAATTGGGTATGCATGTATTAATGATTGGGCTATTTCAAAAAAATTATTATCTCAAATCTTGTTATCAAATTTTTAACCTTGTGGGATCCCGGATGGAATACTACAAATGATACTAACTTCAATTTGTGTGATTTATCACTTTACATTAAAAGACAATATGTAAAAACTAGCATTTAATAAGAATTTCCTTCTTGGGTGTTCAAAGATATAACATCGACTTCTCAATTAAGGTCTAAATTTTAATACCATAAGTGCTACGGGATCTTTGATCTTTTGTTGGTCACACATTTGCATTCAGTGCCGATGCATTTTCTAAGAAACAGAACTGAGAGCTATTAATTCAAAGATTTTAATCCTTATTTATAAAAAATAAAGCAGTTTAAACTGGTTTTGGTAAAATATTTTCAGGTAACGTATGTTACAACATTCCTTTAGAGACATAAAGCATTTGTTGTTATAAGAACATCAGTTATAAATGATATTCTTGTTTTATTTTTCATGTTCAGAGTAGTAAATTGCAGCTGTCATTCTCATTTCTGCTTATGAACGGTACATGAAATTACATTGTATTAAGGGCTTGAAATGACATGTGCTCAAATCTTTTCATTACTACGTATAAAATAAGTAATATGCAGGCCTATATAAACTATATAAATATGAATTCATCATATTATCTTGTGAATTTTGCTAACAAGTGTTGACTTTGAATATTTTTGGCGCCCAAATGCCAACATCTTTATATAGGCGAATATTGAGAAAGAATTTTGTAATTGTAACGTATATTTCACCTTTTTTCTTGAATCATACAGGATTCTGTGGATGTTTTATCACCCATACTCAAGAATCATGTATGAGATAGTACTAAAAATCGCAATTTGCACAAAGAATTTCACAAAATAGGAGCAAAATGTAGCATTTAATAAGGATCTAGGGTGGGTGCTTTCAAAGTAAAGTATCTTACAAAAGCCCCACTTGCCAGAGTGCTAACATGTCTTAAAATGTTGCTTATACATGTACCTTTCAGAAAATCATAGTGTACAAAATTCCCCCGGGGGGGGGGGGGGGGGGGGGGGGGGGCAGGGGTCCTAGTAGCCCATAGTCTACTGGTATTTCTCTCACCAGTACAACCACCACATCCTTTCCTAGCCTCCAGCTGCTATCTCACATAGGTCTACGATTATCGACCCATTGGTGAGAGACAAATAGTCGGAAAGAATGAGTGCTGCCGTCGGGGATCGAACCCAGGACCTCTAGAATGACAGTCCGTCGCGCTACCAACTGCGCTATGACGGCTGCACATTGGTAGTGTGAAATACTCAGTTTGCGCGGATTGTGCAGAATCGACACAAACCACTAATATGATTATTTGTAACCGTCTAAACTTGGTCGTTCGGAAACCGTTCAAAATACGGAACTGTGGCCCTTTACAAAAGAAGACCTGGCTTTGTCATTTAACATGGCCTATGACTTATTTTCAGACTAAGTAGATTTCAAGTTAAAACTTGCTCGGAGGGTGGCTTTTGGTCCTCCACGTAGTTGACAAGCGGTTGAATTTTTCTACAGTTTAGTTCCCATGGGAAGATGGACTTGAGAACCATCATTATCATAAACAAATTAAGATAATATCGATATTCCAAGGGATGGCAGGTCCCTGTTTACTTAACTAATTTTTTTCTCATGGGAAAGTTTTGGTTATGCAGTACACCTGTCCAGTTCAATCCCCGACGGCAGCACTCATTCTTTCCAACTATTTGTCGCTTGGTTTTTAGGGCACCCGACTTACTCTTCGCGTGTGTTCACAATAACAAAGAAATTGTGTTTATGATATTGATTGTTTTTTAAAGAATTTTAAATTCTCTGTGTAATGGATAACACGTTTCGGGAGAAATAGGATATTGAACAATAAGGGTGAGTAAAGTATATTGTTTTATTCGATTTATTACAGAATCATGACTTCTAAGAACAAGAGTGCCATAGTCACAAAATACGCTGCCACTTTGCTGCTGTTT